>CALNVZ010003426.1:48289013-48373663 GCA_940671915.1 Paracentrotus lividus
TGAAAAAAAATAAATTTGGATTACATATTATGATAAATATATGACAGATTGATCGATAACAGATATAATAGCAAAATAGTACTTAAGAATCTTCGTCTTAGCTGTCTTGATTATCATAATATTATAAGTATAAAAAAGATAAATAGGGACCGTCTCATGCGTGTTAGCGCTCACGTTGGAAAACCAATGGGGAGTCTCGTTGTGTGGGTTTTACCGCAGATCCTCTCGCACTTGTATGTCACGCTGTAACTTCTGTCGCATGCGTTACGTCTACAGCAGAGGTCTAAAAGGCAGTTCAAATCACGCTTCATTCAAATCATTTCTCAGACAATTCATCAAAATAATGAAAGGAATTCATCAGAGTTCTCTCACAATAATCTTTTAGTGCAAGTGGATCAACATCATCTAACCACATCTTGATCGGTTTTGTGCAATTCCGTTTTGTTACCAAACTACTACACCAGATTTAACAATAATTACTTAATTGTAAAAATTCATATCTGAAATATTATTTAAAAAATGATATAAGTTGCAAAAGTTATTAACATCTTTTACATTTATAAACTGAAGCTTAAAGTCATACCCGCCATGATTGTTGGCCGGCAGGCGAGATTTCTTTTGCAATTTAGCTTGGACAGTCTAATGTACCAACCATGAAGTGCAATTGATGCGAGTCTTCAGATTGAACAATCGGCTTGGTCACCACCTCAGTTGTGACCATTAAACCCTACAATCAGAACTAATTCAAATATAGATTTATTGAACATACAGGTACTCGAGGCCTACCCATGCTGCTTATCAACATAATCAAACATTACTTAGTGTAGGGAAATGACTAATTTGCTCACATCTTGAATTATATCTTTCTTTTTTTTTTTTTTTTTTTTTTTTGGTGTATTATTTTTTTAATTGTATTACTTTAACAAGCACATATATCAAGACACAATCCCACTTCTTACTCAACATAGAAATACATTATATTTCATTTGAATTCTTTTAACACTCATAAATTGTTCTAGAGCACGATTGTGTTTCATTCAATCCCATTTCTCCGAGCTTGGGACTCAAACAGTGAGACTGTTCGACAGGAAGTGAGCAATTCATGCAAGGAAATTATTGGGTCAGAGACAAACTTCCTGTGCGAGGTTTTCCATTTCACTCAAAGATCTTTCTCCCAAATTTCTCCTTGTCTTCTTGTACACATCTCTTGTACTGATGAAGTGTTACAAAAGCTCAGAAAACATTTCTTTCACATGTTTGTCCTTTTGTAGTCTGACATCATCGTTTCAAGCACTTTGACCTTTGGACCATATTCATTTCTTGAAAGCAAGAAGGGACTATATAATTTATATTTTTAATGCTCTTCTGCAGCCTTATCCATGTAGATGGTCGCATTGTGTATCGAATGGGTTTAACACAGTCGGTTCAGAATCCTTGAATTTTCGGACCAGATATTGACTATATGGAAAATAAAAGTTTTAAACAGATAAGACAATGACTAAATAAGTGCGTCTCTGCCATACTTTAAATGCAATTGGTTACAAATAATTTTTAGTCAAATGACAGAAGAAAGAATAGAATAAACAAAACTTGACTGATTCATTACATAATGAATCATTTTATTATAGACCTTCCATAGCTATCTTTAATGTTTAGCGCTTACAGCATAAGTAGCCGGCGTTAAACATAAATATTTCATCTCAGCTCAGGAACAGCGTAGCATAAATGTCACATATATATTATTGTCGTTCAAAGTCATTAAAAAAATATTGAAAATCTATATCTTTTCACAAGCTTGAAAGCCATCTTTTCATCAGCACTTGTCATTTACTTTTGAACGTGTTAGATACGCATGGAGTTTCGGTTGCTGACAACGAGCAATCCCCCACTTTTGGAGGCCGTAATTTGTTATCTATGCACGGCCTAGTAGTACCCATGCCCATCCATTGCCATTTCGTTTTGTTTATCACATGCGCTGAATGACCAGACACCCCACTTTATGAGGGGAGGCATCTAAATTATTGACATCTCGGTATGGAAAGCATTGGAGTTGTCGTGAATGAGCTTGATACGATTGAGAAAACGATATACATAGAGGGATATGCAATGGTTCAATCAGTCCAGAGCTATCCAAGTCATGATTGTGATGGGCTCTTTTGGCACCAGTTCTGCACCTATGGAATTTACTGTGATGACAACTTGTCAAGAAATTACAGGTGTCATCAACGTTAAGTCCTGTACTAGGAATGTTTTGAGGGTGTTTCTTAATTATGAGCTTCATATTAAAGTGGCAAATTTTCTTTAATATAAGGCTAATATAGTACATTTAGGCCTAAATGATCAACAAATTCATGAAATATCCAAATGAAATCACCCTAATGTGTTTAAATCGGTTGAATATATAGCTATTGCGAATATTGGCTTTTTTACAAGTTGATTTGAAGTAAGAAGGGAAGGTTTTTCCCTGGCCAATGATCCGATATTCTTCGGCAAAGGATTATGAAATTTATTGTCCTCTCTCCATCCCGGTGCAGAAAGTTAAAGAATAGCTGCTAGGAGTAAAAGGCCATCCCAAAATGGCGGAAAAGATTATTTTTTAAGCTTTATAAATTAAATAAAGCAAAAAATGTTATTGAAAAACTAGCTCTTTGTGGTGAATACACAGGATGCCCAGAGCCCCAATTATATTGTTCTATCTTCTCATGAAAGGCTTAATATTATAGGTTTCATCTTCATGATGTAGTTTGCAAATTCAATGTTTATGGTCGCTTGTTAAATCTGCAGAGTTTGTTACTCCATTATTTTCCATCAGTGTCAGCTGAAGGACAATCACTTTTCTTCAATTTTAAATTGTTTTACTGGTAAATTATAAAATATTGTCAATGAACCGACTGCTCATGTTAAAAACTGTTAAATATCACTTTTGAGGTGTGAAGAGGGACAGAAACCTGCAAAGGAGAGAATTTTGCTGTCATAAAGGGAGAGAGATGGCTTTTCCAGAGATGCTTGTATGCATAGGAGCTTTGAAAGAAACATGAGTCACGGATGGTATTATTAAATGTCATTATTCCGGCCTCCAGAATCCCATTATTTCACCGTCTTCGTCCACCTTTGAGTTTCCGGTTTAGGAAAGCCAGGCGTTAAGATATTTTCCTCTAGTTGGGAGAAGTAGAAAAGCCTTAATTTGTTAAAATTGAGTAAAGCCTTTCTGGCTCTTATGAGGGACAGCTAAGGAAAGGGTCAACCAACTGAGTAAGCTATTAAATTATTATGTCGTTCTGGTCAAGAGGATCGAGAGAAAATCCTGGTCATCGCTGAAAACAAAGTATAATTAAAGAAATGCACCCCAAAAAGAAGATAATATGGAGGTTGTTATTAGTTAATTTTTTAAGAATCTGATTTATTCAATCTAGCCCTTCTCAGCTTTAAACTCACAACTACTCATTATTTCTTTTTTATTTTTTTTTTTCAGGAAGGGGGGGGGGAGATCTTTGGACCCAATGCTTGTAAATATAGACTAAAAGAGTAGCTAAACACTCATCTCTAACTCAAACTTGTGAGTAGAGTTTCATTTCATTAAAACAAACGTTTGCTGATGTTTGGAGTCGTGAGCAAAAACACAAGGGGTGCAGATGATAAATGATAATAATAAAGTCAAAAATAAATTACATAAATGGAAAATGAATAAAAATATGTGAGATATCTATTGAGAACTAGAAGTGGATTCATCCAAACATCCTATGTCAAATTCATTATGCATTCATATATTTTGCATGTTAGTAGAGAATAAGTTGGGATTTATGAAAAAGAGCCAATGATGATATTGTGAATGTTAATAGATGCTCATCGAGCTACCATAAGCAATACCTGACACACCAAATAAGATCAGCATCAAATAAAACAGCAGGCCCTCACTTTCCATTTACCTCCATTGGCTAGAATTGTGATGGTTTGAAGGTGTATACCTGATGGTGTGGGGCACTAACTGAGAAAACCTAAAGGCAAGATACCTTGCACATTTCACACCAATACGTCATCTATATTTAAACACATTTTTCTAAGAATCATTCTTGGAGTGGCATTGATGGGGGCATCGATGGCATATTCATCAAATTCAGGTGGGACCTGCATTTCATGCTCCAAAATTCAGGTCGAGGTTGGCTCTTGCTTGCTGGGGTAGGGTTATGACGTCAATAAGGAGTGAGGCAGGAACAGCTCCAGTATGAGGTAGATTTTTGGAGATGATCGGGGATGACCTCACAACTTCACAATGGGTGGTGCGTGTGCACTCTTCTTCGCCAATCCTATTGTGGAGCTTGACTTTAGGCTAGTCTAGGTGTTGCAACTCTTTTCTGATTTATCTATGACATCTCATGATTGTATCTGGTAGGAGCATTCTTGAATGCACTATGCACGATTGTTATTGTTAAATTGGAAAGCTTGCAATAAAAATTTCTCCCAAAGGCTGTTTTGAATATTGACACATCTCATTAAACAATGTTTGGTAATGCGCTATGCACGAACAGTATGATTTTTACTATACCGTAAACACAAGTTTTTAATTTTCTCATCTCCACCGCAAATATTTCAGCAAACCGCATCAAACAACACATAGTGCCTGCGGGGTAGACTATACGTAACGCACAGCACGAAGCTGTTCCGAGTCTCCATTGTCATTATCGACGATGATTTTGAAGAAGTACACACAATTCTCTGAATGGTTGCGTGAGAGATACTACAATAACTCTCGCTGGTCGAACGCTCCGACGTCAAACTTTTGCGAAACAGCGTAAAATCCAGGAGCTGACTAACAATGTTATTACTTCTGGATCTCTCGAGACAAACATGCCTTGCATGTGGTTGTGATGACTGGTTACAGCAAGAGGGGCATAAATATTATGTAGAAAAATATAAGTTAAGGATCTTTTGCTCTGAGATCGTCTTTGGTTGCATCTTCCACTAGCTGAAAATGGGATAAGGAGTTGCTTGGGAAAGAGGAGGGTTCTACACTTTTAGTTGAACTATATTTGTACCTAAACATTTCAATGCTCATGGTCGTACAGCAGAAGAGGCATAAATGTTGTGAAAATTAAATTATAGAAGTTAAGGACCTCTCTTTGCTCTGAGATGGTGTTTGTTACTCTCTATACTGGAAAATGGAATAATGGGGAGTTCCTGGAAAGAGATACATTGTAGTTAATACTATATTTGTACCTAAACATATGCCATTCTTGGTCTTAACATGTTTGTCAGGCAATTTGTCTGACTTAATGCGGAGATGATTAACTGGCGAAAGAATAATGATGTTATAAATGCATATTGGATGACAGAAATATATTATTCTGAGGTCTTACTTTGGTAATGCTTGCTTAGATTCTTCAGCCACGATTACCCAAGACATTAAGATAAATTGACCATTTTATTTAAAAGTTAATTATGCAAATAGCGGAGTTCTATAGTTAAAAAGCAACATTTGCTAGCAAAGAGAATGGGTAGAATGTAGAAGTTATTTCTTTACATTAAATATCTATCCTTTTTGCTGATTAATATTTTGCTAGAAAAGATGCAATGAAACCTCAGTGTTGCATATGTCAGATATTATGACGCACTGCTTTTCCTGTTTTGATTTTTGGAAAAAGAATTTGTTGAAACTAAGGCCAGCTTTCCCAAAATTATGTCTGTCTAGTCAAAACAAACATCTTTCATATCCTTTGAAATTTTAAAATTTGATATTGCCGGAAATTCTCAGAACCAACAAATTGATTTTTTTTTTGTAACAAATTGGAAGCTGTATAAGACTTCTTGGTGGTTTACATTTTCAGCTCTGCCTTATTACTTGATGAGGGCACCTAAATGGTTCATTTCTCCCAGGAGCAATTATCCCAGACAACTACCCTCAGGGCAATTACCTGTAGGACAATACCCCTATCCCTGAAACAAACTACCTTTTTGCCCTAAACTTAAGCAAGGTAGTTTGTCTGCATGGGAGGTAGTCTGAGGGGTAATTGTCCTGTTGGGGGGGGGGCTTTAATTGCCCTTTGGTAGAAACAAACTGTATTTGACTGAAATAATTGTTAATTGTGATTTGAATGAATGTGTTTGTAAGTATTAAATCAGTCATCAGCTATTAGGAAGATCGAAGAATGATCATTGTTTGCTTTCCATTTGTCATAAGTATATTCTGACGTCAATTGACATTTTATAATATTTTTTTCAATGACTAAGTAGCACGATGGTTATGAGAGGGGGACTTGTGACTGTTAAACATTCAATCAACTTGTACTCTTTCTGAAAAATAATACAGTGAAAATGTTCACCTTGAAGAGTGAATATCAGAAAGAGTGAAATTTGAGTGAACATTTTCTTTTCAATCATTTTGGAGTGAAATGTACTCAATTTTCACTTTAAATCTACTCCATTAAGTGTGAACTTTTTCGCTTTTTTCAGAGAATTTAGAATTGAGATTGTTATGAAATGTATCGATCATTAGCCTTGTATTCATATTTACAAATTAAAAGTACTTCTTCTGATGGCTAGAAAGTTGTTTTAACTGCAGAGCATTCTAGTTATACCATACCACAAGAATAGAATGAGTAGGACTTTTGTTTGTTGTTACCAAGTTGTACACAGAATTGTGGTTGCTTTGAATTGATATGAATCATAAACCTAATATTCCATTGATGAAACTAATATTATGATGTTCTTTATAATATAGCTATATACATTAAAGGTGTTATTTCTTTGTACATCCTGTAGTTCTTGCAAATTGATTTCATTGAGTATACTGGGGTTTAGGTTAGGGAGGAAAGACCTGTGCTCCAGTACAATGTACCATGTTGTAAACAGAATTTTAGTTGCTATGAATTATTAAATGAATCATAAAATATGATATTTCCATGATGGAAACTAAATATTATGATGTTATTATATATAATATGCTACTTACATAAAGGTGTTATTATTTCTTTGTCACCTCTGTAGTTCTTGCAAAGGTTTTCATTTAGTACTGGTTTGAGGTTGGGGAGGAGACTTGGGATACATGTTGTAAACAGAATTGTGGTTGCTTTGAATGATATGATCATAAACCTAATATTCCATTGATAATTAAAAAATTATAATGTTCTTTAGATGCTAGATGTATTCATGTACATAAAGTGTTATTTTGGTTCTTGCAAATGGTTTTCATCGAGTATGCTATTGAGGTTGCAGAGAAACGCCTGTGATTACCTATGGTGTAAACTAGACTTGGTTGCTATGAATTATATTAGGCCATGCGTTTTAAGTTGGGCCCGTGGTGTGACACACTCAAAATTTTACTAATCGTGCGCATTCCATAAAGTGGTTGTAACCTTTAAAATTTATATTAACCTAGAAAGTAATACATTTTCTGGAAGCTGAATGTCCGAGAGTTCAGAAATGCACTAAAATTAACATAGGTGCGCCCTTTAAAGGTTATGAATCTTAAAATCTGAAAAAATTCATAAAAAACTATGGCTTTGGAAAAAAAATTGCAAAAAAAATACTGCTTTACCCTACACAATTTTTTTTCTACAGATTTTGAAACCTCGTCACTTTTTAGAGCTTTTCAAACGTATTATAACTTTCTATCCCTGGAGAGAGTTTACCGCATCTTTGCTCCAGGCTGGAAAGATGACTTTCAAAAATTTAAATTTTTAAAGAAATGTACCTTTGTTTAGCTGCGTTATATATTGTAACTCGCTGTTTAGATACTAGACCTATGGTAATGAACGATCCTATATAAGTGCTAAGGCAGTATAGAAGTTAGCAAATAGTACTGACATGTGAAAGTTCCCCTTTGTCTTTAATATTATTACCCATACTATGTATATGTCGCATGAGAGCCCTGATATAGCTGTAAAAATTGTCATTCATACAGTTACAGTCACCATTGTTACTACAAGTGTACAACACTTTAATCCTGTTTATAATTACTTAAAATGTATGGATCATAAACAAGCTTAAATTAAGTACTTTTCCCACCAGGTTGTAAGCATTCAATTGAATATATTACATAACCCTTCTATGAAACTTGTTCGATTAACTCATGCACCACATAGAACTAATATTTTTCTGCGCCAACTCCTCCCACCCCAGATCTCTTAACAATTATGAAGAGAACATAAATCTGAATCATATTATTCGAAGTTAAATATTATTGAATTGCATGATTTCTTTTGCCCTACTAAGCTTTATACATTTACTGTATCTACTGCATTGTGAGTTTTGTACTAAACAACATAAGTTTTGAGGAGCAGATGTCCAAAATTACATCTTTTTGAGGTTCCTTGCTGAACCTCAAAGAGCTACATGACCATTACTTCGTAATTAATGTAATTAAAATTCCTCAACTAACATATAAAACTATCAGAAATCAAGCTTACACTATTTCTATCTTAATTCAACAGGGTTTATGATATCCTTCGACCCATAAGATATCCTTCTGTGCACTTGATTTAACTCATTACAGCCACATTTTCCAACACTTGCATGCGCCGACTCCCCTGCGCGCCCGACTCACTCCTCCACTCCCCTGACTCTCGTTAACTTAAAACTGTTAATTAAACAGACAATGATGAAATTTTACACATTTTTCAAAACATGTATTTTTGTTGCCATCTATAGAGCTTTTACATTTAAGGACCAAATTTCAGCATAAATAGCTTGTATTACAGTTTTTAAGTAAATCAATAAACAAAATCATATTTGAGGAGCAGATGTCACAACTCCACCTTTTTAGGGGCCCAACTCAAAACACATGGCCATTAATCATGTTAATGAATCATATATATGATATTTCTATTGATCCGACAGTTAATATTTTGAATGCTCAGCATGTACTCTGCCTGTATGTAAAGTTGAGTTGGAATTTCAATTATATTTATAAACAGAATTGTGGTTGCCATAAAATATAATGAATCATGAATATAATATTTTTATTGATGAGAAAATTTAATAGGGAGAAATAGCCTTTTCTGTTCATGTTTTATATATGTTTTCTTTAATCACGAACAATAAAAATATAAAAAAGTCATTAGACAAATTGATAAGAATAAAGTGGAGAGAGAGAAAGAGAGGGAGAAAAAAAAAGAGAAAGAGTTGAAGTTGAACGACAAGCTATAAAAATTACCGCATCCTTTCCTACATACATTTAGACACTTGCAAATCCTGTCTTGGGTAATATACACCGACAAGACACTCTACTACAACGCTCCCGCACCCTAAACCTCCAACTCCAAAATATCAATATTCGTACAAGTGGTAATTATCACAGATGTTGAGACCCGGCATACATCCAACAGCGGAAGTTGACATTGTGTGCGAATACAAACATTTGCTTTGGTGAACGCCGGGTGCGAGAGCTCCCCGTCCTCGTACGTCTATTCTTATCGCTATGGTAACCGGACGTAATGAGGCTGGGTGTCGTTGATGAGTCATACTTCTTTATTGGTGTCAAACTTTTTTTTTATGATGGATATTTGCTGCCAATTTGGAGCTTCCAAAGGTCGATTAATTTATGATAATGCCTGAAACTCGACCAGGTGGTAAAGAATAGGTGTATGTAACACATGAAAGATACTTGGTGAGAAGGAAACATACAGTGAATTATATTTTTAGCTCAAGTATAGTTGGATATATTTAGAAAGTAAACTTAAGATATGAATTTGATTTGAGTGTATTATCTTATCAGGGTCTATATATAGTCACAAAAGTTTTGTTTCTGGAAAGTTATTTTTAACCTGGGCATACTTTCTTAACTTCTGTGACTTTACGACTTGATTTTTGTTATTAGTGCTGAGGAAGAGAGAAATCTATGTTACATTGGAATAACATTCAAATTAAACTGCTAGGAAACAATTTTCCTCTGGTTATAATTCTATTTACAAAAATATCAAGAGTAAATATGAGTTCATCCCAAACTTGTACTAAACATAAATCAACAAACAAAAAAAAACAAAAAAAACTCAGAACCAAAAAGAAAGTTGGTGTCATAAGATCATGCAGTCATCGCTTCCTAGCCCTTCGTTGAGAGGGAGATAAAAATCTGCATAGCGTAATTCTGGAAAATCACATGTATTGCCATCATCTACACTTATTTGTCATTTTCCCTTCCCCATCAGAAAATAAACCAAGCGCACAACAATGGAGCCCCCGATATCATGATGGCACTGATCCTATGTAAGACCCCAAAAAGGTGATTAACAAGCAATTGGTAGGATATGATTATTTCTCGATGATTTGAGAGATTAAGAACTTTCTAAACTTGGCATTATGCCTCACAGTTTAATTTTAGGTACTCTATAACTCGTCTCTTTCTTGTCTCTTCGAAAGGTAGGGTGCTGACACTGTGGCAGCATAGCCATGGGTTAATGTGTCATGTTAGACTGAAACTGTGATTGATTATCCCGTTCAAAATATGAAAAATAATTGCAGAGAAGCCCACATACATGTAAAGCACCAATGATGCATGGCTTGTGATTAAAATTTGCATATTTTGGTCCTAGTATATTTACAGTAATTTATGATAAGACACAAATGTGTTTCTTACATTTCTTTGATTAAGGGTTTCTGTGCTGTCAGATAACTACATGAAAGCCCCTGAACAGAAAAAGGTGAAAAGTACATACTGGCATAAAACAACATCAACGAAAAAACGAGGGAAATGGAGAGAATAGAATAAAAGATCAGCGTAGAATAGAGCAAAAGAAATTGACAAGTGAATTTGTTGTACAAAATATAAAGTTTAATAAACTGAAGATGTTAATGTTTTTCATTTACGAATATGAATCATTTGCAGTGTACATTAACAGCAAGAAGAGAATTAAATAATCAATAGAAACAAAGATAAAGCTGTCATTTCTGAAAACAAAAAACAACAAAAACCGAGGGACACCAAACGGTAGGAAAAAAGGTCCCACTTTATAAAAATCAATTACATTCAGAGTCATGTTAGTTACATTCAAAATGTCATGCGCTAGCTGTCTGCGGTTTTTCGTGAAAGGAAATATCGGTCCTTCATTACTCACTCGTTATAATCTTTGAATTTATTGTCTATCATTGATGTTTTCAATTCCCACTAAAGTTGTTCACACTTCCTGGCCGTCCCAGAGTCACGTCTTCATAAATCTTGGCCCCAAGAGCCAAAAGGGTGGTTCCTTGCATCCGTTTAGACACAGTTAACGTCTTTTCGACACTCACTAGAAAACATCTTGTAGAGCAGAATTGGAGAGGGATAACTAAGATAATAACCTTTCATAAATCGCTCAATTTGAGCGGTGAATTAGAAAGGAAGAGCACATGATGAGGTCCTCAATTTCATTAAATTGTTAATTTATTGTTTCAAGAAAATACGGAGGAAGATGAGGGAGAGAAAGAGAAAAGGGGAAAGGGGAGAAGAGAAAGTGGAGAAATTTTATGAAGAAAGTTAGAAAATATAGGCGTACTTTTTATAACTCAGTGTTTGGTTGCTAATTGACCAATATTTTGTCTGATATAATATTGAGTAAACACAATATGCATCATGTGTTGAGATAAGACCAATGTTTATTTACATTACCCTTGCAATTTTTCCGACTTGGTCCTGGACTTTTATCTCTATAATTCATTTGTTGATATCTAATTGATGTTTAATTGTCCTAATTAATCAGCGGTTAATCAACCCAACCAGCTTATCAACAAGTTACCTGTTGAGCCAGAAGGAAGTTAACACCTTATAAAGCTATTTGGGTTAATGCCATTATTGCCCCAACTCAAAGATAACATCCACCTCTATGTTTGTTGATATACATATTCAATTGATATTTAATTGTCCTAATTAATCAGTGGTTAATCAACCCAAGAAGCTTATCAACAAGTTGTCTTTTGAAAGCCAGATGGATGTTACATGTAACTCCTTGAAAAGCTATGTGGTTAATTAATGCCCTTATTGCACCACACTCGAGAAAACACCTATCTCTATATCTAATATTATGATATGCATATCCAGTAGATGATTGATTGTCCTAATTAACAAATTAATCAACAGAGAATCAAACCCAAATAAAATATCAATATCTTACCTTTTGAGAACCAGAAGGATATTAACCCCTTGTAAATTTATGTGGGGTTTATGCCCTTCTGTTCCTTAACTCAAGATATCAACAAATTAGATGCTGAAAGAGCTTCCAAATTGAATTGATAATGTTGCACCTGTATCAGAGCTGTTAAGTGTTTATACACGAACAATGAATAGATAGATTTTTTTTGTTTTTGTTTTTTTGTTGTTTGTTTTTGTTTTTGTTTTTGTTTGTTTGTTTGTTTGTTTTTGTTTGTTTGTTTGTTTGTTTTTTGTTTGTTTTTTTTTTGGGGGGGGGGTGTTATTTTGATCTAGAAAATCAATTGAGTAACATATCATATTCTCTTAAATCAATGTTTGCTTCATCCTCCCCGAAACCTGACATATTATTTTTATTTTTATTTTTGTTAGTAACTCATTTTCGTTTCATATGAATAAACTTTTCACCCTTGCCAAAGTTCTGATCAGGCTTATTGGCGGGATGAGAAATGCCTAGCTAATTTGGAAACTTGTGCAGATGTAGATTGTGTAATGAGATTTTGAGGTGAACTACTTTCATCACAAGAGATCAGTATAGTAATTAATCATTGTTTCATCCTTGGTTTAGAATGAGTGAACAGCCTTCTCCTCGCACCCTTGGATAACATTCAAGGAAACACAAGATGCAGTCACACCCCACTATTTAATGTTCTAGATGTTTCATCTATCTATCAGTTCCCAGATATATTTTTGTTAATTTGAAGTTTATCCTATTATGTCTAATTTTACTGTAGGGCCTACATTTCCATATTTAGTAAAACCGTAAAAACGGCCTCCCTCAAATATACCAGTAGAACATTGCACAATTTTTTTTTTTTTTTTTAACATTTCGAGAAACATGTAGAAACATCTAGATTATTTGTCACTGTTTTTTTTTTTTAAGTATCTGCATCTACAGGATAATTATTATCTGCAATACTTATCCTATAGATGTCGATGCAGATACTTTTGACTTGTGTAACCAGCAACAAATTTTCACAAACCTACATCATGCTCTTTCCTAGGAGTTGAACAATTGGGCAATTATTCGACTTTGCAAGTTCGACTTAGGCAAGATAGTGACAGCTCCAATGTTCAAGGAGTGAGCTTCGACCTCACTGGGAAGTCGCCCTGTAACAATTGCTTCATGACTCACACTAATATGTCTCAGTGTAGACATGATGGAAAATGTCAGGGGGAGAATTATAATCTGGATTTGAAAACAAGTAATTGAGGATAAAATTGGACAAAGATTTAAAAAAAAATTAAAATTGGAACAGGGTTCTACTGTATTTTTTTAGAAAAAAGGAATGTGCATTTTATATCAAATTTCAGTATTTTATCATGCAATTGATTGCATCATGAAATTTAGTATATTTTGTTTTAACTTCTTTTCTTCTTATTTTCCCATTTTCTCCATCATCATCATCATCATCATCATCATCATCGTTTTCGTCTGTCGGCACATCTCTTTCACATCAGGTAAGTGACAGTTTACTTTTCTTGAGCAACAGGAAAATAATTGTATTCATATAAGTGATTTATTCAATAGAAGCTGTTTGCAAGGTACAGATTCAAATCCCTGCGTTGCACTGCTCTTTGACAAGGCATCAGTCCATCTTTGTCTTGTGTGAAGCAACTGAGGCCCTTTACTTTATCACGGAAGCTTGGCTAAATGTGAAGTAGTGTTAAATGCTTTGTATACAAGCCATTAATTATTCTTAAAATCTCCTCTTGTATTTAAATCAAAGACATTTATTGGCATGTATCACTATTTTGTTTCTTTAAACAATCTACATTAACAAAGAAATAAGAGATCAAACAATTCATTTCATCAATGGACACTTTAAGAATTAATGCATCCATTGACAAACCTAAAAGCACTTACGGGTGTTGTATCCAGTTACCAATGATAAAACATAAAAATTGAATATACTTTTTTTTTTCTTTTAAGAGGGCCATTTGAGAAAGGGTTGAATGACTCGGAACAGTCTTCTGCCAACAGCTTGCCAACGAAGATGACTGGATACAATCCAGAGTCTCCCACTGCAAATTAAGCATTTCATCTAGTCCAACATGTACTGACAGGAAAACAAAGGGATGGGACCGTACAATTGACAGGGCAGGCCTCTCATGGATTCCCTCGGTGGCGCTGACTAAGCTTTTGTAATTGGGAATCTTTTGTTCTTTTTGTCTTGTATTGTGGTCAGTTGGGTGTTATGACTGGACATTTCATAATTTTCTTTCTGGTTTTGAAGGGGGAGCGGGGTTTACCAGAATTGTGAATTTGATGAGGTTGCTCAGAGAGGCATTTAAGAGACAAAAGGTTTGTTAAAAGTTAAATAGATTGTAATCTACTGGTAACTTTTAGATGTATGAAATCCTCAAAAAACAATTAATGGTTTGTTCCCTAAGATCTCACCACTGTATCTTTGGACAAAGAATAGCAGCATTTTCCGCATATTAATAATGAAAACAAAGTTCCCTGCATGCAATGTTTACTGATGTTTACTCCCATAAAGATATAAAATCAACAATTCAACATGAAAAACAAAGAATAATAACCAAACTAGATTTTACCTTGAAATATTTCTCATGAAAGTTGGTTGCAGAGAAAGGTTTAATGAGAGGTCACCTCAGAATTTCTTCAAAGGTTTCTAAACACTTTATTAGTGATGCATGAATTAACCCACATCTTAGGCAACAAACTGTCATATCCCCTGTTCATTGAATCATTACACATGAGCATTAATCGCTGGCCAAATTCTACTCCCGGACTCCAACTTTCTATTGTCATCTTCCACCAATGGCTTCCTGAAGAGGCACGTAGAGGGGCAAACAAACCCCCTTACCGGAAGAGTTGTGGTTGGTAGTTGGTTACGCTCGCACTTACCCCCCAGACCCTGCCTCCAAGGGTGTCCAAGGGCTAGTGTCTTGGGAACTAAAGAAGTGGTTGTCATCATGCCATCTTTTGAAATTTAAGAAACGAACCATGACTTTACCCCTGGTCTTATTTCCATTGGTACCCTATTAAACTGGCTGTTTCCTGTGCGATACATGGAGGGGCGAACAAACCTCCCTGGGGGATGCCCTTCTTGTGAGGAGGGCTTCTGTCTTGGATACCAAAGAAACAATTGTCATCATGCCATCCTTATAATCCAAGAAGACAACCAGTATTTATCCCTGATTCTGAATTTCTATTGTCATCTTCCTAAATTGATGCACTTCCTGGCGAGGCTCGAGGAGGGGCAAAATTACCCCCCTCCCACCCCCTCCCAAAAGATTTGTGCTGGGGCCAGTACTTTAAACCCTGCTGCTGGGAGTGTCCACAGGCTGGTGTCTTGGGATCATAGACACAATAGTCATCATAGTATCTTTTTCATTCAAGAGGAGGATCAGAAAGGGGTGTACTGTGATTATGGTTTCTTATTTCTCATTATCTTCGGGCATGACCTTGTAATCATGATGATTTCTGATTTTGTTTGAGTTATTATGCCAGCTTATATTGTCTTATGATGGTGGTAGTGATTGTCATGTTTGAAATCAAAGAGCATTTCTTTGGCTCTATAAATTCAAGTTTACCCTTTATTTTTAACTCAAATTTTCAGATTACCAAAACCAATAAACTACAAGTAATATGTACTGCTGACAAAAGTTTTCACAGAGGCTACTACACAGCTCCATTGTAATGTCAAGCAAAATCCTTGTCCCAAGAGATACCTATAGTTTGTGCACTTTCATGCTCACAGATGTGCAAGGAGGCACCTCTGGCACGTAAAGGATTAATGCCTTTCTGCCACCTCAGGCAAAAGTACAATATTAACAGAGTGGTAGAAATATTGGAAGCAGAAGCCCAGTAAACAGCCTCTCAGGCTTCCTGAAGGCAGACATGATGAAGAAATAAAAAGATGTATAGAATAACTTTTAGACAAAGCTTATAAAAAGCAAAGTTGTGCCTATGGAAAGAAAATGACAGATTCATTTACTGGAATCACAATGAATTGACACTTTACGACTGGTGTGTGTAACCACTGTTAGACAATAGGAATAATTAACAACCATTGTGGTTATGAATTTCTCCCTTTTCCCCTTCACTCTCTCTAAAGACATCAGCAGTAGACGTGAACATTCCCCTATTCCCTTTTGTTTTCAAATGTGATAATTTCTTAATCCATAGTCTGTATCTCAGCCCCTCACGTGCACTAGATATAGTGCAACAAATATCATGAATTGATTACTATCAAATTGGTTATCCATTAATCCATAACCTATATAAATTTCAGCTAATGGTGTGCAAATCATTTTTTTGCAACAAATATCATGAATTATTTGATTTCAAATTGATTATTCCTTTATAATACATAGTCTACATGTATATTTCATCTCCAGGGTTTCACCAAGTCATTCTTAAAGTTACAAACGACTTTACGAACGACTTGAACATGTTCTTGGATGCTTTACTAATCACATGCTTTATAATAATAGAGCAAGAACATTTTTGCAACAAGTATCATAGATTACAACTATAAATTTTATTTTGACTTGCCAATCCCACTCCTGACACTGCTTGTTGGTTAATGCCATGTGAACATTTTGTTTTTCATTTACAGATTCAAAGGCTTCTGTTTGTCTTTAGGAAATGATGTTTTGCATTATCTTATGAAGATGATAACCTTTCAAATGATGATGAAAAGGGACAATTAACTCTTCCCACATTTATTTGACATCCATCAAAATTGTATTTAATGTATTTGTGTGATAAGTGTAACACTAGCAAACATGTGCTTGAAAAGTTTATGACTTGTTCAAAAGATGTATTGCAAAAGGCTTCTGTTTGTCTTTATGAAATGATGTTTTGCATTATCTTATGAAGATGATAACCTTTTCAGTGATGATGAAAAAAGACAACTCTTCCCTTGTTTTTCTAACATCAAAATTATGTATTTGTGTGACGAATACGTAACAATACCGAACATGTGTTTAAAAGTTTATGACTTGTTCAAAAGATATATTGCCAAGGCTTCTGTTTGTCTTTATGAAATGATGTTTTGCATTATCTTATGAAGATGATAACCTTTTAGATGATGATGAAAAGGGACAACTATTTCAACATTTTCCTGACATTCATCAAAATTGTATGTAACATGTTTGTGTGACAAATATGTAACACTAGCGAACATGTGCTTGAAAGTTTATGACTTGTTAAAAAGATGTATTGCAAAAACTTCTGTTTTTCTTGATGAAATGATGTTTTTCGTTATCTCATGAAGATGTTAACATTTTAGATGATGATGAAAAGGGACAACTCTTCCCTTATTTTCTGACATCTTTCAAAAATTATGTATTTGTGTGACGAATGTGTAACCCTAGTGATTGGGTGCTTAAAAGTTTATGACTTGTTCAAACTGTATTGCAAAGACTTCTGTTTTTCTTTATGAAATGATGTTTTGCATTATGTTATGAAGATCGTAACCTTTTAGATGATGATGAAAAAGGACAATTAACTCTTCCACATTTTTTTTGACATCCATCAAACTTGTATTTGTGTGACAAATGTGCGCCTTTGAATGTTTTCAACAGAAATATGGCGCAATATAAATGCCGTGGATCATCATCATCATCATCAAATATGTAACACTAGCGAACATGTGCTTGAAATATTTATGACTTGTTCAAAAGATGCATTACCCTTCCCAACCTTTTTAGGGCCCAAATGGCTGCCACATGTCCCTTCTCCAACAAACACACCAAGATTGTCATCTGCAAACAATTGTTCTGCAGGAAAGGGTACGCAAGTTCAACCGAGCCTACAAGACGCTTAATTTCTCGCCGGGGCCAGAGAGTCGCCGCGCTGTTAATTCATGTCGTCATGCTGCCTGCATGACTAGCGATGACTATCGGTCTCCGGCCATCTAGGGGATTGGACTCATGAGGGCGCCGAGCGAGGAAGGGGCGGAAATTTGTTGGTGTTTGGAGAGACAATGCGGTTTTTTTGTTCTCTGCGAAAGCGAGTAAGCCCCCTTTTTTCCTGCGAGAGGAGGCTAAGGGAAATGTAGCGTGTTTGCAGGGAGAGCAAAGAGAGCGGGTGGCTTTTGTTTCTCTGGTTGGTTACTAAGCTCCCTTTCCTGCATGGGAAATGGCAAGCCCAACCCCTTGATTAAACGTGATAGAGTTCTCAAAGACAGGAGGGTCTGGTGATGGGTGTCAATGAACTGCACTTCTTTCTTTCATTGTTCCTCATGTCCCTAAAGATATGAGCTGAGAAGGGATGGAGCTAGAGAGGAGGGTGGATGGAGACAAAGAGGTTCATGAGGTAGAGGGGGAGATAATTATTGTATAAGACGAAAAAAGGAGAGAGAGAGAGAAGAGGTGACAGAAAGGCAAAACAAAATGAGAGAACGAAAGAGAGGGAGACAAAAATGTGATTTAAACCTGTAAAATTTGTCCCCCAACTTTTAATAAAACAGGAATAAAAACATAGGGTAGCAAGTTTACAAATGGTATTCAAAACAATTTGTTAATATATAATATTGTTTATTATACACAATATATTCTGTAATCTGACATATATAGCAATGTATCACTATACAAATTTGAGAAAGCAAAACTTATTTGACTTCATAGTATACAATATTGTTCGGTAGGAGTTTGTGTATCAATCGTTCATTTGTCTTTACTCAAATACATTAAGGATTATAATTTTGTCAAGATAAATATCTGATATGAAAAATGTCAGAAACCAAACATGGATTTGATTAGTGTAGGAAGTATTACTGTTCTTCCTCCATTTCACCATATTGCTGCCTTACCCTTAAATGTTGGTAAAGATTGATCTCAGTTACATCTTCGTTACCACAGCTACTAGTGGGGAGGAGGAGAAAGATTTGTTACTAATCTGGACCAAATGTCTTGACAGGTTTAGGTCTTAAAGAGGTCCCATCTTTGAAAAAATAATTTGCTCTGTTAGAGTCTGGGCTGCTAACAATGCATGTGCACTATTTGTAGAGCTTCAGCTTTAACCTGATTAGATTTTGTAGCAAAACGAGAATCGTAATGAAACTGATAAAATAGAGTCTAACTTTGCAGCATTTCATAAAAAAGATACAGCTTGGGGAAAAATTGTGAGACCAAGCTCTTTTTCATCGAAGGGCTTCAGTGAGTGTGTTTCCTTCTTTTTGTGGTAAGTAAAAATTAATAATAATAATGATAAAGTCATTTTTATAAGTGGAGTTTAAAAAAATATTCTCTATGCACTTTATATCGGCCTAGTTATGAAAACTAATAAACACATACTAAGTATGTTTCTATACAATCTTCTGCAATTATGTCAATGGCATGTGAGCATAGGTCTTTAATTACAAATGTTAATGACACTCTTGTCCATGAAGAAAAATAGAATTTTTACCTGAGCTATATATGTGTGAAATTTTGGCTATTCCTTTTATGATTTCTAGTAAAATTTTGTGTAATTGTTTGAAATATCATATGCTCTACTCAACCATTCGCTATGATCCCCTACACCTAGACGGCTACCATCTCAAAATGTGTCTTTCACTAAAATGAGAGAATTCATAGTTGAAATTTGAGGCCTGAGTGTACTGGATCCCATTTGTATTGGGGAATAATGAAGTCTACTCATTACAGATCATTCTTCTTTGTATTTTTAGGTGACCCTTTAATGTAACAAGGGTTTAAAAAAAAAAGTATTGAAATCCTCTGTTTAGGAAGGGGGAGAAGTTTGTAAGCATTAGGAGAGGTAGCACGAGACTGTGCTTTTGGTGTGAAGTTGATACTTTGTTTCCACCTCTTGTAATTGGAACTGTGGTGTTTGGTTTTCTGCAATAATATAATATCCCTTTCTCATTAATGATCCAGTGTTAATGCCCGCATTAAAATGATGATTAATACCATTGTTAGGGGTCTTCAATACTTATATTAATCCTTTGGCACTTGAGACTGTGTCGAGGTGGCTTGGTCATAAGAAAAGGTCTTGTAACTATTCCCATGCTTGTGAACTCATTTCTAAGTCCGTAGTATAGGAGTTATAAAGCCATAAGTCCCCTAGTGGCCTCTATGCATGCTACCCGTTTTTTGACCAATTTTTTTTTTAGATAACTCTCTTTTCCAACATTTTTCATGTAGCAATCTTCTTTTGCACAAATTTAATAGATATGATTGTTTTTCTGGACTGGGAGCAAGTTAGTTACTTTTTAGAAGGACGAGGGGACGAACTTCCAATGAACTTGGGAAATGTCCTTTTCTCAGCTCAACATTTTGACGTAGGTTTAATGACTCGCATGATCGTTACAACGCTATGAAAAGATGCGAGCGAGATATTTTGTGGTGATCTGATGAAATTGGCTTAAAATCTAATTTAAATTAAAGAGCCCCCGATGGATGATGTAAGAAAATCCAATCCACGAAGGACCTGTGGTTAAAGAGTCAAGTTTTAGCCCCTGCACTCTTTCGCCCGTAGCTGTCCCCAGCCCCTCGAACAAGGGAAGAATAAAATTCAATAGCGCAACAAAGTTGTAAATTATAGCTAATAACTGACCTCAAAATTGATGAGTAAATTTTCATGAGTAGATAGGGGGATTAAATGAACTTTTAACCTTTGTTTTTTGGCTGTAAGAATACAGATAGAGAGTTTGATATCATACATTATGTGCTAACTCTCATTATATCTAGCAGGTATTTATCAAAGTAGACAAATGAAAGAAAGAAAAATAGAGTTCTTGGACAACTTCTCCCTGGACAATTACTCCTGGACAACTACCCCCAGCCAAAAATCTACCCCCTAACTCTACACCTAAACCTAACCTTATTTGTTGGGGGAGGGGTAATTGTCCGGGGTATTTGTCCTGAAACAAAAAAAAACAATGATCATTCAAAGAGGTGGAGCTGTATTATTAAACAGTCAGGTGTGATTTATGTGAACAAATTTCCTTTTTGTTTTGTATTTCAGATTTTATGAATTTCCCTGTTTTGATGAAGGTGTAGATTGCCATTAACATTTTATATTTTCCTTCTGAGAAACAGTAATTCTCAAAATTAACAGAGGACATGAATTGTTAGACTTATCAAGCTTTCACTTCTGTACTTGTTAACGTGGTATGTCCCTAGGCTATTGCCAAAAGGAAGAAATAAATTCAATAGCACAAGAAAGCTTTAGGTTATTGCCTATAACTGACCTCAAAAGTGATGAGTAAAAGTTGATGAGTAGATAAGATGAACTTTTATTAACCCTTGTTAATAAAATCTTACAGGTGTTGTAATAGAGTGGTTTAGTCACTTGACTAGGGATTTGAAAGTCATGGGTTCAATCCCTGGCTGGTTACAATTGTTCTTTTGTTCATCATTAATCAATATTTGCCACTGTATATGAAGAATAAAAAATTGAGGATTGCTGTGAGGTAGGACCCACCCCACCCCCCCCTCCAACCCCCAAGAAAAGAGATGGTAACCTTCGTTATCTGACATAGTGGTCCAGGGATGTGTTTCACCAAGTCGTTTGTAAGTTACAAATGACTTTACAAATGACTGGTGTTCAGTTCTTGAGCTAAATTATAAAGCATGTGATTAGTATAGCATCCAAGAACTGGTTCCAGTCATACGTAGAGCCGTTGGTAAATTTAAGATCGATTTGGTAAACCACCACCCTAGTAATTCCTTAGCATCATTTCAAAGAACAAAACCTGTTGAGACAATAATGCCTATTCCCATTAAAATAAGTTTATTGTAATCGCACAAGGCATGTAATATTTCTTTTAACTTGTTGAAGAAGAGCCAAAAGCCCCCCTTGCCCCCCCCCAAAAAAAAATAATAATAATAATAATAAATAAAATAAATAAATTAATTAATAAAATAAGAACAAAAATAAATAAATAATAATTAAAAAGAAAAAATATATAAATAGTGAATAACTAATGTGAAAATGTGAAGATAAAAAAAAAAAAAAAAAAAAAAAAAAAAAAAAAAAAAAAAAAAAAAAAAAAAAACAACAACAACATGGTATCAAAGAAAAGTAAAACATGATACCCTTTCTGGTGATGATATTTTGATGGGGTAGTGAATGTCTTTTCTCTATTTCCTGTGACTAATAATGACAAACATTATCAAGGGGTTAGGAGGGAGTCATGAGCATATATAGCGTGAAAAAAGCCAGAAGAATATGAAATGCATATAAACTTCTATATGCTAACAAAAGCCCTGAATGGCATAAAACATTCACAAGGTTTTTCCATGCCAAAGACCCAAGATGGCCCAGTGGTTTGGTCTTTTCGGGGATAGAAGTCATGTTAAAGGTTCAAATCCCTCCTGGTTCCAAAATGTATTCTGATTTCTTTTTCAAACCAAATAAATTCTTTGGTGGACTAAGCACTATACTATTTATTAGTGTGAATGTTAATTTTCCAAAGTTTAAGAGGAAAGGAAGGGGGGGTTGGGTTTCACCACAAGTTACTTGTCTACTAGAACAAAAAAAATATGAATTAAGAATTATGCTGACCTGATATATATTTGACCTTCTCACCCTAAGGCAGTATGACTAAGTAAACCATCTTGAATTATTCTTTTATCTGTCTTAAATGTTTGTCATCTCATATGCAAGGTATAGATCAACTTAAAAGCTGATGATCAATTATCCTTTGAATGATGATAAAAGACGAGTTTCTCCGAAAATGTCCAGGGTATAAAGGACATCTAAACTGTGACTCATTTCATCACTTTGTTTTTTTAACACTCCTAATATGTATGATTTAAATAATATGTTACAAAATCTTTTTTATTTTTCATTTTTCTTCTTGTTTATCCCCAAAGCAATTAATAATTATATTTTTGGAATACAAGAAAGTTACAAGATTGGTAGTAACAAAGCCTGCCATTGAATTCCTCATCATCTTGGCTTTTTAAAAACAGCGCTTTATCAAGAAGAATTTTCTTTTCTTATGAAAAGGTTATCCCAAGAGTATTTTTGTTACGCTACCTGTTAATGGAAATTTCCTAATCTGGCTTCTAAAAAATTAACCATGAAGTATTTTCTTTTCTTATCCAAGTAATTGGTTATCCCGAGAGTATTTGTTATGCTACCTGTTAAGGAATTTTATTATGTCTTTGTAAATATTGAGGAAAATTGGAAGAGACAATGCCTGTCAGTAAAATTGTTTAAAGAAACTTAGAAGGGGGAAATGATGTCCTAGGGTTAAGCTAGGTTTCCCCCTATAAGATGATGATGTCATAAGGCTATGAATCAAGTTATGGGGTCACCTCAGAAGTGTGTAATAAGTGACCCGCTGTTTGGACAAAGTCAGGGGAAAGAAAGCAATATGGAATGAAAGACAATAGACCTGTCAATCAAACACTTCAAGAAAAATGAAAGGATAATATCCCAGGGTCATGATGCCACCCCCCCCCCCTTCTTATTGAAGATGATGTCATAATCATACAGCAGTGATCAAATTTATTGGTCACCTCAAAACTATTAAATCAGCAACCTGCTGCTTTGATTTTGATGATAATGATAAAAAGATTTAAAGACAATTAGCTTGTCAATCAAATTTGATCCGCAAAATAAGGAGGAAGAATTTAGAGCTAAAGGCGGGCTAAATCATGTGGGTACTTTCGTTCAAAAGTCATCAAGAATAATAGTTGCCCTTGACAGCCAATGACAACAAATTTGCACATAGAGATTCTTGCATGAAGGTTTGCTCACTTGGGTAATTGAACCATAGTGCCGCGGCTTTCAGACTTGCTGGTGGTGCAAAGCTATTGAAAAGTCTTATGTCGGCCCGTCCCCATATCTAAGGGTGCTCTACAATATAGTCCTACTTCAAATTACAAATTGATGCTCTTTAGGTCTTCGGGCTATAATTACAGAAAGGTTTGCGATGAAAGGCAAATTTGAAAGAATAATACTTATTGCTTCCTTGTCAGTATTTTAAACAAAAATTGCATGCAACATTGTTGCCCTTTTACAATTGATATGAAATCATTATGTTTATACAGAGTCCAGGGCCCTGTAACATAAAGAGTGACAATCAATTGAAAATCGATAGTAACCAAAGTAAACTTTGTTGCATAGACATCTTGCATAAAAGTCTCACTGTGAACCAATCAGATTGGCTGTTTCAAATTTGCATTTGATCGTAACTCTTTATGTTACACGGCCCTGGTCAGTGAAGTCCCAGGGGTGAATTACAACCCTATCCAAGTGATGATGATGAAATGATATAGTCATCCAAGCCCGAGGTCAATTCAAAATCAACCTGCTGTTTGGAGGAGAAACGATAAAGTTTGAAAGAGATTACACTTGTCAATAAATAAAATCTTCAAAGAATATGAACAGACATGACATAGGTAATGGCATCCCGGGTGCGATGTGCTGAGATTCTCCCTTCCAGCGTATGATGGATTTATGATGCATTGTTTTGGTGATCAATGCAAATTCAAGGTCAATTTTGAAATGGACCTGCTGTTTGGACAATGTATTGAACGAGAAACATTAAGATTTGAGATTAGGCCTGTCAAATCATAAAATCTTTAAAGAATAATAAGAAGGAATATTTATCCTTGAGACAAGCTGTGAACCCCCTCCTCCCAACTTCATGATATTTCAATGTCATGATATTTATTATTGGTGGACCAAGTTTTAGGTAAAGTTCCAATTTGTTCCATAATCAATCTCCCGCTTGGACAATGTTATGGACAAGAAACAATGGGGTTTTGAGTATAATGCTGATGTCAATCAAACACTTAAAGTGAGTTTAAAAGAATAAATTATATCTCATGGACTTATCAGACCTCAACTCGCAATGACATTACAATAAAAGATTGCTAACCAAATTTTAGGATTCTCTCCAAACTAACCCCACTGCTTTGATAAGACATTTATTGGTAAAATAGAAAAAAGATGGAAGAGATTAGGACCTGTTTTTCAACGTCTTCAAAGAATATTAAAGAAGAAGATGATTTCCTGGGGACGAGCCGACATTCTCCCCCCTCCCGTCGATGATGTCATGATGTCGTGGTGAGGGTGCCCTCTCTGTTTCCTGTGAGTCAGGGCGGGAAACAATGGGGTAACTGGGAAGGGACAATCAGACCGTTGATGGATGCAACAATTGGCTTGGATGATACACCGTGACACACTCTCTGACTTTCTCGCAACTTTCTCTCGACTTTGCGTTTGCTTTTTCAGGTTTTTCGCGAGGAATTTCTTGGGGTGATGACCTGGGAGGCTGGGATGGAAGTGTTGCCGAGATATGACACCTTTAATGATGTTGAAATGACTTATTTTCACATGTCTTTGATCTTACCCTACCCCTAAATAAGAAAATCACTCGATTGAGACATCAGGGTAATTCTTTGCAGATTTCCCCATGTTTCTTTAATTTTCTCTTTTAATCCCTCCACTGAAGAGTAGGAATCTGACTGAAATGATTCACCTACTACATTTAAGAGCTAGAAGGTAGTTTACTGTTCAGATTTTTAATACTAGTAGTGTGCATGCCCTTTTGCTCTGATTTGCAGATGGAATGATACTGCCATAGCTAATTACATTGAAATGCGGACAATCTGCAAGGGGGCAAACACATTGATTGAAACAACCCAAATATCAGAAGAAAAAAATTATGCTCTAAATTGAAATTATTGAATTTCTTTCTTATATAAGGAGAGCAAATGACATAATGTTTGACAGACGATTGTGCCGATTTCATGTTTTGTATCATTTGTCTTTTGTTTAAGATCTTATAAGAATTAACAATAAAATTTTCTTCTAAACATGATATAACCTGCTTTTCATGCCTTGATTTATAACATGATTGCTCATAGACTTAAGATTGTCTTTAGGGATCCAACAGTTCTTGTATAAAATTTTCCTTAGAAATAATAATATATTCGTGCTTTTACTGTGTTATAAAGCAATCGTCCATAGTAGACTCTTGTATTCGGCAGTCTAGCCGTAGAGAAAACTTAGTTATCAACAAGTTGAATACTGCTGCATCTAAGTTTACTTCATTATAATTCATTATCTTGAACAAAGACTATCACCTATTGTCATGCTGATCTAGCCTTAGTCACAGGAAAGAGAAATTTCACACATTATGAGTGCATTCTCGATATCTTCAAGACAAGGGTAACCACCCCAAAGGAAGAAGGGGTGTAATGAAAAACAATTGATATGATGTATTGTGCTGAGATCATCAATTATCATCCTAATGAAGACATAATGACCTTCAAATTGAGATCCTTTTGTCTTGCTCTGATGAGGTTAAGAACAGTGATTCGATCAAGAGAAGATATCGGCATGACATAAGAGGAATGACGAATGGATAGCAAGAGACAAAGAGTGTTCGCAAAATTTACACTACCTCTCTGACCAGTACTCCATTTTATACTCATTTTGTCCCAGGAAAAGCATCTAATTATATAGTTTGTTTGTTCTTTTTTAGGGGGGGGGGGTTGAGGAGTTACATAAATTTGGACCCCTTGGATCAGGGAAGTCAGCTTTATGGACAGTTATGAATACTTTTGGACCCAATACACATTCTTTAGGTATAAGAACATGCTGAAGAAAAAATTAAATTTATTTTGAGAAGGAGAAGAATATTCAGATGCTCAGTTAAGTGGAATTATATCCCTTTTTCACACTGTTAGATTTAGGTATGATATTCTTATGGTTTAATTTGATGACCCAAACCAGTGGCTCTATATCTGAACCTTGCTATAAAAAAATAAAAAAACAAACAAAAACAAAGGGAGGCCTTTGGACCCTGGGACAGTTTGTAGATTTTCTGTTTTTTGCAAGAGTAAACATCATCCCTGAAGTTTGTCAAAGAAAAACATGAGGTTATAGAATGAATCATTAAGGGCACCAGGAATATGAAAAGAATATTTTCAAATGAAAAACATGCTGGAACCTCGAGGTCTGTATGAGTAGTTGATGATGTTATGACATGTGTTTTACTCACAGGAAACTATTACTCACTCTGATGACATTATTGGCAGGGAGATCCCTAATTCTGAATTTCCAGAGAAGGGCGATTTTCGAAGGGGGGGGGGGGGTGAAAGTGTGAGGATTTGCTCTGATTGGCTGGAAATGGCTCATCAATTGGTTTGATTGGATTAAATGTAATGTTATTGGAACAAGAAGGATGTGAATTGACATGTGTAAGAATCTATTGGGCTCTGAGCAGGACCCCTTCGCTTGGAGTAGATAATAATGGTACTCTGTCACATATGTTGTTTTTCTGTAAACCATATGATCATTGCAGAAAAAATAGAATCCCAGATTGAAATAATAGTTGTAACAAAGGCCGAAGAATTAGTGAAACATATCAAGGTTTAACTAATTCATCAAAGCTTAACAAAGTTATGAAATTTTCAGATTTTCAGATTTTTGTCAAAACTGTTATGATTTGGTTGTCATATTCTTCTGCTTTACCCAGAAAAATATTTGTTTCTGGGAAAACATCCCCTATTAATATTCCACATTTCAAAATAAGAGCACCATTACCCAATACAGTGCATTTAACGTGTTTGCAAATGTACATTTCTTGTAAATTATCGGTATTGAGTACTTAATTCTCTGTTTCCCATGTGCCCAATATAGCCTAAAAAGAACTAACCAGTTCCTGTATGTAATTAATTAAAACAAGCAATTTGCATAATTAATTAGGTCATTTATATTGATAATTTAAATTAAATTAAATAGGTTGCATCACAAACTAGTGGTTTAGAGAGCAATGAAAGTTCATAGCTTTCTGTGTCTCTGAGTTCATTTATAGGATAAACCATATATATATATTTTCAGATAATAATGTCATGTGAGTGGAAATAGAGCGAAAAGGGCTTAAAATACCATAGATCTGGGATAGGGATTAAGACGTTCTCCCGATAATGGGGTTAGATTTGTGACAGGAAATTCTTTAAGTCACAAAATATGATTCATGAATTGAGTGCTTATTCTGTAAATGGTGAATTGTGTGTCAAGTGTTGTAGAATGAAGTTGTATTTCAATTTGTATAGACCGAGCAATATGTATAGACCGAGCCATTTGTCAACGGGAAGAAGGGAAGATATAGGCCTTTGGAATGTTCTTTGGAGAGTGTGCTTTATATAGTAATAATGAATTAAATTTATTTATTTATTACATTATAATACATCAATTGGTTCTTCCCACAGAAGGCCTTGAATAGTAATTCATTAAGTTAACAAATTAAAGACCCAAAATTTGACTCTTGTACTAGGATCATAAGAAAATAATGCAAGTGTAATTACTTTTACCCATCAAAGTTATTCAGTACAGTACAATAAAGTTTAAAAGATCAGAGAAATGTCTCACATGCCCTTTACATCCCCAATTTGTAATCCGTCACAATTCTCCCTGACCCACTACTTCAGCACTATTTCATCTTTCCATCTGACCTCATTAGCCACTGCAATATTCCCATTCCATAGAAGCTCACCTGAGTTTCTCCACTCACCTGTATACTACAGTATGTCTAATAAAAAGAACTGTTGTATTTTTCAAGTTGTTGTAGAAAAGCTTGTTATTTTGATCTGTCATTTTTCTTTTAATCTGAACACATTTTGAATTTGCAAAATTCTAATTCAATCCCATCCTGAGTTTTTTATTACTCCGCTCGCCTGTGTACTACAGAGTGTCTTATAAAAAACTGCTGAATTTGTTGAGTTTAAGAAGAAAGAGAAAAGAATTCCATTTTGGTCTCCTATCCTCTTCTTATCAATCTGACCTCATTATACATTTGTAGAATTCTCATTCCATCCTCACCTGAGGCTGTCCATCTCTTTCCTCACCTGTGCGGTTCTTCTCAAGTGGTACACAGTGTCTCATAAATAATTGCTGAATTCATTTGGGTGCTATGAATCTGCAATTGTATTTCAATCTGCCTTCTACCATTCCTTCTGACTTCATTATACAACCCTTATATTCTCATTTTGTGATAAAGCTCATCTGAGATGGTCTACCTGAGAATTCACCTGTGTAGTACCCCTTGAGTTGTACACTGTGTACCACAAAAATATACATAATTTACAGAGGGACGATAGAAAAAAAAAAGTTTTTCTGATCCCTTATTCTTGTCTTGATTATATTTAACTATTTAATTCTAGCTGGTGTGGTGCCTGTGTGTGATACGTTGTATGATAATTCATTATATTTTGATTAAATATCATTTTAAATTTGGTATCTTGTCCACATTCTGTATACCTATCTGCCCCACCCACCCTACCCCCCCCCCAAAAAAAAAAACAGCAACAACAACAACAATAACCTTTCTTGAACCCAAATATTGAAATTTAAACACTGGAGCTAAGTGCTGCAGATCCTACAGCCCCCTTGAAAGAAAAAACATTCAGTGTGGGACCCTTCTTTGAGTTACCCAGTGGAACACCTGCTTTAATTCTGACCTCATTATACAGTTCAATATTCTTCACATCGTTCATTTACACACCTGAGTTTATACCTGCCCTACCTGGATGGTTCAATAAGAGGCTACAGAGTGTCCCAGCAAAAAAAAAATCTCTTTATATTAATTCTGGCAATTCATACATGTATATAAATACTCATTGAGTGGTATATAGACATTTCAACATCCTTTTTATTCTAAACTTTTGCATAAAGTTTTGTTTTGTAAAGATTAAAGAATGAACAATGTGGGATGAAAATAGATTAAGATTTTTTTGATAACCGTCAACAGTAACCATTTACCTAATCTTGATACCAAAATACTATTAGATTGTTTTGATTTATTTTTTGTTACACCCTGTATTCTCCTCACCTGCGTAAAGTGCACTTTATTTTGCCCCTGAAGGCCCCTCCGCATCTTTCACTTGGCCTAGGGTAGTGGGTCAGTGTTGAAGTTACTTTTGTATAAAGATAAAGCAAACTTATAAATATACCCCCATTTGAGGTGCACTCTCTACTATGAGTCACCTGAAGATAAGAGAAGAACTCAAATTCAAGTACTTTTTATTGCAACACCCTGTGATCTCTTCCTCACCTGTGTAAAATGTACTTTCTATCACCCCTGCAGGCCTCCATGCATCTATCACTTGGACGAGGGTAGTGGACCGTCACTCTTACCTCTTGTAGGACTGAGAGCAAGAGAGAGGGATAGAGAGAGAGAGAGAGATAATATGATTGAAATTTAAGGAAATCAATGTTGTAAATGAAAAGAAAAGATATATAAAGTATAATAAAGAGAGAGATATAAAGGGGAAGAGAGAGAAGATAAAGGAGAAATGAACAGAACAACAACAAAAAAAGGGGGAGAGAGAGAAAGTGAAAGATCTTGAAAGATAGAGGGAGAAAGATGGGGAGGGGGGGGGGGGGCTGGCAGTAAACTTACAGGTATCCCTGCCTCCTTTGTGGTCTATTCTATGCTATGATTCACCTGTGTAATATAACCATCTATTGCCCCTCAGGGCTTCCTCGTTTGCCCTCTTCCCGTTATCGGGTTAATCGTATGGGTTGATCAAAGTGTCAAACCCCTGATTTGTATATCAGTTAAACAGGTAGACCGATGGATGCGTTTTTTCAAAACTCAACTTGAGCTATCTTCACTTGGGATCTGTTTACCCATGGTACAGGTATTCGTTTCAGGTTGACCCAAATTACGGGACTTGTGCTGCTTTTGAATGATTTTCTCTGGTCAAAGTGACAAATTCCTGCTTTGGATTTCTTCGGACATGGTGCCCCTCTGATGAGTTTGCTTTTTCCTCGCAAAATTCCAAGATTTAAGAATTAATACTGTGACGTAAACCTCGTCACAGTATTTAAGAATTTTTACTTTAGTGCCTGTTTACTCTTATCTCAGTGGTCTTTTGTGATTTACTGTAATTACAGCATTTTGTTGATTTTTTATTTATTTATTTATTTTTTTTTGGGGGGGGGGGTGTGTCTTTTCAATCAACTGTTGAGAGTCAGAAGGGTACCTTTGCAAATTTGAAAGAACTACTCTTATTGGTTGTTAGTCAGTCTTTTGAACCAAAAGCATTTGCAACAACGATTGTGATTGGCCAGTGCCATTTTACAATTTGATTGCAAACCTTGGTGTTACGGGCCCTGGTGAAAGTTTTGGCTTTGGCATCTTCTGAAATATACCTCAAATTAAAAACATTTTGTAATGGGTTTTAGATGATTTTTCTTGAACCACCCTGTACTGAACACACCTGAGCAATTTGGAGCACTTCCCCGGTTTTGGCCTCCCCGCATCTCTTGCTTGTCACCGATTGTGGGTCATCCTTTTGTTATTGATGCATCGCCAGGTATTTCTGCGATTCTGCCCATCTCTTTCAAATTGGCCCTATGCGAATGGGGTCATCCGAAGGTAATACCGATATTTCACCCATCATGTGAATACTACTTTCGGCCCAATGCGAATGGGGCCCTCAAAAGGTAAAGGCGTGATTCCATCCATCTCATTCATGGTACCATTTGGTCCAATGCGAATGGGGTACTTGAAAGGTGAAAACGAGATTTCATTCATCTCTTTCATATTGCAATTTCCCTTTCGTTGTAGTATTCTTGGCCGTTATGATTGGATCCTAATCAAAGGAGGATTTTATTATCTAAATCTTAACTGGCTGTCAGTTTCTGGAGTATAATAGATTACATGTATGACATGTATAGAAATTAGACGGCAGGTTGTTCTTTATACTTTTCTCTTTTTCATTGATTAAATCAACGGTGTCCTCCCTATCTTCTTTCGCTTTCTCCTGTTTCATCTACTGTTTAGTTCCCTTTTCTATCACTCTTGTTCCCCCTTACCAAATAATCCTTTTGAAGACCGATATTCTTTTTATTTACTAATCTATTTCGTAAATTGAAATGTTAAAAAGTGAAATTTATCAGAAATTTTAAGACCCCAACCCTGATCCAAATTGATAACAATCTTTTCAATAAATTCTATGACACATTTTAACCGAGATGAAATTGCCAGAATATTAAACCCAAGTATGGGAAATGTGACAATTCATTCGTCAACGGATTAATAAGTTATATATGATGACGTGTGCCAGTTGCATACTGATGTGGAAATTGTTCGGACATGACCTGTATTTCGTCCTGGTTAAGAAACCTGAATTATTTATTGTTTTTTCCCTTCTGCTCCTCGCATCTTCAACGCTTGACACACTTTGATCAAGGCCAATCTTCATGAGCAGTTAAGTGTGTTAACCCATTCTGTACGTTGCACGGAGAATCCTACAGAAGATTGCGAATGTTGTACTACACATGTTGATTTGAAAGATAACCACTCATTTCTTCTTGAATTCAGAAAAAAGTACCATCGCTATAAAGGTTATTCTTTGATTGATCTTTTTATTTTACCAATTTCTAAGGAAGGAAGTAAATATACAAGTTTAAGTTTTAGTTTGACTTGGTATTGGGGGAAAATGCCTTACCAGAGGGTGCTCTTGCCTTGCCTTCTTTTAGGATCAGTATCTTCCTGTTATGCAATCTCTCCTATTCACAACTAATCTATCATGCCTCTTTAAAATGCAATTGTGTCAAGTTGGACCTCCCTCTTTTTTAAGAAAGCTCAAATCATCATTGGTATAACAACAATTTAAACGCAGATGTTTGTAATGACATGTACCACAGTGATGGGTACCTACATCAGTACATATGATTATGAGTATACAGAAAGAAGTTTGTCCATTGCGTATGTTTAATATTCTTAAAAGCAAGCATCCCAAATTGGACTTGCCCGTTATCATGGGAGATGAAATGATGATTCACAGTACACACTTATATAAATTTTAATAAATATTGAATTATTCAAATGCAGCAGTATTATACTGTAATTGTACTACACTGTGTGTTATCAGCGTTAGATATGAAAACAGTATTTTATAGCTCATCATAGTGACAACAGTTGACAAATGTACTGATCAATACTAAATGAAAAGGACTGTAGAAACAGTTTCAAAGATCTCCACAATCTTATTGTTGAGATTGTGTAGATCAATGAAACTTGGAGTTTTTGTTAGTTTCTTTCCTCATTGAGAGACAGGGAGGTAGCATCTTGCCCTCCACCAGTGCAATTTTACAGTTTCAAGTAACTTCATCCTTGACATAGAAGAGATGATGGAAGAAATCTTACCACCGCTGGGTTTCTTCTCAACAGAGAAGGCACTGATTATTTTTTAAATTTTCTCTCTTAAAAACCTGCTTAGTTTGCTTGGAAAGTCTTTTAAGTAGAAAAGTGAGGTAGCAGTTTGCCCCTCTAACAGCAGTAGCATATCAGTGTAACGATTTCAAGAAGCTCTAACATTGACTACGAGATGGGGAAGGCATCTCACTACCGGTATCTTCTGAATGGAGACGGGATGTCGCCATGTTGGACATAAATAGCAATTAATGAGGGTGAGAAAGACAAAGCCTGGAAGGGATAAGGCTCAATGGCGCCGAGGAGTTTGGAGTGACTCTTAAGACTCGAGGAGAGGAACGCAAGAGGGGCAAGAGATTGAAGGGTAAGAAGGGGATCGGTAGAAGAAAGAGAGGGGTAGAGAATATGGTTGTGAGGACAAGAAGGGAGGGGCAGGGGGAGGTGTAAGGGATGGAAAGGGTACAAGAGAAAGTTTGTTGGAGGAAACACAAGAGGGATGCAGAATGGAGGGGTGAGAGGGCTATTCAGAGGGAGAAAGAGAAAGGATGCAGTTGTAAGAAACGAGGAGGAAGGGAGGGGGGGGTGTAAGGATTGGATTGGAACAAGCGAAAGTTTTTCTTTGAATGTTTTCATGGTGAAGGAGATAATTTAAGTACCTGATGAAGACTAGAGTACGCTAGTCGAAACGTCGTACAATAACGGTCCTTTTCAGAGCTATCAATCAATCACTCACGAAAGAATAAAAAACAGTCCTTTTCAGGACTTACACATGATGTCATACCGTAAACCTTCAAATTAAGCGAAAGTTTGTTGGTGGAGAAAAATAGAGGTGCATAGAAGGGATGGGACATTGTTATCAGAAAGGAGTGAGGAAGAAAGAGGAGGAGTATAAAATGTAGATGGGAAAGAAATAAAGCGAGGGCCTATTTTTAATATTCAGCATTTTGTGGACCCATGTGTATCAAGTGCCTGTTTGTATCAAGTACCTGTTTGTACAAAGTCTCTGGATGGACAGTCAAATCAAGATAATCAACCATCACAAAAGCTGAAAAATTGATACTTCAGTAATGAAATTTGAATAGAAACCTTCTTAACAATTGCTCAAATCATGAGCCTCATTCATGATTTAACATACCCCAACTTTTATGAGTAACTGTGAGTGATAGGATCTAGGGATTCCATGAAGTGAGCAATTGCTTGTTCTTTTCCTGTCTCAGTCTTTCTGACCCAATTTACATGAAACCTTTGCTCTTTGGAGAATCCTCTTCGTCGTAAACTTGGTCCATATTTTAGTCATGGGGTCTACCAAATTAAATATCTTTGATTACACATGATTACAGATTAGTTTTGTTTGATACCTCTCAATATTTGTCATTGGGGAATGTACATGTTTTGTTTAAGTTTCTTAATGTTCTACAATTTGTGCATTTACAGTTCTCAATCTTAATGCACGATAGGAAGGAATTATAGTACAATTAGTCAATTTCAGCATGGGATCATGTTTTTAATGTTAGTTAGTTTTGTGTATGTTCAGCTACAAAATCAACTATTTTCATGAAACCTAAAAGTTATATCTTTGGTAAAAAAAAAGAAAACAAAAAATGAATTGTGAATTTGTATAAATTAAAATTCTTTATTAATATACATAGCATGATCTTCCAGTAGTGGATACTGCCATTTGCTGATTGTACTAGAATTATGTCCCATAATGCATTGCGATGATTAATGCCGTATTACACAGGCTCACAATTTTTCTTTAATAACCCTTCAAAATGTTTGCTAAAAAATATGTGCCTCATTTAAATTTCATGATGACTGGAGTCAAGAGTTTAACTTTGGGAAGGCATTAATAATGGTTACTTGATATAGTCAATCGATGTGATCTAGTTTTAACTGGTTCAATCTAGATTATACTACATCATACTAAAGCAGTGTCGTCTGATGAGTATGATCGATGATGCATAAACTTGTAAACTGTGAATGTATAATAGCAAACAGGTGAAGGATTATGTGAAGTTTGATGCATGATGATTATTCATATATAGAAGAAGAGACAATAGATAGGTGTGTTTGTCTCCCCAAATATGGAATAATTGGAAGAAAAAAAATTGAAAATATTAATATATCAAATCACTTATATTAACTTAGATTCATGGAATTGTTTCGAAAAACCCTGACCCTCTATTCATTCTTATGGCACATGTTCCTAAAAAGGATTATGAAGACCATTTTTGGAGAGTTCAGGAAATTACTTGGCAAAACTGAGGAGTTATAAGATGCCTTGGCAAAAGGTTGACACTTGTTGATAACATGACAAAATTCTTTTAAATGAGTTTCCAGAAATTCCTTAATAATAGATCATATTGTAACTTGCTGGCAGGCTGGTCTATAAACAAACATGATTACCTAGAACGTTATTAAACCCTGTCTTTCGTTAAAACTGTCGTATGTTTCACACCTCATTGGCAAAACTACAAGGTACTTCTTGTAACGCAGGAAAGACCTCTGTATGACTCACCAACAATACAGATCCAGCCCTCTTTTGGAACAAACAAAAAAAGATTTCTGCATGTGTTTCAAAATTAGATTGTGTAAGCCCCCAATGAGCGTTTATCGCTCCAAAAGTGACACATAGATAAGCCTCATTGAGTCCCCTTCCCCTCGATCTCTGTTCCAAGGCCAAAAGAGGAGTTTTCGCCTTCGAAAAATGACACAAAATGACGCATAATCATAGCCGTTTTGAATCAAATCGGATCAAGTTATCAAGATTGTCTCCCTGAAACTATGGGAGATCCCTAAACTTTTTTAGGGACTCGGTGAATCACTGTGTGACATCATTATGTCTAGGGCATGGTAGTCTTACCTCTAGACTAAAATATTCCCATGTAGGAAAGGACCGTAAATCATATTGGGACAATTATCCCCCAGGACAACTAGTCCCTAGAAATAGGGGTATTTGTAGGGTCAGTTGGTGGCTTTTTGATGGAGGGGGAGTTTAATATCCTAGAAATGACTGAAGAATTATGGGTAATGTTGTTGAGACCAATAAGTGTTTTCATAAAAACTACCAAAAAGCGGTCTTTCTAACATTATTCTGTACAATTATACAATTTCAAAATAAATTCTCTTCAAGGGATTTTTTTTCTCAGGTGGTTATTAAGTCAGGTTTTACTGTAGGCCTACATCTTTTATGTTGAAGAACAGACACTGTTACATGCCTTTTCACGTTTTGAGTAGAATATTTCTGAACTTATTCTACTAAAGAAAAAATATCTGCTTTTTAGCTTATCTAGCTTTAAAATAGTGTCAATCTAGACTTGATTGGTCACTTGATTTTTTTTAAATCAGGAATGAGGACAAAAGAAAAATGTGAAAACTAATATTTTTGGCACAAAGAAACTTTTAGTGACTGAAAGTCAATGCCATTGGATATGAGACAATACAAAGACTTGTGAATCAAATTTCTTGTGGATTTCTGTGAAAATCTTTTCTTTATGGTTTTGTAGTAACAGAATAACTGATACACATTCTGTTTGTACCTTTTTTAAGAGACAAAAATTCCAGATCTTCCAAGAAAATATTTGAAGAACAATGGAGTCATCAGTCCGAGGGTAATGAAATACATGCTTGGATACCAGACTAACAAAGAACAGCTGTCACTAAAATAGAACCTTAACCAACGAGATCAACTCTTAATGACTAATTTGTCATTAATCCGTAGAATTTGAGGTAACCCAAGTCAGTAATATGCATGTAGCTTGTCATGATGATATCATCATTATCATATTGTCTATTAAGAGCTACAAAGGTTTATTGTAACCAATGAAACTGGATTTGATACCATCTCGTCCTCGATGGACAATACTCCTTCTTTCACCAATGCTAAATCATAACCTGTCTTTTTCAGGGAAGATTTTCATCAGATTTGATTTGGAATTCTGATTTGTTTTATTACAATAGAAAAAAAATTAATGATTCAGCACAAGTAGGCCTTGTATACGTGGACGGGAATGGGGAAGTCAGGATAAATTCATGATTTTGTTTATGCGATCATCATTATTACGATATACCATGTATCACATTTCATATATTTATAATTATAGCAAAAAATTTGTGTGGATGAGATATTGGAAAATTCAGAGTGACATGATTCTGGGCATTATTCCATATTAAGAATAAGGGTACTGATCTATCCAGAAGATACTTGTCGAAATGTACTTTCTAGACCAAGTGGTGTATCTCTTTGTATGTGCATCTTGGAATAAAGGGTGTGGGTTATAATAGAAGGCGACACAACCAAGTGACCAATGCATGAATAGGATGTTTACACACTCACTCATTGTGGTGGGTACTGATCGAGTCATTCACAAATTACAGTATGATTTTTGTTGTAGTGATGTGAGTTGAAAGTTTGTAGCAGTTTTGTAATAATTTGGTTGGGGGGGGGGGGCTCTAGATGCCAAAAGCAAAAAGGATGACAGAGAACAATTGAACACAATATCACTAATCTCTCTCTTTCTCTTTCTCTCTTTGTAATGGGTTATATTTTTTAGAGTCGTTCACATAGTCTAGGCCTAAATGATTTGTGGCTGAGTGAGTGAGTGTAAAAATTGGGGAAGGGATGGGGCAGAAAATGTATGCAAAGGGGAGGGGGGGGGGACAAATGAACACAATTGAATTACTCATTCTCTTTTTGTGATGGGTACTTTGGGTACTTTACTACATTTTCAGATATGATTTGTGGCTGCTCAAGTAAATATGAAATAGGGGGAGGGATGGGGCTGAAAATGTATGCGAAGGGAGAGAGAAAGGGAGAGGGGGGGGGTATTGGACAAATGAACACAATAGAATTGCTCATTCTTTCTTTGTGGTGAATACTGAACGAATCATTCACAAATATGATTTGTGGCTGAATGAGTGAGTGTGAAAGTTTGTGGTATGACTAAGATGGGATTCCTACCAGGTACCATCAAGCACCCCTGTGTCCAGTCCGCTGGTATCTGGTGTCAGATTCCTCTTACTCATAACAACACCCATGACTCGTCTTCTTATGGTCGTCCTACTTTTAGTCTGTCTGTCCGTCTATCTGTACATATCAATGTCACTTTGGTATTGTTGAAATTGTACTCGGATCCATGAGTATTGTTGCTTCAATTCGTTGGAAATATTATATTATTTGTATGTATACTAATGCCATATGTCTTAAATATTTCTAGCCAATTATTGTTTTTATTTCAATTGTTTTGTTTAATTTTTTTTCTTTTTATTTCAAAGATTATAATTTTTCTTGTGAAAAGTGAACATGCAACTTCTTAAATTTATACATCTATCTTCCTTGATTCTTTTCATCTAATTTCATTTTTACAGGCCTTTATCACTCCATGTGACTTTTTCTTGATTTGTTTTGTATTCATTGAGCCTTCTTCTGCCCTTCATATATAGGCCTACATGTAGTTGGGTGACATAACAAAATCTGAAACTATTGTCCTCAAAAATTACAGTATGACGAAGGAGTAGCAAAATTATCAAATGACTTCCACAAAAACCCATCCAATTATACATGAAACATCAAATTTGAAATGTTTTATAAGGCAGCCGGATATGATTATTCTGTTCCATAGTTTTCCCTATTGTTTCTCAACTTTCATAATTTTGTGGAAGTAGGACCCCCTGCAGTTGCTTTGTGTCTCTACCTCCTTCTGTCGCTCCAGCTCCGTCCTTTCTGCTCTAAGTCTACGAAGAATGAGTCATACCTCGACAGGGGTCGTTTTCTGTCCAATAAGTGGGACATTAAAAGAAAGTTTGGAGTAATGCTGGTAGTTTAGAATGAGTAAGTTGTGTTTATAATGTGCTGGTATGAGTTTACTATAATGGGAATACCATGATGGAAGGACTGTAAGAATAATTTTACTATTTCCTTATGGCTTTCTGGGAACTTTTTGAGTTTATCTGTCTGTAAAAGTTATCCAAGTCAAGAAAAAAATTGCCATGTTTGGTCATGGGCATCAACACTTAGATGTATATGTTTTGTAGGTGGATGTCTTACTATTGACCCAAATAATATATGAAGGTAATTGGACTGCAAGAACAATGCATTTTTTCCGTATGGCTTTCTTGGTAATAACATCAATTGGTATTTTTTGTGCATGCATGTAGAGAAAGAAGGTCGTTAATTATTACATATATATATATATTTTTTTATAATATTATATTTTTTTGTACATTGATAATTACAATTAGGCTTACTTACCCAGTCAATATTAGACCAGTTTTTATCCATGTGATGGATGATGATTCATTTTTAATCTGACCACATAGAGCTTTATGTGATCATATTGTCGGAGCAAACAATTTTTTCAAGTTCACCTTTATAGCCCATTTTAAACCTGTATTACTCATCAAGTTTTGTTTACATGCTAATGAACATTTACACATCAAAGTTCAGGATTAATGTTTGTTTAGTCTGAATGTACTATCTTGTCGAGCTCAGATGACGTAGGTAAAATTGTTCTTTGAAGATATTGGTTAACAATTATATTACTTTTAAAGATTGTAGCTGCTAGGTCCCTATTGCTATCTTGTAAAAGTGGAGTCCAGATATAAAAATGGAGGTATTTTTATGAAGACCTCTATTACACAGAAACTAGTCATCATGGGCAGTTTATCTATGTGTCTGTAGGCCTACCAGTTTCTTTGAGAAACAGAAACAGCATTGAAGTGAAGAAAAAAAGGCCGCAGGGCCAGAGGGGCTGTAGCCCCCACTTTTTTAAAGCAAACGTGTACAAAACACGGAAATTACCATAGATTTGTGATTTCTAGCTTGTTCAGCCCCCCCCCCCTCCCATTCTCGGCTCATCTACTCCACTTTCAAAAACACTCTGCGTCCCCTATAAAATATAGTCTTTTTAGGTAGATGTTTTTTTTTTCTACAGGTGATTACTAACACAGCTCCCACTGTATTATGACTGAACTACTTGTGTCTGTTTAAACTGGGTCATTTCATTACTAATGAGTCAAAGGCAATAAAGTCTTCCAGTTTGAATGAAGAAAATTGAAACAGTCAAACAAGAATGACCTAAACTATAAACAGTGTTTAACACCCCATTATCCCCTTTTGTTGTTATTTTTTATTACAATGACATTTGTTGTCATTTTGTCTGTTCCAAGGTTTATACCTAGCACACACTGGGTCTGCTATTGTTGACATTTTATTCACTTGCTGGTATTGTTGTGTTTTCTATGTTTTCTTCCAAGGGATCACCTTTGCACATGGTATACATTTGTTTACTAAAATTTGTTTATAGCTGGTAGTATTGTCTGCTTTTCTATGTTTTCTTTAAGGGGTCACCTGTACACTACACATGATAAAAGATACATGATTGTATGCACTTGTTTACAAATATTTGTTTATTGAGAGCATCATTGTTGTTCTTTTCTATGTATTAGTCAGAGGGGCCACCTTTACACATGGTCTGCCCTTGTTTACAACTATTTATTTATTCCTTTTGCTATTGTAGTTCTGTTTGATGTGGATATTATAAGAGGTCAATGACCCTGTTTTGAGCAGGAGGAATGCCCCAGTGAACAAGGGCGGGTAGAGGAAGTTTTGGCTAGGATGACAAAGAAAACCATTTCCTTTGTGGGACGCAGGATCCGTACATACCTGGTCACAATTCAGGGTCTTTCATTCAACCTTGGAATCATATTTTGATATCATAACATGATTGCAATGAAATATACATTTGTGACGACTTCTTTCATAAAGATAAACATACATTTCTGTGAAATACACAAATGTTTGTTTCCCTAGACTCCAAAATCTAGACCCTATTTTGATATAATTCTTTAATCCTTGAACCTAGTCTAAGTTTGTCAGCTCTTGCCAGCAGGGCAACTAATGAGGCCTATTTGTACAGCATGTATAGTCTCAAATTGAAGACTCTGTTTTATGTGCTATTAAAGTACCTGTAAATTTACATTGACTATTCATAACATTAATGATGTCATCAACCATTGTGTTCTTCCAAGTCCCACATTCTATTGATACCAGACAATGTAGTTTGAGACAGTACAAAAGTCTCCTAGGGTTTAGAACAATAACATTGATGAGTCATCAAGTTGGACTTGTTTCTGTAGGTTAAGGTGGTACTTCACCAGATCAAGTTTTAGAGTTACCATATTTTTACATAAACATATTTTTATGATTTTGGACTAGTGTGGGAAATTTGTGAGTTGATTATTTTATGATTTTTGTGATGTTTTAATATTACTGAGAATAGCCTTATAATGAAGTGGACATCTTCATGAGGATGGACTTGCAAACTTAGCAAAAATAAAATCCACCACGAATTAACCACTTATGCCTAGGCCTAGACAGTAACCTGTTCTAAGGTGGGTTGTGCAAGGTGGATTGTGGGGGGGGGGGTCGACTGAAACATATTTGGATGCTATATCAGCTCAGTTTATTATCCCTGGCCCAAGTTTTTAAGGGCTTCATTGCTCTACAATAACAAATACTTCCATATTTCTGTTTTTTTTCTAAACAAGATGATGTGTTCTGAAATTTTGTGGAATTATAAGCCTGCCATTTGAGAGGAAAGCCCTGATACTCTCTAGACTGGCTAAGTTATGGGATCAGAAATATGCATTATTTTAAGCTTCGGACTGATGAAGTAACACCTCTTGTGTACGAACAAATGTAAAGACTGTGTTTGTTGCATGTTATGATGAATGAGGCATAATATAAAACACATTGTTCAGACTTTACAACTTCAAATCAGTTGCACCTGCCTATATTCCAGTGCCAGGCTAGCCACAGATTGTCAACAAAGAAATCATCACCAGTCTGGGCTGCTGCTGGGCAAAGGAAGCAGGAGAGAGAGAGAGATGGAGAGAGAGAGACGAAGGAGAGAGAGAGAGAGAGAGACGAAGGAGAGAGAGAGAGAGAGAAGATGGAGAGGGAGGGAGGGATGAGAGACTGCATCTGAGATGAAAATAAAGATGACCCCCCAAAAAATAGGAGAGCAAAAAAAATAATAAATGGAGAGGGATTGAGGAAGGAAAGAGCAAAATAAAGATGGAGATATATAGGGGAAGGGGCAATGCAAGAGAAGGAGGCAGAGACACAGAAATGGGCAGATAAGGAGAGAGAGAACAATACGTCAGATAGAGATAGGAGAGAGAGAGAGATCAAGAGAGAGGAGGGAGAGAGGAGATGGAGGGGATGGGGAGGGAGGGACGAGAGACAGCAGTTGAGATGGAGAAAGAGATGGATGGGGAAGGGTGCAGACACAGAATACAAGACAACAGGAGACAAGAGATAGACAGACAAAGAAAGATACAGAGAGACCAATAGAGAGATACAAGAAGAGAGAAATATATAGAGCAATAGCACAAGAGAGAGAGAGAGAGAGAGAGAGAAAGAGAGAAATGTAGATCCTGAAAGTTGAGGTTTCCTTCAAAAATAGTGGTTTCCTGTTTGAGGGGGTCTGGTGTTCTCCTTTTGTGGTCAAAGCCATGTCCCTTCTGGTTTTGTTTTGACTGTTACCCTCCTTTTCTACCTGTTCCATTAAAGGCCCAGATCAATCAATCAACAATTTATATAAAAACAGAGAGAGAAAATACAGGTATTACCCTGTAAAAGCAGTTTTGATACAATTTTGAAATATGTTTTTAGAAGAGCCAGGTAAAGCAGAATTTTGAAACATTGATTTGAGGTGTTTTTTTTTTTTTATACAGACCACATACAAATTCAAAACTAAATGTACAGTAATATATGCAACTCCGCATCAAATTTCATGAAAATATTGCTTAAAGTCATAATTATGGTATCCTTTAATCGATCTGTGAACATGTGTAAAAGTAAAAGGCAGTCTGGTATGGTGTTAGTAGGATTAAGGACTATCCCTTGAGTTGGCTTGGCTCGTAATGATTGTGGAAAAATATAGGAAGTCTGAGAAGGTTCTACTGAGATTCAGAAGGGTGTTAGCTCATGTGATTTGACTTTTGCTTACTCGCAATGTGGCTTGCAAAAGGACGGAAGAGTTGCCATATTGCATGCCTTCCACTTGCTACATGTATACAAAATCTCTTGCACCCTTTTGCCAGCAACATGACGTAATGTCTGTTGGGCTACACAAAAGGCATTTGAGAGTATTTCAAAAAAAAAATTTAAGTTCTGAGACATTTTCAGGATTTGTTGATGTACACAAGTCTGGACAATTGATTTCAAAGAAACTTTTTTAACTACCATAAGGGAATTTTCATGTTTTGGTGATGTATACAACTTTTGACAATTAGTATTATAACATTTCGTGACAATTGACATGTCTTAAAAATATTGAGTTTTCTTTGAATTGGATATGACTGTATTATTATTTTGTAATATTGTCAAACAAAGTTTAGAATCTGAAAAAGCTTTTTATATTGTTGTGTATTGTGTAGTCCTAGATGGAAATAAAAATGACATCATTAGTTACAGAGATAACGTGATTTCCATAACATAAATTATGCATCCAACATAGTTTGAAAACCTGTTGTGAAAGTGTCATGGACGACTCGCCTGGAGATATTTTTTGCAAGTCTTTTGAGGAAACTGCGTCACTGGTTATTTGGCAATGTTTGGGAGTGAAAGTTCTGTTTATCTTACCGGGTTGTAACCATTTTGACAGAAATCAAATTGGGAAGGTGAAACAATTATAGCGCTTGACCTGGCCTATTTCTCTCTTGTTCTGTTAGTGTTAGGAGAAGAAATAAATAAAAAAACTTCTGAATACTTGAATGTTCACCAAATATAAATTGTACATGCCCCCCCCCTCTTTCTCCATTATCCAGCCCCCCCCCCCCCCTACCTCCCCAAGAAAGAAAAAATAAGAGAAAAAATGAGCCACATTGAACCACCAAGAATATGAAAACAGCATCTGGTAAAGGAAAGAGAAGACAGCTGTGCGTTTAGGATGAGACACTGATTTCCCACGTTAGTCATAGCCCATCTCGTACCCTCTAATAACACCTCTCAACAATGCATGTTGTGTACGCTCCGTTGTCGTACAGTATCAAAGTATGAAACACGGATATTTATATCTCATGCCTTGCCACTCATTCACGATCAGCTGTTATGCTGTAAATGGTGTTGATTTCAATGATGTATTGAAGTACTGTGAAATATCATATTGTATGCTCAAGAGGGGTGCGCAAAGGAAATTATCATATTGTGTGAAGAATATTGATACCTCTTTTGGAGTTTTCAGTTGAAAATTTCACATGACAATTTAACACGTCTTTCCCCAATGAAGGTCTTGTATTTTGTAGGTAATGAATCACAATATGTATACTGAAATGCAAATTGCTTACATAAATTTGTAATTACATTCATGCTCTTGTCTAATGTTATTTATCTTTCCATTTACCATTTTTGTTGTTGTTGTTTTTTTTTTATTCCTGTTTGCACCAAGTCGCCTTTTATTCTTTCAGAAACATTGTTTGGAATTTATGAAATGATATATATGCCTCTGATGGCAGGTGCCGATCCAGGGTTTGCAATTTGTAAAGATTATGTAGGCTCAATAGTTTAGGGACAATAACAGCTCTATTATGTTTGGGCATGGGCTGATACTTTCAATTGTGTGACTTTAGGCTGGATCTGCTTACTGGATTGTTTGCTGCTAATTTTAAAATAAATTATAAGTAGGCCTAGATTGAAATGTCAATTTTTTTTTTTTTTATAAATAATGGTTTTATTTTATGAAAGCAGTTATTTCTCTTTATTTCATTATTACTCACAATAATTTTTCTTTGACATCTTTCAGATCACCGTCAAGGAGCTTCTTGCCACCGCCTGCAAGAATGAACCAGATCCAGGCAGTGAGGTGATAGTCTACGATCAAGGCACACAGGATATTTCCAGTCTTGCTCCTGATACTTTCCTGAGCGTCCTTCTAGCGAAACTCAACGAGAACTACAAGACTGTTTCTTTGTTAGCAGGTAGGAAAATTGTCACCTAGCAGGCAAAAGGGCATTAGCTCTATTTTGACTTATATATTTCAGTTAAGTCCTTTTAACCCTTTCTTTGCTGGGAGACAAGATTTGTAGAAGACGGCCATGTACAATTTGTATATGAACAGTTAGAAGGACATTAGATGAATATAGTTTTAAAAGGGAATAATATCCTTCTGGCTCTCAGGGCATGGGTTGTTCAAATGCTTCAAAAATGAATTGTTCTCAGAAGTGTACAAGATCATTTGCCCACTCCAGCCAATGGGAATAGGGGGTTACAATGATACATTATTGTGTAGGAATTGAGAAATACCTCATGATATTTTGGATTTTGGCCAATGAGTAAGTATTCTACCAGTTTTGTGATGTTTAATGTTCAGTATCATATGAAGCTGGTTATTTGGTTGTTCTTTTTGTTGGTTGTTTTATGTTGATTGTTTTTTTGCAATGGCTATATACTATAGAAATTGCTATATCGCGGAGAGCTAAGAAGGGATATACATCATAATGATCTAACACAGAGTAAACACCCTTTTAGCTCTCTCATGCAATTTTTCTTAACTGTGTACTGTATTTTAGTGTAGAAGTAATTTCTTATAAAAGCTTTCTTGGATGCGCAGGTAAGATATCTCTGAATATATTTGTAAGAATTCATTCTTTTTTTTATTTATCTGTTTGTAAAGTGAGAGATAAGTGTTAAATCTAAAGCAAGTTTTGTCAAGGACTTTTAGCCTCTGTAAACAGGTGCTATTCATTGAATGCATATTTCTTCAATATAAATGTCTTCATTAGTTAACCCCTGACACCCTTAACCTAAACATAAGGATTAGGTTTAGGCCAAGGGTTAGGTTTAAGGAAGTTATTGATTTAAGGTCGGGTGGAAAGGGCGTGAAACTGGAAACACCTGTGGTCATATTTAATCGTGAGTGACACGACATTTGGACTATTAGAAGGGCGCATATCTTCGCACTTGTAGGTTATGAATGGATCATGACTACCATATTATGTATTTTGTAGGAGTGGCATGTGTCATTACCAGTTGGATTTGAATTTTACAATTAGTCCTGGAAATTATGATTAAAAAACAGTGCGTGAGTGACACGACAAAAAAAAGACATGGGTTTCTGACCATTATTGGTTATGGTTGGATGTGTGCCCAAGTAGATCTCTAAGAATACCATAAGTGCTGGTATATGTACATGAATAGTGTACCTCTCTGACATTTATTATCCTTATCAATAATTCCCTCTATGTGGAAAATGGTCCACCTCTATATGTCGTGAGTGACACGACATCCAAAACGTGAGTGACACGACCAGTGCCTTAAATTCAACATTTCAAGTAAATAACTAGATCCAAATTACATGTGTTTATATACCATGTTAGAGCAGTCCATTATAATTACTTTAAGCAAAAAAAATCAGACAAAAGTGACTAGTATTAAGAATAAGAGGCATTTAAAGCAGCATAGTCCCATACGTGCAAATTCCTGTTTGCTCAATTATTCAGCGTAAGAAAGCTGGATCACTTAATGTTTGAACTTAAATAATTGGTTGTATTGTAAAGAAGCCTTCGTGTTGATTTCAGATCCTAATTTGCATTTTCAAAGGCACAGCACCACATTGAAATTTCAGCTGAATGTCCCACTTAAATTAAATATGACCATGTGAGAAAAAATGCTGAAAGAAAAGCCCAAATAAATTGCAGGCTTCAGTTTAAAAAGTTTAGTATTTTATGCAGGTTTCTCTCCAGAAACCCAATGGATGATGCGCTATGAGCACTTATCTCCAAGGTGAAAATGTATTACCAAAACTTTATTATTAGAGGTAGAAAAAAAACGACCTGAAAACCAGTCTTAGCATGTCTATGGCTTAATTTGCACTGCATGGAAGTGATGCTATTAGCTTGCTGTTGGCTTATTGCTTATGCCTGATGAAATAGCTATTGGAGATGAGCTCGTTTGTAATCATTGCCTCATCCCTTCGTGACAAGACTTGTCTCCTGATGACCAATAGAGGGCCTTTGACCACGTCATCGGATGGTGGTCTGCGTAGGAAGGAGCCATGAGCGTGGAAATAACGTCTGAGAGCGTTTCCCCCCTTGATGATCAGTTGAGATGGGGAGTCTGTTGTTTTTCAGAGCTTCGTGACTTCGGTTTTGAGATGTGTTACAAGATTTTCTTGCATTTTTTCCAGTTATGTCAGCTTATGTAACATATAACATGTTTATCTGCTATAACAATGACCCATATAATTTAATCAAAATGTTTTTTCTGATGATTGTTATTTGAGAATTAATGCCTTTATGTAATTATATCATTGTTATTCTGCAATATTGATTGTAATTAAGTGTTGTAGCATGATTTCTGTTTCTATTTTATTTTGTTTTTATTTATTTTATTGTATTAATTTGTAAAGTAGTGTTTCATTTATTGTTTGAAGGCATATAAATTATTAATTTCTATTTTGAAGCATGGAAGTCTTATTCTATAGTTTCACAATTGATTATACATTGGTTTCTTTTTTATTTGTTAATGTGGTACATTTTCATCACTCATCAACCATATACAAACAGATTATGAAAATATTGTCTGATTAAAGATTAGCTCATCATACTAAAACTTCTTCCTTGATCCTTGTGTCATCATACTCAATTTGTGGCATTCATAATCACATAGTGAGATAAATATGCTAATAATAATCACTGAATCAGATATATGAGACATTGTTAAGCATGTATTAAATAAGTTTGATTGCACAAGACTCAATCATCGCAGGGGGGATTTTCATAATGACATCATACATATGCATCACACCAAGGGTGTGTTCAATTTTGATTTTCAAATTTAAACGCCAACTGATTCATGATACAAAATGCATTTACAAAACGCAGATATAAAGAGCAACAAAATGTGCGTTCATTGTCCCCCGTTCCCGGTCATAAAAGTAAACGTCTAAATGTAAATCTAAATGCCAATAAAGATGTGTTTTGAAACACAATCAGCTTCGATTTTACCACCTTCAGACGATCCAGGTTTAATCAGCTTTAAATTTTTGACACCGAATGGTACACCGCTGATCATGTTTGTGTTCTGTGTTTTGTATTTGCGTTTTGGATCATGATTCATGTTGGTGTTTAAATTTGAAAATGGACATTGAACACACCCGAAGGGCCTATGTTACACATTGGCTTTCTTTTGATGAATAATCATAATTACCCAACATAGATGAGCTCATCTTTGTCCTCAAAGCAGACCGTTAATTTATATGATTAGTCATAAGAACTTAGAGGAATCACCTCAGACAATAATTAGACACACCCCTGTCTCTATGGTATTGATTAGGCTTGTTCATTTATGTATTTTATTCTGTATAAAAAGACATATTCATGTGCCTTATTCAAAGGTTCAAGGACCAAAACTAATCATGTTAACAATTAATTCATTATACATAAATCGTGTATAAAAAATATATAGAACAAGTACAAAAATAAAGGCCCAATATGCATGCCTATTTTTGAAAAATAGAGGGAAAGTATTAGGCTTTAAGTGCATGGCTTTTATTTTTAGTTTTGTTTAGTCTCTAAATATTATTTCAGTATAATATTATGTAACATGTATGTAGATCTAGTTATATATAAATATGAGTGCTCTGTTATATGTATTGACATTTCCTACTCATACTTGGGCTGGTAATGCATGATGCAAGGACGGAAATGTTGTGTTATTCTATCTTTATACAACTTATTATGATTATTATTCCAGCATTTGTGAATCGTTTCTACAAAATAATAATAATGATTAGTCAATACATTGTTTATCCAGATTGGGACATATGTTTGTGATGCGCTTGAAACATATGCAAGAGTAAATAGGGATAGGGCCTATTCTATTTCTATTATCTTTATGAAATATATAGGCCTATTTCTATGTTTTTAATGTAGTGAATAAATGGAAGGTAATTGGTATAAAACATATGCTCTCATATGTTTGAATCAAGAATTTGTAACAAATATACCGGTACTGATTAGGCCTACATGCAGAATATTTGGTGGTGCATGAAAATGAATATAATTATTGATGTTGATGTACTTGTATGTGGGAGGTGTAGGAACATAATTGTCTCCTGTTTATGTACTGTTATATTTAATTCTGATGATTGACTGGGTAATATTTCATTTTAATGAGAGGCTTGTAACGAACAATACATTTAAAAATGATAGAATCATATAGGCTAGCTACATCAAAATATATTATGCAGGAGGTGTAGAAACATATACATTTGTATATAGTTCTATATACAATCTCTGCCATAAAGGCACTGCTTGATTATGTACGTATATAAGTGCCTGAGGAAAATGTATTTATAAAACCCTGGTATCTGTCCATCTGCCAACTATGGGATCAATTAATGGAAGTCATTTCTTTCAATAACATACTCCGTAACAACAGGGGGAATATACTGGAATATACCACAACAGAGTATACCACCACAGTATATTACTTCTGGAATAGCCTTGTGTGTACAGTCACCGCACATACATAAAGGCTGTATACCGAACAGAGAGCAGGCACTGGTAATGTATATTAGCTGATCCTGTGTGTAGGGGAAGTGCGAGATTGGCCTGTCACTGCATGACATCACTACGCTACGCTGTGATTGGTCAATACCTGCGATGACTCATCCTGGGGTTGTCCTCTCCCTCTGTCTCTCCACACAGCTGATTATCTGTGTGTGTGTGCGTAATGACTGTGTGTTTACAATAGACTCTGTGTGTGTCACTCATATGGTTATCTCCATGTAAGGCTCTAGCTACGTAGCACTGCCAGGACTCCACTAGGAACACTCATCCCCTCTATCCGTATGACTGTACCAGTCTTTCCTTGTTCGTTCGCTCGTATCACCCCCCTCGAGCTGAATAGACCGAGAGTGTCCCCACCAATTTAATCGCTGTTGACTATACCTCGCTGCTAAGGAGACACAAGTTGCTCAATCGCGGAGGAGAGAGGACTTATTTTTCTGTAGCTCTGCGAAGACGTACGTTTGCCATAGGAATCCTACATGTTTGGATGTTGCCTTGATTACTTTTGATAGATATAGTTTGGCGTTGTGGCGTGCAACTCTTCCCCCAGCCCAAATGATACTGGATTTTTAGTTGTGGATTTAAATAAACCAACCATGGTTATTCAAGTCGAGAGGAACGTCAAAACAGTCGCCGCTGGCGGTAAGAATTGTAATATTTCATCTTTTAAAAAAAAGCAAACATGTATAACTGAATTATAGGCATGCATATGGATTTTTATCCAGATTATTGAACCTGTGTATATTATGTTAAGTTAATATTTATTTATTTAATATTGTATGTGGTGTATCTCTAATAAAAATTGTTACAATATACTTAAGACATTTTTTTATTTGTAAGCTGTTATATTTAATGTTACCTTTCTTTAGTTACTAATAATATATTCCACAAATTTGTATATACAATGTATATGTTTAGAGAAAAATAAGCAATGTCTTGGAATTATTCAGTTTGTGGAAACTGAGGAGTACACAAATTTTACCAAGATGCGATCTCATAACTTTTGAAATTGTAAAAACATATCATATTCTATATGCCATACTATAGTGTATATTTATAAGATACATTTCTGAAAGATACTATTATTTGGCAGGTATATTTGTGAAACATATTGATAAATTCTTGTGCCAAGAACAATCTATTTATTCAATGTTGTTGCCAGCAACATATCCAGGTATAAATTAAAGATATCAAAATCCTTTCGAAATTGATTTTGACATTTAATATTCAAAATGATTTGCATTTTCTAAAATTTGGACTTTAGTATCTCCTCATAACATTGCATAAAATATAATAATCAGGTATATTTGAGTTATTGGTGCATTTTAAATTTCCAGTTATTTCCGAATTTGCTGAATATCTTACTTTTTTCTTAAACATCAAATAATACAAAAGAGATGAATGTACATATCTATGTGTCTGATAGGTTTGTTATTTTTTTCAATTTTATCTGAAAAAATTTATTCTCCATTGAATGACATTTGGAAGAAAGTCAGCAAAATTCATCTCTGTTTTACTATGATATAACATATGACGTATTCACTTGATAGACCAGGGGATAGGAATTATGTCATACCATATTAAGGTTTTGCTTCCCTCCAGCGAAATGATGTAGTAACGTTAACTACCGGGGTCTTCCTGTGGGTCGAGGTGAAAACGCATATCGACGCACTTCCTTTTATTGTGGTTCAGACTGGTATAGGCCAGATGATAGAAGAAGTAGTGAAAGTTATAAGGGCGCAACTTGTTTTCTAAGTATTGTACGGAGCTATCTCCCTTCTGTCTCTCAAGAAAGTAGTTGTGAGAGTGAAATAGAATAGAATATGCCCCAGGGGAATATGACAATTGTTATCTATACAATACTTCTGTTTCCTTATGACCTCTCTTTCTCACCCTGTCTTTATAGATATCTGTCTCACTTTTATCTTTATGGAATTCCCTGTCATTGTCTTGTTTTCAATGTGTTTCTTTCACCATTTCAGGACCTATGATCTCTCTCTGAAAAATGATATCTTGAAATTTTTACATAAAAACCTCAGTACACTGAGTCTGTATCTCCCCACTCTCCCTTTCTTTCTCTCGCTACTGCCTTTAATTTTTCTCCTCTCTCCCTCTCTCTCTCTCTCTCTCTCTCTCTTTCTCTTTCTCCCGATCTTTCTCAGTGGTTATTATTGACCACATCTACATACTGTTGCATAAATATAGAACTATCTCTCTTTATTTTTTACCTATCTGTCTATTTCTCCCTCTTGCTGCTCTCTCTCTCTCTCTTTCACTCTCTTTCTGTGGTATATGTCTAGGGATCGAGAGTAGAGAACAGACCCCACATGGTTTTTCCTTCCAAATATGGTCATGTAAACGTCCGTTGTAAAGTTTCCCACTATTGTTTTGTGGACTTTGATTACAATTTGGGGATATTCCGGTCGATGAGTCGGGTCTTACGATGTACATTGCTTCCGCAAATTTGGGTCAGATATTGTTCCGTGGCGTACCATGCATGGAGTATAGGGAAAAGTATCATGACGTTTTACGTTACTTTATTTTTTACAAGTGATATGACGTCTTGCTGGATCATGACTTTTATTGTAAGAATTCAGATCAATTAGAAATTAATTGTAAATTGCATTTAAATATTTATGTAATGTCATATGTGTACAAGATTACACAGAGAAAAATATTACTTTGAACAGTTTGTTATATTTTTTACATAGGGAAATAAAGTCATTTGATGTTTTGACAAAGAATATCAGTTTTTCTGTGTTATTTCTTTAGGACTATACGTGGAATTGGTCCTACTATCAAAAGCCATATTGAGAATTTGGTGATGCATGTAATGCTGTTTATGGTAAATGTAATTAACTGATTATTTTGGGTAAGGTGTAGTACAAAAACACCAATAGATCTTGTATGGAGAATTAAAATATCCGTTTTAATATCTTTTTTCTTTTTCTTCTCACCATAGGTGCTACACTCAATTCCAGTCATGCTTTCCGTACACTCTGTGTGTCGCAGAAATCGCCCTCCTTTTGCCGCCGCCCGTGCCCCCCTGTCACAACCTGTCTACCGCTGTGACCACACGGGGGCCCACCTCGGGTTTCTCGCGGATTCTTATATCTTGGTTCCCCAACAGGTTAAACGTTCTTTGGTTTTTTTTTTTTTTTTTGTCATTTTGTTTTTATTGAAGATTTCAAAGAAACTTGATAACATTGGAAAAGAATAGTTTTATCATAAATCTACGAAGTAACACAAAACAAAACAGGTAAGGGTTTTAACCAGTTGCAGATTAGAAAGGGGGTTGGCGTCCATGGAAAATAGGTGTTAAAAAAATTAGAAGAAAAAAAAAATGAATGGTTTCCAGAGGTTTCTTTTTGCTAGCAGATGGAAATTATGTAAACTTGTTTATAATTTATATATAATATACAATATATGTTTTTGCTATATTAAAAGGAATTGTATGAATGAAAAGGCAAAATCCACACAACTTTGCTCAGAATCTCATTCTATTTTCAGAGAATCCTAGATTTTCAGGACTTACATGTATACTAACTTGAAACCAGAAAGTTTTAAACAAAATACCTCTAAAAAGAGCTTTACATGCACTTAAATTTGTATGCATCTCAGGCCTATATTGTTCTGTGATTTTACAGAGACAGATTGTTAGAAAAACAAGTCTCGATACCATACCTGTATACGTTGCCTGCACTAATCTTGGCTTTGTATACGGACATGTAGGCCTGTATAAGGAGATAAACCCTATGTAGCTAGCACAGGGCTATTCTTCATTGAGCCTATTTGATCAGGATATGACAACTTTACACTCCTGCTCCCTCTCTCTCTCTCTTTCCATCGATGACTCATAGAAGGGTCCTAGCCTTGGCGCAAGGCACTACAGGACCGTGATTGAATGGTGTTACCATGAACTGGGAGAGTTGATTATCTTTGTCCCATATTTTCTCCTATTCTTCCCTTTCTCTCACGGTTATTACGTATACATGCTGACATGTCAATATGCAATACACCAAAATTGATTTTCTATATGCAATGCCTACAGTGTAACTCTATGGCCTATAATGTAGACCTGTATCTACTGCTATGCATTATATGCAGTGATACACCAATTCCTCAAACTCGTTGCAATAGCGTATACAAAAGAAAAAATATTGTTTAGATTTATTGCTCTTGAGTGAATGGAAAATATAAACTTTGCAAAACAGCCAAAAACATGTAGAACTACAAGCAATTGTAAGTGTTTTGAAATTGAAATTGGACAATTAGGTTGATGGGAATATTCTACAAAGATAACAAAAGTAACAATTTTTGATAACTTGATGAACAAATTCTTTATTTCCTTTATTAATTTTGATTCACAGGATGTGATGTCAGAAGATTGCCTCAAGAATTATGGGATCAACTACGTTCTCAACGTCAGTCGGTCGTGCCCGATCCCAGAATTCCTTCCCCAGACCCATTTCCATCGGATACCGGTCAGGGATAACCATAGTGAGAAGATCCTCCCGTGGTTCGACGAGGCACTAGAGTTCATTGGTGAGTGTCGATGATGTAAAAAAATGTTTAAATGTTTATCTGGGACAAGTAAATATTGTTGATTGAATTCACTGGAAAGGGAAGAGCCAAGCAGTTATTATATTGTGTGCAAAGAACACAAAGAGCATTCACTCTTGATAAAAGTATATGTATTTAGCTATAAAAGAACTGAATATTATTACTATTGTTATTAAGTTATTGCAACTATCCCCTAGACAATCCCCCCCTCCCCACTAGAAATGTAACCCTTACAATGAAAGTAACCCTTACAATGGAAGTTCTCGTGATATGCTTTAAATTATCGGACCAAAAATCTATTACACTGAAATCAATCTACTTGATGCATTGTTAGTAATGCTTTGGTAGTGCATGCAGGGGTAGATAACCTGCATAGACTTGCTGCAGCTGGAGCTGATATGAGCCTGTACATATCCCGCCACTAGATGGCAGCATTGCATCTATATCCACAGCACTCTCTGCGCTGCATATACACACACTGGTGCATATATAATCCCAACTCAACATTGCAACCTAATGCAGAAGTGATTTTTTTTTTCTTCTTTTTTTGAAGGGAGGGGGGGAGGGTGTATGGTTGGATTGATCACATGTAGTTACAATAAATAATCTACTTTGTTCACTCTAAATGGAATCCAAACAGATGGGCAGAAATTTTTGAAAAAAATATTGCCAAATGACTATCTGTGCATTATCTACAGTGGAGCATTAAGAGGTGCGGCGTCTTTATGCGCCAAATCATGGGTAATTTGGACAAATTTGTTTAGGTTTCCTGCCTCACTTGTCCTGTTACTATTCATAGTGCAGCATGAATTACCTTATTACAGACGGTCATCTCTTACTCATGTCCCGATTTCCTCTGTACGATCTGACTAAGCAATGTTCGCACTTCTTATAATCAGATTTTTGCTTTCTTTTTTCGGGATAGCTTTTCTTTTCTTGGTGTGTCACTCTATAGGATGATTCAGAAAAATGTGATGGGTAACTTCCCTCAGCCAACCCCCCCCCCCCCTCCAAAAAAAAGGAAAAGAAATACCATGTCATTCTAAATAGGGAATTCAAATGAAGGATAGGTGGACTTTGCCCATTCTATTTTTTGTGTTATTAATCAGTTTATACGAAGACAATTTGAATTAGTTGGTATTAGAAAAAATGGGGATCAGATTTAGGCCTATATAATTCAACTTTAGTAAATTGGTAGATTTAAAATGTTTATCGATAAGATACATGTATGGTTAAGCTTTTAAGCAAGACTTATGAATACATCTTTTGTAGAATTCCACCCTAAAGTGAGCCAAGTTTAGTTATAGTATTCAAGGAAAATAAATGAATTCAACATCCCACTGGTTTCATTTGGCCTACATCATGTTGGCATGATCATACACCTTTAATCCTTTCTCATCAAAGCGGATGACATTGCAAGCTCTCTCCTCCGGTCGTAATTAAATTGCGTTTTGATCACGGCGCGAGCTGGTCATTACATGTACCAAGCCCTCTTATTCTGCATTGTCATGTCTGTTACCAAGGCTCGTCGTAATTTGAGCGCTGAAAATAAACCGCCCAGCCGCGTCGCATCAAACAGGGAGAGACAGGAATACTTTCTTTACCCCGTGATGATGACGATGGTTGTGTTTTTGATGTCGTTCAGGTAGCCAAGAGGCAGACAAGAAAATTATCTAGCGCATCCATATTTTAATATAACCTGTTCTTCCACCTCTATTTATATCACATTGGGGTCCTCCTACTCTTGCCCTAATGACAGGGGGAAAAAGCTGATGACATTTTGTTTTATTAAGAGGAAGATAATGTTTCATAAGTCTTGCTTCTCCACACAAATTCCAATAAGATTAAGATCCTATTGAACAAGCAATCATTCTTTAGCACAAAGTGAAAGCTATTTTTCTTGTATTATATTTCAATTAAATTATCTGGGAATCAGAATATGCTCTATACATGGACTAAAGCTTATTACAAAATCTCTTATGAATATGTAACAATTAATTCATAACATTTTCTTAAAAAGTTCCAAAATATAAACAATTAAAGATGGAGCAAAAAGGATCAACCGAAAACCTGAGATAATTCCTGGAGAAATAGGTGTTCCCTTGTTGCGCATGAGTTCATATGACTCTGATTGTATTATCATTGGGTGTACTTTATTCCAATTATTAAAGAGTACATCGTGAGTCAATGTCGCTTGAGGCTCAAATTTTTCGCTGTCATTGCTCCAACTCGAGCCAGGCTCCAATTAATACGATCATTCTTTTTCACAGCACGGAAATAGATATCTGAAGTCATACTTTTTTATCCAACATCTGGCCACACCTGTCTGAGCCGTTTTGATTTGGGTATTTATGATGATTGTGCGTGAGTAAGACGGGTGGTCAGATTAACGAATCATCTCATTTGCATAGAATTATAAGGTGTCATTGTCACATGGAAGAGGAAATGATTATCTAGTCTTTGTCACAGGCACATATTGTTTTACATTCAATTGTGAAATACAACGTGGTATCTGTTGTTGGATTAGTTGGGAGACTATCTAAGTTTTAGACAAGCTATACTTCAAACCAAATTACCATTATCAATATAGAATTAACATTTATATTTTATACATTTGCTCTTCATTATTGTCTTATTAACCTTTATCCATTCCTCTTTTTTTCTGTCTTTCAGACAAAGTTCGGTCAGCCAATGGAAGCGTCATCGTTCACTGTCTTGCAGGGATCTCGCGTTCTCCAACCGTAGCTATTGCCTTCATCATGCGATACCTCAACATGAACGTGGACGAGGCTTACAAGTAAGTCTTTAAAAAAAAAAATTAAACAAATTATGTATAACTTGCTATCTTGTGACCTAAAAGTGCACCAGTGCCTAGTAAAGTTCTATAATAGTTACTGCTTGCTCTTTATTTTTGATCATTGTGTAAACTACTTCCTTCCAAAATAAACAGACAATTTACAAGAAGTACATATACTTTCAATTAGATCAATTAAAAGTAATTATACATACTGTAGCTTACATTCGTTTTTGGTCATCTTCTAAACTAATTCCTTCAAAAAGAGAAAGGCAGCATACAAGATGTACTTCAATTAGATCAATTAAAAGTAATTATAGCTTACATTTGTTTTTGGTCATCTTCTAAACTAAGTCAAAAGAGGAAGACAGCATGAAAGCTCGTGATGCAACGTGATGTAACAGAGATAGCTTGGGGGTCAGGAGGTCATATATTTAGAAGATGAGTCAGGGGTCGGATTGGTAGCCCCGGTACAGGATTCGGGAGGAAATTGGTTAGGGATGTGAGGCAAGGTAGGGAAAGACGTAAGACTCGATAGGTGACAAGGTCAAATTCTAATGGAGTCTGTGTGGCTCTGTACAGTACTAGGCTGAATTTCTTAAATGGTCCCACCTATGGATATTTTTGTAAGCTGAATTATCAATTTTGTAGTTAAACCTGTCATTTACCAACATTCAAAATGTAATATATTATGGGAAGCATTGAAAAGAAAAACATTGAGTATTATCCAAGATTTTTTTCCTATTAAAGTAGCTTAAATGTGCACATTTTAGTGCATTTCTATCATTATTGGTTTCCTCATAATAATCTCTGATTTCTCCCTTTTATTCACTTTCAGATATGTCAAAGAGAAGAGGGCAACCATTTCTCCAAACTTCAACTTCCTCGGCCAGCTCTTAGAGTATGAGAAGATCATTCGAACGAGGCAAGGCCGGCCTTCGACCCTTCAACCCTCGGGACCCCCCAAGGAGGACGTGGAGCCTACAGAGAAGAAGGAAGAAGGTGCCTGTGCCAGCGAGCCTTGTAGTATGCTGACCTCACCGAAGGAAGAATCTGCCAAGGTCCCTTACGTTAAGAAGGGTCTAGAGGAATCCATGCTTCCCATGAAGCCTCATATCAGGAAACTCAGTTTAGAGAACCTTTCTTTGCCGTTGAAATGCTCGTACATGCCTGGCAAGGCAAGCCCCAGGCTGAGCAGGACTTTACCCCGCGTCACATTTGCCGATGCCCCCACCACACCTACCTCAGAGAACAAGTCGATCAAACGCTCGCTCAGCCGCGACGCCCTGACCGAAGTCGGCACGCAGACGCTTGTGACAGAGAAACGCTCCACGAGCCACCTCACGCTCGACTTGAAAGGTGCTCCTAGCAGGACATTACAGAGACCCACCGGTCTCAACGTAAAGAAGACCGCTCTCTTGCTCGACTCACCAGGAGATTCAAAGAAGCCCCGATCCCTTTGCAATAGCCCTTCCGGTCTCCTTGAACAATTAGCCTGGGGTACGAGCCACCTCAGTGTACATTCACCAGAAGTTCGCAATAACAACCCTTTTGTGGAGGCATGTGCGAAGTTCCAGGCCCAGCAGACTGGTCTGAGCAGCAGTGTTCAGAGGTCCCACCCCGAGAACTCAAAAAGTAAAGTGGAGAGAACGAAGCTTAAGTTAGAAGGACTTGTCTCAAACTCTGAAACAATATGTGCAGAGGTTGAGGCTGCAGAGAACCTTCTCCCGGTTGCGTCCGGTTCATCGGTTCTCACTGCACCGGCTTCACCATCAACCAGCAGAAGCCAGAGACACAAACATAGCGAAACATCCGTAGGGTTTCAGTTTGGACGCTCGCGAATAAACCACCCCGACCCTGGTTCAAGCAATGCAAGGGTCCCAAACTCTTCGGTAACAAAGGACCAACAAAAACCAAGTGCGCTGAAAAAACCTACCTTTGGACCTCAGAACTCACCACCCCCTATCCACCTATCCTCTGCGCCCCTTGTTAGCGGGGGAAACGTTTCAAACCCCTTCTTCTCCCGTCAAAGCAGTGGACAATCTGTAACCAGTGACCTCAGTCTTAGTAGCGTAGCCTCCCCTGCTGTTGATTCTAGTGCCAGTTCATGGATGACCCCTCATGGTTCAGTAAGCTCAGGAATCTCTCCAGATATCAACCTAAGTTCAGCTGCTAGCAGTGCCTGCAGCAGCGCAAACCTAAAACCAGACTCTAATCAGAAATCCAAGGGTTCAACTGACATGGAGACACCTCAGGTACTTCCATCAGGTTGGAACCCTTTCTCATTCCCTCAGGCCAAAGCCGACGATAGCCCCAGCAGCCGTGGTGACAACATCGTCTGGCAAAAGCGTAAGGAGTCTGAGAACAGCATTGAAGAATCCGCTGGACAATCCCAGAGAATTCATCAATCCCCCACAACAGCGATGGATCGTGTTGCGACTTACATCACTAAATGTAATTTCGGGTCTCCGGACGTTAGCGACTCAGATTCATCGGAGCCCTCACATCCCCATAAGAAGAAGTGCAATAACAAGAGACGCCCCAAGCTCCACCCCAGCGTTCGTAGCCAATCTTGCGAAGAGATTGGCTCATGTTCGCGGGAGGTCGTCACATCGGAGATCGTCGTCAGTGCACGGCGGGAGATTCTTGAGTACGGTCGGTCGGCGCTGGACCAGGACGAGGAAGACTTTGACACGAGGTCACTCAGCAGTCAAAGGTCGTTGAGCAGTAGTTGCGAGATGATCGAGGTTTCATGACAGTCACTGCGAGAGACTCTGGTTCCGTGTACATTGTGCGTTATTTCTTGAGTTGTTCAAACACTATACAGGCTGCCTCCTATAACAGCAACTTAACAGAAATTATTCTAAAAATAACATAAAGAGGAGAAATAGATCTGTCATTCTAAAGTTAACCTGGTATTTCAAAGTGTATGTGGGTAATTATATTAGTTGGTAATTCTAAATCGGTGTGGGTGCCCTAGATTTTTGACAATAAATAGCATAATATGAGAATTAAGGTAGACTATTTTTTAATGACAGTGGAAAATGTGGAAAAAAAACTTGTTTGTGACAATTGGTGTGATTGAGGTATTAACTGAATGACATGGATAATTCCTGTCTTGATAATAGTTTTTATTGGTCTTGGTTTTTTTTTTCTGTAACAGATATGGATGTAGTAATTGATGAACGATGTGTAACATGAACTTATTGGTGGCGTGTTTTTCTCTCTAGCGCTCTGAAGCAGGTGGACAACCTGTCGTAGAACAAGTCTTTGGTAGGCGTAGGGTTAAACTGTAATTTTGTAAGGTCTGGTGTAATGCATCTAATGTCGTTATCATATAATCGTAAGTTTGAATTAGAGAGCGAAGATCTCCCGGTGAGATTATCATGCTCTTTATTCACTTGACAAATCTATATATTATATTACTACCCATGTGCCGTGTGCAATCATTATTAAAATTTACTTGTGGTAAAGTTACGAAGTCAGAACAAACATATAACCACAAAGTTATTTTGTCACAATATACAAAATATATATATTCTATATTCATAACTATTCATTACATATTTTGAAGTATTTTTGTTGTTCTTTTGAATGGTCAAAGTCGTGGAAGAGTGATGATGAAACAGTGTCTAGCTAAGCGAAGAAAAGTTTGTTGTCTTTTTTTTGATCGACTCATTTGTTGCATTTAAATTTGGATATGGTATGATATGCCACCTACATGTATCCTCACAAAGTTTTGTGTTTCTGTTTTAATGTTTAGTTGTAGCACAGTCAGTGATAGTGAAGTGTTTTGTTTGCACAGTACAAAAGGACAAAAAGTGCATTGGTTGACAATCTTTGTTTTCTTTTTTAAATATTGTTTTCTCTTGTTTGATGTACAATGTAAGTGGAAAATATGGTTGGTATGCAAGTAAGATAAGCGTGATGCTTTGGTACAATGTTCGATGAAACACATTTCATTTCCTTTTTTTTCTCTCTCATTTTATCCATTTGACAACATCTCACAACTTTTCCACAAAACATGGAAAATTCTTGATAATTTCACAGTCTCAGGACCAAGAACAAGCTGACAACTAGTGCCTTTTTCCACTTTCTTCTAAAGAGTTGTGAAAGATTGGAACCAAATGGCTTCAGCTTATTATTTTCATGATCATTCATGAGAAATTTACTTTAAAATGCTCTTGTGATGTTCTCAAAACCTTTATTTTTTAAAACTCAAGACATTCTCATAAACAATTACCTCGTATTTCATCCTGCTTTTTGAATGCGCTTGAAAACAATGCTATTTTGTTTACAAAAGGTTCTTTGATTAAAGACAAGTCAATCACATTCAGTGAATTAACTCAGAATGGGATTTTTAAGGGCAGCATGTACACTTAATTACACTTTATAGGGTCATTGGACTATCCAACTTATCTCAAAATCATTGAAACTTAACACATTTCTGCAATGAATCTCTTAATTAAGAGTACAAAATGCAAGCTACAGTTACAACACCTCAAGATGAGTGTAAATTCAACATTGTTAATACAAAATGACAGACTCTTGAAAACGTACAGTGTACATAATAAACATACCATTATATGAGTCTATTTTCATAACACCTGATACTTGACTAGTGTTGGGGAAAACAAATGCATGCTGAATTTCCAAAATATTTGACGAAAGAAATAAAGGAGTAGCCCTCCTCAAATCATTGCTGTATACATTCGTAAAATCAAATTAGAGATTCATATTCCTGACTCTTCTTTGATTTATTTGCTATTTAATTTTTGGTACTGTCTTTTTTGACAAATCTATTTAAATTTCATATGTTTGTGGACTCTGTAGTATATATACATTTGTTCTGCCAAAATAATGCAAAATATAGCTTTGCAATTCAATGTCTTTTTTTGTATGCATGTCTTAAATGTTTCGATATGAACATTTTGTTTTATATGAAAAAGAGAATATTAAATACAGTGATGGTGATATATTATAATAAGTTTCTTATGAGTGAATTCTAGCTCTTTAACTTGTGTATGTTTTGGAGAAATGGGTGTTTGTCTGTTTGAACGTTTATGTTTCTTCTATCTTTTCTGTATCTGAATCTAGACTTGATCCTCTTTTTTTTTTCTTTTTCTGTTTTCTTGCCTTGTATTTTCTCTCTATCTCTTATTCTTTCTTTGTACCTCCTATGTTTTAAGACAATACACAGCTTGAAAAATAATTGTGAGACCAAATCATATGGGAGCCTCATATGATTTAGTCTGATAATTATTTCTTAAGCTGTATAATATAATGTGACAAGATAATGAAATAGAATGTGCTTTGGGGTGAAAGTTGATGTGAATATTTCTCACCTTTCCTTTTTTCTCTAACTTATCTCTTTTTATTGCTCACCATCTCTCTATATCTCTCTCTACTTCTCTATCTCTCTCTCTCTCTCTCTCTCTCTCTCTCTCTCTCTCTCTCTCTCTCTCTCTCTCTCTCTCTCTCTCTCTCTCTCTCTCTCTCTCTCTCTCTCTCTCTCTCTCTCTCTCTCTCTCTCTCTGTATATTTACTTGTACCATACTATCCATTTCAATCTACAGCTTTGGGGAGAATTATTAGACCCCTAAAAAATTTGAGACCAAGCTCTTTTTCAATTTTCAAGGGTTTAAATTTTTTTTTAAACTTTGGACTGATATCAGACAGGGTACAGGAACACAAGCCAGTCAACGAGTGAAAACTCTTGAATTCTCGAAGCAATAATAGGCTGTAATGAAAGAGAGAAGAAACCCTTATGAAAAAAGGCTTGTTGACGTCTAATAAGTTTTGCCCGAACTATATATACTTATTCATCTTTCTACCTACGTATCAATCAATCTATTTATATCATTATATATATATATATCCCTCTGCCTATCTTCTGGAGACGGTTGTGTAAGATGTTCGATGAAAGCCCTAAATGGTTAAATGAAATTCTACTCCTCCCTTTTGATATGGTTAATTAATACTCGGCTTTCACACAAATTAATTTATCAACCCATTTCACTTCATAATATCTATTAAGAAATCCCTCCCAAGCTTTCCAGGCTGGTTGATTGTAGGCCTTAACTCTTTCTCTGCCGGTGATGCAACACTGTACATATTCTACATACAGATCCAATAGAACGGTATTTCAACTGACAATGAGTTAATGTCCCCAGACCACCCTGTATTAATACAGGGATATGTAGACGTAACTCAGTTAACCCTTTCCCTCGAAAGCTTATTCTAGCCTAGCCTTGTTCCAAACTCCATGCCATTTTTCTGTTTGAACCTTCTTCTCAAAGTGCAACTGAAAAAGCTAGAAGAACCAAAACACAGAATTTTAACTATCAAATGAAAATTTTATAATTGATAATAGCTTCAGTTATATTTTCTTTTTTGACATGTATTTTATTATTAATGAAAATTTTTGTGATTTTTAGAGAAAATTGGTAACATTTCCAGAAGTCTGAAGCCAGGCTAAAAGCGCAGAGGAAATCAAGTTCCATTGATGACTAAGGTTAGCTCCTTGATGCATTTATTAACGTGACTGTCCTAGCAAATTATGCCTTGCTACGCCTCCTTCTTAAACTTCTTAACTTTGATTTAAGGAGCTCTCTGCAGGCTCTTAATGAAATCTGTCAACAATGACCTTCCTCTTTGTAGTTTAGTGCTAAAACGACATAAAGTCTGTGTTGCATTGTATTGTTAACATCTTTTTGGCCCTCAACGGACCGTTTTTAGTTGACCCATCCCACTTTTAATTTCATCAAGAGTTCGGAAACGCGCCTGACCTAGAATAAGTTGCTTGAGGTTTTAGAGGCCTAAACTTTACCATTCTTGAAAAGCTTTATATATTCCTCTCTATTATAACACAAGCACCTGCCTAATCAATAACCTGTATAGGAAGGTCTTCATTTTGGGCTCCCCCTGAATAACTTTTCTCACTAAAATATATTAAAAGAATATGTTCAGTATGAAAATAATAAAACTGGATAATATTTATAAAGCACAATATATCCATCTTAGGGTTTCTAAGTGCTTTAGTGTTAACTAGTATCATTGTTAATGATATTAAATCATGCAATAGTAACAGCCTGCCTATAACAACTGATCAGGCCAGATTTAAGTTTTCTTAATTGATTTTTCTTCAGTGTTGGCAACATTAAGTCTCTTCCTTTATACATTTGACCGTGTTATTCATCCTTCTTTTCTTTTCTCTTTCAAATCTTAATTTGAATCTTGACAATAATTTCCTAAACTGTGCCTATAACAATGTTCTGTCTCCCTATGTTTATGTGTGATGTCATAACTATGTCCCCTCTTACTTTCCTTATACCCTCTCTTTGATCATTCATTCCTACTCCCTAACTTTTTTCATTGAAATCTCTTTCTGCATGCATTTAGTATGTTGTACGTGAGTGAATGCTGATGGATTGTTCTACGCCTTAAGTTGTTTTATTTTTAATGAAATATTACAGAGTCCTCAAACAAACAATTGATATATCAACCCAAAACGCCATCTTCTGAGTGCCAAAGTGGTATTAAATATAACTTCATGAAAGTTACTGCCCTTGTAGCTCTCAACCAATCATAACTACGGTAACAAACTCGTAAACAACTGAACAATATGAAAATTAAAATGATATGTAAACATATACATGTATCTTTAGTTTATGTTGTACATGCTGCCCATACATTACCACAATACTATAATTATTATACCACAATATGATATAGAATACTAATATGGAATAGTATATGATTCTATAGCATAATGTACAATAATATACAGTATAATATACACCACTGTACTTGACGACAGAAGAATTAAAGGGTTAATTGAAATGGGAAGAAAAAATGCCAAAGCTGTTGGGACCTAATGAGAACAGACAGAAAAAGGAAGTGTTGCAGGCCGCAAGTCAACCATGTTCCTATGCGGAAGACGGCCAAGAAAACTCTGAAAGATGAGTCATTTTCTTCCCTCCCTCAAGTCTCGCTGCTTCATCTTTACCCCCCTTTCACGCCCCCTGCTTTTACTTCTCTCACCCCCTTCCTTTCTGATTTTATCTCCCCCTCCCCCCCCCCCCCCCATTTTCCCCAAGAGGATTGTACTCTGTCCTGGTTTACAGATAATGGTGTCAAGACTTTCATGTTTCAATGTTTTGATTGAATCATGAATTGCGCATGTTTGATACCCCCCCCCCAAACTTACGACCTCATTTCCCAATGGAAAATTGGGCTACCCCCTAATCTTAAAATCTTCCAAACCTAATGTTTAGCATTTCCTCTCCCTTGTGGAGAAAAGATAAGGATCCACAACTCCTTTTCTCTCCTCCCCTTTCCTTGGTTGTTAATTGTTACCACGGCAACTCACCACTTCTAGACAACTTTCCTGTGGATCATAAAGGTCTTTTCAGCCCCAAATAAAAGTTTAAAGAAAAAGACAGGATCTGAGCTATACTGGCATGTCCTGTTTAATGACATACATATTTGAACTTAAATACTCATTGTGACTAAAACGGAATCCAAAACGGGTGCAATAGCAGCCAGGCTATATACAAGCATTGGTCTCGGTGATATGTCAGTTTTACCTCTTGTAATGCAATAACCCCCCCCCCATCTTGGCCTCTTAAGTCCTCCACTTCCCCTATTCTGCCCCCTCATTTTGCTTTCCCTATTATGTTCATGTTACAATATCCAACCCACACACACGCACACTAACGTACACACACGCACCCACAAAAAATTGAACCCTACATGTGTTGTATCGATACTTTTTGAAACTTTTCAGTAACTTTATTTTTTAATGGGACTTTTTTTAAAGGCATATAACCGATTTACACATTCATACATACAGTCTACTCCCATTATAACGAGGAAATATAGAACAACATTTTGTTACATAACAGGCAGTTCTCTTGGCCCAATTTCAAGCATGTACACAGGTCTCTTATGTTTATCTGTGTTCAATTTAACAAGATTTCATTTCAACGAGGTAGTTCGCTTGGTCCTAAGCACCTCATTATAATAGGGGTGGACTGTAACACAATATATGTGTAAGTGAAGACAGAAAAGCATGCCTTTTCATGTACCACTAATCTACTACTGCCAACTTAATATCTACCTTTACAAAGTCACTATTTACATATCACCACAATTCAACAGAATTTTCCTGTTTCATCAGACACCAGTGCATACAAATTGATAATGTTTTTAAGTAAAGTGAAGATTTGGTTTTTTTTCCACAATATTGATACCCTTTATGTAAAAAACAAAACAAAAAAACAATGTACATGTAATATCAAGGTACATAGTAAGCATATATAGGTTTTGATACTCAGGTATTTGTATACATTTCCTATCTTTGTCTGTCATTTTTCTGTGTAATTGCTCTTTTTTTTTCTAATTTGTCACGTCAATGGATGTTATTACTGAATTTATTTATGTGTAAATGATGATTTGACAATTATTTTGGCAATGTTTATTTCTTTAAGGACTCAGGCTATTTAATTGTTAAATTCAGTTTTGAATATATGTCAAAATCACTTGTAGCATATTTCATCATATCAACCTAATGCACTATAGTAGTACTAAAAAGATATGTGGAAATTATGGTTTGTTTGATTAAAACATATAATTCATTTTGAGTGTATATTATGTTTTAGAAAAGGTTGTTTTCAAAGTAATGAATGCATAAATGATGACAAATGATTATTACATGTAATTCAGTGGCGGATCCAGGCAGTGGCACAGGAGACACCTCCCGCTCCCAATCGTTTGAAAACACTCATTGATTATACTGACCGGTGAAAATCAGAATTTTTCGGAGCCCCTCCCCCCCCCCTTTTTTTTTTCAAATCCTGGATCTGCCACTGTGCGATTGTTAACACTGGAGTATGTATCAAATAAAATGGTACAAGTGGGGGGGGGGGATATTTTGGTATTGACTTATCACAAATTTGATAATTTGATTTTGTAAAAGTCAAGATTAGAACATTTCTGGCACGTACACAGTTCCACAGACAAGTTCAGGTGGAAAATGAATTTTCCTTGGTGATAGAAAATTTATCAGGCTTACTTCCAGATTTACAGCACAAAATGAGATTTAAAACAAATGCAGGAGAGAGTTTGTTCACCGTAATGTCGTGAATGATCGTCGTAGTATATAACAACAACAACAAATGTTTTCCACTTGTACCGTTTTATTTGAAACACACTGTGTATATCTAGTACAACCAATCTGTATTAAGGAGGATAAAAGATTTGTTCAAAAAAATATAAAAGTATATTGTGTCAGAGGTATATTAAAAAAAAGTATGTTAATGATTAGGCAAAGAAAGTGGTAGAGAGAGAGAGAGAGAAAGAGAAATTGAAAATGTTATATAACGTTATACTTGCATTCCAGTGTGTCATTGTAAAGTGATTATTATATAAATGAAAAAAGAAAAATGAGATATTTGATATTGATTGTTGATTATAATTGAGTGAATTGTGAGTTAGAGAGAAAACTTTTCAAAAAGTGAGTATTTTGTTTTTCTTGTTGGATTGTTGTCACATTTATTTGTAGTGCATATTTACTATCTTGGTTTACAATCTAATAAATGCACAAAATAAGCTTTGAGAAGAAATAGTTTCTTTGGTTTTATCAGTATTCAGAAAATGTTGAATTCTCAATATTAACAGAGCTTGCATTTTGTATTAGATTTACTTTTTTCCCTAAACTATTCAATTTCAATTTTCTTTGAATGTGTGAAATACGATAAAGCACTAATGCGGAAAAAAATGGAAAGTATACAAAAATATTGAGATATATTATGTATGATGGTAAGCTTTAAATGTTATTTGTGAAGAAAAAGTGATGAGGGGCGAAGTACAATTAAAATATTTTTCACTTATAAAACAAAATATGGAAAGTATTGAGCCAGTACCTATAGGAATCTAGAGCTATGCAGAATAGTATCTTTCATGATAGTAATTTACAGACAGAAAAAAAAAAGTATTACAAATAATTAGATGCCTTGTGAATGTTAAATTGGTGTGAGAATAATTATAAAAGAAAAATAAAAAATATTGATAGAATATATTTCATTAGTGGACACATACAGTGTACAGTGCATTTATATTGATGGGTATATATATATATCATAATTGTGAAGCAGGAATTTTGAATGAGTATCAGCATTATCACTAGTAAACAAGTGACATATATGACAGAGTTTATGCATTTATATTATGCCATGTTGTAAGAGTCGAATGGGTTTCCTCAGGTGCAGTCATTGTGTTAATACTCAAGTCCAGATGTAGGGATTTAATGTGCTGGTGTAGATGATATGTGTGTACTAGTGATTGCTACAAAATTGAAAAAATGGAAGTCACAAATGACTACTACTCAGTTTGACCAAACTGATAATGAGCATGTACTTTATAAGCACTTATCAAAATCATTCCAGGGTTCGTAACACAAAGGTTTGCTATGTCCTGTCAAGATCTGTATTTGATTTTCCAACCAATTAGAACGGTTCTTTCAAATATGCAATCGATCACAAACCCTTGTATTGTAGAGCTCTGTGCCCTGTAACACAAAGACTTACGATTGATAAAAAGTTACGATTGATTTTTTTTTTCTCGGTAGCCTCATTTGGAAACCAGGTCTAGTCATGGATTAGGATTTGTACATGATTAAGAGTATGGATAGGGCTACAGTTAGGATTAAGATCATCAACTTTGAAGCATCCTGTCCATGATGAGGCTACCGAGAAAAAATCAATCTTAAAAAACTTTTTAGCAATCGTAATTCTTTGTGTTACACCCCACAGGACTTACTAGAGCTGCCAAATTGTACTAATTTTCAGTGTTTTTTCCTGAAAAATGAGAAGAATGCAGAAAGTTTTGTACAAAATACCGACTTAAAAAAGTGCTGTCTCATGATATTTCTTAGAAAATACAGATTTCCTCTGCTTTTCGGGTTTTAAAATGCTTAACTTTCCTTTTTGAAGGTCGGCATGCAGCTCTCTACATTGAATGTTAATGTTGATATCTGTATTTAGACTCATAAACATACAGCTTTTGGTCTGAGCATTTAATGCCAGCATCAACTACACTAAACATTGGCTTGAATATCTCTGCAAAACTGGGCTGTGCTAGCCTGCCAAAGATATTAAACCAATGCACTGGACACTAATTGTATTACATAGTACTATAAACTGCACCTGAAGTTACCCGTTTATGTATTCGTCAGAAATTAATCTGGTAATGGTGTTTTTAACACAGATTAATTTATCATGTGCACTAAGAAATGAAGGTTCAACTTATTAAAAGATGATATTGAGAGCCACAAAAGGTGATTGTAACAAGACATCACAGGAGTTCAAAAAGTTCAACCTTTGTTCCTTAGAGTGCATGGTGGAATTTTAGAAAGAATAAAATGCTAAATGTGCGTGCCTTGTTAGTAGCATAATATCAATGAAAATGTAAAGCATTGTTAGGAGGTGATATGAGACAAGAAAAGGCAGTTTGATATGAAAATTGTTAGAATGTTATTAGAACCGTAGTTTGATAAGTTTGACTATGATTTTGATAAACAAACTGTTTTAATACAAATATATTGAATACTGGCTGTGAACAAGAACAGTGATGGTTTTTTTTTTTTTGGGGGGGGGGGTTTCCAATTAGTTTCTTAAGCTTAGTTTGTTTTGGTACAAAAACTCCTAAATTTGTTATATTATTTCATGAAAGTAATTGAAATTTTATAGCGGTAATCATAAGAAAAGGAAAAGTTTGAATTGGCTGATGGACGATTTAATTTTTGTCTAAATGATATTTTCAGGAATACTACTTTTTACTTTGAAATGAGGTTACAAATTAAATTTTTCCCATTAGGTCGTCATATTAAAAAAAATTGTGTTGATTAAGTTTTTGGAATTTATTTAATATTTCATTTTAATAAATCAAATTGGGTAATGATATAAAAAAAATATTGTTGCCTTTGTTAGAGTACTAACAGAAGTAACAGGAAAATTTTCTTTGAAAAATGTTTAACTTCAACATCGTATTTTGTGTATGCTTTTTCATATTTTCATTAGTAGCTGTATTACGCTGATTTGGTACTTCTGTTTGATTCGTAAAGATCACTTGAAAAATAAAATTTTATGTTGTCTTTATCTTCTCAAGTTTTCTTGCTTTGCAACCGTGCACCACTATATAAAAAAAACACACGGTCAAAATTGTGAACATAGTGTACAATATTGCACACTGCATTTATATAGTGTTGTGTTTTCTATGGTTAAATTCTATCTTGAATGATAATTTGTATATGTTGACTATTCACAATTATGAGTACTCGTACCTATGTTATATTTTCTTTGTGATATATATCGTTTATTGAATTTGTGGTATGTTGCTTTCTTGCCGTACTATCAAAATTATTATTTTTCTTTTGGTGGATATTGGTTATAATGGTAGACACATACTCTTGCATTGTCAGACAGTCACTGCCATGAAATGTTTCAATTATATATATAATTTATATAAACTATATATATATATTTATATACATTATCTGTTGAGAGCAAAAAGGCTTTTATTCCATGTTGGAGTATATGAGTACATAAATCCTTCTGGTTCTCATCAGATTTAATCACATGATATTAGTCCCAAAATGAAAGTATACCTTGACTGTTGTGAGGATGCAATGAAATAGTTGGTTAGTGTTGGCTGCAGAAGGTCACATGTGCAGGGTATAAGAGATCAGAAGGACAGTAAAAGCATTTTTTTTTTTCTTAAGTGGATATATGACCTTATTCCACACCATATACAGTGAGTATGATTGCTTCAGCCTTTGTTTGCAAATGGTGTGCAAGTTAATGGAAATAGAACAACCATTGTAATATAAGAAGTTTCCCTCTTCAAATATTCCATCTATAGGTTAGAGAGTTTGTGTAGTAATGCCATACTTCATATCTCTTGTTTCAATGTACGTGGATTAGCATGGCATGCATTTAACCACACTATAGGATCACTGTGCAAACTTTGTAACCTATACGAGGCATTGTTGTAGAAATGGGAAGACGATGAAAAACGGTTTACTTCTTACTTGATCTCGATTACATAACATTGACCATTACTGCCTATCTAACCATCTAACATTTAGGAGGAAAAGGGTTCTGAAATATTCTGGAAGCTGTCATTACGTTGCAGGTCATACAAGTGTTATACAGTATTTTAAAGAAAGTTATGGTTATATGGGGCTTATATGTTGAAATATATTTATACAAACATACTTATATTGTGTAATCATAACACAGCAAACGCAATTCTGACAAGTCTGTTTGATATTTAGTCACTCTTAACTCTATACATTTTCTTGTTTTGAATGAACTTTACATTTCATGTTTCAGCATTGATATTGAATAAAACTAGCCAACTGTCTTCAATGTAACACATTGGTTTGTGATTATCATTTTTAGAAAAAATACCTAGTTTCTGTAGGGAATGGGTTAATATAGAATACATAAATGGGATTATGGATCGAAAGATGGGTGAGAGACAAGATACAATGAGAGGACTAGAATAATAGAGAGAGAGAAAGAGAGAAAGAGAGAGAGAGAGAGAGAGAGAGATAGAAAGAGGGAGACAGAAAGAGAGATTGAAAGAGATAGAGAAAGAGAGAGAAAGAGAGAGAAAGAGAGAGAGAGGAGTAGATAGACGATAAGAGATATTAGAGATAATGAAAGATAATGAAAGGTAGGAGAAAAGTATACAATGGAGTTAATGAAGACATTGTGAGAGAATGGCAAGAGAAAAATAATCAATAAAAGGAAAGCATAGAATAAGATAAAGTAGAAGAGAGAGAGGGGGGGGGGGGGGGACAAGCGGGATGAAAGTATACAATGAAATTAGGGAAACTGAGAGAGTCGTTAAAGAAAAATAATATAATAAAAGTGATGAATAGAATAAGATTAAGTGAAAGAGAGAGGGAGAAATATTACGACACAAAGGGAAATCTTAAAATGTGAGATTTTCTCCAAACCTTCACTCATATTTTTATTTGATTTTCTGCATTTTCTAAAACCAATTTAAACCCAGGGTGAACTTTCCCTTTAAGGGCAAAAAGGGATGAAATACTAAAGGAGATAGATATCAAATGGGAAGAGAAAATAAAATTTTATCAGACTGGAACAAAATGCCAATTTCAAGAAAAGTTATAATTTTGTTAGAAAGATTTACTTCACATTTTATGTAACATGTATCACATTGACAAATTTTCATGACATGAATCAAATTCAAAATAGTACTTGAAAACTCATTAACAACATTTGTATTTTTATCAACCAATTTGCACAATAATTCATAACACGGAGATTGCTATTCCGCCCACTCTGCACATCAACCCCATATCAACTTGCAAAATAAACCGGAGAGTCACCCCCCCCCCCCAAAAAAAAAAAAAAAAAAAAAAAAAAAAAAAAAAAAAAAAAGAGAGAAAGAAATGAAGACTTGCTAGTGCATAAAACTGTCCAATGCACTGCCCAAATCTTGCCAACAGATGGCAGTAGACTGGAAATAAGAACACTTTCAATGACAAGGTACATGGGCAAGCAGTTGCCTCATGTGTCACAGAATTTTACAATGTTACCATATTGGTTGTCATATTAAATATTTTAAACATCTGGGCATATCTATTTTTATAGAAAATACATTACCAAATACATAACAGCTCATAACTATCTTATAAATTACATATCATCTTATAATTAGCATACATAAATCATTCATCTTGAATTCTGAAGTTAGAGAAATAGTTCTACATAACAAACAAGTCATAAGTAGCAATTTTTTTACAGCATTTGACAAAAGTTTGTATCAGTCCAACTCACTTATACACATTACTTGTACATCCTAATTCAAGGCGGATGATCATAAATAATCATCAGCTGTCCAAACTTAGTAATCAAAACATAAGATACAAAAATAAAAATATACTGGAATGCAACTCCATAATACAAATCTTGATAGAAATAAACGACAGGTACAGACTAACATATCAGCTCTCGATAATATACAGGACCTACAGGCTCTACTGAAATAGCTCTCAATAAGGAGTTACAATCATGAGCCAAAATTTGAATAGCCCCCTTAGACTTTCTGACTCCGGAATAATCCGGAAGTCAGCTGTAATGGGAATTTGTGTTTCATCTGCTCTAGCTACAAGCTATATAGCTCTAAACTATAAGTTTTTACAATCAACTTTGAGCTTGGTGCAATACCACATGTATTGCACATTAGCTTGGGGCTGATGAAACGGTTCCATGACAATTGCTCTGCCATAAATTTGAAAGTTTATAAATTTATTTTATCACAGAGCAGTTTGTTTCTTCCATTGGAGACAATTGAATAAATTACTTGTCTTTATGCTTCTAACTTGTTTCAACTCTCTGAATGCTTCATAAGCACACATTATCTGTTATGACATGTAATATAGTTACACCAGTATATTTTCACATTAAATTTATTTTAAAGAAACTTCTAAAAACATATATGGAAGGTTTGTTTGGGGGGTTTAACTCTTTAAATCAAATTCTTACAAAGGCATTTTGGCATGTTATGAGTTGAAAAAACATTCTACAACTGGCATAATACTAAAATATTTCAAGGGACAGTGCTTTTGGCAGGTACAACACTAAAATGTATAATATCAGGAATACAAAACATAATCAAATATTCTTTGAAGGTAGAACGATTAAAAGTGGAAGGTTTTACGGTACACCAAATATTCTTTCTAGAGGTTATGAGTGATCCTGAAAAGGATCCACTCACACTCGATGTTTCGGTGAGCATGTTCTCACATTTTCCTGAAGACGGTGAGAACATGCCCACCGAAAAGTTGGGAGCAGGTAGGTCCTTTTCAGGATCACTCATTACCTCAAGAAAGAATATTTGGTGCACCATTAAACCTTCCACTGCTAAAATGATAATTAACAATGACAAAGAAATGTCCATGTATTTAGACCAATGATAGAGTACTCAATAACTGAGAAATATTATATCATGCTATTTTGAGTTTAAATTATGAAAGATATAAAGTTCGATTTAAGATTCACACACAGATTTGCTAAGAAAATCCTTAGAAATTAATTATAATAGGTTCTAATGTTATTCTTAATAGATAAGATAAGTAAACAAAATGTTAAAAAGATACACTAAGTTTAAAGAAAAGTGGTTTCTATAATTTTTTATATAAGAATGGTAAAAAAAAACAAAAAAAAAACAGCCTATCAACTTGTTAAAGCACACATACCTCAATCGCACCAAATAATAAAAAAAAAATTATTTCCCCAAACTAAAAAGCGAGAGCTTAAAGCTGGTGTATAGTTTCGGGAGAAGGAAAAATTAATTTTGATTCACACTAAGATAAATTATGAAAGATTGGATCCAAGAACTATAATAAAGCAAATTATAGTACTTGAAATCTCGTTTTAGTGTCTTTATTTCATAATATAAGGATAAAAAAGATAAGTCGGGGACCCGTCGCAGGTTAGCGCTCACGTGGAAAACCAATGGGGATTCTCTTGTGTGGGTGTTACACACAGATCGTTCGCACTAATTCACGCCGTAACCTTCGGCGTGCGAATCTGTCAGCAGAGGTCTAAAACGGCAGTTTATCACGCTTCATTTAAACAAATTCAATGAAATTCATCAGAAATAATGAAAGGAATGTCACAAGATCTCTCACACATATCTTTTAGTGCAATGTGGACAACATGTAACTACATTTGATCGGTTTTGTGCCAATTCCTTTTTTGCTACCAAAACTATACACCACGTTTAACACTAATTTCAAGGATCAAATCACTTTCTATACTGAGAGATAAATAGACACTCATTAATGTGCAAATTTAAATTTGTCATGGCCTAGTACTGGTGGCTCATCACTTGTGCAATGTACGTTTTTTGTAACAATTTGTTTATAAAAATCCAATACTGAATGATTTTTTTTTTTCTGGATGGCTAAGAATGCAATAAAATGCTTGAGCAACCTGGGGACCTATGGCTTTTGGTCTTGTCCAAGGGATTCCATGAGTATTAATACCTTACTTGGAACATGAATTTGGTCAATCTAGAAGGCAAATTGGATTAAACACTTGCATAGCTACGCTTTCATCAGTTAATTGAAAGAACAAGGACTTTTGGAAACATGACAATTTTAAAATCTTATTCAAACTGAACAAAACTTTTCTTTACTTCATCGCTACTTGTAACTTTAGCTGATTTGTGGCCAAATACATAAATCACACATGTACATGTAATTGAGAAAAATGAAACACTGGATTGCAGGATATACATTCTTTAGGCCCTTTGTCAATAGTCTCTTCCCAAAACTTTCCAACAGTTTTCCGCCAATTGTGGCCAAAATTGTCACATACTTTTGCCAACACCCCTTTTTTGACAAGACATGGTGAAATGCTCATAAAATTGAAAGTCACACAATTTAAATAGATTTAATTTGTAATTGGTAATAAGCAATCATACAATGGAACAACCTAATTTTCCTACTTGATGGTCTAACCCTAGCTGATCTGCGGCCAGTACATGAAGCATATGTGCGGCATAATGAGAACCGTTAGAAGGCAAGATAGAAGATTGATCCCTTCATTGTCAAAGAGGGCGACACCAGATATATGTTCGGTGGTAGGCGAGGCTTGATGGACAACCTTTTTCTGCCTTGTACAGTAACCTGTATGGAGAGAAAGAAATGAATTTCATGTAACACAACAATTTTTTCTCAGGCATATATAGTGGTGGTGTGGTCAAGTGGATAAGGCTTTAAAAAAGTTGTATGTTTGTCCTTCCAACCAGCCGAAAACTTGTGACAATCACAAGTCACTTTTTTGTCCTAACTTTTATCAAGATTAAGAATCTTCCCACAAATTTGTTCTTTAACCCTAAAAGGGCTGGGGGGGGGGCCTAATCAGCCCCCCCTCGACGTTTCGCGCGGTCATGTCCCTGAGGAAAAAAAATCGTGCTCCGCGCATTTGTGACTTTTTTCTCTAACATCTAACGCAACTTTTAAAGCTATTTTGAAAAAAATTAAGCGCACAGTTCGGAAGTTGCGCAACATTATGTAATGCAGTGCAGGCCTGAAAACCGGAGATTTTATGTATTTGTGTACAAAACATATAGGAAATGGCTTTTCATGCTAAAATCACATTTCAGTATTTAAAATATGGTTATTAGCCATTATTTTAGTTAATATTCAGAGATAATCAATGACCAAAGTATTCCAAAAAAATAAAAATAAAAAATACTTAAGTCGAAAAACAGAGAAATACATAAGAAATTCCAAAAACAATAAAATACATAAGAAATTGAATTAGATACCGATTTTTTTTTAAATACAATCATTAGGAATGCTACAAAGAATATTGACACCAAGAATTAGAACTCTAGGAGCCTTAATTAATGATTTAGAACAAAATTTATGATTTCATGCATAAATTAGCATAATTAATTAATATAAATTAAAAAGACCATTAAAAACTAACTATACAGTCTTGTAGATCACATTGCACACTAGTATTGTGCAAAATTCTGCGGCGCTCGCGCGATCGGCGGCCGAGATCTGAAGGGGGGGCCTAATCAGCCCTATGACTATGCACAGAGTGACGGTTGTTGGATTATATACATGTACCAGATATACCACAGCCCATATTATCAACAGAAGTAAAAGGAGGAAACCTGTGTATCCAGTATATAATCCAGCAAAAAGAAAAAAAAAAAAATTTGAGGCTGCCTAAAAAAAAAAATCTCACGCACATGATTACTTTAGAAGGAGTGGACTGTAGTAAATAAATAAAACATTACCTGAGTACTGGAACCATGCGCCAAGCAAGGAGTCAAAGAGGGACCCCATGAGGCCGGCCAAACCCCCGAAGAGAATAACAGGCCACTGGGGTGGAGAATCATGAAGCATTGATTGGCTGAAGGTTAGGAAGGTTCCAGCTAGGTATCCTAGGCCCACGGCCATGCCACCTGCAAAGCTCATTAGGGTACCAACAACAGATATACCCCCGTTGGTACCTGAAAGAAAGATCAAGGGGAAAAAGATTAAAAATCAGCATGATTTATACTGAAGGTTAGGAAGGTACCAGCCAGGTACCCTAGCCCTACAGCCATGTCACCAGCAAAGCTCATTAGGGTACCAACAACAGATCTTCCCCCATTGGTACCTGAAAGAACAAGGGGGAAAGAAGAAAAATCGGTGTGATTAATACTCAGCTTCTTAATATAAGCTAATAACTAAAGCACTTTGAAGTAATGATAGTAATTGCATTTAAATAGCGCTTTACAATATTATTAACCAGGTCATTGGATTCAATTCAGCGCTGCCCTTGAGCACACAAAGGATGCTGCTATCAGGTATCCATTTACACTTGATAAAAGCCAAAAGATTTTCCTTGCTGATGCGCTTTGTTCTGTATAATTTGCTAAATTATGCTAAATTATGCTAAATTTTGCGTGACGAGGAACAAATCGAAGTTACGCACTTCTATTGTTCTGGAGCGCGGAATTCATGGCCATTATGCTAAACCTACACAAAGGCATGGGACGGCCTTTTTTTTTTATTTTAGTAAACTAGTCATATCTCAAAAATTACACCACCAAATGTATTGAAAAAAATTGCAGAAGAAAGTCTGATTTTCCTGCTTATGAAAAAACTAAACAATATCAAGTTGTGATCAATCTTCACACTATAAAAAAAAAATGGTCTCCACTTGTACCATTATATTTGACACAGACAGTACAATTATATTTTTTGCATTCTTAAAGAGTTGATAAAAATGACCCAGTTACCTCTTGGCACTTTTTCCAACGTTGTAATGAGGCGAGGGCTGTCTGTCCCAACTACGCTACCCACTTCTGATGCCCAAGTGTCTCCACTACAGCACGCTATTCCGCTCATCACACCAAGGGCTATGAACGTGGTGTTGTAATAGTTGGAGAAGTCTAGGGGCCTGTCTTGAAAGCCGGTCTCGAGGATGAAATGAGCGGCGTAGAGAGCGGGGATTCCTCCGTTTGTGAAAACCTGTATCCATGTTCTCTGTCCACCTAGAGAAAAATACAAAACGCTCTTTTTTTCTTTTCTTTGTTTTCCTTTTCTAATCTTGAAATGACTTTACAGCATTGCTGACATATAACCATTATCAAATCAGAGTAAATTGAAGAAAGAGTATGGACTCAATATTAGGCAACAAATATGAAAGCAGACATACCTACCTACCTACCTGGTCAGCTAAACTGCCAAGACCTTGTACGAATCCTCCAGTTATCATACAAAACATAATATATTCCTTTTATAACTGTTTTGTCTCTTATCCAACATTTCATCACACACCTGAGCCTGCGGCTTATCTTTGTTTTGTCTACAGGTACACAAGCACCTGGAATTTGAAAATATATAATCAACAATTCAAATCAGTCAAAATTCAACAAGGCATATAACCTGGCAGCTTAAAATAACCATTAAATCATAAATATTCATATTTCAGTTTCATATTTTTTCCGAAACCAGAGATTGCAAGCAAACACTTGTTCTTTACTACACCATCACCAAGTTGCATTAGAAAAAAAGAGATATATATCATCAATATCCTTAGTAGGAAAACCTACTTCTCCTGCCATTTTAGTATGTCATGCTATTCACAACTTAACCCGTTGTATACTAAGCCTGCATATATATGCGGGCTGAAGAAATATAGAACATCCCTCTTGTTGACCGTTTATTTCACTCATGATTGCATAATTAAATAAAGACTTTATATAATTTAAATTATCTGATATTTATCTATTAAAGCTGTCTTTGTTTCACCTTTAAATGAAAAGAATTTCTTGCAAGCAAGCTTGACAATCACGATTCATTCAGCTTTGTTCTCAGTATACAACGGGTTAATGGTGGTTTTGGTGAGACAGTGGGCCATACATGTATAGCATCAAAGCTTTATAATTTCATACCTTCCTTATAATCTTCTTCCAATTCCAATTTTCTCCTGGCTCTGAACTTGGTGAGCTTTGAGCCTGAGTAAAAGAAGGCGACCAAACTCAAGAAGAAAGAGTAGCTACTTAGCGTCATGATAACACCTATCGCAAATGCTAGAAAAAGAAGGATACAAACATAAAAGTTTTAATGAATATTATATTTATATCAAATTTTGTATAATAAAAATCTGAAGTTTAAATTAAAAAATTACAACAAAATTCTAAATTTGTTAAAAATAGTAGGTCAAAAGAGACGGTTTTAGTGCCGTGGCAACCCATAATGAAAATGCTAAGGAAAAAGAGAAATTTGTTTAATATATTTAATGAGTTTCCAGTATTCCACCAAAAGTGGCAGTACATTGTAATTCTTTTCTAAAGAGGATACCAGAAAATCTTGAAGCACATATCCCAAAATGATATTTCTGCAGTATTAAAAAAAAAATCTGTATAAACTTGGCAATCATTTCAAATATTGCTACATGTGTACATGTAACTCTGAAGGAGTTCAACTTATATAGATACCTACCAAGAATAGCTCCAGCTCGGTCCAGTTTCTTTTTGACGATAGCATCCACTGACATATAGAGGGGAATGCACACAGCGAAGATCCATCGTAGTGGGCTGATAGGATATAAAGGACCTGTAAATACAGAGGAAAAGAAAAATGTTTCCATTGCTACTTAAGTTTTCCTGTGAGTTTGGTCTTGCACTCATCGGAGCCAACGCAAGAACTAAACAGAAATACCAAACAAACAATCAATAATAACATTTAAAGCATGCTATTTGGCTGATGAAGAATCAGTCTTAGTCAATAGCTGCAAAACAATATCCCACAAATAAATATCCTGCATAAAAGAAAAACAATAAAAATTGGTGCATGCAGCCAAAAATGTATTTTGCACCTTACTTGAACCCCTGTCCCTTTGCCATGTTGGGGGGGGGGGAGGGCAAATTAGAGGGGTGGGAGAAGGGTTCCAGTTGGTTGCAAAATAGATTTTTCGCTGTAAGCACTTAAATTTATTTTCCTTTATTTTAAATGAAGGATAACATATATTTGCAAAAATTTTGATTAATAACAAAAAGATTGCACTAATAATTAAAATCATGATCGCAATGCCAGGCATCAAATTCGATGAATGGTGGCGGCCACTTTGGTCGAAAGCTAGCATACGGATATGCTCCGCTTCTAGCTCGATGTTGGCTATGCTGTTTACGGCATCGAAACGACAAGCCGTAGTTAGGAAGAATAGCCTACATGTATGTTTCACTCGTCGCAAATATTTAAAATATTTAGAAAATAACATGACATATTTTGCTACTTTATCAAGAAAATATTGTGTAGTGCCATCTGCGTTTTAATCTACATGTACTAAAATTTAATTAAAGACAGACATTTTTTCAATTTTATAACTTTGACTTTAATAGTTCTCCACTTCTGTCTATGTATTATTTTTCTTCTTATAAATACTAACATGTGGAAGGTAGGTTAACATTTGTTTATTTTATGCCATTAAAACCAACCAAACAACAACAACATACGCCATGTTTACATAACACATCTCTCACACAATCGTGCTGATCGCAATCGCAGGCACTTAATCTCTGTACTGTTTCCATTTCAACTTTTTTCTCAATGCTACCATACAAAAATATTTTTGTGAATTGTTAAAAGAATATTTAAATCGCAACCCATCGATAGGTACAGGTACACCATCGCCCCCTGGCTATGCATGAGTGACCTAGGCATTGTCCGAAAAATCGGCGCAACATACCATGCTGACCCGGTAAGGTTGCATCGAGAAAGGGCAGGGCAAGTGCCGGTGGAACTGAGCTGAAGATAGAGGTTGTTTATCAGACTTTTTTCATTGTCAATTCAGCAGAAAGAAAATAATTATTATCGGTTTAATAATTTTTCTGATTTTCATTAGGGTAGCGCGCCCAGTATTCGGTGCCTTAAGGGGAAATCGGCGATAATATGAAAACTTACCTCCTTTAACTGACGATCCATCCACCAGAAGAACGAAAAAATTATACTCTAAAAGATTATCAAAATCTTTTAAAATATTTAATTATGATTAAAAAAATATCGCTGATAGAATGAGGAGATATTTTCCGCCCGGCAATCGGTTTTGCAGAATAGTATCCGGTTAAGCGTGGTTTCCCTATGCGTTTCGATTGCGCAGACGGAAAAACCCACGATGCAAAGCGTCACAACACAAAACCCCGATAATGTGTAGGCGCCGCACTCAATGTCTCGGCGAAACCGAAAAGTGGCTAGCGCCCCCTCTAGACAAGGGTGTGTGTTTTTTTTAGGATTGCAAAACATGTGGGGCGAGATGATAAAATTCGCTGCGACCAAAGAATAAGTGGAAGTTCCCCGTCATTCTCATACCAAATTCATGGTAGCAGCGCACAGCATTACTTCACAACCCAACCCGGAAGAGCGGCCAACTCGTTAGTGTTTTCGCTAAGAAATGCTAAAGTGGAAATATCTATGTGATGACGTCCAATTCAGAGTAAGTTTGCAATCTCGTTTTATATTGTGATTGTGTGATTTTTTGTGGTGTGTTTGATGAATGTTTGATGATTGTTTTGTGAAAGTTTGAAGGCTGATGTGTTTGTGATTTTTTTTTGTTAAAGAAGTTGAAGTAGCTAACAACCGATTACCGGGAGGGAATCGGGCACTTGGCGCGCTACCCTAATGCAGATGACATTGAAATATTTTTCAAAATATGATAATAAAAATAAACAAATATAGACTAAGTAAGGCCTATCAGAGAGAAATGTCACTGGCCATAATAGTCAATTATGACTGATTGCCATTAAACCTAATGCAAGAAGTTCAAGAAGAAGAAGTGGCAGAAAAATCGGGAGAACTGCCAAAAATCGGTGAGTTTTTCTCTCATTTTGCCTTTAGTCTAACATATCATTTTTATAAATTAAATAATAGAGTAGACATCTAATAGATCTAGTTACCAGTAGTAGCTATAATCATGTTAAATTTAAAATTGGCTGAAAATGAGAAAAAAGATACTATATGAGTGGCCAAACACCCTATCAAGAAAAATTGAAAAAAAAAAAAAAATTGGTCATTTTCACGCAAAAAAAAGTGATTTTCTCTCCCCTTTTTTGTACCGAAATCTTAATTGGAAAACTTAATTAGACAGATTAATCAGCCGTTAATTGCGCGCGTGTAGTGCGTTAGAGACTTAGCCTTCGCTGCAGACTCTCATCACAGTGCAAGCGAAGAGAGTGCAGCGCGGCAGTGGCTGAAACGGGCGGTGGGAGCGCCGGGCGGCGCGGGGGGCGAGTAGGTGTCGCGCTGTTCGCGTTGTGTTTGGTTGGCTCGCGGTAGATTAGAAAGGAACCCGAGACGAGACAGACAAGTGCAATATTTATTATTCAAATCATCCGAAAATAATACTGAAAAAAATAAATAAATAAAAATAACACATTTCAAAGAAAATAATGAATTCAAACCTTGCCTGTCCTTTTGTTTCACAAACCAATCATCCTGCTTCACTGCTTGCAGCGCCGAGATGCTCTAGTCTTGCATATCGAGAAGCTCTGTGATCTTGCGCCGAGTGCAGCCCATCGCCCGGCTGGCGGCGCGGCTGCGTCGCGTTCGCGGAAACCAAACTACATTATGGTGTTTCATTTAACTTATATTTTTTTTTTTCTTCTTCCCTTGCAGTGTCCAAAGTGCTTAGTGACTCTTAGTTCTATGGCGGTTGTAAGTATGTAAACTGGAAATAAGCTGGATTGCATTTTTTTTTGTGAAGGTGCACAGGGATTTAAATTTTAATTTCATAAATCTATTTTAGTTTTTAAAAAATGATATAAAAATAAAAATAGATGAAAAATAATAATTTGTTCCATTCTTCTTTGAATGAAGTCTGAAAGGTATTGATATTTGTTGTTGATATAGAGAGAAAAAACAACAAACAAATCTTGTATAAACCTGTTATATTTTCTTTCTCCCCCCTCCTCCCCTCTCTTTCTCTCTCTCTTTCTCCCTCCCTCTACCACCCCTGCAGGTGACTGTTTGAGGCAAGACTGAAGACCCAAACCACCATGGCCGGCCAGGTCAAGAAAATCTTGGCGAAAAATTTTAGAAAAAAGAAAAAAAAAAAAAAGAGGAAAAAAAAAAAAAAAAAAAAAAAAAAAAAATATATAATATATATATTATATATATATATATATAATATAATTTTTTTTTATATATATACCTCTCTCTCTCTCTCTATAATATATTATATATATATATATATATTATATATTATATATATATTTATATATATATATATATATATATTATACAAAATTGTCTTTGGATGCGTTATTTTCTTCGCGCCATCTCTATCTTCAGCGGATGATTTCTTTTGAAAGGTGAGTTTCACAATCCGTCTGCTCATGAACAGTCGTGTTTTTTTCGTCTGTTTCAGAAAAAGGATTTGAATACATCTTTTTGTCACACCATGAGCACTGACGGAAGAGTGTGACTTCGCCTTTCAATTTTGAGAGCTATGCTCCTTATTATAAATCTATGATTTTATGTTTTTGGCATTCTTCTTTATCAACTGTGTTATTCATATAATATATTATTATATATTATATAGAGAGAGAGAGAGAGAGAGAGAGAGAGGTCTATATATATTTATATATATATATATATTTCCTTTACATCCTAAACTATTTTGTTGTCAAGGATGGGGAAAGAAGAGGGAGAGAAAGTTTGGAAAGTGATTCAGTGATTCGGGGGGGGGGGGGGGGGGTGAGAAAGAGATGTGTGTAAAAGTGATGTGAAAAGAAAGAGAGAGACGGAGGAGGAGCAGGAAGTACGTGGTCGGTCCAGGATTTCATAAGGGGGGGGAATGGATTTTTTTTTCGGGGGGGGGGGGGCTGGCGGGATCCACATCTGACAGGGTTTGTAGCTTCATTCAAGTTGGCTTGGCAGTAGATCTTGGTAGAGTAATACCAGCTGAGGGAGAGAGAGAGAGAGAGAGAGAGAAAACGGTATAAACATCTTGGTATTCTAAGTAAAATTTTTTTTATTTTAATTATACGATTTTAATAAAATTTCATTTAAGAAAAGAGACAAATGCAAATTAACCCGCCCGCCCCCCAAAAAAAAAAAAAAAAATGGAAGGAGCATCCACCTTTTATTACTTCAAAAGAGGAACATAATTATTTTTTTCATTCAATTTATTCATATATTTTTTTGAGAAATAATCCCACCCCCCCAAAAAAAAAAAACAAAAACAACAAAAACTCTCACACCGCGCCCTGCCCGGAGCCCTTAACTAAACAAAGTTTTCCATTTTATATTTAAAATTTTAATCTATGCCTAACAACACTACTATTAATATTATTACACCAAACCGGTGTCTAGATTTGACGAGACTAATAATCCGCTTAATTATTAAGAACGTGTGTTGTAGTGCAACGGGCCGTCGTCATCAAACAC
>CALNVZ010003426.1:48373688-48436728 GCA_940671915.1 Paracentrotus lividus
ACGAGAGCGCTGATGGGAGAGGGAAGAGAAAGTTTGGAAAGTGATTCAGTGATTCGGGGGGGGGGGGGGGGTGAGAAAGAGATGTGTGTAAAAGTGATGTGAAAAGAAAGAGAGACGGAGGAGGAGCAGGAAGTACGTGGTCGTCGGTCCAGGATTCATAAGGGGGGGGGAATGGATTTTTTTTCGGGGGGGGGGGGCTGGCGGGATCCACATCTGACAGGGTTTGTAGCTTCATTCAAGTTGGCTTGGCAGTAGATCTTGGTAGAAGTAATACCAGCTGAGGGAGAGAGAGAGAGAGGAGAGAAAACGGTATAAACATCTTGGTATTCTAAGTAAAATTTTTTTATTTTTAATTAAACGATTTTAAAATTTCATTTATGAAAAGAGACAAATGCAAATTAACGCCCGCCCCCCCCCAAAAAAAAAAAAAAAAAATGGAAGGAGCATCCACCTTTTATTACTTCAAAAGAGGAACATAATTATTTTTTTCATTCAATTTATTTCTTATATTTTTTTAAGGGAAGAAATAATCCCACCCCCCCCAAAAAAAAACAAAACAAAACAACAAAACTCTCACACCGCCCCTGCCCGAGCCCTTAACTAAACAAAGTTTTCCATTTTATATTTAAAATTTTTAATCTATGCCTAACAACACTATTAATATTATTAACACCAACCGGTGTCTAGATTTGACGAGACTAATAATCCGCTTAATTAATAGAACGTGTGTTGTAGCAACGGCCGTGTCATCAACACACAAACCGCATAGCAACACGCACGAGACATCCAGCTAATTTGCTCAAACATGAAAACCCATCTCGGAAGGTCATTTTGGAGGTTAAAATTTCCTTGGGCATAGCGTGGCTCGCCAAAACTCTGTTTAAAAATCCAAAACATTTCAAATCTTGATTGAATCCATTTTGGAGACTGCAGAATTGTGCCGAACAAGCTTAAAATATACATTTTGTCCAAAGTCGGCAAAAAAAAGAGCAAAAAAATTGACTTTTGAAGTGAAAAGTTGGTGAGATTCATCTTTCCGAATGTGTACTGCATATCGCGGCAGCTGATGAGCTTGTAAGTAGTTCCTCTTGTTTTCATCCCAATTTAATTTCATGTAGACCGAATCACTTTTATAATAATGGATATCCATCCACCCCTTGTAAATTTCCATGGCAGCTGAACTAGCATCTACAAAGCTAGCGCACAGGCGCACGCACGTACAAATATGATGTACGTGCGAGCGGGAACAAAGTACAAATCGAGCGCGCCATCTAGTGCTGAGTGACCATAGCTACCAGTAGGGGGCCGGTCCAGAAAAGCAGATCGTCTGCATAAATACTGACCGTCTGCATAAACAAGGACATTTGCCAAATTTTGCCGTCTTCAGTAACAAGGTTTGTCTTCATTTATGAAGACGCCTTTTTTCTTTCGGGACCTAAGGGATTTGGATGGCAGTTAAGGGATTTAAGAGTGCTAAAATTAGATTCCTTGTCATTAATTACCCCCAGTTCACCGTCTACTTTTATGACTTGTCCATCTTCCCAAGGATATAAAAGAGATCAAGTGTCAATCACTGTGTTGTAGATATGGGGAGCATGAAACAGTAGAGCTTCAGTGAGTTGAGTTGGAATCAACTGGGAAGCTATTTTTTGTGTACAGTGTCTTTATAAACAGGGACGAGTCCAGTAATCTGAGACGATCTTTGTTTTTGGACCGGCGCCTCTACTGGTTACTGTTTGACAAAATGTTAGGTGCCCATTAAATAACAAATATAGTTAACGGAGGGAGAAGAAGAACGAGAAGAAGAAGAAGTTATTATAATTGGATTGAAAGGGCAAATTAAAGAAAATAATTGTTCTATTCTATTCTCATCACGCCCCACATATGCGTGCAAACATACCGTCAAACGGACTCACGGCATTTGACGCATTCCCCATCGGCCACCCATTCCCTTTTTTGGCCTGTTATCAAAAATATTGTTACAATTGGGACAAAAATCTTCACAACTCACCTGATTCTAATCCACTAAAAATTCTCGTGTCGGGGCCAGACAGTTACGGGATGAACTTTACAAGTTGTTGAAAGTGCTTAACAATTTCGTTCGTAATTCTGTACCTTCCTATCCCACGGCCACTTTCCAGTGAACTGGAGATCAGGGAATCACGCACCAGCTAAATATACGTTCGAGCGACGTCTGGAGGCTTCTGCAGCCTTAAACAAGAACTTGAAATAAATAAGAGGGACCAGAACTCACTCTTCAATAAACGCATACTAGAATACTACGATAACTATTTGCTGATTGACTTATCGGTGTAACATTGGACGATGTTTTGTTTACCAAATTGCTACAACCCAACGATTGACCCCGGATACTCTCAATTGAACCTTCTCATTAACCGGGACTACCGATTCTTCCAGCCCAAAGAAGATTTTTTATCCGAAATGATTTTTCCAGTGCTAGGTAGTCCCACCAGTCCCAACCGTTACATGATCTTTAAAAAGATACAATGGCCGGATCGAGCTCATTTCACAACGAAGAGGGGCCGGGGGCCGTGCGCCAAATTTGAATTCTACACTTCCTGTAACACCCCATTTTTCTTACCCCTTGTCATATATCTGCCCCCTCTTTTTTCTTTCCATGTTTCTTTTTTTTTTTCTTTTTTTCTTTGCTTCTTTGGAGGGGGGGGGGGGGGGTACACGTTAGATGTTTTATTTTCTTCTTGCCCAATCATTAAATACACAACAAAATCGAGCTGGTCCGCTTTTTGAACTTTTACTTCTTTTTTTCTCTATCTTTTTGTGGGGGGACGGCGGGGGGATTATGATGGGCAAAAAAAAAAAAAAATAAAAAAAAACAAACCGGCTTTTTGCCCATCATAAGGTCATCAATTTTTTTTATTTTTTTATTTTTTTATTTTTTTATTTTTTTTGTAAAGGGGGGGGGGTGGTGCCCAGCTTTGCCACCCTGGATACGTGCCTGAGATCCATTAACGTTCTGCAAAGTGGTTTTTTTTTTTTCACCCCAATCATGTAGGAGCCCATTGGTGGCGGGGGGAAAAAAATGTAACAGAAAGGGAAAGAGAGAGGGGGCGAGAAGAAAGCAGAAGAAAGGATTAATGAGATTGAGAGGAGAAAAAGTTGAAACTGCCCGAGGGGGGGGGCAAATAATTTGCAGACCAATTTATCAAACAAATCTCGTTTTGAAACAAATAAATTTCCCTGATCCACCACGAGTAAAGATCAAGCTCATTGCTTGAGTGATCAAAATTAAGACGCCTATATCACGAGACTTAACCGCTCTCTATAGAAAAACATTCTCTTTCCTGCAAGATCCCACACGGAGAACACGTCTACGCAAAGCGGTGAGCTTTTTCCCAGTTTTTTTACATTTTTTTTAAACTAAAAAAAAGTAGTTAGACCTACATATTATAGAGTTAGACTAGATCTAAACTTTTAATATAGGACACTTTTTGAGTAGTACAAACGTCTGATGATTTTAAAAACAAGGCAGAAAAATCGTGCTTTTCAGGGGTGAGCGTCCGCCGTGTATAGCTACTTGGCGGTGCAAGGTCAATAATAATTGACCATGCAATAAGTGTAAGTGATCACGCCCCAGTGTCAGAGCGTCAGAAGCACGAAGTTGATAATGATCAACCGAGTGGTGTGGGGCTGTAAAAAGATCACTGTGATTATTGTTTCGACTATCGATAATATATGAGCATTTAGCCTACACTACTGTTTTATTACGGTCCAAAGGAGGTTGGCCCTTCCCCCACCCCCATTTGTTTTTTAAACAAAATTCGACACACCAATTCACTTCAGCAGCATACACACCATGGCACACATGGGACTACATCCAAATATATTCTTACCATCATAGCCGTAATACGTAAAAGACAACAGTGATATCATCCAAAGGGTGAGTGCAAATGGTATGATTACCAGAGCAGAAGCAGCTACGATCACCATCTTTACCAGGGAGATCGATTTCTTGTGAGAATTTAGGGTGTTTTCTGGCATCGGTCCTTGCCCCTTGGACTTGTTGAACGAAATCGTAGGCGTAGAGGGCGCTCTCTTTAATCTGTGCAAAACAATTAACAAAAAACGGGACGGAATTCGAACTGAGTCTAACATTAATTCTCTACTTCAAATTCAGGTATCGTATACTTTCCGGCTTTCCTCATTAAATTATGTCAAGGTGCAGATTGTGAGTTTTGTAGAAGAGCTGTCAGCTGATATGTGAATGATACTGTGTGGTGCAACTAGATGTTTCAATTTAATTTCTGCGCGCGAATTACAACGGCAACGCGGTGGTTTGGCCGAGAGAGCTTCGGCGCTGCTGAGCCTGAGGCTCTGGCCGGGTATGCTGAGCTCCAGCCAGCTGCAAATCGTTTCTCTCCTCCTCTATTCTGTTTCTTGAACTGAGAGTGAGACTGAGCAGCTCAACCAGTACCACCGTTTCTCAGGCTTGATAAGGCTACTGCACACTAGATCTAGATCTAAACGACTTTCAGCCGTACAACTGACCGATTTTGACTTGTTTTTTCAACATCGTCTTTGTCACTTATTCACACATGATACAGCTGCAAACCAACATCAGTCAGTACTGAAAAATGGCTGTCTGTCGCCCTCTTGGTTGCTGAGGAAACTTCTCAATAATAATTAGCGAAACCAGCTTTAAACCTACCTCAAAATAAATTAAGATAATCTATAGTCCCATTGCAATCACTCATGATATGATGTCAATACTTTTGTATTGACCTCGTGGACCAAACTGCCATATTTTGGGGGAAATTTTGCAACCTTGTCAATGTTGTTTTATCTGAGGTTTTTCTCCTTTTTGCAATAACTTTCAGCTCCAAAATTAAGTAGTAGCATAATTATGTGTATGTCATTATAAGACACAGTGAATAGGTTTTGGATAAATTTCAAATCAAAATCATGAAAAAAAAAATTTAAACATCACTTATTTTTTTGCCCTTTCCCGCCCAAAAACGTGCGGGGAAATTTTCAGAAAGTGGACTTTAAAAAATAATATTTCATCCAAGAAGAAAGAAAGAAAACTCCAAACATCAGGGATAGTGAAAGGAACATCCAACCACTCAGTTATTGAAGAAAGATAAGTGAAAATGTTATTTTAAAAAGTGAAAAATTAAGTTTGTTTTCTGAAAGTTTTCTTACTGAGTCTTGTCATTAGTCCCAGATGGTTCAGTTGCTTGTGTGATTGCAATATGATTCTTCAATTAGATATTTTTAATTTTGTTTAGCCTTTAGGAGAATTTTTAGACCCTTTTTTGATATGCCACCTTGACTTGGCTGGAGGTGCTCACGACACTTTTCTGCATTGACTTTCCATTGGTAGTAAACTGCTGCAATAAGGTACTTCCCAGTGCAAGGTCAATTATGAATTGACCGTGCATAAGTGTAAGTGACTTATTTATGGTCCTGTTCATGATGGTGGTGTGACCATAATTCGCGCGTGACCTTAATTCACGCACGCCGGATATCTGAAAAAGGAATTAATATTTTGAAAATCTGATAGCACCATCAGAAAGAGGGATCCCAAATTGCTGAAAGGGAAAGTTCACCCGGTCTGTAACCCATTGGTCTACAACCTATTGGTCTACTACTAGTTGGTCTACTCCCATTTGGTCTACAGCCATTTGGTCCATTGACCAATAGGTCTACTAGGCGATTGGTCCACATCCAATTGGTCTACTAGGCGATTGGTCCACATCCAATTGGTCTACTAGGCGATTGGTCCACATCCAATTGGTCTACTAGGCGATTGGTCCACATCCAATTGGTCTACTAGGCGATTGGTCCACATCCAATTGGTCTACTAGGCGATTGGTCCACATCCAATTGGTCTACTAGGCGATTGGTCCACATCCAATTGGTCTACTAGGCGTTTGGTCCATCATCCAATTGGTCTACTAGGCGATTGGTCCACAACCAATTGGTCTACTAGGCATTTGGTCCACAACCAATTGGTCTACTAGGCGTTTTGTCACAACCAATTGGTCTACTAGGCGTTTGGTCAACATCCAATTGGATGCATGTACTATGCATCCTTGTCTTATAATTCATGAATTGGACTAGTAATTGCGATCGAGCGCCTCACCCATATACCCCTATTGCTCTCATGTATGGTGACTTCCGGGGGGGGGGGGGTTGAAATTTCGGCAACCATTAGGTCATGGTAATATCAGTTTAAATCATATTAGCCCTTTTTTCATGTTTCTCAATTTGAAAATTAATTGGAGCGTCACACTGCGAGCGATAAGCAGGGGGGGGGGGTAAGTTTTCAAAATTTTCCAGCCTTCGGCCAACCATGCACAAGCTCATAAATCAGCCGTATAGCGGTACAGGGCGGATCCCGCATTCTCCAATAGGGGGGGGGGGGCGGGAAAATTCTTCATCAAATTTTCCTCGATGAACAGCTTGGAGACCTAGGCTCTGGGGGGGGGCGGGTGTCATAAGTCTATAGACATTGAATTTTGAAACCTGTTTCTTTTCAAATTTCATGAACAAGCTAATGTGTTTTTTTTTTTTAATGAAATGTGAGCGTTACGCGCCAGCCGAAACTTTTGGATATTTATAAACCTGAAAACAGTGCATTTTATTATATATATTTTTTTGGGGGGGGTGCCTGCTTATTAAAGTAGCCCTACTGATCTAAGTAAAACAATGCGAGCGCGAAGCGCGAGCGAAAAACTACGACCTAGCTTTATTTTCCTTTTATTTTTAGTATGTTTTTACTTTTCATCTTCTTTCTCTCTCTCTCTCTCTCTCTCTCTTTCCTTTTCTCCTTCCCCTTTTCCTTTCCCTTTCTCTGCTTTTTTCTTCTCTTTCCCCCCTTTTTGCGCCGCCAATAGGGGTGGGGGGCCACGGCCCCCTCGTCCCCCTAGATCCGCTAGTGGGGTAGGTATAAGATGGTCAATCGGCTCAATCATGTATATTTTTCCAAATATTTTAGGGGTTTTTTTTTTGTTTTAATTTTTTGCTCAATTTTTTGCTGATGTATGACGGCCGAAGTTCCAAAAAAAATTTGCACCAACTCCCTCACGTAGCCCCCCTTAAAATATTATGTCTGCCACTCCCCTATTGAAGAATTGATACAACACATGGTTTGGTTAGCGGATCAGTTATTGGTTGTAGACAATTGTGAGTGGACCAATTGGTGAGTGGACCAATTGGATGTAGACCAATTGGTGATGGACCAATTGGATGTAGACCAATTGGTGAGTGGACCAATTGGATGTAGACCAACTGGTGAGTGGACAATTGGATGTAGACCAACTGGTAGTGGACCAATTGGATGTAGACCAACTGGTGAGTGGACATTGGATGGAGACCAACTGTGAGTGGACCAATTGGATGTAGACCAACTGTGAGTGGACCAATTGGATGTAGACCAACTGGTGAGTGGACCAATTGGATGTAGACCAATTGGTGAGTGGACCAATTGGATGTAGACAACTGGTGAGTGGACCAATTGAATGTAGACCAACTGGTGAGTGGACCAATTGATGTAGACCAACTGGTGAGTGGACCAATTGGTTGTAGACCAATTGTTAGTGGACCAATCGGGTGTAGACCAAATGGTTAGTGGACCATTAGGGTGTAGACCGAATGGAGGTAGACCTATTGGCTAGTGGACCAATAGGTTGTAGACCAATAGGTGTTTTACCGTTCACCCTGGCCTGGGTTTAAATCGGTTTTAGAAATGCAGAAAAATAAAAGAAAATATAGACCCTAGGCCAAGTAAAAAAATAAACATGTTGATCGTCCGGACTTTTCAAAAAAGTTGATGAGGGAGGCCCTTATTATTTGTTATTTTGTTATTTTTTCCAAAATGGCTGCCGCGTCCAAGATGGCGCCATATTCATATTTGAAGAAGATTTAATGCTGCTTTTAGGTTTAAGGTGCAATGCAGGTCCACAATGAAGATATACATGTATCATATTGTCCACTTGTCAAGTCAGTTGCCAATATCAATCAGTATTTTGCAGCTTGAATGACAAGTGATCAGTGAGAGATTTTACAACAACATGTAGATCAGGGGTTTTCAAATGTGGGGCGCAAGACTTTGTCAGAATTTATTAACGGTACTGATGAATTGCTTAATTGGGGTCATGAACAAAATGTTTGGGAACCCTGATGTATATTTGATTGCACAACTCATTCAAGTCCACACAGACACTGTTTATATAAATTTTCGTATGCTTTTTATAATGTTTTCATTGCCATCATGTGTTTGGAATGGTTTTACTCAAGAACTAAAAATAACATACTAACTACTCATGTTGTCTAACCCATTTACGTTGTGTTGGTGAATTAAAAAAAAAACAAAACAAAAAACAAAACAAAAACAAATAACAAAAAAATCGAGGCAGCACCAAAAATCGATGCGGGCGGGGACGATCAACATGTTTATTTTTTTACTTGGCCCTAAGTCTTAGTGAACAGAATGAAGTTATGAAGATATTCAAAGTTTTGATTCTGTAACGTCACGTGCGAGTAGTTCTCCTATGTGTTATGTAGTATAAATTCCATAAAGTGCCATTTTTTCAAAAGAAAATTAATTATGTCATCTGTGCGGTCGATATATCATCAAACATATGTTCATATACATGCCTATATCCAACTGACCTATTCTTTTATCAAGAACTATGGAAAAAAAAAGACAGATTTATGGAATTTACATACACAACACATGGGAGAGCTGCTCGCACGTGACGTCACAGAATCAAAACTGTACATATTCATAACTTTGCTATTTTTTGGTCGATGTTCTTAAAACTTTTACTAATATTTTTCTTTTATTTTTCTGCATTTTTTAAAACCAATAAAATTCCAGGGTGAACTTCCCCTTTAAATATCAATCTGTCGTCACGGTATGGTGTATTGAATTGTGAAATTATTGACCAAACATCGGAAAATTGCGTGTCCGTTCTGAAAAATCCGGCCTTCCCGACAAGGGTCTGGAAATCGTCATTTTCTGATTTAATATCACCATAATTGTAAGATGATATTAATATCATCTAATTCTATGAGATTTTGACTTACATTTACTGTAATTCTCTTTCCTTAGACTGATGGAATTTCTTGATAAATCTTTATCAAACGCCTGTGCGGGAATTAAGGTCACACTGTTTTGTTGACTTTTTTCAGCAGAATGCGCGATCGTTCGATCGACATAGAATTTTGAAATCGCGATATCGTCGAAACCCTTTGACCTAGTTCACTTCTTTGTTCGGCGATTCGGAGTTAAGAATTTTGCCGTTTATTTGGTATTTTTAGATTTCGCTGATTTTGAGTAAAAAATTAAAAATTGTTGATTGAATGTCACATTTTGTATAATTTTTTGAAACTATGGTCTCCCCATCATACACTTATGCATGGTCAATTCATAATTGACCTTGCACTGGGAATTACCTTACTGCAGCAGTTTTCTTCTAATGGAAAGTCAATGCAGCTCTAAAAGTGTCTTGAGCAGCTCAAGCCAAGTCAAGGTGGTATATCCAAAAAAGGGTCTAAAAATTCTACTAAACAAAATTAAAAATATCTAATGGAAGAATTATATGGCAATGAGACTAAAGATTATCTTAATTTATTTTGAGGTAGGTTTAAAGCTGGTTTCGCTAATTATTATTGAGAAGTTTCCTCAGCAACCAAGAGGGAGACAGACAGCCATTTTTCAGTATGACTGATGTTGGTTTGCAGGGGGTCGTTTCATGAAAGGACTTGTTGGACGTTTTATCCGACAAACTGTTATAAGCTACTGAAATGCTTGCATCTGATTGGCTAAGAGCAAATTTGTCGGATAAAATGTCCGACAAGTTCTTTGATGAAATGCCCCCCATGTGTATGTGACTTTGACTTTGTCTTTGACTTTGCCTTTGTCTTTGACTTTGACTCAGTCATGTTGCTTTGCCTTTGGATCCAAAATAAACGAATGCTTGCATATCAGATATCACTGATATTATGAATATGAGCACTGTAATTTTGATTTAAGTCTCTAAATTGGCCTTTAGTGTTTGGATGTAGACTGCACTAGACCATGTAGACCGAGGATTTAACTACTGTAGATCTACTACTCGTCCACGATCTGACTTGCCGAGATTGAACTTGAACTTTGAAGCTGTTTGAAATGGAAAGTTCTGTGCATGTGCTGGCGTTAGTAAAAAAAGAACTCAACAAAAATGGGTGTCAGCCCCACGCCTACGTGTAGGCCTAATTGAGTTACATATTCCCCTAACTTTTCTCTCTGTTGTTGTTTTGCATGTTGCCCATATACAAAGTAAAGGGTGGAGGCATAAGGAGACGCAGTCGCATATGTCTTGTTAGCCATTAGTTTGATTTATGCTTTTGTTTTGTTACTTCAGTCAATATAAAAAACAGAAGGAAAATGGAGTAATCTTATGATGTTAACTGTATGGATGTTATTAATCCTATTCTTTGTTAGTTCAGCATGGGGGACAACATCCACCAGAGACCACACTCTACACCAAAGGTCAAACAAGGTCAAAGGTCAGGTGGACGAGGGGATCATGGTCGATTGTCAAGTGATCCCTCCGTATCCTTGGATGAGACTGGTGAATCAACACGATCCCTACTCTCCATTCTATCGCACAGCAGCATCCAGGATCTACAGGAAGATGTGCTGGGAAACCGGTCAGAAGATGATGAACAAGCATCTTATTCTTCATCCTCTAGACCATCTTCAAGATCTAGGACTAGGTATGTCTACCTTTGTAACCCTTAGAAAGAGCAAAGCAGTCTACTTAATTGACAAATGGTTCCAAAATCAAATGAAACATGAAACTTGAATTCTGCCCAAGCCCTAAAAAAGTAAACAAGTAACAAAAGTGCCTTTTCCTTTGAATATGGAAAATGTGTCTGTCAGTCAATGTAATCTCACGATGTCTTACGTTACATTCCAAGGTAAATTTCCCTTCTGAGAGGAAGATGAAAACATATTTTAAAGAAATATAATAATAATTATTTTATCATTAGGATTGACAATAGTCACTTTCAGAGTAATTTTGTACTCTTTCGTACTAGTAATTTCCTAGTAAACTAGTGGATAATTTTTGTGAGAGTTATCACAAAGCTCCTTTTCGACCAAGGTGCATTGTGAGACAATGGAATAATCGCTACTGGTTTGTTCCTTTTTTGTCATGGTTTCAGCTCACAAAATTCAGATTCAAGGTCAACTACAAGGTCACGACCAAGGTCATCATCATCCCGCTCAAAATCTGTGACAGAGAGTGCCACCACCAAGTCGTCAAAGTACTCGCTGCCGAAGACAAGCGAATCTTCATCAACATCACAGACAGTTTCAAGCAAAGCCCCAGAGCTGACTCCGTGGGAAAAATGGCTGATTGAGAAGACTAAGCAAGAGAGAAAAAGAGCAAAAGAAAAGGTATTGCTATTTCTTTGTTACATGCACAGAGGAGTAGGGATTCATGTGCCGAGCATATGATGAGTGCAAGTCATGTCTCTCTCTTAATTTATTATCTTTCAAGGTTCATCACTCAACCCCTGTATATTTTTCATCAAAGTTTTCAATTATCCCTTTTGTTGTCCAAGTAGTAATGAACTTCATTGTAAGAGTTCTTTACTTCAGAAACAGATCTCCAGTTTATCATTAATCCTTTGAACCCTGAATTTATAAGTTCATTTCTTTAAATTCACCGTGTACAAGTTTTATTCACAAGGTATGCATTATCAAACTGTAAACTAAGATGACACTAATACTTAGTTTGCAAAAACGCCATCTTTCGATGGAAAATTTGCATAAATTTTAGACCATGAATCCTAATTTCAAAAAGTTCTAAAGGGCATATGGAAAGTAGCCTTTTGGGATATTTTACTGTCTCTGACTATATGCTATAAAGCTGCCATTTGGGTTTAACCCTATTCAGACTGGGGGGGGGGTCAATTTGACCCCCCCTGTACGAAATCCGCGACTGCCGCGCAACCGCTGCGAATCGCAACCCGGCGCTTTATGACTTTTTCTTTTTCAAGTGTCTCGCAATTTTGACACCAATTTCAAAAATATCGGATACTCCGTTGTCAGTTACGCAACATTACGTAATCGCATGTCAGGCCTAAATTGAACGAAAATCATCATTTTGCATGCGTTTGTGTACAAAATACTGCTTTTTTCTAAATTTCTTTATAACACTGATAATTGTGCCTTCTGAGCCTTTTGATTGATTAAATTTGTCTTTATATTGATCAAAATACATTTCTCAAGCATAAAAAATTACAAAAACAAAGAAATACCGTAAATTACCGTGTATAAGGCGCACTCGTGTATAAGGCGCACCCCGATTTTTGGGGTCTGAAAAAAAAAAAAAAATATTCACGGAAGGTGCTAATAATTATTTCATCATCACATCTTACCAATTGTAAAGAAAAGTCACCAGATTTTTTTTAATTTATAATTATTTTTTAATAGTTACAATTTATTCTTGTAAAAGAAAAATATAATTTAATTATTTCATCCCAAAGAAATACATTTTATCAGGTTTCAATTTTATATAGTATTAATTAATATTGGGGAAAATATTACAGCAAAAATCATACAGATTTAAGGCATAAAGAGCTAAAAATGAATTTTAAAAAAAAAGTAGAAACGATTCCGATTCCGATTACGATTAAACCGATTATAATAACACTACATAAAATAATAAAATAATAACTTGGCCCCATTTCTTCTTAGATAGCAGAAAAAATTGTCCATGCATTTTGGGGTTATAAAATCTATTTTTTAGAGGCCAAAATAGTGAGAAAATGTTTGAAAAAAAAAGAAAAAATTTAAGAAGAAATTAAAACAGAAAATTAATTTTAAGGAAAACGATTACGATCGATTACGATTACGATCAGATCAATAAGTACTGTCATCTAAAGAGCATTTCCCATGCATCAATAAAGCTATAAAAGTCTGTATTTTAATCAAAATTCTTCCAAATTCAGGGAGGAAAATATTTTTAATTGTTCATAATTATAGCTAAAGAATAAAAACTTTGGTTTGCTTAAAGAATTTTAATTTAAAAAAATCAAGAAATGGATGTTTTGATTTTAGTAACCGGCAAATATACGTACTAAAGTTTTGATATTTATTAGAAGATAACATACACATTTAAAGCTCTGAAGTTCAGAATTTTTATTTTGACACTTCTTTGTATCTGTGTATAGGGCGCACCCTCGACTTTGCGTTGACAAATGGTGGGGAAAAAGTGCGCCTTATACACGGTAATTTACGGTACATAAGAAATAAAAACAATAGAATACATAAGAAAATCATAAAACAATAGAATACAAAAGAATTAATTTGAAATTTCTGAATTTGTCTATTCAATACTGTTGTCTTTGCTACTCAGCAACTTTTAGAAAAAATTTGGGCTTCATAACTATATTTATTAATGAAATATTAACGATTTCCATAAAAAAGCATCTAATTTGCATACATGAGTATGCATAAATTAGCATAAATTAAATACGTGAATTTTTTTTCAAAAAAAACATACCAGCGACACCCTTTACATGTGCAGCGACGTTCGCGCAAAATTTCGCCGCGAGCGGACTATCCGCGGCCGAGATCTCAGGGGGGGGGGTCAAATTGACCCCCCCCCCCCCCCCCCCCCCCCCCAGTCAAAATCTCCTCTTGAATATGCCAGTCTGAATAGGGTTTAAGGGTTAAACAATTTCTAGTTCAAATTGAAATAACTAAGCTGAGATTCATGAATAATCACTTAAAATAAGTGGTATGGCACTGATTTCCTTGAACGTGAATACCTAATGAATCACATTCCATCTATTCCATTGACTACAGGCTAGGCTGGAAAGAGAGAAACAACTGAAGATAGCTGAAGAGAAGAAGATGAAGGCTGCCAAGGAGAAGGTCGTCCAAGTCAAGGTCAACATGTGGATCGAGGAGAGGACGGCAAAGGATCAGGAATCCAGGAAAGCAAACCAGAGGCTGGAGAAAACAAAGAAACAGCTTGAAGCGGAGGAGAAGAGAAGAATACAGGAGAAAGCTAAGGTAATAATGAAATTGCCCACAAACATTGGCTTTCACCCACTACCTTATAATAAAAATGGTGGCTTCTTATATAGTGCTCAGGTCTGTCCAGCATGACATTCATAGCATTTTACACATTATTACCCCATTCCTAGCTTAGCAGCCAAATATGCAGCACATTAGCTTATCGTTTATCGAGGCATTTGAAGGCTCTGCAGAGACAAAGGATTGGAGGGGCAAGCCATTGTTCACACACAATCGCTTGCCCCTCCAGTCCTTTGTCTCTGCAGAGCCATCTGATGCCTCTGTAGGGTACCCATTTTAGCCTAGGTGGAGTAAAGCCAATATACATAGAATGCCTTACTCAAGGACATTACTGCCATGCTGGGGCGCTAGCCCACAACCTTTGCATTGCAAGTCAGGTGAGATGACCATCATTTGTTATCTTTTCTTTGAAGAAGGGTTACAGAATGGTGAGCTCCAAGAGGAGAGAAAAAAAAAATACTCTTGACTTTCTTTGCTAGAGTCTTCATGCATAGAGAGCCTGATTTTAAGTACCATTCCCACGTCTAATTTATCCCCCCCCCCCTCGACATTTTTTGCGATAAATTTTTGATGCGAGAAGCTAAATCTGCAGGGCGCTGCTTGAGTTTTTTCTTTGAAGTCTTGCGCATCTTTTGAGACCAAATTCGCGATCCCCGGGTACCCGGTTCACGAGTTACGCATCGTTTTGTACCCGTGCGTCAGATCCAAAATTGCTCAAAAACGTGATTTCATGTACAAAGTCAATACAAATTGTGTTTTCAGCTAATATTCATAAGTGAGTGATTAATTTTGCTTTTATTAATAATAATCATTTGATTTGCTGCTATGTATGACCAAAATAATGTCTCAGACCAATTTTGTCGAAAAAACAATAGAAATAAAACGGTGGAAAAAACAGAGAAATACATAAGAAATTCAAAAAACAGTAAAATACATAAGAAATTGATTTTGATGCCAGAATTTTTTTCAAGTACAATTGATAGGAATGCTATAAAGAACGTTCACACCAAAAATTAGCATTCTAGGAGCTATATTTAGTGAATTAGAGCAAAAAAGTACAATTTCATGCATAAATTAGCATAATTAGCATATATAATTAAAACAAAACATTTTTGGGAAATATTAACTATGCAATTACGGAGACTACGCAACAGGGGACGTGCGTGCCAATTTTCTTTGCGATCACGCAGTCGACGGCCGAGATCTCGGGGGGGGGGGGGGCTAAATTAGCGCCCCCACTTGGCTATACGTTTTCAAAAAGAGCCTGGGCAGATTTAGCCTTTAGCTGAGGCACTCGGCGCTTGTATTTCCCAAAATGCGCCAAACGAGTCTGAATACATAAGACTATCATGCAAAAGACTATCATTCAGCGCCAAAGCATTTATGAACTTGGGAAGCTCATTAATTCTTGCATATGTATGAGGGTATTACATTATGCAGCAGCTACATTACGTTAGACCCAATTGCTAATTCTATGTTTTCAGAATAGTTAGATGATGCATGTGCCAACTGCCATGTAGACCTACCTAAATATTACCAGTGTTAGTGGATACCTATCATTCCATCATGATATAAAGCCCTGTTCACAACAATCAAGATTAAATTGTTACATAAATGAGAGGTGAAATGAAGCTTCAATGTACAGTGCAGTGCGACTCCGAGTAGTATAGTCCTACCTCCCACCGAACTTTTGGCCGCAAGCGCCAGGAAACCCCGATGGGATTTGTGTGCTTGCAGCACTGGCAGTAAAGCGACAGTGTCTGTGGCCGTGCTCTCGAAGTCCTTGCACAGTGGAATGGCTTGAAAAATTGCAGGTTTGCCATAGTCTGTTGGAAGATTGACAAGAACATCGTCACCTTTCAATGCAGATCGTATAGCTTTCGTCTGCAAATCTTTAAAATTTGGCAATTTCAACCTTCCAGCCGCATATTCAATGCTTTTTGATACGATGTCTTCTTCGCCGCAAATCAAGGCTTAATGCATGCATATTTATGAATTCTCTTGAGCCGTCTACTCTGATTGGTTCATCGGATTAGAAGGTGTGCTTTGACCGGCTTTCTGGCGAAGCTGTTTTGCATCTCATTATGTACCGATTTGGGAGCGGAAATAATACAGAACAAAAGAATTAAACTCGAAGTTCGTAAAGGCGTTGGTGCTGACTGCCTCGCATAATAGTCTTGTGTATTCAGACTCGTTTGGCGCATTTTGGGAAATACAAGCGCCAAGTGCCTTTGCTAAAGGCTAGGGCAAAGAACCTAAACCACCTTTTATTTCCTTCTATTATCTTTCCTCGAAGGAAAACTATGCAGAATGGAGAACCAAGAAGAAGAACGAGAAGGAGATGAAGGAGAAGAAGGAGAAGGAAGAAAAGAAAGCCAAGGAAGACGCAGAGAGGAGAAGGAAAGAAGAAGCGGAAGATGCTTTTTTGAAATGGAAGGAGGAGGCCAAGACAAGACCCCTGCCCTTATCTGGACCGTTTGGCTATCCGCAAAGATGTGTCAAAGGTATAAACCAATCAAAGACCCAGTGTTGTTCTGGATGCTACAGATATTTTAACACAGAATATATTGAATGAGTGGTTATTTTTCGCAGTGGTTTTATAATTGCAAGTTCATCCTCATGCAAATTTCTGCTTCAATGTAAGGCTAATTGTAGTGATGAAAAGTTCACAAAAATCGCAAAATTGTCCACTTGCAAATTTTGCTAAAATAAATCAAAATTGCAAAAATTTCAGCTTATCTGCTATGGTATTACATTTTCTATTCTTGTGGAACAGTCCAGTATATAAATGGTTATTTTTCCAGTGGTTTTATTTTTTTTATCAAAGGAATTTCCACTTCAATGTAAGGCAACTTATAATGATGAAAAACTTTAAAAATCACAAAATTATCAATTCATGAATTTTCCCCAACTAATCCAAACTCGCGAAAATATTTGCTTATCTGTTAGGGTATGATATTTGCTATTCTTGTGAACAGGCCGCTTCTATTATGATGAGGTACTTGGAACACAGAAAATAACTTTACTGTGGTGAAATCCTGTTATTGTGAAGAGTGAAAACATAGGTTTGCACAAATTGAGACTGGGAGAATTACCTTGTTGTAAACAATATCATACATCTAGCTTGTGATTCACTAACAGCTAAATTCAATCCCAACTAGGATAAAAGCAATTTTTAGAATCAATATCCATTCAGTTCCATATAGAGTGTGTTCCTAAAAAAAGGTAACCGGAGTTCAAAAGTCAATCATTTCAAAAGTATATGGTTTATTCTTGTAATTTACTAAAATACTAAATAACTCATCAGCTTTAATTTGAGATATTGCTTACGTCCAAATTGTCAAGGGTCATAGGGTTAGGGTCCCTTGGAGGTGATAGGTACAAAACCCATTTTTTCCAAGTGTTTCGTTTGTAGGGTACGAACCTTACTTTTTATACATGTACGTTTTTGGTTCCATCGTTTTGGGGGGTTTTTGTACACACAAATTTTCAATGAAATGCAATCTCATTTGCCAAAGGACCTATCTCACTGGCAATGAGATGAGTCTCTTGAGTCGTGGAGATGTCGTGGTGACGTCCCGAGACTTCAGGGCATCTTGGGGGAAATCGAACAAAAGTCAAACATGTTCAATCTTTTAATCGACTTCTTTAAGACGCGAGCAAGTAAAAATTGTCAACTCGACGTCGAGGCAACCCCGCAAAGACGTCACAGAGACTTGCTCACGTCTTAAAGAAGTCTACTAAAAGATTAAACATGTTTAACATTTGTTTGCTTTTTCTCTCGACTTCCTGTAGATTAGGGGACGTCTCGGCGACCTCTCCGAGACTCCAGAGACTCATAATCAAGAGCCCATTTCATTGTCAGTGAGATAGGTCCTTTGACAAATGAGATTGCATTTCATTGAAACTTTGTTTTAAAAAAACAACCTAAAACGATGAAACCAAAAACTTATAAAAAGTTGGGTTCGTACCCTACAAATGAAAAACCTGGAAAAAATGGGTTTTGTACCTATCACCTTCAAAGGACCCTAACTCTGTCACCCATGACAGTTTGGACGTAAATAATGTCTCAAATTAAAGCTGATGAGTTACTTATTATTGCAGTAAACAAATTACGAGAATAAACCATATACCTTTAAAATGACTGACCTTTGAACTTTGGTTGCCTTTTTTTAGGAACACACTATATATATTATATAAATAGTGTACAATCTATCGCGCAATATACTGGATTATAAGTATGACAAATACTAAATTATCCCGAGTGCAGATTTGAAATATATAAAATTTGAAATAGATCTGCACGAGGGGAATTTAGTATTTGGAGTTCTTATAGTCCAGTAATGTTGCAAGATGGAGCGTTCACTATTTATTATAGTAAATAGACCCCTAAATTAAGTTGACATTGGTTTAGCCCTGATCGATCTCTCCGGGACGCTGCCTGCCAGATGCACGAACTGCCCTGGCATGCGCTGCAGTAAATTCTTTTCCCTTGAACTCAACGGGCTCCTTACATTAAACGAAGCCAGGGCGGACGGGTAACTGCTCGCTAAGCGCTCCCATGCCTATTCCTGGTTCATTCATCGTTGGCAATACAAAGCAAATTACGACATTTGGGGCCTTCGTCGATCAGGCAAGGGTAACCAACGATATACAGTTCTGGTATTATAACAATGTTCGTGAGGACGATTTCATGGTACTTTAAACTTACTCTTTATTTGTAAATTTCCAATGCAAACTGCTTTTATTTCACTCCAAAATCAAGAGAACGATCAACCCGGCCGAGAACGAAACATAATTATGCAGTCATTGGCATGCGAGCGCTTCGCTGGCAGCTAGCTACCCGTCCACTCTGGCTTCGTGTAAGATACCTGTTGGGTTCGAGGGAAATCGTTCGGTCGATCATGTCACGTCAGCTGCTAATGTCCACTTTATTTCAAGAATACGATCACAAAATATGCAAAGAAAACTGCAGAAAATTGTTAGTTTTTGAAGAATTATTATCGTCTTGTTACAGATCCCAGTTTGGCCTCAGTGAGTGAAATCATGTTTAAAATCCATTTTCGGCAAATTTCGCAAATTTCAAGTTCACGTCGTGTTGATCAATCAATTAATCTTCACGAGTATCGATATTATCCCCATTCATTTAACACAGGCTTTCCCCTCCCAAAATTGAAAGTTATATCGACATATATGTACAATATAACTTTTTGAAGGTAGGTCACGTGGTACCAATCAAGCCAATCACAGCTCGTATTTTCCTACCACTATTTACTATATATATATATATATCCATAGTTGGGATTGATTTTAGCTGTTATTGAATCACCCCCCCCCTCCCCCTTGTGGTCATTGCAATGGGAGTAGACTGTATTCAGATCATTCTTTTGAAGCTATATTTATACAAATTGATGTAAAAAAAAAGTTACATTTTCAAAGACTCTTCTAATATCATTTCGCTACAGGTTATCATGACAAGGCAAGCTACCCCATACCAAGCTATTACAACCCTGTACCTTGGATGCCCATACACACCCCACAGGAGCATACCAAGCCTGTTGCTAAGGGACAAAGAGGACGGGGTAAGAGAACCAAAGCATCATCATCATCATTGGGAAGGCAGGTACAACAGCCGCTGTCACCCCCTCTGCTATTCAGAGACCGGTCTACACGAGAGAAGTCTGGGAAGCTGAGGTGACGAAGAGAGTAAAACCACTTGATGGAAGAACCCTTCTTCTGTAGTTTATTTATATGTAGTTATATCTATTTATGTTCAATGAAACACCCAAATGAAGACAAAACTAGAGCATGGTCGGAATGAAAGGATGATGAGAAGGATGGTACAACAGTCAATTTCTCCCCTCTGCTATTCAGTTGACCAGTCTTGGAAATTGAGATTAAAGGGAGGGGATTAAAGCACTTGACAGAACACCCTTTGCTGTAATTTATATATATGCGTATAATTTCTATTTCTGTTCGATTAAACACCCATTTGTAGACAAAAATAGAACACAAGAGGACCATTTACTATACTACATCATCATCAATGGGAATGCTGGTGCAACAGCTACTGTCACCCCCTCTTCTGGTATTTAGAGTGTGGTGTACACAAGAGAAGTCTGAGAAACCTGGATGTCAGGGAGAGGGTTAAAAAAACTTGATAGGCCATCCCTCCTTTAATATCATATATGTAATTTGTAGGTCTTATTTCCATTGCTGTTCGATGAAACGCTTGATTGAAGACAAAAAATGAGAATGGGTCTAGGGCATCAAGATGGCAATTTAAACAAATGCTCTCACCCCCTCTGCTGTTCAGAGGCCGGTTTGCGCATGAGATGCTTTGGAAACTGAATTGATGGAAGGTGTGAAAACAGAGACCAACTTTTACATTTTTATTTTATTTTGTGTTCAATGGATGCTTGTACATATTTTTTATTATTATTTATTTTCTTTTGTGAAGCATTTTTAATTTTGCCATACATGTATTTGTGCAATTTTACAGATTTTTTATTTCATAAGTGTTTTTTTTTTATTTGATATGAGTTCTGAAAGTTTGAATTAGATCTCCGAGTCCCAAATTCACAACAGACATAAAATAAGTTATAATAGTACTAGGAAGCAGGCCCTGTTAACTAAGGGATTCAAAACTCTTTCATTTTAAACAATTCCACATTCATGGCAGCCCACCATCAATCTTCAATTTGACACTTTAACAAATTATACCATGTCTAAGGGGGAGGTGAGACTAGACTCCTACCCATTGTTTGAGTAAAGTTTGTAGCTTGTAGTCTTATAGATTCACACTCTGGACATGGGTCTGTGTTTGTAAAGTTACCTGCCATAGATTCCAATAGTTCAGCTACCACCAACCCCAAAATTCCAAATTCTTATACAGAGGTGCCGCTTTTTATAAAATGAATTCAGGCAGTTTTTTTTTTATTCCAAATTTTGCTTTTTATTTATTTTCAGACTTTTTTTTCTTTCTTTCTTTCTTTTCTTTTATCATCTCTAATGTGAATTTTGTAAATTCAGCAAACATCAATTTGCATTAGAAAAGTTTGAAAATAGGCGAATTTAATGATAAAAAATAAAAGTATTTTGAAGATTTTTTTTTTCTCTTATTTTTATTGGCTGATTCCTGCATAATGATCTCTGAGGCACAAGGTCATGTTAGAAGGCCTAGTCAATGGTAATTTGATGGAATTGCATACATGTATAGAAATATGTTTTGTTAATACCTGAAGACTAAATTGTTTGCAATAAAACATACATGACTTGTATACCACTGACAAATGATTAGTTTATTGTACACTGTTTTGTTTCTTTCTCTCTTTTTTCTCTCTCTCTCTCTCTCTCTCTCTCTCTCTCTCTCTCTCTCTCTCTCTTTCTTCTTTTATCTAATTTGTATATCTCTCCTCTTCATTCTAATTTTTGTCTATCTCTCACTTTTATTACTTTTTGTGTTTTGGTTTGTTTTTTTTTTTTTTCACTTCTATGACGATGGTGACGGAAATGGTGCACTCTAAACAAAACAAAAGGAAAGAAGATTTGACCTGTGTTTTTTATGTTGTTTTTTTTTTTTTTTTTAGGATGTTGGGTGATGATGAAGTTGATGATGTAAGGTGAGTGTGTGATTTACTATTGGAAATTAAGTGAGAGCGTAGAGAGGGGGTGGGCAAAGTTCAGACATCGAGTATAATGGTATTGAACAGAAAACTGTTGTGTCTTCAAAGAGCTTGATCAAGAGTAGAGATGAACTACCGAACGTTGAAATTGAAATTCTGAATTATTAGCACATTACGTAAGGCAGCCTCATTTTGTTACATGAATTAGTGCATGAAGCCAAACGAAAGTTCATGAACTTTCTGCTTTAAAAAAAAAAAGAAAAACATCAGGGCCCGTATTCCATAAACTATACTTAAGCAATTTGTCTTAAGTCTAAATAATTTTTGCCAGAAGGAAATTTTTTAGCCTTTATTCCAAACACATTAAGTCCTTTGTCTGAGCTCAGAAAGCATTAAGCAAAGTCTAAATTTTATTAATATTGTTTTTTTAATTTGTGGTCTCAAACGAGCTTGCCATTATAATCAACAGCTAAGTTAAGCCACTAAGTAGTAGGCTTAAAGTTAGGATAAAATTCTCTTTTCTTATGTGAATATTTGTAGGCGCAACACCATTTAGGACACTTTTAACTTGCCCCAAATCTAAGAATTTTGCTTAACTGTCAAAAATAGGCTAAGAAAAAATTCTTAAATTAAAAAAAAAATAATTTTAGAAAAAGTCTTTAAAAATGCTTAAATTTCATGCTTAAGTCCAACATTTATGGAATACGGGCGAGGCGTGGATCCAGGCCCCCCCCCCTTAGCAAAAAATAAAAAATGGGAAAAATTGACCGACCGACCGACCGACTCCATTGACCTACCCGTATGTTTTGATATGTGATGACTTACTTGATCTGCCGAAAGCCGAACATTTTAACACTTACCCCCCCTCCCCTTCCCCATCCATCCCCCCCCCCCCCCCCCCCCCCCCCCCCCCCCCCCCCCCGCCCGGTTTATCGCTCGACCAGGTGACGTGAAAAAAAAAAAAAAAAAAAGATGTATCTTTTTGCTCGCCTGGTTTGATAGGAAACAAATATTGGTGTACCAAAATCTGAAATTCCAATTTTAGGTACCCCCTGTCATCAAATCCTGGATCCGCCACTGAACATGATATGGTTGCACTAGATATAAGCATCATCAAACCCTGGATCGCCACTGAACATGATATGGTTGCACTAGATATAAGCAATCATAACGGTTTGACTTGAAAATAAAATATACATACAAAGTATACTCTTGATATTGTATGCTATATATTTTCGTTGCTCATCGTTCCTCCCTTCCCCCTAAGATAGGGACTGGGGGGGGGGGGCATTTCATCAAAGGACTTGTCAGACATTTTATCCTACAAATTTGCTCTCAGCCAATCAGATGCAAGCATTTCAGTAGCTTATGATAGTTTGTCGGATAAAACGTCCGACAAGTCCTTTCATGAAATGCTCCCCTGGTGCCGCCCATAATTATTCCCTTTTTGGTTATTATTAGCACATAACATAATACGTTACGTAATAGAAGTCTCATCATGTTATCAAATTAAGCCAAACGGAAATTAATGAACTTTCTTTGGTCGTTGATTAAGCAATCGGAATAATCAGCGTCTGCATTAGAAAAGTAAGGTTGAATCGTCACTCATTAGTATATAAAGCATTAGGCCTGTAGTTTTGTCATGAAATTAAAGGACATGGAAATGATTGCGCCTTTTATGTTTGAACATTTTTATGTGACAAGGAACAAAATGAATTTTTAATGACCCCAAAAAGGGTCCCCTGCATGAGAAGCGCTGACAAGCACGCAATGCTGCAGTCACACAGACACTTACTTATAGTTACGTTTATGTTGCTTTAATCTTATTTCATCTTCTATTCTATCATTTAATATGTATTTCTTTGTTTTATTGGATGAACGAAATTATCACCATTTCCTCTGCTGACTACGACGGGAAGGCATCTGTGGGGATCCGCAGAAAAAGAAAAGAATTTCGGACGCAACCAGACGTAACTAAACGTAAGTGTCTGTGTGACTATAGCATTAGACCAATTCACATCTCACGACTGCTAGCAGATCATATTGTTGCATGATGAACTCTCTTCAAATTTGCCATTATCATCTACTAAGTGCTGTCATAATAAAGCCAGTTAGCGAGATCTCCGTTGGTCTATTGGTAATGTCAGCAGTACTCTTCCATGTCTAGGTGGAACCCGGTTCGAATCCCATACCGACATTGAACATTTTTAGTTGATAAATTAACACTTGGGCAAGTGCTAAAATAGCACTTCAGGTGCTGATATAGCACTTCAAGTGCAATCACTATACGAGCACCCAAAAATTAGCACTTCAGTTTTTAGAGTGTTCCCCCTAAAGATAAAGGACCTGGTGCCGCCCATAATTATTCCCTTTTTGGTTATTATTAGCACATAACATAATACGTTACGTAATAGAAGTCTCATCATGTAATGATGCCAAACGGAAATTAATGAACTTTCTTTGGTCGTTGATTAAGCAATCGGAATAATTAGCGTCTGCATTAGAAAAGTAAGGTTGAATCGTCACTCATTAGTATATAAAGCATTAGGCCTGTAGTTTTGTCATGAAATTAAAGGACATGGAAATGATTGCGCCTTTTATGTTTTAACATTTTTATGTGACAAGGAACAAAATGATTTTTTTTAATGACCCCAAAATGGGTCCCCTGCATGAGAAGCGCTGACAAGCACGTAATGCTGCAGTCACACAGACACTTACTTATAGTTACGTTTATGTTGCTTTAATCTTATTTCATCTTTTATTATATCATTTAATATGTATTTCTTTGTTTTATTGGATGAACGAAATGATCACCATTTCCTCTGCTGACTACGACGGGAAGGCATCTGTGGGGATCCGCAGAAAAAGAAAAAATTTTCGGACGTAACCAGACGTAACTAAACGTAACTGTCTGTGTGACTATAGCATTAGACCAATTCACATCTCACGATTGCTAGCAGATCATTATTGTTGCATGATGAACTCTCTTCAAATTTGCCATTATCATCTACTAAATGCTGTCATAATAAAGCCAGTTAGCGAGATCTCCGTTGGTCTATTGGTAATGTCAGCAGTACCCTTCCATGTCTAGGTGGAACCCGGTTCGAATCCCATACCGACATTGAACATTTTTAGTTGATACATTAACACTTGGGCAAGTGCTAAAATAGCACTTCAGGTGCTGATATAGCACTTCAAGTGCAGTCACTATACGAGCACCCAAAAATTAGCACTTCAGTTTTTAGAGTGTTCCCCCTAAAGATAAAGGACCTGGTGCCGCCCATAATTATTCCCTTTTTGGTTATTATTAGCACATAACATAATACGTTACGTAATAAAAGTCTCATCATGTAATGAAGCCAAACGGAAATTAATGAACTTTCTTTGGTCGTTGATTAAGCAATCGTAATAATCAGCGTCTGCATTAGAAAAGTAAGGTTGAATCGTCACTCATTAGTATATAAAGCATTAGGCCTGTAGTTTTGTCATGAAATTAAAGGACATGGAAATGATTGCGCCTTTTATGTTTGAACATTTTTATGTGACAAGGAACAAAATGAATTTTTAATGACCCCAAAAAGGGTCCCCTGCATGAAAAGCGCTGACAAGCACGCAATGCTGCAGTCACACAGACACTTACTTATAGTTACGTTTATGTTGCTTTAATCTTATTTCATCTTCTATTCTATCATTTAATATGTATTTCTTTGTTTTATTGGATGAACGAAATTATCACCATTTCCTCTGCTGACTACGACGGGAAGGCATCTGTGGGGATCCGCAGAAAAAGAAAAGAATTTCGGACGCAACCAGACGTAACTAAACGTAAGTCTGTGTGACTATAGCATTAGACCAATTCACATGTCACGATTGCTAGCAGATCATATTGTTGCATGATGAACTCTCTTCAAATTTGCCATTATCATCTATTAAATGCTGTCATAATAAAGCCAGTTAGCGAGATCTCCGTTGGTCTATTGGTAATGTCAGCAGTACTCTTCCATGTCTAGGTGGAACCCGGTTCGAATCCCATACTGACATTGAACATTTTTAGTTGATAAATTAACACTTGGGCAAGTGCTAAAATAGCACTTCAGGTGCTGATATAGCACTTCTTCAAGTGCAATCACTATACGAGCACCCAAAAATTAGCACTTCAGTTTTTAAAGTGTTCCCCCTAAAGATAAAGGACCTGGTGCCGCCCATAATTATTCCCTTTTTGGTTATTATTAGCACATAACATAATACGTTACGTAATAGAAGTCTCATCATGTAATGAAGCCAAACGGAAATTAATGAACTTTCTTTGGTCGTTGATTAAGCAATCGGAATAATTAGCGTCTGCATTAGAAAAGTAAGGTTGAATCGTCACTCATTAGTATATAAAGCATTAGGCCTGTAGTTTTGTCATGAAATTAAAGGACATGGAAATGATTGCGCCTTTTATGTTTTAACATTTTTATGTGACTAGGAACAAAATGAATTTTTAATGACCCCCAAATGGCTGAAGGTATATAATTTTTACTTATGTTTTTTTTTTAAAGCAGACCTCAAGCCTTTTCAAACACATTTAATGATTCATTGAGATGAAATGTGTCATTTAGATGCTTGTTGAGGTACTAATTAAAGCCATACATTGAATTGATAATGTCATTGTTTTAGATAACTGTTATCCGGACATGGTTAGTATCAAAACTTATTAATGTCGGTTGTACATAACAGTACCGGAAAAAATATAAGTTCAATTGGTCAGAATGTACGCTTTCCTCGTTCGATATAAGCATGGATAAAGTGCAATCTATTTATGCTATGGCACTTAAAAACAAATATAATAGAATAGATTTTAAAGAACAAAAAAGTGAAATGCGAAATTTCTGCGTGCTGTCTTGTAAACGGACACAATAATTCGCGCGCAACCCAATAATGTTCCTAAAATGTTCAATTCAATGTGACAATTCGCGCGCAAAACCGCAGTCTATGCAGACGACAGACCTTTCGTTTTCTGCTTACAAATTCTTCCTCTTCGCTGGGGGTAATATCGAGGGAAGTATTGCAGGTGTAATCGACGATCAATGTCAATTTCATGTCGGCTCTCGATTTGAACGACTGAAGTGGTTCGATATCTTAAATTCTTCCGCTAATAATTGTCTTCAAATTCCTCTTCGCTATCGTCACCACGCCTTTGATATTTTGTGGTTTTTACCGGAACTCTTTCTTTTCTTGTAGAACATTCTCCATTTTGAACAATCATGTCTGGAAACAACAATCTCGCAGTAGTGATCAATTTTTATGAGAAGGTGGACCCGCCTCCTGAATTCGCGACCTTCGTGGAAGGCTGGCATAACCTAGGGAAGTACGTTAGAAAACTAGACTATTTCGTTGCGACACAACTTCACAGCAACGTGGATCCAAATGGTAATTTTATATATATATACATATACAGTTGTCCGCAAAATTGTTCATACCCCTGACATTTTTTAAGTTTTTTGCATTTTGCTTTTAAATAAATGAGTTTCGTCAAACTTTTTGGTGATCAGTATGTTACCTTGCAACATCTGGACTATAAGGAAAGTTTGACATTTTGAGTAATTTGGTAGTCCAGGGGTATTTTATTGACAGATTTACGAAAAACACCATGTTCATAATTATTCATACCCTATAGAGGTGCCAAATCTAATTTATTATCTAATCATCTCTGTTATAATTATTTATTTAAATTTCCACATAATATATATTTTGCGAATGTCAAGAACCATCATTCATGTCTTCCATGGGTTTTGACCAACGGTTTTCTTGAAAACGTCCAGGCTGTGTAAGGTTGCATGGTCTTCAGTGGCGTACCTAGGGTCAAGTGCGCCAGGAGCAAATGTTGACTTAAGTTGCGCCCCCCCCCCCGGTCTACTCCAGTTTTGCTCAACGATTTGTTTTAGTTTATTTTATTGTACCAGTGGCATATATATACATGTCCCCAGACCTGGGGATGATTTGCTGTCCATACATACACGTAGCTTATCAATTTTTTATTTCCTCTCAAATATATTAATTTAATGCGAGCGCGAAGCGCGAGCGGAAAATTTTGAGTTCTTGCATTACTCGAATCTTGCATTTAAGAATCATGTATACAAATTTCGTTATCAACGAAGGTACAATAAAAAAAAAAATTTAAATGCCTTACCTTCAGGGTGTCAAAAGGCCTATTGCAAAAAAAATGTTTTGGGAGTTGTAGGCCTATGCATCGGATTCGCTTGTTTTAGTAGGAAAATAATAATTTTAAACCTTTTTTGTTGGTCCTCCTCAAATGATTTTGAAACATATAATATATTGCGAGCGCGAAGCGCGAGCGAAAAATCTAGAGCTCTAAACTTTGCAAGGAACAGGTCTTGATACCGAATGGTCATAAAATACCGAAACAAAGACAATTGACAATGAAGAACAAAAAAGGGTAGTAATTAGGCAGCGAGAAAAAGCATGGACAAAGAAAAAAATCCTTATACATAGAGGGACCTTCATGTTTATCTGAAAGCTGGAGGGGGGGGGGCAAATGACGTTGAAATTTTAGGCGCCATATTGATCTTAAACTATTTAAAGGGGGCTCTAAATTAAATTGAAACTCAGGGGATGTAAAATTGGTCTTAAAATTAGGATTAGGAGGGCTCACACAGGGGGCACACAATTGATCTTAACATTTATAAAAGGACGCTAAATTGAAGTTCAATCTTCAATATATAGGCCTATACAGGGGGCGCAAAATTGACTCGAAACTAAGATAGAAGGTATCTAAACCTAAAAAATTACTAGAAACTTTGGGGCGCCAAAAAGTTAAACTTAGTGGTGCTATGTAGGGGGCGCCAAAATTAATAATGGGAGATACATAGATCCCAATATTCTTTTTTTTTTTTTTCCTTTTCCTTTTTTTTTGAAGCTGAAGCTCCGCCCGGGGCACGTGCCCCCCTTGCCCCCCCCCCCCCCCCCCTAGATACGCCACTGATGGTCTTTGAGCCATTTTGAGAGTCTTCAACTTCCCAGACACATCTCTTAGGGGATTCTTGTCATATCATCGAATATTCCTCTCAAGATCATGCATTATGATTGTCCTTGAACTACTACATGACTAACTTGGCCGTATCCTTTTGAATTTCGTCCCGCTGACAGGTCCAATGCTGTCCCAGGTAACATTTACAAGCATACTTCTGCAAGTTTTCATACAGGATCTTCATAAAAATGTCTTCACCGGGATGCCTCCTATTCTGAACAGATTCCCAGTGCTACCAACAATGATAATCCCCATAGCAGTTCTATCTGAATAACATGTACCAAGATCAGGACACTGTTCTTTAGATTGAAGGATTCATCTTTCCTTTGCCAAATTGAAGAAAGTCCATCTCACCCGTAAATTCTAATATTCTCTCATCAACTTATATAATTATGGTCCAAAAGTTAAAATTCTGGTTTAAATGAGCTCAAGAACTGTCCACAGGCCTCCCGGTGGGTCTGACTGCAAAACTGGAGCCCGTATTGGGAAGTGTGTGTATAGATATCCTCTATGTAGTATTCGTTCTTTGGCACCTTCATCTCTGGCTGGTCAGTGGTATCCATTCCGACCTTGATTGTGATCTGTAGGTTGTCATGGATGGTTGTTGTAGGCCTCTCAGTATACTTATTTGGCAATTCAAAGAGACACCTTGCACTTTTAGTCATGCCCATGGTAGCTTTTCCCAAGTGTCTTACATCTGGTGCTCATGAAAGAAGCACTTGAGTGTTGAATCAGGGACAAAAAAGTGTTGGTAGAGCGGTTATTTTATTTCAATAACATTGAAATAAATGTTCCTGAGTGAAAAATTCAAAGTCCTGACAAGAAACCAGTAACAAAGGGTTTCGAAAGCTGAAGACTCACAGGATGGCTCAAAGACCATGCAACCAGACTCAGCCTGGAGGTTTTCCACAGGACACATGGGCCAGACCTCAAAGAAGCCATGAAGAAAGACTATAGACTCTTGCAAAAACTTTCAGATGGTTATTGAAGTAAATAACAGTGTGCCCCTGGTTATTTGATAAGAAATTGGACTGGGTATACCCCTAGGGTATAAATAATTATGAACATGGTGTTTTTCGTGAATCTGTCAAAAAAATACCCCTGGACTACCAAATTACTCAAAATGTCAAACTTTCCTAATAGTCTAGATGTTGGTAACATACTGATCACCAAAAAGTTTGACGAAACTCAATTATTTGAAAGCAAAATTAAAAAAACTTGAAAATGTCAGGGGTATGAACAATTTTGCGGACAACTGTATATATTATATATATATATATATATATAGTAAATAGTGACAGAAAAATACGCGTCGTCATTGGATAGATCAGTACCACGTGACCTACCTTCAAAAAGTTATATTGTACATTATGTACAATATAATTTTCGGTTTTTGTAGGGTAAAGCCCGTGTTAAATGAATGGGGAGAGTATCGATTCTATCGATTGCCTCGTTGCGCGAGCGCGTAATAACAGTAAAATGTTGCGCACAACAGCTTATAACAATGGATACGCGGAGCAACAAAATACGTCACAATAGCTAAATCTGCACCAAAAATTTGGCAAAGATAAAACCATATGAGGCAAGGTCAAATTAAGATCTAGGGGTCTATTTACTATAATAAATAGTAAACGCTCCATCTTGCAACATTACTGGACTATATGAACTCCAAATACTAAATTATCCCTCGTGCAGATCTATTTCACCTCGGCCTGCGGCCTCGGAGAAACAAATCTGCACTCGGGATAATTTAGTATCTGTCGTACCTATAATCCAGTATATGGCGCGATAGATTGTACTCTATTTATATAATATTTGTCATGTTTGAAATAAATGGATTGTTACTGTATAATAAGCATCTGCTACATAATATGGTGTCATTGAGGGAATCGGTGTTCTTTTCATTTAGCTTTTCTTCTCTCTGACATTCATGAAGGTGAAGGTCCAGGGTCCAAATCTACACAATTTCCTATTTCCCTTTCTCTCTCTCTCTCTCTCTGTATCTCTCTCTGTCTCTCTCTCTGTCTCTCTCTCTCTCTCTCTTGCATGTACGGAGAAAGTGACACCATGCTTGGGCAATATAAGATGAATCTGACCCCCCCCCCCCCACATTAAAGGAGACGACGGTGGCAGATCCAGGATTTAAAATTCGAGGAGGGGGTAGGTGCACCTAGAAAATTTGAAAAAACGATGGGTGCAGTATTAAAAATGCTATGGAATCAACATGCACTTTCAGTGAATGTTCCCCCCCCCCCCCACAAAAAATAATAATTCATTAGCGGGCATGTGCCTGTTGCATTAAAAAAAAAATTATTTCTCAATATAATTTTGATTTGATGATATTAATTATTCCATTTCTAAATCAAATTTTAAATCAAATTCTAAATTTGATTTAGAACTTGAAAATCGGGTGCATCGCTGGTAGGGTGTTTTTTTTTTTCGGTATTACTGCATGTTTATCGCCCGCCCCCCCCTCCCCAAAAAAAAAAAAAAAATCGTCAAGTGCCTTCTGATATAGGGCCCATATTCAATATCATACGCGTAAGCATAGGTATGAAATCGAGATGTTAATGTATAATTCATGTAAACATAAACTCGTACAAGTCATTAATATGTGCATTCATTGATTTTTAAATAATGAGCTCAACAAATAGTAACAGATTTAATCCTATAATGTCGAGTAATACTGCATCCGGCAAACGACAGATATAGCAATATGCCAATTCCTGAGGAAAAGCTATAAAGTATTCAATAAGCTTTACCAGATACAAAAGTAAATTGATAATTGATTGTGCTGCACTGTAATTTATAATGCTGCACATCTGTAACACATAAACTATACTAATATTTATTATCATGATTAAAAACAAAAAAGGTATGTGTGGACTGCCTTTATTTTGAAATATTTAGCGACCGTGAACTGTAATTAGGATTTTCTCACTTTAAAATATTATTGGTAACTTGCAGTAGGCCTACGCTCCAATGTCTTCTAACATAGATGTGGGTATGATAACTTTAAACATCTTCTTCTCTCTATCCTCCTCTTCTTCCACCCCCCCCCCAGCCTTCTCCTCGAACCTCCTCCGCAAATTTCACTCCTTTCTTAACCCCGCCCCCTTCCTCGATTACCTCTTTCTTCTCCTCCTCCTCTTCCTCTTCTCCTCCTCCTCCATATTTCTCCTTATCCTCCCTTCTTCCCCTTCCCTACCTTTCTCCTCATCTCATTCTCCCGCCCCTCCTCCTTCTTCTCCTCCTCTCCCTCATATTTCTCCTTTCTCCTCCTGTCTTTCACCCTCCCTATCATTCTCCCTTCTCCCCTAACTCACTTTCATTACTCTTCTCATTTCTTTCTTCCTCATTCTCCCTTACCCCAGTCTCATCCTGTTTGTTCTCCACTTCACCCCCCCCCAATGGACTCCTCCCCCCCCCCCCCCCATGACCCCTCATCTTAACTCTTCTCTGAGTGACTCATGAATACAAAATTATTGTTATTTACCCAAGAAATTTGAAATCGCAACAAAATACAGTCAAATAGGTTAGGAAGGATCATTAAATTTTCATTAATGTTGAAACTAAATTACGTTTCACAGACAATAATATCTGTACATTTAACATTAGGGAATGGTGCCGAACCAATGTTTATCTCAACATCCATTTATCCCTATGTATTGGGGAAAAGAGTATAGAAAAGACTTGTATTATAATGTACGATGTCAAGGTGTAATCGATTTCAAAAGAGGCTCTTTTGAAGAGCTTGGTAGACTCCGGGGCGAACCAGAAGGTCGTTAGTGCTGTCTGAAAGTATATGAGCACAAGCCCATCTAGCTCTCAGCTGAGGCAATGATTAAGTAATTGTGATGAATGGGATATTCAGACAAAGATGTTGTACCCCATGGCAATTTACAACATGATGGATGGACCGAGAAAATTAACCGCGCTGAAAAATATGAAAGCTTGAAGTACGCTCACCCGGTAAATTGACTGCATTACTCTTTTTTTCAAAATTGAATAAATTGGTTGAGGTTTGAGAAAGAAAAAAAATGCCTTCTCCCCCTAGACGCTTCGATCATTTTTTTGTGATGTCTGCCCCTGCCCTCTCTCTATCATGTCTATCTGTTTCTCTCTCTCTCTCTCTCTCTCTCTCTCTCGCACTCTCCATTCAACCTTTAACAGTATATTTTGCTTTCACCTTTTCTCTATAATCTCTATTTCTTTCTTCTTCTTTTTTGTTTTTCATTCAAAACTGAAAAGTGTATGCAAATGAGCTATCTACATACTTGACGAAACGTCTTTTAATAATAAATACTTCAATTTTTCCCCGAAATATTATAACAAAAATTTGTTCTATAGGACAACTACCCCCTAGACAATAACCCCCGAAAACTACATCCGGCATAAATCTGGCCCTAACTCTAACACCTAACCCCTATTTCTAAGAGGTAAATATCTATGGGGAAGTTTTCCTGATACAACAAAAATCAGATATCTAACTTTCAGTCTAAAAAATATCCTTTCGACGCTCAGGACCCTTTTTCCAACTGGGTTAGGATTCTCAAATATCTGATCTCACTGACTCAGGACATCAATGCAGAGGAAACAGAAACTTGATGAAAAAAATACTTCTCCCTTCTAGCAAAAAAAAAAAAAAAAAATGTCAGTGCACTAAAATATACAAACTGAATTTGGGGGATTTGGCGCGGTACAATACTGAATAAACATCCAGCAGTGATGGAATTTATGAAATCATCTTTCAGACAAGCGTTGAGAAAAGTATGAGGAATCATTTCCAAGTTCGATGCACTGAAACCGAAGGCGTCTGTAAACGAAATATTATGATGGAGGGGGAGGGGGTGGTAAATAAGAATGTTAGTTCAACAACATCAGTTATAGGTGAGGAAGAAAACATTTTCTAAATTAATTTAACAAACTATTCGTATTTGACAAACTATACACCTATGGTTTAATCTTAGGAAGTATTATAATACTAACAACAACAACAACAAAAATTTTTAAAGGTCATAATATACCCCCCTTTAGCCCATATAGGGCTGAGCCAAATCCTCCCTGACGAACTGGGGAATATCTAACCTACCCCCCCCCCCCCTCATGCCCCTTCCCCCGTCCGAAGTCAAAATGAGACGGGCGTTGAACGTTTATGATCATCTCAGAAACTCCAAAAATGATCTTTTATCCAAGGAAAGGGGGATTTGGGGTAACATTTATAACCACAAAGGACGGCCAGGTATGTAGAACGCGGAGAGCAGCTAAATAGCGAGTTTTAGAACCAGAAAGACGTTATATTTGTGTAGAATTATGATAACTTAACGACCTTACGGCACTGAGCAGGGTAGTTGACACTGGCCTCTGGGCGTTGGAGATCCCTTTATGAACATTGTTGAAAGTTTTCAATAACATTTCGGAATTTAGGGCGAGCGTGAAAGAAATAGTACAAGGGAATCTGGACTTCGTAAGTTGAAGCTTTCCGTGTTTGCCTGTTTTGTTCATCTCATCTCGTCCGTTCTACTTCGTCTTACCTTCGTCATGTTACCTGAACGGCAGAATTTCTTTCCCCTTTTTTGTAGGTGCATCAGTGGGCCTACATCGGAACCGCTCTGGCATGTCTGGTGTATGCATTTTAATAATCTGGTATCGGGTCACGGCATTGTCCACTTCGGACTTCGGAACACTACTTTTTCTAGAGGTGTAAACTCTAGCGGCTCTAGAAATTAAGGTCCATCTTAAGAGGGGGAGGTTCAGAGGGACAAAACTTTAGAGTCACACCTGAGAAGGGTAAACTTTAGTGGGTCGGCAAGAATCCTTTTGAGGAGGAAGGTACTTGAGTGGATCCGCAACTTAAGAATCCTTCCTGGGATGGGAACCTTTAGAGGGTACGCAACCTAAGAATCCCTCTGATTGAGGGGAAATTCTATTTGGCCCACAACATAATAACTTATGGGAGGGAGAAACTTAGTGGGTCCGCAACCTAAAAATCCCCCTGAAGGAGATAAAACTTCAGCGGGTCTGCAACGTAAGAATCTATCTTGGGAGGGGAAACTTTAGTGGGTCAGAAACTCGAGTGTTTTTGTCAGTGGTATAAAATCTCCAATAAAATATCAAACTTTCTAATAACTTAAAAGTCAACGACCTTCATGCATTGCAAGGTGTCCAATAAGCTTCAATCTTTTTTTTCCCCCATCTTTCATTTTTACTCAATTATGTGGTTCAGTCATGGCTACATCATTGTATTTTATTCTGAGCAGTTTCGTGTATCCCCCACGTTTAGGTGGTTTCGTTTATGGCATAGGCATGAAAGGGGAAACAACCGAGTATGAATGTTTTGAAATGCACAAAGGATATTTTTTGTTAATTTTCGACTGCTAAATACAGTATGCCCACTGGGAACATGTGCTCATTATAATGAGGGCACAGTTAATGCAAGGAGCTCCAATTAATGTGTCGACCAGTTCACGAATGGAATTATAAGCTGAAGTGCCCAGAGCCTTGGTGTGATTATACAAGTCACTGATTTTGCTCCAATCCATGAACTGGTTTTATTCTTAGTAGACAAGGGACATTATAGAAATGAAAAAAAAAATGTCCTGACGTGTGTTCTATAACGCGTTTTTAACACTCATCTGTAAGCTCTTTATAATTTGATGTCATTATGAGGATGTGATATTTATGTTCCCTCAATATTTCCTACTATTAGCATCATATAGGAGGGATAACGATTTGCTCAAAATATTACAAATACATCCACCATTAATTAGCCCAGGTTGGGAAAAGGTTCTTCAATCTTTAAGAAATTGAAAATAAACCCTTTCCATGGAAATGTGGATATTCCCTGCTAAGTTTATGCCCCAACCTTGTCCTTAAACATCTTAAATGCAATGAGCGTCTGAAGTAGCACGGTGTTCAAACCTCCCTGATGTCATCTTCAATCGGGGAAGATGCCTGGAACGGCGTTGCTTTGGTAACGGACTGCATCCCTCTTGTCCATTTTCATTGCAGACAAGATGAGGACCCTTGTCTTGAACCTTTAGAGCACGCAATTGAAGTAATCGACTGAAAACGTTGTCTATATTTGATTATTGTCCAAGGGTATTATTTGTAATTGGTTTGGACATGGTAATAATAATACAGCTTATAATTAGTGGTATACATTGGCACTATATGGAATACTAATAATCTATCTTTTGTCCTTTCAAATGATATTGTCTCTTAATAATACCATATTACCATAACATGAAATCAAATCTGACAATGAAAGTTATTGGGACGAAGTAACTTCGTCATTTAATAAAACAATATTTGCTCGAGTATTTTTTTTTTCTTCAATTATTTACATTGATTTTTCCATTTGACAATCACGTACAAACCCGCCCCAAACATTTGAACGAAGAAAATTATTTTCGTTGTCGATATAATGATGTAAAATTATTGTAACATTGCTGCATAATGATATAAATAGAGCGAATCAAAATGAAAAGGACATAACATAGCAAATAAATTTCATGCATTTCGTGTCTGTGAGGTAATAGACATTTTCTGTATAATATTAATTTTCTGATATCATGCTTCGAGGCATGTCGTATAAAATCCTTTTATCCTTCACATGATCAGCCGACCTTCACATTCGGAATGAAGCTCAATATACAATCTTTTGCAGAAGGGAGTGTCTGTACATGATTGTAATAAAGTATAACTATAAGCGAAACAAGTTGAGACATATTTATTATACACAAACATAGAGCCCAAAAAAGAGGGCTCCACACAATCTTAAATTTGCAAGCACGGGTGCACAAACACCCCAAAAATATTTTAAAAGTTTGTAAGAATTTTATTGGAATTAACAGCCTGCTTAAGAACAGAAATTTCCTTCTTTTTTATTTTATTTACAGACAATGCTTGAAAATGCAAAACAATTCTGCCTTTCATTCCCCTCCCCTGGACAAAAAGAAAAAAGAAAAAAACAGAAAAGGCAGACAAACATTTTGAAAGGGGTTCTTCTGCCGCCCCTGTCCTCCAGGGCCGTCGGAGTCGCTAGTCACGCGCAGTGGCTTTCAAGTGTGCTTCACAGACGAGCTCATGACTTGGAAATGATGAAATCAGAGATAAATTTGAGAGCTTGAGGCTTTTATGAGCCAGACAGTTGTATTGATTAGGAAGGCTTTATCGCCAGACATGTACCAAGCTGTGAGCCAAATATGGTGCATGTTAAACATGTTAAATATGAGAATCGCTTTCTGGTTCTCAGCAAACTTAACTCTCTTACAAACTCATTATTCCACCATAATTATACTATTTTGAAGAAAGGGTGAAACTGAACAGAAATATTTAATATGAAAAAAAAAATAGCGAAGAAAATGGAATTCGAACCAAATATCTCCTGAGTATTAGAGAAGTGCTCTACTTACTGAGCTATGGCAAGCTCTCATGTCGATGTTCGTCCAAGAGAACCCTGCGAACCCCTAGATTCCTTTGGAATCCCATTTCTTTTAGTCATTTTTTTTTTCATATTAGATAAAAAACTAAGCATGGGACATTTTGTATTCTTCTTACATTTCAAGTATATTTGAATTGTGCTTGTCATCAAAGTTTGTCGGACTCAGAAATCTGAAAAATCGCTTTCACCTGCTTCCAAGTGCGTCTGAATTATGTACTTTAGACACTTCTTATACAAACGTCTTATTCTGCAAAATGTGGCATGGGGATTGATAAGGAGAATCAGGAACTGAATAGCATTAAGATGTTGCTATGACAACGATAATGCTGTTATTGTGAAATAGAGCAAAACCCAGACGGCCTGCACTCCTACATCACGCTCTTGGCTTATCAACACGAAATCAACATCCTCATCATCATATCATCACCTTTCCCGCATCCCTTTGTCTCGTCGTTCCTTGGGAGATTGAACGTGATCCTCCCGGGGGCAGATGGGGGCGAAATGTCTCCCCTTTCCCGTCTGACATGCAAATACGGGATCGAGGTGCGAGGCTTGGTGTTAAAGCCGCAGACAAGACGTTATGTTAATTTTTGTCTGGGATTCGTTGTGGTGCATCGATTGATTTGGAAAGATGAAACGCTTGTTGTTGAAAATTCTGTGGAACCATATAGCTTCTTTTTTTTTAAATAAAAATTATACTTTTTTCCGTTGTAGCCTGCCTATGCACCACATTGAATAAGCACCTAGTGGCTCTTTTGTGTATACTAGACACCGATGTGTTGGCTTAGTGGATAGGGCGTCCGCCTCATAACCGGGAGGTCGTGGGTTCGAACTCCGGTCATCATGGTCATACCAAAAGAAGTTAATAGATGGGAGTAGCTTCTATGTTTTGCGGTCAGCACTGGATAGATCCACGTCAATCTGGCGCTGCTCAGTGGCTGCCATGCCCACGATCAGTTGGGAAAAGGATTTTTTATTTATTTATTTCTTCTTTTTTGGGGGCGGGAGGTTGGAATACCTTTGTCACCTGTGACACTGACCGATTAATTATTCTCTAAATTTAAAAGAGTGGAAAAGTACTCGAAAATGAGTGAAATTCCACTCTCACAAGGAGTTGAATGAGGGACAATGGTTTGTTCGAGTAACAAAATTAGAATAGTCACTGTTACAATCAAGAAATAGTCCACCTTACCATCCGAATTCGAACCTAAAATGGGGATCGCAACAGGTTAGTGTTTTTTTTTTTTCTCTCTTTTTTTTTTTTTTTTTTTTTTTTTTTTTTTTTTGGGGGGGGTATTTTCATTATTTCTTAGGGGCAATTTCTCACCTCTATGAGGTGACGGACGCCCTCCAAACCTGTATAAATATGTGGTTACCCTCACTATTGTGCTGGTTCCTGGTTCTTCAGACAGACCTTCATTATACCTGTCAGTTTTATGTGCCAGGAAGAGACCAATTTTAGAGGTGCCAGAAACGGGAAACTAATCCATCAGCTCTGCTGTAAACGGGGAATTACAAACAATAGTTCAGCGGATCCCTCAGATAGTTGTCAACCTATTGGACATAATGCTATGCATCCTCATGTTAGCAACCACATCTAACATCTAGATGTAGATTACCGCCCCCCCCCCCCCCCTTCCCATCGTTTTCTCTGTTCTACCACTGTAACTCATGGGCTCGAAATCGGGAGCTGGGGAGGGAGGCTTAATTTTTGCAATAAGATATTCTGTACAAAAACGCGAAAATAACAATGTGACTTGTTGATTTACCTATTAAGCCCCCCCCCACACACAACACACACTTTCGCTCGGCCCCTACACTTTTAAAAAAGTGATGCATTTACAACTTATAAATCTCATGACCGTTATTACAATATACACAATCAGTATATATTAATAAGAAAATTTACTCATTAAAAAATAAAATATCGAAAAAAAACTCAATGAGTTGTCAAGCCGCCCCCCCCCCGAAAAAAGGGGATGGGAAATTGTGCAATAATCTCTGGTTTAGGGTAAAACAGACCCACGCCCTACACCATCATAATTATCCAAATCAAGTATTTTTTAGAGCACTATAAATATCTACACCAGTTGATATGTTTTGGTTCAATAATAACTTTGGGAAACGAGCAGGACCGTGTTAAAATGATTCGACTTGTTTAGATGGAAGATGTAGAGGTGGATCCTTGGAGGGGACACAGGCGGACGTGCGCCCCCCCATAAATTCGAAAACCAACATTGACTGTACATGTAAAATTCTGAGACAATTCGGTGGCGACCCCCCCCCTATCCTGAAATACTGGATCGGCCACTGAAGACGAAATAATTCCGTTTTGAAATCGTGGATGGCAACAAGAAGATACCATTCAGTGTGGCCATATATATACCAGATAGCAAGGTTACGTTTGGTCAACGTCGGCATGGTCGTGGCTATTACGTTGGGCCAACGGTATTCTTGCCATTGGGCCAACGTTGGCACAACGTTGGCATAACGTTGGACGTTGTGGCGACGTTGGATCAACGTTAAGTTGCATACAAAAGTGCTGCGATAAGATATTACTTTTGACATACCGTGCGCTTAATGATTTAGCTCCAGAATATATATCATATCTTTTATCACCCCACATTGCAGGTCGTTCTGGTTTACGTTTAGCTAATAATGTTATGCTAAAATGAATACGTACCAAAAGAAATTTGGGGGATAGAGCATTTGCATCTGCAGCTCATTTTTGTGGAATAGGTTACCCTTTACAATGCAAACGCCCAACACCCTTTGTAATTTCAAAACGATGCTAAAAATTCATGCATAGGCCCTACGGATGATTTTTTATTATGTCATTGTGTTCAGTAGTAGACTTATCTAAATTTTAATTTTAATCTTGTTGAATTTCTTACAGTAACCTCAATTTTGTACGCATCTTGAACTTCTCAACAGATGGATATGTTGCACGTTATATTGTCAGTATTATTAATAGCCACGACCATTGCCGACGTTCGTTGGCCCAACCTCACCTTGCTATCTGGGATAAGGCCACTGTGCCATTCCATAATGACTAAGTTCTTACAATTTTGTCATCACTTCTCTTGGGACGAAGAGATAGAAAGCTTGGGGAAGGGAATTTCCTTCTCTACCAGAGGATCCTCTCCCCAAATCCCCCAGACAATAGTGTGACTCATGGTTGGGATAAAATTGGGATTACTTTTACTCGCGTTTCAATCCCGACGAAGACGTGACTGAATTTGAAGCGCGGGAATTACGTATCACCTCGGTCGATTTGGAATTGAGTGAAGAGGCGGGAGGGCGACGGGGAAATTTGAAGCTCTTGATTCGAAAACATGATGGGAGTTCATGAATTGTACAAATCTAGTCATATTAAGTTGGGGCATGTTATATTATATCCCTTTCCCATTGGAGTTTTTGAGAGTGAAAGAGAAAGAGAGGGAGACGGGTGGAGAGAGAGAGGAGGTGGTGGGGGTGTGGTGGGGGGGATTACAGGGGGAGGTGCACATTCATTGAAGATACCATGTGATATAATAACTTTCCTATCTCGTAAACTGCACGGAATGAGTCACGCTTTAAAGGAGAAACAAAACGTTTTGAAATTTTAAATTTAACTACACTGCACATGAACATTTTGAGTATCCTAAAGAAAACACGGTGTGTTGCAGCACCTGATGTGATGGAGATGTGGGGAGGGGGGTCAGGTAACACCCTTTCGTCAAGGAGTAAGGGTAACTACCGTTATTGGAGCACATTGACTGGATGGAAATCCTCCGTTAGCAAGACAAGTTATGGTCCAATAAACACCAATTGCATTAGAGAAAATTTAGGACTTGATGTTGTCTCTTTACATAATTATCAGAATACAAACTCCAGATAAAGTCATGGGCCAAAAAAAAATCTCACAAAACATTAAAAAAAAAGAAAAGAAAAAAAAAAGACTTAAAAGATTGAATGTACCCACCCCTTTGGTCTTTGTATGTCACATTTTCAACTAAGAAAATAACTTTATTTTAGATAAATTCGTTGATGAATAGTACCCCCAACGAAAACAAAGCATTGAAAGACTGAAATGTACCTTCTTTCGTCATTGTATCTCGCAGGTAAATACAAATACGTGAACTACGCCACCTTCAACGACAAGGATGGGGTCGTGATGAAGGACATGACCCAACCTACACCTGAGCTTATGCAGGCCATTGGGGAGAGCCATGGACCACCTGGACTACAGACAAACTACCCAGGTACGTGAACTTAGAGGGCGTCGCAATAGAGTATCTGAAGATACTCTAGAGCTATTTTGGGGGATAACTGTTTCCCGTTATGCCTAACGTTTGCGAAGCAGGTAAGCCAACCTTTGTGCTCCTCTGGGCCCCGTTGCATAAAAAGTTACTCATATAGTAACTTTGTCATTAATGTACCGGTAAATATCATGATAACGTTGCTCCGAACAGCCAATCAAATTGAAGTATTTCATGAAAGTTACCATTGATGGTAAAATTATTATGATTATAGTCAGTTTTTAACGGGGCCCCTGAATCACGCCACTGTGAGCGTCGCAAGGAGATTTGGTGGAATTGCTCAATGTTTGCAACATAGTTTAATATCCAAATATGACAATTAATGTCTGTTTTATTTTGTGTGTGTGTGCTTAATTATGTGTGCCTCTTGGCACATCCATGGGAGTGCCAGATGTGCAATTTTGCATAGTTGACAATAGGCACCAATTGATTTCACTGTAAATTAAATTTGCGTATAGCCCACTTCCCGTTTCAGATTGGCTAGTCTTGAATTCTTTTGTCCGCAGTAAATACTATTTTTATACTACTATATTTAATCTGGAAAATAATTACCATGCGCGGAAAAAGGAAAGTTAATTTTGACCCAACATTTGAGTGTTACTTTTGTTTTGAAGCTGTGAAAGAGTAGACAATGTCGCTAAAACCTCATAATACATGTAGGCTAATATGTTAGGTTTATTATATTACTTTTGTCAACGTATCAGAATATGCCTTTGAAAATGAATAATTTCCGGCAAAATTATTATTGGTAAAGTATTATATTCTGTATATATATATATATTGAAAGAAATGGGTGAAGAGAATAATAGTTGAAGTAGCTCAAATCAAAATTCCCCTTTTTGGATAATTTTTTGGTGAGATCGAAAAAATGTCTCCGCCGGGAATCGAACCCGGGCCTCCAGCTTTGAGCGCCAGTGCCTTTACCACTAAACCACAGAGACTGGTTAGTGGCTCGGGCGGACCCAATCCGATTGACGGTCTGATAAACAGATTCTCAACCTCACCAATTGTTTCCTTTGTCGGGGATAGATGAGTTTTTGAACAATGACAAGCCGTCATGCCTCAGGGAGGATAGCTCTGGAGAATTTTGATTTGAGCTACGCCAACTATTATTCTCTTCTTGCACCCATTTCTTTCAAAATTTAAATAAGAAAAGAGTTGCCCATTGGCTGTTGTACGTGTATTCTCTTACACTTGAAATGTATCATATTTTATGTTCCCTATATTTCATTGATATTTTCATTCATATTTTCATTTATTATTATATTAGGAGGTTACCACGAGACCATTACAAGCGGAGGAGCGATTGCACCGGATCTTCCCGTTAATCCCAGCTCGTGTTTTCTCATATCAGGCTTTAGGGTAAGTGCCCTTTCTGAATTATCCCCTGGGTATGGGGTATCACCCCCCCCCCCTTGTTGTGTGGTCGATACGAAAGGGGGAAGGGGTTACATTAATATTGAGAATGTGCATTCATCGCATATCAGTGGCGGATCCAGGATTTGAACAAAATGGAGGGAGAGCAGCCCGAAAATTTGAAAATAAGGGGGCACAGCTTTTTACTTTAACATGTAAAATCAATGAGTGGTTATCAAAAATTGGGGCCCCCTCCTTTTGGATCCGCCACTGCAAGTAAAACACGAAGTGATTTGCTGATCATTATTAATGGAGAGAATTATTTGTCATTAGCAGCAAAGGCGAAATCCTCATATCAATTCTACTCCACGCATATGAAATGAAAGTCGTAACGTATATGACATTAAATCTTAACATAAGACCGCGTCCATTAATTGAGGGGGGAAAACCAACATTACATGCCATGAGTTAGTGGAAATGCACGCAGCTGAAAACAAAAAACCCGCAGCTAACGCGGGAAGCGACCGATTGACAACTGCATGCAATTTATACTTAGCGCACAAAAACTCGCCTAAGAAAACTTCCCTGTCGGTAAAATGGAATTGTCAGTCAGATCCGTTCCGAGAAATTAGTCCTGGACATGAAATAAATAATTGAACTTTATACATAGTTTTCGTAGGTAGATGCTTCAGACCAGATTGGGGAAAAAGACATTTTGGCAAGCCTATACACCCAATAGTGCTAAAGATTGTAATCAGAATCTTTATTTCACATAGATTGATGTTCCTAACGATTATTGATATAAAATAGTGATCTTGTCACACTCTTGCGAAGACTTTTTTTGTTTTGTAATATATTTTTATTTTTCTCTCAAATCAAGAACATATTGTACAGATCATAAATGACAAAATTAAACATTCTTCATAACAACAAACTAAATACAGTGTACATTTTTCTCTTAGCTCAGAAATCATTTTGTACAAATTAAAATGACAAATTATACATGTTCTTCAGAACAAAAACTGAATATACTGTAAAATGATACTTTGATTTAAACATAAATTACACAAGTATAGGAGAAAAAACTTCATACGTGTTTTTTTTTTTAAAGCATAATTTATGATCAAAAAGTGGCCATTGAGAAATAGAGAGAGAGAGAAAAAAAAAGTATAATCCCACTGACCCCCCCCTCCTATACATAATACCCTAACAGAAAAAATGAAACTGAGATCACCCAGAACATACACCCACACCCCTCATCCACACACACACACCCACGCACACACAGCATACAAAGACAACAGGGTCACGTATAGCGAAAGTATAGCGCAGCCGTCCCAGCGTGTGTTTTCTTCTTTCTTTTTTTTTTTTTTCCAATAAAAAAATAAAAAATAATAATGTATTTGTCCCGCCGTCCCTGACCTACGTATGAAAGTTTTCCCATTTCCTTAGGTGGTTTATTAATGTACCTCGTTCTTCAGCTAATTTCTTTCTTCTTTTTCATTTTCCAGCATTCTTTCTTTAATTTCTTCAGGAGTGGGGGGTTTATTTTTAGTTCTGCTATAAACAAATATCATATGTTAATTAAAAGTATGATTAGATTAACTAACTGCTCCTTACCTATATCTAAACGTTTATGCCAATGTAAATTCCCTCCCAATTTATACTTTTAATATTCGATAAATTGAATAAATCCCCACAATCTCTCCAAAGAACTTTTATTTTTTCACAAGTAAAAAATAAATGCTCATAGGTCCTCTTCATATTTATCACAAAAAGCGCATATATTGCTAATTGAAAATTTATATGTATACAAAGTTTTCTAGTATATATAAGTTCATATAGCAATTTAAATTGAAATTCTCTTAACCTACTATTTAAAGTACATTTCCTGGGTCTTAGAAATATTGTATGAATATCTTTTTCAGAATAATTATATATCTCTCTAGACGTTTAACTGCATATGACTTTTTCTATTTTCATATTTAACAATGCCACATATATTTTTTCGATGTAACGTCAAGCAATGTATTAACTCTTCCGTTAAATACAAATTCTAAATTTAAAACAGTGTCTCTACATGAATCATTTTTCTTCAAAAGAGCTTTCCATGTCATGGAGTATTTCTAAATAGTTGATTAAGTTTAATTATTTCTTGTTCATTTAGTCCCATCCTTAGAAAATCCCTAGTTGATTTGATTTCACCTTCACCATCAACTATGTGATGTAATTTATATATATTTTTAAGGATAAACTTTCATCAAAAGTACATATGTCCATCTAAACGAATAAACTTATTGTTAAAAAATATTTTCATTTCTTTTACCTGTTTCCTTTTTAAGCAAAACATCTTTCATAGCGACCCAGACGTCCAGCATATTCCTATAAAAACTTGGCAAAGACAGGTTACTAATGTTCAATGAAATAGTTACTAAAAAAAAACAGTAAACCTCCAAACTCACGAGTTTTATATTTAAAAAAACGTTTCCATCCCATCTTCGAATCTCCTGATATTAGTCTTTTGATCCACATGATTTTTTGTGTATAAATAAATAAAGTGGAAAAATCTATATCTATTAAGACCCCTCTTTCATAATATATATCATACTACATTCTTTTAATTTTATCCTTCCCCATTCCATAAAATAGATCAACATTAAATTCTCAATTCCTCAACAAACCCAGGTGGTACTGGACGAGGATTAAGGGATGAACCGGACATATTTAATTTGATCGAAGTACAAACGTTTTAATTAATTGTATTTTTACCCCTAACGTTAAATGCCCTCTGTTCCACACCATTTCAAACATCTTTTAATTTTACTTAGAATTTCTTATATTAGTCCTTTCGCGCACGTCCACTATCTAAAACAAAAGTTATACCAAATTTTAATAGCCTCAACTAATTTACAACAAGTGGCAACAATTAGTTGTTCTTTCGAGAGGGGACCTAACAATAAACAAATTGTTTTTATCTCTATTTATTTTTAAACCGGAAATTTGTGCAAAATCTCCAAAACAACTTATCTATTTTATCAATTGATGCAGCATCTCTTACAAAAAGGGTCATATCGTCTGCATAAAGTACCTGTTTACCTCTACATCACCAAAACTAATTCCAATGAATAGCAGAGTCCTTACGTATTGAAAAAGCAAGAATCTCTATACAAAGTATAAATAGGTATGGAGAGAGAGGAATCTCCCTGTCTTACCCCTTTCAATATTGAAGTACCCTGTAGATATCCCCCCATTAAAGACACAACTCAAAAGCGCCCTTATATAGTGTTTGGATCATTTACAAAGATGGCCCAAAACCGAAGGAAACGCAATGTTTTTTGCAAATATATAGACACAGAATCGAAGGCTTTTTTCAAAGTCTATTGCCATTAAATATCCAGGAATTTCATTGTGTGTGTATAGTAAATCATATATCATCTATTAACCTTATTGCTTCACCTATATTTCTGCCTTTAATATACCCCACCTGATCTATATAAATATTTTCATTTAAGACTTTTTTAATTCTTATAGATAGTGCCTTAGCTAAAATTTTGTAGTCAACATTTAATAATGAATAAGGTCTATAATTTTTAGTTAACAAAGGGTCTTTCCCATCTTAGAAAACAAAAATGATGACCGCTGTTTTTGGGAAGATGAAAGTTCCCTCTACAAAGAGTTTCATTTAAAGCTTCCACCACTACATCTCCTAATATCGGCCAGAATAATAAGTAAAACTCAACACTTAGCCCATCGTTCCCTGATGTTTTGTTTAAGTTTCATTGTTTTAAAGCTTCCCAACACTCTCCCTGTGTAACTTTTCCCTCACAACAATTCCCGTGAAACTGAATCTAGTTTAGGCAAATCCTTAAAGAAGGCGCTATTATTTAATATATATCCGTCACACACAGGTTGGGAATATAATTTGCTATAAAATCTATGTATCTCTTGTATATTTCGTTTTGATCAAAACTTACTTTTCTCCTCCTATCATCATTTTCCGTATGCTGTCTTTTTTTTTTGTTGTAACTGCATCAACTGTGTAAAATATATAGTGTCCCTTTCACCCATTTTCATAATATGATGCTCTAGATCGAATTTTAACCCCTTCATTTACATAATCATAACAACCTTTTTAAATCATTTCGTTTACACTCCAACAAATCAATTTTTTCATGATCTAACCTTATCTAATAAGTTTTTTCTAGGACTAAATAATCTTTTTCTAATTATTAAATTCTCTCTTTCCGTTGCCTTGCCTTTCTTTAGAATAATTTCCGAGTAAAAATTACATATTTTCAATTTTCAAAAAATCCCACAAAACTCTTTTATCTATTATTTCTTTCTTGAATTCTTCTTTCAGTCTTAAAATTTCTTCTTTCATATTTTTTTATAATCTTCATCGTTGCATAAGCTATTATTGAATTTCCAGTAAGATCCTTTAAATTTGAAATCGAACGGTACATTATAAAAATGCAGCTGAACTGCTGAATGGTCCGGTGCTACCGAGGAATTATATTACATTTTAAAAACCATCTCTTTCTAACTTTTCAGAATAAACCAAAAATCTAATCTACTTTGCATATAGGGATTAACCTGTCTAATAAGTAAATTGCTTTTTTAAACCATTCCTCTTCCTCCATATATCTATCAATCCATGATCATCTGAAAATTTGTCAAAACCAGAATTGAATCTAAGAGTGAACATTTGTTTACAACTTCCCATATAGTCCAAAATCTTTATCGCGAATCAAATTAAAATCTCCACCAATAATTATTGGATTATTCCTTCCGTTTATTTCTATTAACTTCTTATTGAAATTATTAACAAAACTAATTTGTTCCAGTTCCCCCGAACAGGAAAATATATACATTGCAATTAATTACCCGTAACCCTGTACAACACACTCCATAATTATAAAACCTACCATCCTCATCCAGTTATACCTTTTAAAAATTTGAGCATCTAGTTTTGAATCAATTAAAATAATGACCCCTTTACTGTGAACACTGTTCCGTGACTAAAATATACACTTCCACTCCACTGTTGCTTCCAATTATCTTCACATATCCCTTGTATCCTGTATGTTTCTTGTAAAAAAATGATATCTGTTCGTGTTATATCTTACACCATTCAAAAATTTTCTGCCATCTTGTATTTTCTCGTATTCCTTTCACATTTAATGAAACAAATTACAGACAATAGATACATTGCTACCCACCATTTAAATTAGAAGAAGAAAACAATGTACTAGCTGGCGACTGTTTTTATATTTTAACAGGGACGGCGAGGCAAACACTGATACTCCTACTTCGGTAATTTTCTCCACTCAACCTTATTTCAAACACACTGGAGAGAAGCCGCGATATCCATACAAACTAAAAGACACAACTAGAAAATACATACATGTAAATAAAAGACACACAACTACGTAACCCCATTCAACCCAGACAAAGAACATTTCAAAAACAATTGGAAATGTGCAAGACCTACTCAAGCAGCGGCCGCCCACACCCCACCACATCTTCCTTGGCAATGCTCCACCCGACCGCACATAAACGTGATAAATACAAAACCCACTGACAATCCAACGGAGAACACGTCAATTCAGTGGGATCCCGGCGAAAAACCACACCCACGACGGCGTAAATAAAAGATACCCTCACTTCTAAAAAAAAACCAAAAAACAAAAAACAAAAACAAAAACAAAAAACAAGCTAAATAATTTTCTCGAGAATATCTACCGATGATTACGGCCGTCCACATTCGAGTATGCATGTGTATGATGCGGCGAATATTGACCCATCGAGTAAAACATTCGTTTTGTGATTAGTGTTCAAAGTGACAGGACTTTTTTTTAACCAATCGAGATGAATGGTACCAATAATTTGGAAAGCTGAGAATTCAAGCTTTTAAAACTGCTTGATCATTAAGGTGTGAATATAATTATGCGTACTGCCGAGGAATGATAGACTAATGCAGCGTATGAGCTATTTGGGAGCAATAATGCGCCATATTGTACATTGAATTTGATCTTACTAGGATTGATCGAATGACAACAAGGTGACAGGACGACTTTATATTTTATGCCCCTTATGCGATGAATAGAGTTATGCCTATTTTGGAAAAAATGTCGGACGTCTATAGCGTACTTATTCAATGCTTGATTCATGTGTTCTCTTTGAAAGAATACGCTATGCCTCGCCATGAACTTCAAAAGAAACAAAGGTGAAAAAAAAAACTGGTGCAAAAGTACAAAAGATCTAGGCCGGCGGTTTCGCGTTTGCGTGGAGTGATAGGCAGCCCTCTTCCCCTTTAAGTTTACACTAGAATTGATATATGAGGTGGCCGTGGGGAGAGGGGAACTTAGTGTGTCCTTCCTATTTTGGTTTGGAAACCACGCATTCAATTTTATATCAGAAAAATTTTTCGGCTGCGCCCATCTCCGGCGCTCAAATTTCCCGACTCCCCCCCCCCCCCGCCCCCCCCGCCTTATTATATTTCATTCTTTTCTTTCGAATCCTGCGTCCGTGAAAGACCTCCTTCTTTTATGGACACCTTTTCTAATCAACCAGATAATTATTTTCGTGAAGCTTATCCTACTTTAACTTTCTCTTGTGACTTACAGGTTCGTCCGACATCGATTCACTTACTGGTCGAAAAGGACATCGACCTCCTAACGGGGCTCGACATCATCAAGACGCCGCAACTACCGGTGGGAAAGTTCCAGGTTGGTCCGTGGGCTCTCTACAGACGCTTCACGCCTCCATACCGTTCAAGCCTAATGATTTTGTCTTCCGCCTAGAGCTTCAAGGACTAGACTCAGACCTGGACCCAGCCAAAGACCTAGTCCAGAAGCTGAACCAGGCCCCGACGGTGGACGGAGTCGAGCGATCCGTCACAGAGCTGTTCAAGATCGCCGAGAAAGATGTTGTCGTAAAGGAATGAAAAGTGTGTGTCCTTTTTGAAGACCCATCTTGTGCTGAAATGGCGTACATGTTTGCATCCGCGAATTAGGCGTTCCAAATTAAAATTATTTAAACGTGTTCATTCAAATGCTGCTTGCATTAAAAATAATTAAAAAAAACATTATTCACAATATTGTGGGTAAGAAAATGTAATGTGCACAATTTACGATCGAATACAAATTACATGAATTATGACGTGAACAAAAAATCATGTAAATAAATAAAAAACAAGTAAGGTTGTGTATGACGACTTTTGATTATGCTGAAGTAAAGAAGGGGAAACAGATGCTTTTGGTCTTATCATTAGCGAATTTTTAAAATCATGTTGTTTTATTCTTATATTGCTGCAAATTGATGAATATTGATGATGAACGTATAATGAATGAAACGTGCCGTAAAATAATAAACAACAACAACAACTTGAAAGAACATACGGTTACTATTTTAAACAAATCTAACGAACAAATGCTGAACACTCACCTTTTTCTGAGTATTCGCCAGCCCAATACACACAAAAACACATTGGCATTATTTTTCTAGAAATTCGAATCTCAACTTCTAACGCCACCCGGGTGAGCCAACGATGGCGTAAAAAATAATGGAGGGGCATATCAAAACCTTTTTCAAATTTGGTCCTTGTTTTTAAAAAATCCCTCGAAAATAAGGCAACACAAAACGATGGGGGTCCACAAAATTTGAACAACCCTCTGATATACTTGCCTTGTTCGAAAACAAGGTGCGCAAATGAAAGGGGACGATGCAATTTTTACCGATTAGGGAGCCCCTACTGCGGTTACCCCCCCCCCCCTCCCCCATCCCTTGGCCTTGAGACTAGTCATTAATTTGTTTATTATCATAAACATGTAGGTATTCTGATTTTAAAAGGACCCCCCCCCCCTATTTTAATCGTCCACTGGAAACATCTATGAGCTTCCTCTTTGTATCAAAAAATTTTAAATTAGTCTTGTGATTTTGCAATACGACGATAATTATGATGGCCATGTTGATGTATGCATAACCAACTATTACATAATGTTCTTGGAGAAATTAAACTGTGATATGATAATTGCTTAAATAAATTCTATGAAAACGTATCTTTATTTAGGCCCTTTTTTCATTTTGAGGAGAAACGAACCAGCAAGTAGGCATATTGCAAATAGAGAGAGGGGGAGGAGACAGAGATACGAGAAAGAGAACGAGAAAATGAGAGAGAGGTATACATAAAGAGGGGGATGTGAGAGGTAGAGAAAGGGAGAGAGACATAAATTATAGAGACACATTGAATAAGAGTGAAAGAGAAAGAGTGGGATATAGAGACACATCGATTTAGAGAGTGAGAGAGTGAGTGAGAGAGAGAGAGAGAGGGGGGGGGCAGAGATAGGGTTGAGAGAGAGAGAGAGAGAAAGAGAGAGGGGGAGGGAGAAAGAGGTATAGTAGAGAGAGGAAGAATGAGAGGTATACATAACGAGGGGGTGTGAGAAAGGGAGAGCGACTTTATAGAGACACAGTGAATAAGAGTGAAAGAGAAAGAGGGGGATATAGGGACACATCGAATTCGAGAGTGAGGGAGAGGGAAAGAGAGAGAGAGAGACAGAGACAGAGAGAAAGAGAAAGAGAGAGATAAAATGAGAGAGAGAGAGAGAGAGTTTAGAAAGCTGCAGAGAAATTTATTACAATATTACAGAGAGAGTATAAAGGAAAGGGAGGGAGGGGGGAAAAAAGGAGAGAATGGGATGAGATAATGAGCAGGGGGAAAGAGAGAGAGAAACGGAGAGGGAGAAAGGATAAAGGTTGATATAGAGAGGAGGGGTTTGAGAAAGTGGAGAAATTCTGAAGAAAAAAAAAAATCGATCAAACGTCAGTTGGGTCCTTCAGAAAATAGGGGGCGCTTGGCATAAAATGAATGGAGTCAACATAGATTCCAGTATCTGGTTATGCTTTTCTCTGGCTCCTTTATCTCCCTCCCATTCTTGATATTAATTTATTTCATCCTTTATGTTTAGGCCCCCCCCACACTTTTCTCTCCCCCCCCCTCTCTCTCTCTACTCATGTCTCTCTCTCTCCAATTTCTTTAAGTCCCTTTATTTTACCTCTCAATTCCTATCATGATAACTCTTTTTTTTACATCTCTCCTCCCTCCCGCCCCTCTCTCTCCTCTCTCTCCCCCCCCCCCTCTCTCTCGGTCTCTCTCGTCTCTCTCTCTCTCTCTCTCTCTCTCTCTCTCACTCACTCCCTCCCTCTCTCTTTCTCTCTCTCGCTCTCCTCTCTCTCTCTCTCTCTCTCTCTCTCTGTCGATTTTTTCTCCTTATCTTTGTCTTGGTGATCCCTATTCTTCATCTCGGGCACGCCCAGCCTATCATTTTCTACAGTTATGGACATATTATTTTCCCAATGAACTTCCTATCTCTTTAGTAACTAGTATCGCTCATGACATTTATCATGTTGATGCACGAGACTATAAGAATCTTCATTTTATATACACGATATAGCTGCTTTAATAGAAAATAATATATACATTAAAGACGATTATTTACATAATATATTGTACACGTTAAAGACTATTTTTAAATTACCATACGAAAGATTATTTTTAAAAAACATGATCTTGAACAATTGCCTTTAGATAATCAACTCATGTACCGTTAACCAGTTCGTATCTTCTTTTTTTTTTTTGAACATCATGTCGTTTTTATTTTTGTCCAAAATCGTTTGCAGAATCATCCTTATGCTTACAGGAAGTTTAAATTAATATATTTATAAAATGATGTTTAACTTGCACATACCATAGTCACACTAGGATCAATCAACCGCCTTTAAAAGTGCAACTATGAACCTTTAAAGGAGCTCCCAGTTATACGCACTAGGAGTGAAATTTAAAAGTGCCCCCAGAGTGGCACTTTATCGGTGAAAAAGTTGAGCCCCTTTTTCTTTAGTTTTTAGCTCAGTTGCTATAAGAGTAAAAAAAAAGGCTGTAACTCAAATTCTTTGCAAAGAGTAAATGCCCTTCTGGCTCTCAATACAGGTAAAAATTTTGATCAACAATAACCGGGTGCAATAATGATAACAGTATCTACTTTCACGGGGAATGGCACATTAAACACAATACAAAAGTACATGTTTAAATGCTTACTCTAAGCTGTTACAATACATTCCGTAGTGTAGCACGCCTGAGGGTTTGAAAATTGAACCTCTCAATGTATTATGTCCTGTGTTCCGTTAGTACACTTGAACCCGACGTGAACCTCTCGCTCTTAATGTTATAAAGTTTTTTGGGGGGTTTTTTTTTATACAAAAGACTGATTGATAAAAAATTCCCTTTTTCGTGAACGCACTGTAAATCGGTACCATGGTCTAATTCTGCGTAAGAAGTGTCTGTTTGTTTCGGGGTTTTTTTAAACATTAATCATCATGACTTTGTATGCCTTGCATTATTGCATTTTATATATTGTAAGCGCTTTGGGCCTACTGGGAAAAGCGCGGTATAAATATTAAGTATTATTATTATCATTATTATTATTATCTCACTTGGCGAGACGACTCTCAGACTGTCCGTCTCATGGCAAGTGAGATACCATCATTATGTTTCCGGAAAGACATGTTTTACAGTCATCTACCTTTCATTTCATTTCATATCTATACCTGTAATAACATTCATAACACTGATATTTTATAGCTCTGTTATAGTTCATTAAAAAAGGAGCAAGAATATAAATTTGTCTTCCAGGGCACTGTGACAGCGAGGTTCAGGTTTGACGATGACAGAAGTGACAAAAATGTGACACAGAGTTTTTAATATTATGTACAAATTCGTAGGAAAACACGGTACAGGAATCGAATCAGAAATTTTTTTTTTTTTTTAAACATCAAAACGACAATCACATCAATAAAACTCTTACTTCTTTAGATAATGTTCTGTTTTAACTTCAAGTTTTCAGCATATTTTAACAGTTCATCTTAAAGTCATCAGACTATTCCATATTTAGATTCGACGTGTGAACATTCGTCGAAATAGTTTTTATCAGTTTTGAAACCAATTTATGCTGACAGGCCAGCAAAGTTTCTTTCCCACATTTCTTCAGGTTCTTGAAAGTGAAAATAAGTACCCTGATCATCTTTAGGAATGGCCCCCTACAGTTCTTTTCCTTATAAAAGAACTCCTGAGATGTTTCTGTTCCGTAATTAATTTCCAACATCATTATCATAAAACAAATCTGCCTTCACAAATGGCGCAGATAGTCTCCGACTTGGCGCAGATAATCTTCAACACAACAGCTTGAAGAGCGCTAAACTCCAACAACAACAACAACAACATGCCGGCACAAAGGGAGACTGGAATTGATCGAGAGGTAACGTTCACTGTCCATTCACCGACAAACTTACGTGGATCGGACCCAGGTTCGAATCCCGGTTGGTGACGTTAAAGGTCGGTCTCAGACGAAAAGAACCATATATGTCAAAACCCAATCAACCAACCAATTATGCAAACGATGGATTCAGCCCCGCCAAGCACATATTGAAGAGCGCCCTCTCAAATATAACCAACCAAAGTACAGGTAATAACATACACTCTCGCTTCACAAACATTGTAAAGTTCTTTAGTCGGAATTGACATGATGGTCTGACAAGAGTAGATGATTGGTGTAAACTTCCAAGTTAGATTACAAATCTGCTTTCAGGATCATGTCTTTGCTGATAAAGGACTCCCTCTTCACAAACTTGTCCAGTTTTTCACCGGTGAAGGAGAGAAGATGGTATTTCTTTGTCTCTGTCAGATCCTCAATACCGAGATGCCTGTAGAGTTGTCTCACCTCTGTGTTCCATTCAACAACACATGCCTGGATGCAAGTACAGCCTCTGTCTACCGCCATCTACGAGCAAAATGAAATCGAAGATATTATCAGCTGGGGGAATCTATAAAGGGGAATCTATTCCTGAGTACAATTTTGCTTATTCTAATTTGTTCATCTTAAAAATTTCACAACCAAACAATTGTCTTATAGGTCATATTTTCAACAAAATGACAGCCTCCAATTTTTGTGATGTCACTCATGGACAACAAAAAAAAATAATAAAATAAAAAAAAATTTAAAAAAAATTAAAAAAATAATAATCTCTTTTCCCCTAAATTTAAAGGGAATACAGACTCTTTGCCCATGCTTATATTTTGTGAAATCTGCATTACAAGTCCTCCTGTGAAAAGAATACTAGGTCTACTTACAGAATTGATTTTTTTAAAAAAGACAATCGAAGAGAAATATGTACAACGGCAATGAGGGAGTTGTTCACGTGTGACATCACACAGCTTGGCCTGGCCCCGTTGCCAGTTTACATGGTGTGAGGATTAGTGATCTCAACTTTCCAATGGTCATATATTAATATTATTCATTCAATTTTTCTTCAACTTTCATTGGTCCATTTCTTTGATTTTCCTGTTTTCTACAATATGTTCCAGGCATGCCTGGGGTTTTATTATCCTTTAATCAAAGGAAGTTTCAATAAAGATGAATAAACTTACCTTGATGACCTTGTGCATCAGAGCGACACCTAGACCCAATCCTGTAAAGGAAAGTAAAAAGTAAAAGTAGCATTAACAGCTCATTAAACATTCTATAAAAGTTGATGTGAACATAATGATTAGAGGAAGGGCCTGTAGAATTCAGAGAGATAAAGTCGAGGATTGCTAACATAATTGTAACTGTGAAATATTATGGCTGGTTTTCATAAACGTCCATTAGATGTTTATTCTCATATCAACCTATCTTTCCTCGGGATCAATATTTTACATCAACCATGTCTTAACATGCAATTGATATCCTCCTAAAACGAGACATGTTACGCATCAGTAAACACAATATAGTGCCGTATTAGAAACAAAATCAGGCGAGGATCCAAGATTCCCAACTTGTAAATATTGTACAGGCCCAATTGTCTGGAGACAATAGCGGCTCTATTATGTTTGGGCTTGGGCCGATATTTTGTGTGACCTAATTTTCTCAAAAAATTAAGATAAATCTTACCTCGGTACTCCCTTTCGACGAAAAGATCTTCAAAATAGAGCATCTTGCCGTTCCATGAGCAGAACCCATAGAAATAGAGAGCATAACCGACCAGAGATGATGTTCCGTCACCAACTATCTTCTCAAGCACGGCGCACTGGAAGACAGGGTCAGGACCGAATCCATCTCGACGAAGATCTGCAAGAACAAAAAGAAAGATGTTTCATTTTGTTGTTGTTATATTTCGTTTTAGATGATGAAGAAAATCGGAAACAATTCCAAGTAAAACGTTAAATATTTGTTGGTTGACAATGAAATACCGTATCAGTATACCCTTTGACAATTATCCACAGAAATGAGTATAGGTTATAATGGTGTTTCACAAGCCGGACGAGTTTGAGACTAGTTTACGACTCGGTCTCTCAGACTCTTTGACACGTCTCCGGAGTCTCTGCAATATCTCATCAAGAGAGATACCAACTTTAGGAGACTTTAAGGGGTTGTTTTTATGACCTGCCCCAAACAGTTTTTAGGATGATTTCAGCTGACAATTTGATATTCCTCCAGCTATTCAAAATATTTAGTTTGGAAATCTGGACATTTCATTTGCCATCTCGCGTATTCATGGTATTGGAATATAATCTTTATGAATTGATACCCAAGAACAAACAGGCTTCACCCACAAGCAACAGACATAATATTCCAGGAATTTTTCGCCTTCGGTTCAACAAAAGACGATATAGCAAGGACACTAATATTCATTTTTATAAATCAGCTAATAATCATAAGGTTGTCGAATGGTTCAGTTATTACAATTATTTCTCAAGTTACTCGGAAAACAAACGGTTTACTCTCGGGATCGACCCGCCAAATTTCTGGCACACAATGGTATTATATCATATCATATGTCATATTGCTGACCCCATATACGGATCATATATTAGTGCGAATACCTCATTGATTTCTAATGAAAGGTTCGCTATTCCTGGTTAGCTTAGAACTATGTTATAATGTTCATGTTGCAGTTAACATGGTTAAAACAACGCTTAACCATAACCCCGTTACTCAAAATTACGGAAACATTTCATATCTTTTGGCATGATTATGCTCACTTATTTTCAATGTTACAACATTTACTATTATGTGCATTTCAATTCAAGGGGGAAAAACATATATATTATATTTTATTGAACATAATTTGATAATAAATTTATATGTTTTACAAGCTTACTGTATATTACTTTAAAAAGATCCGAAAATGTAAAGAGATTGTATACTCTTAATGTTAAAAAGGAATACTTCTTCAGTTCGGAACCCATTCTGAGCAGTCTATAAAGTACTAGTATTTGGGTTCATTATAAAGATTTTTCCCCTACGATGTGAGGCACGCTTGCACCACATTTTGCAAGCGATTACACTCCTTTTCCTGCACGGGAGGTCTTTATGAGAAATATGTGACATGACACATTTGTGAAATAAGCTTGATAATGTTCAGACTGTCATGATTCGAGCGCTGTGCAAACAACGTCATCAGTAGACGGTTGGGGGGGGGGGGCTTTTTCTTTGGAGAAGACATTTTTCCTTTTTTGCCCGCCTTTTTACTATTTTTGTTTCGCATTTGGACAATTTTCAGCTGTCTCGTCTGTAAATTTGGTCGAACAATCCCAATTATTTTATGGTCTAGTGAATCCCTTAAAATCATGAACTTGACATTATGAGTAATATGAATCAGTACTTCTCCGTGTATAATTTGTGGAAGGTTCAAAAGGAGAGTGATCCAATTAGAGTTGTGAATCTTCATTTCATTTTATTTATTTTCCATTAAAAAAAAAACAAGATAATACAATACAACAATACAATATTAATATTTATATAGCGCTCTTACTATGGGTAACCATGTATCACAGCGCTTTACAATCAGATATAAAATTAACAAAGAATGAAATAATAATACAAACATCAATAGTCAGGAAAATTACAATTAACATAGGTAAAATCGTTAATCAATAATGTAACTATCAAGAAAGAAATGTCCTTCAGGGTTTGCCTGAAACGACAGTCTAGAGAAGGAGACTCTCGATATCGATCGGGGGGAGCTTGTTCTCAACATTCCAGGTGCTGCCGCTGCAAAAGGACTTATCACTGCCACATGATGTATTTCGTGGTGTCGCTAAGCAGGGGTGACATGCCTCGCCAGAACGAAGGCCATTAATTGTCATATAAAAATAAAAAATTAAACCCATGAGCATGATACTGTGGGGGCGGGTGGGTCCCGTGGAATTTATTTGCCGAGGAATCAAATCTATTAGATCATGTTGTGGTGCTTGAATTGTGGGCGATACAGTTTGTATAAGAAACAGAAGGTGATCAGAATTATTGACAATGGAGATCTCCTGCTTACTGGGACAGGTGCCAGTGTAACTAACCCGCTCCAGAAGAGGAGTGCTGATCCTTCTTCTTGCAAGGAAGACTTAACTTCGCCGCACAAGGTTCTGAGCAACGTTTGAAGGCGCTGATGTATAGCATGACGAAGTGCAAACAAATGACGTAAGTGAGTTAGCATAATACGATTCTTGAAGTTGAATGATAGACTCTCACAAGGGCGACTCAGAACAAGCGGTGTTCTGGGTTAAGGAAAGTGTTCGAATACGAGCTATATTTGAGAGATGAAAGTGCAGCGAACTAGAAAGTGAGAAAACATGGGGGGTTCATCTGAGGGAAAGAAGTCATAAGCACACCCAGTACTTTTCTCAGCTGAACTCGACGGGTCCGGAGCAGCATCCGCCAAATGTCAGAAGAAAGCATCGGACAACAAGGTGGGAAAGGCATGGATTGGAGACAAACAGGAATTCCGTCTTGTCAACAGTTTCAACCATCAACATGTTCTCTCGCATCCACAGCTGAAAAGTTCCTTGACACACGCAGAATAGTGTCGTTCAAAGCTAACTCACAGCTTGCGTCTTGGGATCTACCGAAGGTGTAGAGCTGCACATCATCAGCGTAGGTCAAGGTAACTGAATGCCACGATGGTGTGGATTATGTAGCCATCGTTGAGTGTAAAGACTAAAGAGTTGAGGACATCCGACCCACTGATCTTGAGGAACTCCAAATGCAAGGGGAAAGGATCGCCCGACGCTCAAGGTCGCAAACTTTCAACCTAAAATAACGATCAGAGAGGTATGACTCGAACCAGGTTTGTCACACTTCCAGTGATGCCAAATTGACTAGTTAAACGAGTCAGAAGGATGGCAATGATCAAACCCAGAGTCAAAATGCCGCCGAGAGGTCGCAAGAAAACTACGAAGGTAACTTGCTTGCCTGTCTATCCACTCTGAAGATGTCGTTCTGAACCCTCAGGAGAGCAGGTTTTCCCGTTAGCTATGACATACGTCGGTAGGCTGACTGGTTCTCAACATAAAGACCGTTCGTGTCCAGTAGTCAGAAAATTTGAAGAAGCAGCTCTCTCAATGATCTTGGAAAGATATGGAACATTTGACACTGGTCTGTAGTTCTTCAGATTATCACGATCAAAGGCTAGACTTCCTTGATAAGTGGGGTCACCACCGCTTCCTTTAATGCCTCAGGGAAACTCCACTATTCATTAGAACGTACAACGATTGAGGTATATACGGCAGAAATGGTCAATTGTTCTCCTTCAAGAGCCATGTCGGCAGGGGATCCAACGAACATGACTTGTTAGGTGGCAGGCGGATAACTTGGATACTTTCTCAGCAGTAGTAATGTCAAATTCTGAAAGCTTGGACAAAGATGCATCAGGTTGTGACCCGTTGTTACAGACTCCCTGAGATGCTGCATTCCCAGCTCGGAGATTTGCTCTTATCCTCTCAACTTTCTGAACAAAGAACGTGGCAAATCTTTCAGGTAAAGAAATAGCCGAGACACCAGTAGGTAGAATGGTCGGGGACCTATTTAACAGTGTATTTAGAACATGGAACACGTTCTTTACATCTGCGCTACATAACTGGTCAGTAAAGTACTTTGATTTCTCACTATGAATTAGGCTGCAAACAGCATGAACCTGAGACAAGTACAGCTGGCGGCGCTCAGCTGTTCGCAGCTTTCTCCAACACCTTTCCAGTTTTCTCCGCAAGCGTCTTGCTTGGTGGATTGCATCAGTATACCAAGGAGGATGCGAGCGAAACCGATGGACACGTCTGGTGGAAGGACATAGTTGGTCAAGGACATCCAGAATAGTTCCGTTATAGAACGCAACCTGATCATTAACATCACCTTCGAAAGGAAAGTCACTGAAGGCTTGTCTTATGCTTGTGATGAAGGAGTCCCTGTCTAAGTCACGAAAGTTTCGGCATTGAGATGTTGCGGCAGACTGATTAGGTTTGGCGACATCGATAATATAATTAACTTTTAGTCGACACGTTCAATTTTAGTCCCATGTTTTGTTTTCAAAATTTTGGAAACTTGGCACCCCTCCAGCCTCTAAACAACATGAACAAGGGATTGTCTTCAATAAGCCTTCTCTGTGTTTTTGATAATTACGCCACATATGATTACAAAATCGGCTGTGATGTGGAAATAAATTAATCGAATCGAATGTTCGACATACATGTCCTATGTCACAAACGTTGATATTCTGTGGGTGACTTGACATTTGGCCCCAGGCTTTATTTCGTCCACGATATAGGGTTGAAACAGGACAGTATGTTAGGTTTATAGGGCCAGGGTTGAACAAGTCTTTTGATTGGTATGCTTTGAATTTAAAGTGGACCCACTGGCTGATCCAGTGGGGGCGCAGCGGATGCGCGCCCCTCTAAGTTAAAATCTGAAAAATTCGTCGACGCCCCCCCCCCTCCCCCCTATTTGCCATTGGACCAAATGTCATGGAATCAATCTGTCAACCTATTTAGATAAGATTGAACATTATTCAGAGCTGTAAGGGTGGAAAGTGCATCATGATAACCTGAGAGCAAGTTTAGTGTTACAATGGATATTACTCCACAAGGAGGCCATAACCCATTTAACCGAGGATATTTGATTTAGATGTTTTCTAAGGGCACCTGAATCAGTTAAACGAGTCAATGGAGACAACGAATGCAAATATAGCATATGAACTTGTATCCAGAATCGGTATAATACCAACACGAATGAGTAATGGGGTAATAGAATACATTTTTTGTTTTCTTCTTATTATAGTGCGTCCGAGAAAAAAAGTATATAAACTTTGAGAAGCTCGCACATTCAATTAAAACATATTATTTACACCTATACCTGTGATGTGACTGATGACTGAGTGTTTAGGCAGAAGCAAAATTCCAATCAAATAATTTTGTCTTTTGTGAACGCATGGACTTCGGAAGGCTTACCTCAAATAATGAGGAAATGATTAGAAAGCCAGGGTTGCTTCTGCTTTGTGTTATAGTACAGTGATTTTGACAGAGGTTTTTAAAATCTCAAAGTGCTCAATCATTCATAACAGGAAGGTATTAATATTGGTATCATTGGATATAAAATGAGTTACTGTTTCACATGAAATAGTTACGTTATGAGGCTCTCAAAGTTGGGTATACTATTTTCTGGGACGCACTGTAGTGGCGAATGGGCCGTGTACAGAGGTGTAGGTGTGTGTGTGTGTGTGTGTGTGTGTGTGTGTGTGTGTTTGGGGTGGGGGCCGGCCAGGAAAGGGGGGGGGGTAGTATTCAATATTTCTGTAGTGCGTTTATAGAAAACACTCACTCACATGGACTCAATCCAAAATGATTTAAGTCAGTGGATCCTATTGAAAACCGACCATTGACAGTACATGTTAAATTTGAATTTTTCGGCGGCGCCCCTTCCCTTCAAATCCTGGATCCGCCACTGAAAGTGATGCAGCAGTACCCATCCAATTATGACACATTAAATTATATCCGGTACTTCTATAACCAGGGTCATGGAAGCGGAACACTTTCAAGTGCAGGTACGGTCTTACTTAATTACTTTTTCTTTTTCATACAATTTTTTTGATGAAAGGTGGAAAGGTTTTTCAGTTCATCGCACAATATAATTTGGCGCGTATTCATAATTCATCATTCAATACAGGCATAACCATTGGTTGATTGCTTTATTCCTAATTAAAAAGGGCAGGACTGAATACATTGTAGTAATCATTCGTTTTCTTTTTAAGTTAGTGTAAGGGGACTTGAAAATTAACACAAGATATAGATTATATAATAACATTTGAGTAATTTCCAGTATTTACGATGAGCAAGACTAGCTGTTTCACATCATTTTAAAAATTCAAATGGAAAAATCTGGGGGGGGGGGTTGTGCTACAAATAAGTGCAAGACCTCCTTTACCATCCAGGTGCCCCAACGTTTCTACATCGCGAATCAATTAGCCATTAAGCCATTTTGACCTTTCCTAGATTTATATGGAATGACAAATTGACATTTAAATTGGGGCCACAGCCCACAGGGATGGGAGTTTGGCATTCATGTAGCCGTACAATTAAACATTGACACAATGGATGATCGAGGAGTGATTTTATCCATAATGGTTTCCCTGCTTGAGGGATTCATCTCAAATGTATTTGTAACTATATATATGTTGAATGATAAGGCTTGCTGGGGAAGTTGTTATATTATAAATATAATTTTGATGGCTTGCACTCAGTGAATAAGATCGCATGTTCGATCTGATAAATAAATCTGATATATATATGTTTATATAAAATGATACAGACATAATCGAGCGGTTGCATAAAACCGATGAAGAATATAGGATATAATCTGCTTGCTCAGGACTGTGGAATAATAGGGAATGTGTGTAAGACGAGTGAAATATTTTTCTACTAATATACCGTCTGGTATCTCTCTCCCACCCCCCATCCTTCCCAAACACGTCAGATTAACTATCATTTCACAAAACTGCGATAATAGAAAATAATGAATAATATATAAATATAATACATGTAATTAATACTGTGATAAATAACAGGACTAAAGCTCGATTCTTGTTTTTCTTGTTTTACAGGGGTTATATTTAGGCATATAGGTCCGGTTTACAAAGAGGCTTCCTCTTACTTTGTGCTTGGTACTGTATCTATTATGTCCAATGTAGTATTGTACACATTTCCATAAATAGTCTTCTTCTTATTTAAGTTCCTCCTTTTTTCTTTATTGTTTCTATCAGTTTATTATTTTATTATTATTGTTGTTGAACATTTTTTTGTAATTGTTGATACGATGTTTTTGATGACCTGTACTTTGATTTGTT
>CALNVZ010003426.1:48469130-48532314 GCA_940671915.1 Paracentrotus lividus
TTTTTTTTTTTTTTTTTTTTTTGGGGGGGGGGTGGGGAGGAGGGCATTAATAATGACATTACATTGACCAAAAAGGCATGATTTATTGACAAAATTGGTGTACGTCCAACTATGAATAGATAAACTTCTCAGTTGCATATCAAGGATTTCGGAATAGTGGGAGGGGGACAAGGGTTATTTGGGAGGGGGGGCGCCGAAATTTTTCAGATTTTAACATGTAACAGTCGATGTTTTTTCAAAGGATTTCAAATTATAGCACCCCGCATGGATCCGCCACTGAAAAAAAAATGTCAAACAACCCCTCCCCCCCCCCTAATACTTTCCTGTCCTCCCACAAAAAAAAATAAATAAATAAAAAAAAATATTTAAAAAATGGAAGGAGAAAAAAAGGAGAAATAGAAAAATTCGTTATTCTAAAACAATTTAATTATTCTTTTGTGGGGTGGGGGCACAGTTACCCTTCACAACTACCCCGCCCTATGGCTACGCCAGTGTACGCTTACTTTCCGTCCGTACGTTCATTTCATTGCAGACGACTTGTAAAATGCTCGTCAGGGCGTGCGCTATGATAAAGGGGTTATTTGTAACACTCACTCTTCAGCTAATAAAAACCACAATCAGAAGCCAATATTGGAATCAAACAAGATTTTGTCACCAAGTTCACGAGTTCTCAACAAAGGGATAAAAAGGACTTTGTACGGCAGTGGACTTCTCCTGCAGTAAAAATTGGGATTTGGAGAAAAATACTTTGACAAAACTTTTGGAATTGAAACTTGTGGATTTTAAAATCTTATACGCCCTCGAATTTCGTTTTTGGTTTCTAACCCAGGATTATACCAAATCAGTGAGTATATTTCATCCTGCTTTAACTGTGTATTCCCTTGGAATTCAGGATAAGAGTTTAGACTCCAGTGAGTATATTGATCCTGCTTTACTGTGTATTCCCTTGGAATTCAGGATAAGAGTTAGAATCCGGGTTAAAGTAAATGATTATGGTTTCGATTGTTACAGAGTCGCGTTGCGACTAAGAATCCTAGAATCAGGATTCGAGGTATAGGCCTACGATTAAGGTGATTAGGATGTTCAGTGGGCGTGTCCTCTTGGGTATATCAAGTATAGAGTAGCCGATGCAAATCCATTGCTGCTGCCGAGGTTCGATCTAACGACCTTTTATCAGACAAGTTTTCAAACCATCTGATCAATGCCTGTTGGAGACACGGAGTAAACGTCTTTAGGAATATTAGGCATAGTTAGGCAAGTTTAGTATCAAAACCATATGTTACTATAATTATTTCTGTTGAGAGCAAAATGGGTGTTGACTGTAAACTTGCGTTAACTATATATTTAACACCTTCTAGCTTTTAAATGCTGTCATGTCTTCAAATTTAATTCCAAAAGCACACAAAAAGCGGTCTATGAATTCAGAAGTCTATTATGCCGTAAATTGCATTGAAATTCGTTTACTGTATTTTTTTTAAAAGATATAAAGTATCGTTGTTATAATTTAGTGACCTTTGTCATGTAGGCCTACCTGTAATATGACAGAGAAGCATAATTTCTGAATGGCTCGCATGCCAAAGGTCGCATGACCTGACATACGACAACCGAGCAGTTTGTTGCAGGTAAAGCTGAGATCATAATTCATGATGATGATATGGCAGCGATGATGACTATAAAGTTTGGTCGGAATTGGGGGAGGGGGGGGGCTCGTATCCAATGTGAGGATGTTCAAGAAAGCCATTGTTTCTTATAGTATATCTACTTTAAAAAAACGATCATAATCATAAACGAACATTTTAACCTTGTTAAGTGGCATTTGTCAGTCTTCCAAGATATGTCCTGCCTGAAAATTTTTCAAAGGGATTCCTGTATGCTATATATGGTAATACTATGGCAGAAAAAAAAACTGTTTTAGGTGTGGGCATGTAAAGTGCTTGACATTTGGAACCTTGCAGTGACCCTGCGAGAAATGTGATGCAAAAGATATTGTTTGCTTTTAATCAGAATAGAAACGACGTTCAAAGAAAACTGTTGTTCCGATAGTCCTAGAAATGTCATCCTATATAGCACGTATACGTGTGAGAATGCCATTTTCTTAGGAGTCATTTTCCTCAGAATTCGGAAGTTCGTTTTCAATAGCAATGGGACCGCTGCCAGATGACAGGGCATGAAGGCCTATATATACTTCGAAAGCAATATTATCCATTATCAATGAACGCACATTGAGAGTGAAGGTGAAAAAATCACAAGAATGAAAGAAAAAATGTTTTGTCGTAGGGGCTTTGCCCCGATAAGAAAAGCTTAAATTTTCTGCTTTCAATTGATACCCCTTGGGCATCACCACCCAATGAACTGAGTGTGCAAAATTCCATGTTGTATACCCGGTTGTTGTATGTCCGGACGGATTGTCAAGGCGGCAATTTTAGGACCTTTGTGATCAATATTTTCATCAATCGATTGAAAGTAATATCAGACAATATAACAAAGCACAAATATTCACAAATATTTTTGCTATTTACTGCATAAACTTTGAATAAATTCAGAGCAAAAGATGACCTTTTTATCTGCTTTAGTGTCCGGACAACGGGCCCCCCATACACTAAACAAAAACACAGTATTTCTATCAAAAGCCTAACCATAAAACTAACCTTTTTTTTTTTTTTTTTTTTTTTTTAACTTAACTTAATCTTTTGTGTAAATGAATGTGGGGTTCAAAGGCTTGGAACTCAGATGTCTCTCCTGAGTCTCCACGATGTCTCTTGAGTAGCGGTAAAATCGAACATATTCATATCTATGAAATTATATTGGAGACGTCGCTGAGAGGTTGCTGAAACGTCTCGGAGTCTTGGAGACGTCTCCATGATGTGGTGATATACCATATTCATCCTGTCAAGTCCTGTCACAATAGTTTGTTTTGATATACGATATCATCTTTCCGAGCATAAATTCCTGTATACCTCTTTTCTATTCATAGGAAATATTATGTATCACAAGGACAGCATGCCCGACCCGGCACGGTCCCACTGTTGAACGACGTCACTTCCATGTGACGTCATCTCTGGTTCATATTTACAATGTGATAAGAAACGGATGTAAACCTGTTATGCATTATATTGTTATGCATTATACCCCGAAATGAAATTAAAAACAAACAAACAAACAAACGAATAACATTTACCGTGGAGGACATTGTGGGTGTGCTATAGTGATTTGGCATTTGTAACTGATTATTTCCAAGTATTATAGAAAGTTAAAGCATTTTATTGTCAACCCACAGCCAGATACGATATTTTGGTTTTGATCCACTTGGTCTAATTTTATGTTCATCTTATACCACTTGGACAAAAACCCTTTCGTGTTTTAATTATTTGGTCTAATAAAAACTTGGTCTAATTATGACTTGGTCCTATAACCTCTTGGTCTCATTGGTCGTTTGAATGTTTTGGCAGATAAATTGCGCTTTACAAATGCTGTTCATCATCATCATCATCATCATCATCGTCGTCGTCGTCGTCGTCTAATAGTATAGCAATATTCAATGTTATTGAGTGCAATGGTTACGAATATTACATGAGCGTGCAAGTTGAACCTTGAGTTTGGCAAACATTGGCAAAGATAAAATCAGATAAGGCAAGGTCAAAGATCTAGGGGTCTATTTACTATAATAAATAGTGCATGCTCTATTAATGCAACATTACTGATTATGTGCACGACAAATACTAAATTATCCCGAGGGCACATTTATTTCACCGAGGCCGTGCGCACCACTTAAAGGACTCATCCGGGCTAGAGTTTGCATTATAAGAAAAATAAAGTAAAATCGAAAAAGCACAACACTGAAAATTTCATCAAAATCGGATAAGAAATAGCAAAGTTATGAATTTTCTTAGGTTTTGAATTTTTTAGTAAACAGTTCTTCAAATTGGCAAACTGATGATGTCTCAGTCCCCCTACTTTCTTTGTATTTTATTGTATGAAATACCAATTATCAAGATTTTCTGCCCCAAGGACATAAAAACAAGGATTAATCCTTGTGGAATGTTTACTTATTTCAGTATGAGGGACAGATTTTCTGTACATACGCAATATATGAAAAAATGAGATAAACAGTATTTCATATAATAAAACATACAAGAAGTAGGGGGACTGTGACATCATTAGTTTGCTCATTTGAATATTCAAATATTCAAATGAGACAATGAGACAATTGCCAAGAACTGTTTTACAAACAAAATCAAGACCTAAAAAAATGCATAACTTTGTTATTTTTCATCCGATTTTGATGAAATTTTCTCTATTGTGCTTGATGAATTTTACTTAATTTTACAAAACTTTTTCATTTCAGCCCGGACTCCTCCTTTAACTGTTATTACGCGCTAGCGCAACAAGGCAATCGATTTTACCATTCATTTTAACACAGGTAAAAACCGTTCAATATAACAAAAAAAACGTTCAATATAACAAAAACCGTTCACTATAACAAAAACGTGAATGACACGTGACATCATTTCAACCAATCACAACTCTTAAAATACTACCACTATTTACTATAACAAAAACGTGAATGACACGTGACATCATTTCAACCAATCACAACTCTTAAAATACTACCACTATTTACTATTATATAAATAGTGCATGCTCTACCATGCAACATACTAGATTATATGCACGACAAATACTAAATTATCCCGAGGGCACATTTATTTCACCGAGGCCGTAGGCCGAGTTGAAACAGATGTGCACGAGGGATAATTTAGTATTTGGAGTTCACATAGTCAGTAATGTTGCATTAATAGAGCATGCACTATTTATTATAATAAATAAACCCCTAGACATTTGAGCTTGCCTAATCTGGTTTTATCTTTGCCAATGTTTGCCAAACTTTTGGTGCTAATAAAGCTATTGTGACGTATATTGTTGCTCCGCGTATCTATTGTTGTGCGCACCATTTTACTGTTATTACGCGCGAGCGCAACAAAGCTAAGCAATCGATTTCGCCATTCATTTTAACACAGGATAAAACCGTTCAACATAACAAAAAAGCGTTCAACATAACAAAAAAGCGTTCAACATACCAGAATGTTGAACGACACGTGACACCCTTTCAACCAATCACAGCTCGTAAAATACTACCACTATTTACTATTATAGCAATATTCAATGTTATTGAGTGCAACTGCAAGGGTTACGAATGTTACATGAGCGTGCAAGTTGAACCTTGATCTATTCAACGACGCGAAAACGGAGTTGAATAGATCAAGGTTCAACTTGCAACGAATGTAATATTCGAACCCTTGCACGAAATAAAACATTGAATATTGCTTTTATACAACACTCGATGTCTAGCGGTACTAGATTCTAAAGGTTAAGATCTAATTTAGCCTACCAGGCTAGCCTAGACCCTCTAACGTTAGATCTAAGATTCTAACGTTAGATCTAGATCTAGCCAGGCATTGAATCTAAGTTCAACTGAAAATTAACTGTTCGATTTAGATCTAATCATCACTCACCAGATATCAAATGAATATGCATTGTCCAACCTTAATTAATCATGTTAATTAATCCTCGCAGTCCAACACTAAAAGCATCGGTAAAAATCCAAAACGATAAACTTGCAAATCAACACTTGTCCCCGTCTAACAGCTGAACATATTAGCGATCGTGTTCCGTGTAAAATCTATAATTGTGTGGAATTTAACTGCACTGAACTAACTGCACTGCGTCGTCGCCGCGCCCTAGGCCCTACGCGCACAAAATCGGTTTAGTACACGCAGCTAGCTATGCAGCGCATTCGCGCATGTATGTGTATGTAATTTCAGTGTGTAGATCTACGTGTCATGGATCTATTGCAAGCCGTTGAATAGATTCTTGGATATTGCACGGGCTACGTCATAACTGTCTAATAGCTCATTCCGCTGAATGTCATGTGACCCATATTCATCCAATCAGCTATCAACAATCTTCGTGTGTGTTATATAAATGGTTATAGTAAATAGTGGTAGGATTTTACGAGCTGTGATTGGTTGAAAGGGTGTCACGTGTCGTTCAACATTCTGGTATGTTGAACGCTTTTTTGTTATGTTGAACGCTTTTTTGTTATGTTGAACGGTTTTATCCTGTGTTAAAATGAATGGCGAAATCGATTGCTTAGCTTTGTTGCGCTCGCGCGTAATAACAGTAAAATGGTGCGCACAACAATAGATACGCGGAGCAACAATATACGTCACAATAGCTTAATTAGCACCAAAAGTTTGGCAAACATTGGCAAAGATAAAACCAGATTAGGCAAGCTCAAATATCTAGGGGTCTATCTACTATAATAAATAGTGCATGCTCTATTAATGCAACATTACTGACTATGTGAACTCCAAATACTAATTTACCCCTCGTGCACATCTGTTTCAACTCGGCCTACGGCCTCGGTGAAATAAATGTGCCCTCGGGATAATTTAGTATTTGTCGTGCACATAATCTAGTATGTTGCATGGTAGAGCATGCATTATTTATATATTATTGCATTTCTTCTAATGCCCATATAACCAAATTGTGAATAGAATTGACCAAGTGATGTTATACCAAGTGGACATTAAACGAAGTGTGCACCGGATGTTGAATAGGCTACGTGGTTATTAGGCCAAAGGGTAATTAGACGAACATGTTGCAGACGAAATTGAATTAGACCATATGGGATGAGAAAAGGGAATATTAGTCAAAGTGGGTTTAGACCAAGTGGCATTTTACCGGTGTTGGTTACCGCTGTGTATACATGCACACGTCAACCTGGTAGCTGGTGAAAAATCTCATCGAAGTAAGATTTCGTTTAGCCGAGAGTAATTCCGTGAAAGAAATGCAAAATCGTCGTTTGGAGAGAGTATTAAGGGCCTGTCCCACAGAAGGCGATCGTTGTGGCGACAACCTGCGAACTACTTTTTAGTACCCATCGCCACCATGCCGCAGGTCTAATCGCCTATAAGATGTGAATATTATCGCGTCTGTCGCCAACAATTCTGTTCGCCCCTGGTTTCTCAACAAGTTAAACAATAGCCGGCGTCAGTTGGGTTGACGTCAATGACCGTAGCCTGTCTTCTCTTGCCGCCGACAAGGTGCTATCGTAGATTGTCGCCAGATAGAACATGTTTAGCAGAGCGGAACGGCGGCCAGTTGTAGGTTGCCGCGCTCCAGCGTACGTTGCACGCATCGCTGAACGAACGGTCAGTGAAAATTAAGCTGCTAACACGGCCTTTGTTCGCCGCCTACATTCACCAAAATCAGGATCGGCCTCCATTCAGATACTGTACAGTCGCCGCTGATTTTTGAAATTTTCAAAAATCACTCACGACCCAAATTATAATGCGCGACTGAGAGACTATCACGAACTTGAAGGCGACAGGCCGCCATCAGGTAGAAAACACTCGATCGCCTGTATCAGTCGCAAGGATCGCCACTGCGCAAGTTCATATTTTGGTTGATTTTAAGCTACGACAAGAGAAGTCGAGCCGTGAGATGCGCGGAGGTCGAGGCTATTGTATTATCGGATACCATCTATTGTTAGTTTTTTTTTTTTTTGGGAATCAATATACTCTTAGATGTTACTATGTCATTCTCCAATTGTGATGTCCTGAACTCCTGAATTTACTACGATACCAGAATGTATTACTTGAATTAAAATGAAAATATCGTCAATATGTTTTTTAGAAAATATAAAAGGTTCATACACCTAGTTTGGATTGAGAGACAATAACATAATTAATTGAGCACAACTAATAATATCTCTTTCTTTTTCTGACTATCGTTACTCTCCATAAACAAACAAAACTATATAAAATATTAACCATAAAACTAATGATAATAACTAAATAACCATCGCACACAGCCATCTTGGTCGTCGAACCAACAACGCAACTCAACAAATCTGGAGAAACAATAAAAATAGAAGGAAAACGCCCTCTATACGTATACATCGCCTGGCGGAAATCTTCGCATCTACGAAGGATCACGCCATATAAACCAACAACAACAACAACAACAAGTTAGCCTATTGTTTGCGTAGAAGCAAGTGGTTGTCGTAGCCTATCGTAGACAGAGTCGTAGATACGTATATGATCTTCGGTCACCTACGATTCTGACACGATTCTGGCAGGTTCCAACATGCATAGGTTGTCGCCAAAACGATCGCCTCCTGTGATACGCCGTGGGGACTATGGGACAGGCCCTTTACTGAATGCAATGCAGCGGCGCGGATGAGGATGATTATAAATAATAAATGAGGGGGTGGGGGGAGCTGGGGGGACTAACGGCAAATTTGCTGCCAAACCACAGCCCCACCTTTGGATCCGAGACTTTTTGTTGTTTTGTTTTGTTGTTTTTTCATTAATTCCACTTTGCTTTTCTATCTTCTTGAGACCAATGATTAGTTTTAATACTGTTTGTCAAATTTTCTAAGTTTAGATACGTCTCATTTTCCTGGTTTGGATACTTTCCTTCCATATTACTATGGTTGAATGAAGCTCTCGAAATAAATGCCAATAACATATCAATTTGGCCCTATTCGGCAGTGTAGTGAGACAAAATACCTAGAACTTTATTATCAATGGTTTTCGGACGATGACCCTATTTGAAACATTAGTATTTATCACCATAACATTGTTTTAGAGAAATGAAATTCTTTTTATGGATTTTTCTTCTTTATTAAAATACTTTTTTAGGAGGTATTTATATTTATTCAATGATTTTCAAATGAATCTGTCGCCGCATGTAATTTCTTTGCAATTATGGTTAAAAAGGAAGGATATGGGTGGGAAGATGTGGGTTTTTCCCAACAAAAACAGAGGCTCCATTACGACCAAACTGGTTTGAGTGATCTTTTACTTATGAATTAATGTTTGTTAAACAGTAGATTAAGAACAAAATATTACCACAACCAGATCATAATCATCATTGATTATTGGTGTAGATAGGGGGTGGATTCCGAGCCGGGGTGACTTGTACAACTGTCCGCCCTATATTGTGCATTTAGTAATACAAAACAAAGGTATTATACAATCTTAACATGTATAGGATAGAACTGGTTTATTTATAGAAACACATTAAACAAGCAGCTCACAAGCTGGAAATGTTCAATAAAATAGAGCCTTATTCAACAAAATCATGACAAAAACATTTGTACAGTATAATGTGCAATTTACTGTGTATGGTTTATATCATGTCTATAGTGCATGCAGTACCTCACTCGGTCGCTGCGCTCTCTCGCATGGCATAACAGTTACAAAATCCGAACCTTTTCTTTTTACACTGATATGTCAAAATTGACACCACTTGGCACAACACAAATGCTGGGAGTGGACATATGACTAGATGTGACTAATAGGAAATAAAGCACACTTTCAGTTTATTTTTTAACAAATTCAACACGTTCATGACGTTTTTTATCGTCCGACATTATTCTGATATGAACGTGTACGTTAGGTTTCAAGGAATTAGGGAAATGCTCGCCTGTTGCCCCCCCCCCCCCCGAAGGAAAAAAAAAATTAACGCTACTGCTCGACTTTGGTTACTCACGTTATGAACAGACAGTACTGGGGAAAGAGGAAGAATATGAAGTTTAATACTAATTACTTTCAGCCTTACAAACGCTGTCACGGAATAGACAAGATGAATAATTAATTGCTCACGATCCACGGATCCATAAAACTATGATTAATATGTCAGCGATGGTGGAAACGACAAATTTGCACAAGGCCATTAGAGCATCACCATGAAATGGGAACGATAGATATTTGCATGCGTGATGGAGGGGGGGGGCGCTTAGAGTGACAGCCTAATTCCAGATAATAGATATTGAGAGGGTAGTAGAATTTGTTAGCATTATTTTTGCCATGACATTCCAAATGGAATAAAACACATACATAAAATTTATACATCTAATGGTTGTCTATATATTCTAGCAGTGTATTTCACTTCTAAAACAGAGGACCCACTCCGATTAAAAATTTCAGCGCCCTTTCATTAAAAATGCACTAGCAGGGGTTATAAGAGAAGTAAATGCTAACATCAGTATAATTGATTTGCTTCAAATGGGAATGTACAGCTCGCAGAAAAAGGAAAAGTATTAATATTTTACAGATGCAGTCAGAAATCATTGTTCTCTTTTCTGATATATTCTGATAAATTAAGGTTGCAGAAAATTTTCAGAAAATGTTGTTTTGGAGTAACCTGTATAATCTTCACCCTCGGCTATGAACTTCAACCCTGAACCTGCATAAATTGCCATTGATGGGATTAAGTAATTAGGGTGACATGCATAGGACAAGGCCAAACTACAACCTGATAAGTGATAACTTGTAATTGCTACTTTCCGCATTTGAAGGTATTTACAAAAAAAAAATTAAAAAAATAGATGGAAATCTACGAAGAGCGTGGTCAGATGCACTTACTAGCTTCAGACACAGACCAGGCGCAAATATGTGCTAAGCTGTCGCAGAGCAGGCGCAGAGATGTGCACGAATGATGCAGAGCAGACTTTGAAAGGTGCACGACTGGCGCAGTGCAAACGCAGAGAGATGCATGACTGACCCAGAATAGACGCAGAGAGATTAGAGACTGGCGCAGTGCAAACGCAGAGAGGTACACGACTGACGCAGAGCAGACGCAAAGTCATACACGAACGACGAAGAACACACGCAGAGAGGCGAACAGCCGACGAAGAGCAGACACCGAGAGGTGTACAAACGACTTAGAGCAGACACAGAGAGGTACACGGCCGTCGCAGACCAGACGCAAAGAATTGAGGGACTGACGCCGAGCAAACGCAGAGAGATGCACGACAGACACAGAGGAGACGCAGATATATGCACGACTGACGCATAGCAGACGCAGAGCAGACACATTTATATGCACGAGTGACGCATAGCAGACGCAGAGCAGACACATTTATATGCACGAGTGACGCATAGCAGACGCAGAGCAGACACATTTATATGCACTAGTGACGCATAGCAGACGCAGAGAGATGCATGACTGATCCAGAACAGACGCAGAGAGATGAGAGACTGACGCAGTGCAAACTAGTCTGAAACCCCTACCAAACCCGTTACATGGCAGTTGAAATACCACCATGATATTTTAAATATATATATGTAATTTATTTTTTTTTTTGGGGGGGGGGGAGTCTGGGTACTACTAACCATTTAATTGTATTTCCTTTAACAGATGAATGCGTTTTGTTCGTCACCATGTAAATAAGCCCTTGAATATCAATGCACTTATCTTCTGGTTACTGAATAAGTAATGACCCGTATCACTCTATTCATTTATTTCTTTTCAAAAGCGATTAGGCGGCCTTGAACTAGATGTATCTTAAAAGGTGTAGGTTCACAGATATGGGTTGTTAATTTATTGTTAAAACCGAAATTGACAATTTACTCTTTTTCTTGTCTGCAGGCATATTGTATTCAATATTTTTATTCCTTAACCCCGTGGTGCAAATGCGTTTACATTATTTGATCTTGCCATGCAAGCTATCTTTACAAAGCATTAACGTTAATATTATTTCTAGAATGAAAGCAAGATTCTTTCCAAATGCCAATGTCTCGAATAGTTGATTATGTTTTGACAAATGTGTTATGAACCAAACATGATTATTAATGTCTGGGACCTACCCTGCAAAAGAGATTCGACCCTGGATCCGATTCGCGTCAGTTTGGACAGGAATGCAGAAAGTTATTGATCAATTTCTGTATGCATGAATACTGTATTACGGATATCTTGAATCACTTGTTGAATAAAGGGTAAAAAGCTCAAAATAGACAAAAAATGGAATCCCATTTGACCTTGAACGGTAGGCTATTTTCGTCAATCTGATTTCATAGGAGATAATAATAATAATGATAATAATAATGTATCTAAATTTGTAAAGCACATTTTTCTGCCTATAAAAGGCAAAGCACACAAAAACATAATACGTGAACATTATCAACAAACTTCATACAAAGTATTTCCGTGCCCCAATGCATTCCTTGAGAATGAAATCATAGAAACTTGATTATTGTACATTTATAAAAACAACCAACAAATCAAATTGAGAAATTTATCAATGAAAGTGTGAGAAAAAATTGAGAATATCTAAAAAGAAAGTTGTGTGCACTTGAATGTGGAGATCACTCATGCTATGGAGATCCTCCAAATGGCAATTCGAAAAAAATATATGAAATATTTCTTCTGATTATGGGAGTAAAAAGTAAATTTTACAAAATACATCGTGGACGACGAGTCTGTACTCTCAATACAACAAGAAAAGAATTTGCGTACGTAACTTTTCGTCCATCCAACCAGGGAGAGTTGTTCGTGTATGACATCACGCATTTTAGTCTCATTGCCAATGGAAAGATCTCCATCGCATTAGATATCTCGATATTCAAATATTCATAACATTTTTAATGTTTATCTATTTTTTTTTCACAGTTTTACTGAACTTATTTTGCTATTTTCTGTTGTCGTCCAAGTTGACTAGTTCCAAGAGTGTCATTCGCTTATACCCTTTAAATATCTTCCCAATAGAGGGCGTTGGTGTTAACAGCGCTAAATGCAAGATTTGGTCAACAGTGTTTGAAGCTCCTTGGTAAACTTCACTTTATTAATTGTTATTAATAATTAGATTTTTGTTTTCGTTTGTTTGTGTGTTTTGTTTTGTTTTTATTTATATGTTATACATATATATATATATTTTAATTTATCTATTATTTATTAATATCATGTATATATATATTTTTTTTTAATTATCTATTTTTTATTTTCATTTATTTTTTGGGGGGGAGTGGTTCCAGTTTGTTTTGATTTTAACAGAGCAAATATGTTTTAACAAATGTTGCGTGTATATGAATTATGGAGTTTGTGTACACCTCTGCATTAGGACAGACAGAAACATAGGGAGTGAGGGTGGGAGTGGGACGCGAACCTGTCGGTGTATATGTCGGGCAAGCCCCATCAATTTATTGGCTTCTTTACATGCCACTATAATCTTTTTCTCTTTCTCCGTAAATATTTTAAAAAAAAATAAACTAAAAAAAAATTTTTTTAAATGAATAAATATATAACGTCAGACTTTGGATTGGCATAAAGATGATCATCAACATCATAATCATCATCATCATAGTCTTGTTATACAATGTATATTGTTTAAAAACGCGCAATAACGCTCCCATTTGTTTCCTGACGACTGCCCTCTTGTGAGGAGAACATGTCATGATATTGACTCGAGTTGCAGTGATGACTATCAATTAGTTTATTAACTCAACCGACCTCAATTAATCCTCACCCTGCCGCCGTTTACCGAGACTTTGAGATTCTGAGACTACCAGACGTCTCAAAGACGTTTTTGAGACGTCTCCGCGACAGAAAACAAATCTCATAGATAACAATATGTTCGATTTCCCCGCGACTCATGAGACGTCGTGGTGACTCAGGAGACGTCTTCGCGACTAGTTTCAAAACTAGTCCCAAATGCATCTTTGTGCTTACGTACTGTACGTGAATTCTATGGGCTAGCAAAATTTGGTGTGTCCACTTTCTGTGCACGGTAATAAACGGGATTGTCATGATTGTATATACATGTATGTTGTGAAACTATGAGGGAAACAAATAGAAATTGAAAATGCATTCAACATTGAAAAGAAAACGCTTATATAGCTTTAACAGTGGCAGATACAGGCCGGGGCGCCCCTATAATTTGAAAATTGGTCATTGACTGTATAGTTATGTTGAAATCGTAAATTCTCGGTGACACCGTCCCCTCCCCCTATTTTCAAATCCTGTATCTCGCCACTGCCTTTAAAGGGACTGGGTAACTTTCAAAAACAAGAGCAATTAGATCTAGATCAAGATTAATAAAATTATATTGTTCCATAGATCCAACATTAAAAACAAACTACTGGAAGTTTCAGATCAAATGGAAGTCATTTACTACCTTAAAACAGTATAACAAACGATGCCAAGCATACAGCCGAACACCAGTACCCTCTGTTGGTAGCTCAGCAGGTCGCTAGGGACGGGGACTATACAACAGGAAATGGGTGTATGTTGTGTTATGTGGAAAAGCACATGGTTTTATAAACCAACTCAGGATGGTTTATAAAATTTGAGTATGAAATCATTGATATCTCGAAGGTAAAGCAATCAATTTTGAAGAGATACCAGACTGACCGAAGTGTTTATAATTATGTTGGCAAAATAAGCTATATCAAATAAAATGTGATTTGAATATCATTCAATGTTACTGCATCCCTTTAACTTACGACGATCAATTAGGTTTGGGGGAAGAGGGGGGTGATGTCATTGGCCCCCTGTTCCTTACGCTTAAAGTTACAATGTGAATGGGGCATGATAACAAGGTCATTACACAACGGGAACAGGGAGCTCGGTTTTCATCAATGAACTGTTTTAAAATCTCGAGAGACAATTGTTGTTCGGCAACAGGAAACGAGGGGAACAAATGGCAATCACTCATCGCAAATTATCATACACAAGCTAAATATTTATTGAATATTGCACGCGACCAATTTGGAAACGTCATAGGTCTTATAGGCCTATTTGTTCCTGCACAGCCGTTGTTGTTGTTGTTGTTGTTGTTGTTGTTGTTGTTGTTGTTGTTGTTGTTGTTGTTGTTTTAATGTTGTTTTTCAATAGTTGACTATTTTTGCCAAACGAAACGATTTTGTTGAAATATCTAATTAGAGTATGTACGCGCAGACTTTAAATATTATTGCAACGATGATTGCAGCTATGACATTTATTTTTAAATCAACATCGATGTATAGTGTAACTTTAGGTGCATTCCCTCCATTTTCAATCGGAAATTATTTTTCTTTTTAATCATATTGAATTTAATTGACATTTGGTTTAGGTGGTTAAACGTAATAAAAATATGAAGGACGAAGCTTCGAGCCCCGTCGCCAATGTTATTTAGCAAGGTATTGCCATTACATTAGCCATTCTCGACACAGGTGAAGAAATGGATGCTTGCATTTTGTAATTAAGGCTCAACTCCTCATTAAAGTGCTTGTTCCCAAACGTTTCCTATCCCTTTAGATCGTAACAATTCGAGAAAAAAAAAAACTAAATTCTGACAAAAATTGAGGCCGATCGTTCAAGAACGTTATAAAAACTACTTTGGCAATCGAAAGGTGTTGATTGTCTCATTAGCAAATGTGACCCCTGTGATTAAAGGGGATCGTGCCAAATTAATCACCGCTGAATCATGCATTGTTCTATTGATGACGACAACTGACCATCAGCACCATTGTAATATCTATCGGTCAATGGACGGTGTTAAGAGGGGTGAGGCAAGGATGTTATTGTTCCCCCTCCTTATTTCTTGTCAAACTTCTACCCCCCCCCCTTGTTCCCAACCCTCTTGCTGGAAGGTATGAAAAGTGTTTGTTGAACTTGCCCCCTTCCAACAACCACAACCAAAATTTCCCTTTTCTTTCATGCCCCCCCCCCCCACGACCTACCCACCTCTCCCCTCCTCACCCACCCTGAGCCACCGCTGTTTTACGCCTAGTACTTACAGACCCTTCCTTTTCTTGATTGTTTGTGTTTCTTTATTCCACGGTCTGATTTCTGGGGCCTGCCATAAGTTATTGCTCATCAATATGATCAAATAGTATAATTTCCGAATTATCTTAGACAATACACGACAAGCATATAATCAGGTAAGTTACAGATAATTATATTGAGCAATACATCGTAAAATACTACATGAGTGAATTTATCCATTCTTTCTGTTATTTGTTTTTTAACTGTATAATTTTGTCACTGCAGTATATAATCCGTTTTTCAGTATAATGTACACGCAATTTATTCATAAAATAAAGTACAATCAAAAATATTTATTTGCTAACATTGTAGATCACATTTTTGTGATATATTTTTGCCTGATGAGGACTGAACTTGGAGACTATTATATGCATGCCCATGAGAATATGAGAAATGATAACCAACGACTGAATTGCGACAAAGCATGACAGACATCGTTCCGTTACGTCCGCCTCAAATTTCCATCAAAATGCCCCAGTCATAATACCAAACCTATTCGAAAACAACTTGACATTACGTTTGATAGTATAATAATATGACAGTTCCGTTCGGTTTAGTGTCGAATTATTTGGTGTGACTGGCAACCAACTACTCTAAAGGCCCGGTCCCACTGGCGGGAGGATTAATTGCGCATGAGTTGCGTATACAAATTTCGTTCATCCGCAACAAAAAAACAAAAACAAAACAAACAATCCGCAATTCATTCGCAAATCATCCTAAAAAGCCAGTGCATGGGACCGCGCCTTTACATGTTCCATGTAATTAGCGAGCTTTCGAAACAAGACGTAAAGCAAAAAGGACGGATAGTTCACCAACCGCAACATAAACTTCACGCAACTTCCCTGTACCAATTCCACGGGGTTTCACCAGTTCGTTCGTAAAGTTATGAATGGCTTTAGATTTTTTGATAAGTGATTATTATGATAAGTGTGGTACTTATAACACGTTCCAGTTTCCAGTTTCCAGCTTGTAAAGTCGTTCGTATCTTTAGGAACGACTAGGTGATACACATCTGGGCTTTTTCCAATTTTAGGGAGGGCGATGCAAAATAGAATACATGAATTATGTTGTTGTTGTTGTTGTTGTTTTTGTTGTTGGTTTGTTTGTTTGTTTGTTTTGTTTGTTTGTTTGTTTTGTTTTGTTTCCACGTGCAGTATACGGTAGTTAATACCGTAGAGTAAACTGCCGCCGTCCTGATTATAGATAGGACACTATTTTGCCCTGGAACAATTCTGAAAATCAACAGATCAGAGGCTCTACTTGCAGTCGAGCGAGCATCCGAAGTTCGACATTTTCCTTTTCTTATATTACTTTCTTATATTACTTTCAAAGACTTCCGAAAAAAAAAAAATTAGCAACGGATGCAACAGAATAATGTTAAATGCCCCCTGTTTTTTCTCCAGACGTGCATTGACAGGAGACTGATTGCCCATGGATACTTTATTGTCAGAAATGTCAGAAATGTAATAAAAGTTGCCTGTTTTATTTCTTGAAAAGGATTTTGTCATTGAATTAAATCCGTTTCCATGGTTACGAAAATATCCGTTTGGCAAAGAAGTCATTTAGTGGAGAGGGCAAACGGAGGGTGGTGGTGTTGTGTCACTCCGATCATTCTGAAATTAGAACTTCTGTTGACCAATAAGTACTGTATAAGTGGTTATTTTCGCGATGACTTTATTTTCGCGAATTTCGCGAGTTGGTCATCGCGAAAATTTCCACCTTAGTACAAGGCTATTTATAGTAATGAAGTCATCACCAAAATCGCGAAATTTTGCTCCCGCGAATTTCCCCAACTAGTCCAAAATCGCGAAAATATCTGGACGCGAAAATATTTGTTCTTATGTAATTATATCCCTTTTCACGGCCTTTTAAACCTTGGAGGTATATCAGGCTGTCACACTTTTTTTGTAGCGAATTAAGTTAAAAGAGAGAGTGGTCTAACTTGCCGAATCACGATGGTTATACGAATCAATTTGGTATACAAAAATATTCCATGCAGTGCATGCCCCCTGAAAAACTAAGGTTATTGCATCTATAATATTATTGAACGAAGTTTAGAAGGAACACCCCAAAATGGAGAGGAAAAAAAAGAAGGAAAATAAGGGGTATACAGTAACTGGAAGGACAGCAAAGATCATAAACCCTTTTCGGGGTGGATGGGCTATTTTTATTTTTGTTTCAAGAAAATCTTAAATAAGGAGGAAGGGAGGCGCCAAAATATTGATTCTATACAGATATGTATATTGGCTAATAGAATGTGCAATATTAAGTGTTATTGACTATCAAAATGTACCACTTTTTACACCTCTCATGTAAAGTTTGAACTTGGTACATAGTGATCACAGCTGTGAGATTACCCCCTGATGATGATGGCATACAGGGGAAAGGGGGAAGTCATAATGGCACGTGGGTGACGTAATCTCGTTTTGGCATCGCTGTAATCTACCACGTAGTGTATTGCATTCTTATCCCTTACTCGAACCCAGAGGGGTGCTCACATTCGATGGAGTATTGATGAAGCATGAATTTTTAAAAATTATATTATGAGATACATATTTTGCACTAATGGTCTTCTTGTGTTGCGTGTACGGCCGCAGTTGGAATTGATCATCACATGGGTGTCGAGGAATAATTATCATGATTATTGTGGAAACATTTCAGGGTGTCAGTGTCAGAGTATTCAAAATACGGTAGGTTATAATCAATGTTAATCCTATATTTTTTCTCTTCTAAATGTTAATATCCTCTTGTTATTGATTGTGTGATCTGTTTATTCACCCTTAATTGTTTTATCACTGATGTTGTCATCAATGGCGGTATCTCACTTGCCATGAGATGGATTTGAGACGGATTCGGAACTACTTTGAGACGGGTTGGAGACGGTTTTGAAACTTGTCGAGGAGACGTCTCAGGGACCGAACAAAAAGTATCGGAGACGTCTCCGCGACGGAAAAAAAAGTATTGGGGATGTCTCCGCGACGGAAAAAATGTATCGGAGACGTCTCTGAGTGTCCAGGTCGCAGATGGATGGACCCCCGATGCACGACATACGCCGCCCCTACATGCATACATAACTTTTAATTCTAAATAAAAGATGGAAATTTATTATTAAGAATTACAAATAAATCCGGAAACCATCCTCATACCTCCAAATTACTATTGTCTATGTATGCGTATAATTGATATAATTTCTAATGCAAATTTTATACGTCAAAATGAGACATAGTGACCACGAAACCGGGGGGGGGGGCTAGGGGCTTTTGTCCCCCTCCTTAATTTACCCGCTTTTTCAGTAGACGTGTACGAAAACGCGAAAATGGCCATCTAATTGTGATTTATTTTTAATTGTGTTCAGCTTATTGCTTATTCGTTACTCGTATACGATATCCACATTTGTTCGGAAATATTAGACGTGTTCTATAATTAGGTTATAATCTCTACCATTTTGTTCTGTTAATCCATCCGTGCTATTTTAAAACCGTCATTATTACAAATTCATCATTTCTGGTCAGTTGATATGCCTGAGTCAGAAATATCATCATTTCCTGGGAGTATGATCATAATGTTTGCCAAAACAAATGATCCAAACATGTGTTTTGGATGAGGAGAGGACATAGGACCTTTCCATTTGGGGTTTGTGTGTGTTTATGGGAAACCAAGACGTATACGGAAGTAAGTTATCAAATTCTCAAAATTTTAGAAAACCATTATATATGATCATATCCTTAAAATTAATAATTATAGAAAACCTATCTAAAAGGGATTTATCTCTTATAGATAATTTCCTCTGTGTGTAAAGGGATCCAATATAACTTCCGTTCATATTCATATTTTAAATCCTTAAAGAAAAAAAATAATAATAAATTTTTAAAAATTAATATGACGGGAAAGGACAAAATGAGAGGAGACATAAAAAATATCCAAGTCGGTCATTAAATGAGAAAGTTATGGAAGTTTTGAAAGTCTCCTTGTACTCTCTGTGGTGATCCTCAACTTGAAAAAAAAAAATCAAAATAGCTGCTGGTTTTGCAGACATCAACTTATTTCCTTTGTACACAGATTTCCCTATTTTCCCCTTTATTTTTCATTTTTCTTATTGTCTGCTTATGACTTTGACAGAATGAGTGTATGTTGAGCTTGTTAGAACGTGATAAGACGCGCTTTGAAAGGTAAAAGGGAAATCCAAAAACTTGTGTCTAAAAGTAATAGAGAGTTGTCCAAAAAATAAATCGTTATTAAGTAATTTTGCCAATTTTAGCTTCCCAACAGAAACAACAAGGCTTTTCAGATTTTCAGAATTCTCATATTTCATAACGATCTTGATGAGGCTTTCCTTACAGATATTGATTCTTCTTTGGGTTTTGGTTATAATCCCAATATCTGTTTCCCGGGAATTTTCACTTATCTATATTGATTATAAATATTATTACTCAATATTAATTATTTATTTATCAATATAGATCAGAGGGGTCTTTATTTGTTGATATCTCTGACAACCGTAGGGTTTGAGTAAGGGTTCAAAATTCAGCAATTGGAGACGCCCATTTCCCACTCCTTTTTTAATCTTTATGCATCATAAACCAAAATAATGTCTCACTTGATTTGGCGAATGGTTTTAAGTATTTTTATATTATGTCCGGCAATTGTCCTCATGTATGTCATGTATGTTGTAAAGTTTTTTGGGGTTATTCTACATTTGACATTTAGTAAGAAAGAATGACTAGTCTTGAAACACATATGTGCTGTATTTAAAGTGGAAGCGCAGTCTGACACCACATTGGCAATAAAAATAGCATTAAAAATAACAGATTGGGATCACGATAATAAGTAAGCCTTTAACACGTTGGGTGGTGGGCATGATGGGGGCGAGGGGGCCAACTAATACTCAATTTTTTACCGTCAATATTTGTTCAACTACATCAAAGTTTTTGTCTTCATCGCAAAATGCAGTGTACAGCTCTATTCTAAATGAAACTTATGTAACGTCATTACATAGGCCTCTTTCATAAAGTTAAGTAACACATGACTTTAGGCCTTTGTTGAACCGTACTTTGAATGGGGTCCAATGTTTCTAATTTTGGGGAGCGTGCGCACTTACTATTAGCGGGAGCTTTTAATTAATCCGTGCAACTAACCCTCTCCATGCAACTTATATTAGGATGCTTAATGAAAATCTTCCTCACATTCCGTAGGCTTTTCCATTATGACCCCTTATGGTGGTTTTTCAATTCGCAGAGACGTCTCTGCGACTCGGATACTCAGAGACGTCTCCGATACTTTTATTCCCGTCGCAGAGATGTCTCCGAAACTTTTCTTTTCGTCGCGGACGTCTCCGCGACAAGTTTCAAAACCGTCTCAAACCCGTCTCAAAGTAGTCCCAAAACCGTCTGAAATCCATCTCATGGCACACTGGCTGCATGGCCAGTGAGATACCACCGTTACTTCTGCTGCTTCGATTTTATTATTTATAGGCCAACTGAAGTGTGTGAACAGTCGTAAGAGAGAGTCTCAATTGCTTGTCAGATGGAGCTTACGAAACCCCCCATATTTTGTGTGGGCTCCAATATGGCATGTATTATGAAATTTAGCCCTGTGAATATACATTATGATATAAATATTAATAGTATACGGTATAATTAATTATATATTTACATTATAATTTGCTTATATTATAGGGAATTTACAATTATTTGATGCGGAAAATCCCTGTTTTGCTACTTTGTATTTGATAGCTAGTTATTAAGCATGATTGTAAAATAGCTGTAAGACAGATGTTAAAATATGTCATGATTTGTCAACATTTCATTCTTCGATAAAAATCATGGAAACATTGAAACCGTTCAATGTTTCATGTCTTCTATAATCCAATTATTCTGATGAAAAATATTTGTATTTATATAGCTTGTGGGATTCTGAAAAATAATGTCACAAATAAATTAGGCCTAGTTATATTTTCAACAAATTGCAATATTTTGTGTTTAGCCATCAGGCATGCCGCCTTAATATGACTATAAATGGTTGGTTGTTACGTAAATGGTAATTAGTGAAAATTATGAGGTTCCGGAATTAGTACAATTTTCTGCCACTATTAAAATGGCAGATATTACGAACAATTTTTGGATACATGAAAGAACTGTCAGGATTTTCATGGATTTTTTTAAAAATACAAATCGAAATCTAGGAATACAGTAAGCCATTATTTAAAGCAATTAACATGATAGCCAATGGATACAGTGGTGGCCCAAATTATAAGAACACCAAGCATATATTCAAATGATTTTAGTAATTTTCATTCAGTTGACCATTTAAATACCTATAAAATGGTTGGAATGTCTCCGAATATCATCATAATGCTTTAAAAACTAAATAACAAAGCCATGCGTTGGGAACTCGCCCCCAAGTCGCCCTTTTTTATGTTACACCACCTATTGGAAAATCTAAAAATCTTGCCCTTTTCAGGATCAAAGTGTCATAACGTTAAACATTTTAAGCATTTCCCTACAAAAGTATATATATTGGACTACATGTTTAATACACAAGTCTATGGGGATTAAAGTGTTATAAAGTTAGAATATTAAGTCTCTTCTTACAAAAGTATACATTTTCGGAAAGGAAATCTCATGGGAATTTCAAAAATGGCACTTATAATAAGGTACGGTCAAGCAGTAACATCTTATGTAGGGATTTTTTTTATTATTTTGAGGGGCCCCAAGTTTTTCATCTGACTCTTAATCTTTTACCATATTTGAATGGCTCATGAAATTTCCTTTCAATAAATATATATTTTAAAGTAATTTCTTCATTTCATGAAAAATATTCCCAACCTTAAATGGGCAGGATTATTTTGGTCATCTCACAACCAGAGGAGGGGGTCCATGCATCCCCTCCAAACGTAATAACATTTTCTGAAACTTAATATGTATTTGGGACATATTAGAATGAATAAGCCTGTGAAGTTTCATACGCTTATCTCAAATACTTTTTGAGTTATCGGCATAAAAGTTATGTAATTGTCATTTCACATATCTGCATTTGATACTACTTTTACAATACAGTCTATGGGAGAGCTGACCGCGCATAGCGCGACAATTTTTGAAACTGCGCAATACCCAATGGTCGAAACTATATAAATTTGGTATCACAAGATGCGTAAGACTCTATGCTAAAAAGTCACGAAAACTTTCGGCATCAAAAAGTTATCCCTAAACTTACTTCTGCAAGTACACTAGGGCGTTCAGAATCCCATAGACTTTGTGTAGCTTCGGGTGTTCTAATAATTTCGGCCACCACTGTACATATTATTATATTATATATATATATATATATATATATATATATATATATATATATAATATATACGTATCAGGACATCTCCCCCGGAGGACAACTCCCCCGGGACAACTCCCGAGGACAGCTCCCGAAAACTCCCCCGGAGGACAACACCCCGGAGGACAGCTCCCCGTAGGACATCTCCCCCGGAGCGGACAGGTCCCCCCAAGGACAACTCCCCCGGAGGACATCTCCCCCGATGAAAACTCCCCCGGAGGACAAGTCCCCCGGAGGACATCTTCCCCGATGAAAACTCCCCCGGAGGACAAGTCCCCCGGAGGACAACTCCCCTGGAGGACAAGTCCCCCGGAGGACAACTCAACTATTCCGGAGAACAGGGCCCGTATTCCATAAAAGCATGAAATTTAAGCAATTTTGCTTATCTTTAAAATGCGCATTCCATATACGGCTTACTAAGAATTCTGTTCAAGCCTATTTTTGGCAGTGAAGCATAAATTCTTAGATTTTTGCTAAGTCAAAATGCTTAAATGGATTGCGCCTTCAAATCGCACATAAAAAAAGAGAATTTTATCCTAACTTTAAGCCTTCTACCTAGTGGCTTAACTTTAATGTTGATTATATGGCAAGCTCATTTGAGACCACAAAAATTTAAAAGGACGATATTAATAAAATTCAGAATTTTGCTTGATGCTTTCTGACCTCAGACAAAGTGTTTGGTATAAAGACTAAGAATTTTTTTTCCCTCGACAAAATCTTAGAAAAATACCTAGACTTAAGACAAATTGCTTAAGTATAGTTTATGGAATACGGGCCCAGATCCACATGCACTTGTTTATTTTTGCTCCATTTAAAATTTTTTTTTTTTTTTTTTTAAACCGAAATAGCCATTCATGGAAATACAAAATCTTTGGCAATTTTTTTTTTCTTTTTTCCGGCGAAGGGTGTTAAAGTTTGGCAGCTGTAGAGGCGTGCTGCTATTGGAACCGAATTTTATCGTCAAGAGAGAGAGAGAGATATCAACTTCAATCTTAAATCACCATAGGAAGATGATCTGATTAGATTTTAGAGTATGTAGGTCAATGGTCAGGCCCGTAACTAGGATTTTTGCGGGGGTTCGAAATCTGAAAAAAATGAACCTTTTGAAGGGATGATTCTTGAGCGCAAAGCGCGAGCCAACATTTTTGACTAAAAATGACCCGAAGCAGTATATTTGTACTTGATCTATTTTTGTTGTTGTTATTCTTTTACAAACGGTGACGATCATCTTTCATTTAGCAAAAAAAAACAACAACAAAAAAAAGACAAGAAAAAGAAAAAAGAGAGAAGAAAAAAAAAGGATTTTCAAGCGCGAATCGTCAAGTGGAAAATTTTATATCACACCTCTTCAATTATACCGACAAAAATACAGGTACATAATTTGATACAAGGGTTTTGTTTTGTTTTGTTTTAGCTTGTTTCAGCAAATGTTTTACAATTAGAAAAATGTTTTTATCGGATATGGTTGATATACCGAGATGTTTTAATTTTCATCTACTTCTGGAGATATTTTCATACCAACACTAGTTGCAATAACACCCTCTTGTGATAGCGATGACACGGCATGAATGCAAAGCTGTGCAAGTGCATACTTACACCGTAAAAAAATATTTGTATTTTTACAGCAAATCTGCTGTCAGCACAGTCGCCATAAAAAATGTAATTTAAAAAACAGTTTTGTTGTAAACTTCTCGTCTAAGAATTTATGAAAGAGAAGGGGAAAAAAAATCATTAGAGTTCTATAGCGTACATATTTGGTTAAAACAGAACAAATGTGTTACTCCTGATGTATATTTTGCATTTCTCATGTAATTATTTGCAGGAGAAATTTACAACAAACCTGTTTTTTAAATTACATTTTTTTATGGCGACTCTGCTGACAGCAGATTTGCTGTAAAAATACAAATATTTTTTACAGTGTATGAACACACACCATTCAGATATAACAATTGTCTGTAAAATCTTAAACCCAATGACAATGATTGTATTACATTATTCCTTGAAAAATGACAAAACAAGTGATGATGTTGGAATTGAGTTTTGTGAATTTCTTTTTTGATAAATAAAAATTGTGTTCTCGTTTAAACTTTTGCGCTCATTCTTATTTGTTTAGGGTGTGATTAATTATTAATTAAAGCTTAATTATCGTGGCTCACCCCCCCCCCCCTTGCTGAAGACGACTGGAGATAGGTAAGCCAACTCGCCCTTCGTGCTCTTTTCTACTCCTGTAGCTTCGTATTTAAGTTCCCCATTTAGCATCCTTACTTTTTTCAACATTTCTTTTATTTCTTGCACTTTCATTAATTTTCCTTTTCTGATGGTCACATTTCGTTGGAGTACCTCTGAATCTGCCAAACCTAACAACCTTTTGAGGGAAGGAGTAGCCATTCATAGATTGGAAGGGGTGGTTCCAATCGATGATTAGCAATTAAACAACCATTCCCATCCTCGCTTGTCATTACAGAAGGGTTACTCCATGCGAAAAATAATGTAATAATTATAACAGAAAGAAAAACCAAGGGGTTGGCATAAAATCAATAGTTATAAAGCATTTAAAGTGAGGGGAGATGTCATCCGGGGGAGATGTCCTCCGGGGGAGTTGTCCTCCGGGGGAGCTGTCCTCCGGGGGTGTTGTCCTCCGGGGGAGTTGTCCTCAGGGGGTGTTGTCCTCAGGGGGAGTTGTCCTCCAGGGGAGTTGTCCAGGGGGAGGTTGTCCTCCGTGGGAGTTGTCCCTGGGGGAAGCTGTCCTCCGGGGGACTCGTCCTTGGGGGGACCTGCCCTCCAGGGGAGATGTCCTGCGGGGGAGCTGTCCTCCGGGGGAGCTGTCCTCCGGGGGAGTTGTCCTCCGGGGGAGTTGTCCTCCGGGGGAGCTGTCCTTCGGGAGTTGTCCCCGGGGGAGTTGTCCTCCGGGGGAGATGTCCTAGAACCATATATATAAGATGAGTATAAGGAAATATAATGTATAGGCCTACATTATTGAGTCATATTGGAAAATAAGCCAATTTATAATTAGCCTACTTTACAGACGATCCCGGATATTACATGATTTCAAAACCTTTTAAGGACTTATGAATTACACAGAATTTTTAAACATAATGACCATACTGATAGAGATGCTCCACGCTTTTTATTTCTTAAAAACAGAATACTCCACAGGGTTATGAGCATGATGAGTATAGTCAACTTTCTGGAAATAGATGGCAAATGATTACATAACTCAATTAGCTTGTATATCCATTATTTTGTCAGAGTGCCAGGGTTTCATGAATGTGCAAAGTAGAGAGTGAATTTTCTACTCTGAATTCAGAGTGAAGGAATTTCCACTCCAGAACGAGTGGAAAGCACTCAGTTTTGTCTAAATTTGAGTGTAATAGTTGTCCCACTCATCATATCGATAAGAGGCCTTTTTCCGCTCCATACCGTTCTATACAGGCTGAATATTTTCACTCGTTCCACGAGTGAGCACACCATCCTTCTGCATACTTCATAGGCTAATATAGGTGTTGTTCGTCATTTAACTACTTGTGAGAGTAGAATTTCGCTCTTTTTCAAGTGCTTCTCCACTCGTCCATATAGAAAGTCCAAAAATACTCTGTTTATCATCAAGTCTAAACTTTTGTTTTTAAAAGCTTAACGTAATGGGGCAAATATTATTTGGTAGTAAAGAGTAGCGGATCCAGGAAGAGATCTTACAAAGAATTGTATCGCCATATGCACAAGTTTAATAGAGCTGCTATTGTCCCCAGACAATATTAGGCCGACAAAATGCTTTGTCAGATCTTATGCTGGATCCGCGCCTGTTTAAAGTACTTTGTAAAGTAGCAAGATGTTTTCCTTTGCTTTATTCAAAATATCGCTTGTTTGATTAGAAGATGATACGATAAACAAGGTATTCTAATTAAAAAAAGCAGTGGATGATCCAGGCGCGCGGCACAGCAGACATGCGGTATCTTTCATAAGTTAGTAAGGACTTAATTTCTTTGATAGAGATTTGAGACATGACTTTGCGTTACCCCAAGCAAAGGGTTATGTACATAAATCCTTAATCTACATAAAAGTTATCTAGCTTACTCATTCCTTCGAAGGAGATTATCCTACTATCACATTTTGTTTTAAATTTTATTAAAAGAAGTGATCATCTTCAACGAGGCCATCTAAAAGAGGATCAATATTATTTCCGAATCAAAGGAAATACAAATACGTATTGAGGCCCATAACGGAAAATGATTCGATCGGTTGATTATGCTGAGTGTAGGTGAGTGTGTGTGCGGGTGGGTGGGTGGGTGGGTGCGTGTGTTCGATTTCGATATCATACGAATTATTGTCAAAATTGTTCATGTCTGAGCATCATTCTCCGATATAGGGGGCGTTTCATGAAAGGATTTGTCGGATGTTTTATCCGACGAATTTGCTCTCAGCCAATCAGATGCAACCATTTCAGTAGCTTATAACAGTTGTCAGTGAGAATAAGTGAATATGTTTCATGAAATGCTCCCCTGGATTCTTTTTCCAAGCTTCGAAATATTTTGCACGTGTCCTAGATAAGGCCTAGACTGAGGTTTATTAAGACAATTATCTCATGCTATTTCATGATCTTTGAGTAAATTTATGAATAAATCAGATAAAATTATAGATATAAAGTGACATCAAGAATGCACCAATGACAATTAATTGGCAGGTTTGATATAGACGGGAAAGATAATCCGTAAAACGTGAATATAATTCATATTAATTAGTATTGTTGAATTGTGTACACGGGTTCCCCAAATATCCCCTTTGATTAATATGGTTAATTATATACATGGGTTTAATTTCAATGATAATTGTTTTCATTCAGAATGCAATATTTGATCCAAAATAAAGCAAAATATAGACACAATATTAAAAGTAATTAACTGTTGCAGAAAGAGGGACGAGTGAGAGAAGGGATCAAAATAGTCATCGCGATTAAACAATTTTGAATTGAATTAGATTAATTAGCTCAATCTGAATAATCATCCAAGTATCTTTGGCGATCCCACGGAGTTGTATAATGGCAGTTATCCTAGGGCTGAGAGAGTGTGTGTGAGAGAGAGAGAGATAGAGAGAGAGAGAGGGGGGGGGGGAGAGACGATTATTGACCTTCGACTTAGGATTAAACAATTGTGAATAGAAAACATTATGATTCACTTTACTTATAGAATACCGAAATATATCTCAGAAGGACTCGACGATGAATTAGCATGAATAGTAATCATCGGAAACAAAGGGGCGATGAATATAACACGTACTACATACTGTATACAAAAATGGTACAGTCGGCGAAAAAATAATTTAGGTATGAAATATTCTCAAATTATGTGTGTATGTGGTACCAAATTAAAGCCAACAGATTTGTTTTTTTTTTTTGGGGGGGTGTGTTTTTTTTTTGTTTTTTTTTTGCTTACGCACTTTGTTTTGTATAATTTTCTTTTGTAAAACAAAATTTAAGCTTAATTTTATTCGACGAGGAGCTAATCAAAATAACATACATCTATGTTTCCGGAGCGCTGAATTCATAGCCATTATGTGCGAATCCTATACAAAGTCGTAGAAAACCGTGTGCAAAATAGAATTTTCTTGATTATAGAAAACTGATCATATCTCAGACTCTAAAGCTCCAAATGAGATTATTGAAAATTGCAGAAGAAAGCCTGATTTTCCCTCTTTATGGATATATCAAATACTTCAAGATTGTGATTGATTTTCATACTTTAAAAAATATTTTCCACTTGTAACATTTTATTTGATACAGACTGTATTACCCGGTTTGTTCGTATCATGGAGATTCATATACACTGTTAGAACGCGGTTTAAAACTTTCGCTGTTTAAAAAAATGTTGGTTTAAAAGTTAAACATTCTTGTTTAATATTTACACATCGTTGTTTAAAAGCGGAAAAGCGATGTTATAAAGCCTTAAAAAAAGACCTGTTAAGAGATTAGAGTTTAGATATTAAACAGTTTTGTTTAAACAGGCCGAGGCAAATGTCACGTGATAGTCATGAGCTAATGGCATCACTCGTTACATGCAATTTAAAATCGGCCCAACATCTCAATCATGGCGAAGGACTTATGTCTCACACATTAAGTAATTGTATGTACAGATGTGTTGGCTCAGTGGATAGAGCGTCTGCCTTATAATCGAATGGTCGTGAGTTGGAGAGAAGCGTTAAACAATACTGTTGATATTTTAAACAACCATTAAGCAACAGGTTGTTTAAACTTTTAAACAACAAGAGTGTTAAAGTTTTAAACAACTACAGGTTGTTTAATTTTTAAACAACGCTGTGCGATTCACCGGTTAACACGCAGTTGTTTAAGATTTTAAACAACTTGTTTAATTTTTTCTAACAGTGTACTCTCGTATACATTTTTGGAAATATTAATGATAATATATCAATATTTTTTTTACAGACATTTGGCAACAGAGCGCTTGAATGCTTAGCTTAGCTTTTAAGGATTATTGGGGATATTCAAACTAGTTTTGGGATATGTGAAATGCGATTGATAGCGTGTATACACTGCCGGAGATTAACGGATTAGATATGTCAAGGAGATACACCTTTTCCTTCTAAGCGCCTGGAGATTAACAAGAACATATCGGATATCAATATTATATGCAGACAGTTGGCAACAATATCATATCTCTGAATGAAGTAAGATCTGACCTGGAATATACTGAACAAACGACTTGGTGACTATGGTGAGATTTTAATTACTGTATAACCAAGGTGCTTCAGTTGTATTACATTATCAATTCTAGTTGTTAAACTTAAGAGGAAGAGGCGCTATCACTCTACGCAAATCAAACGTCTGCCATAGACATTTTGTATTTTGCCACAGTTTTTCACTTTGTTTCTTGATTATGGCGAGCAACTACTTTTCAAAGAAATGATCAACTTGAATAATTACGCTAAGAGTCTTTTTTTTTCAAAAATAGGAATAACTTACTGCAAAGGGGAAAAAAAGTCCTGTCACTTGGTCAATTCGAAATCCTAATCAGATCAAATTCCTGTACAATATGGCCAAATATTTGCCTCTCCAAAATAGCTCATACGCCACATAATTAATCTTCCTGGATAACGCAAATAATTATCATAACAGCTTAATGATCAGCCGTTTTAAAAGCTTGAATTCTCACCTTTCCAGAGATGGTAAATCATTCGCATTGTTAAAAAAAAGTCCTGTCACTTTGAACATTATCACAAGGCGAATCTTTACTCGATGGGTCGATTATTGCCGCCATATCACATGCATATCGCATGTGGACGGCGTTTCTTCGCAAAGATGTGACAAGATCACCTATTTCTATATCAATCAATCGTTAGGAACATCAATCTAATGTGGAAATAAAGATTCTGATTACAACTTTAGCACAATCGGTGTTATAGGCTTGCTGCAAAATGTATTTTCCCCCAATCTGGCTTCTAGGCATCTACCTACAAAAACTATGATAAAAGTTCAATATTATTTATTCATGTCCATGAGAATTTAGCTCGAACCGGATCGACTGACCCAGACCATTTACCACACGAGGGAAGTTTCTTAGGGAGTTTTTGTACGCTAAAGTAATAATTGCATGCAGTTGTCAATCCGGTCGCTTCCCGCCGTGTATTAGCGCGGGGTTTTTGTTGACATTAATGTAGAAACCGTATAATTTTTCTGCGCCGCTCAGTTGTATTTCCACTAAACTCAGAATGTAATGTTGCGTTTCCCCTCCTCAAATAATGGACGCGTCTTTATGTTAAGATTTGATGTCATACGTTAGGTTTACATTTCACGTGGAGTAGAATTGATATGTTATTATTTTTTTTCTATTTATTTTTTATTTAGCACATAGTAAAAAATACCCTATCTACATTTTCTAGGATCAATCAAATAGATTCCACATTTATTTCTTTTGGATTATAATGTTTGACAACTATTGAGAACCAATTGACGATACAATTTTATGCGACTTTACAAAATGTAAGGCTTCCCCCCCCCCCCCCCCCGTCAGGAAAAGAATGCTAAAGGCGATTAGAAAGTATTTAAATATCATGTTTGAGTCCGAACGATTGCGAGAATTTCATTTTCTTCTTTTTAATAATTATAAAATGGAGGGGCGATGAAACAATTTTAAAAATAAATTGCACCATGAAGCGAGAGGGAGAAAGAGAGAGCGAGGGGGAACGAAGGGGTGTAAAAACAGTTTTGATACGGGTGCGCCTAATTGCATTTGGCTATGAACCAAATATTTTATTTCCATTCACAATACAATTGCTACATCTCATGTTGAGCTGCAATATTATTATTCTAATTATGTGATACATAAACAATTCAATAATCCAACTTTTTGACAGATGTCGATATAACAAATCACAATCATCATGAGCATTATTTCTTGATAATGAACTCATTGCCAACAAATAAAATTTGAATTGTTGCATGGATAATGTCCTAATTAAAATGACAATTAAATTCACTTAATCATAGGAAAGACACACTATAGTATCTCAATGTATGTAATGTACTTAAAAGCACGTTAAATCACAGTTGAAAGGATATGCAAGATTTGATGTAATTGTACTTGCGTGTTTGTCAATGTAATGCGGAATGAGTTTCACGTCATTTGAACTACTGATTTTATCCATTTAAATTGGCAGCATCCATGAAAAGCAGACGTACCTTCAACTCCTTCCAGCATTTTGGAATAGACAGAACTGATTAACTGAAGTTGTCGACGAGTTTCGTGCCACCGCGCCGCCGTCATGTTGGAGACGAAGATCCGTGTACCCAACGGACGGGAAGCGGGTAATAATAACGAAGGTAATATTTGATCATTTCAGTTTTATCTCATTTCTTCTGCTCCTTTAGATTCTTAAAACACATTTATCTATTATTACTATCATCATCATCATCATCATCATCATCATCATCAGCATCATCATCATCATCTTGATAATCGTGATCAAAATCATTGTCGCCCCATCACCATAAAATACGCTGCCAACTTAATCGACACTACAATCATCAGTAGCAGACTGTAGCGACAACATCAAATTATCATGATGGTCGTCCATCGTTTTGGTAATATCTTCATAATAGTATTAATCTTCCCTAACTGATAGGCCTATATCAACATCCTTATCATCGTTATCATCATCGTCATCAACAACAATATTACCATCATCTTTACAATCATTAAGATCACAGGCGCGGATCCACGGGGAAAAGTGGAAAAATTGACCAACGGACCCCATTGACCTACCCCGTTGGTTGATATGTGATGACATACTTGAACAAATTTTAATGTATCTTTTTGCTCGCCCGGTTTGACAGGAAAATTTTTCGGGTGTACCAAAATCTGAAATTCCAATTTTGGAATTCAAATTCAAATCCTGGATTCGTCACTGGATCATCATCGTCATCTTTATAATCATCATCATCATCGTCGTCGTCGTCATAATCATCATTATCGTTAACATCACCCCGTCCTCATTGTCATCATGATTATAGTTTTTTTTTAGCTTGGTAGTCACTAGATACCGGTATATTGAGAGCAAGTCTGCATGCCAAGTTTATAAAATATTCCACATAAAGTCTTATGGTGCGAACTATATCCTACGGTATACTATGTCCAAACAAAATAGGTAAGGGGTGTTTCACAAAACAACTTAACGAGCAAATCAAATAAAAAAGGCAAAATGGTCGATGCCCTAAATAATATTCCCAAAGTTAGACTGTATTTCCTATAATCTTAATTAATTTTTTTCTAAACTTTCCTTCGAATTACGATGTTTTTAAAAATAATACAGTCTATATCTGCATATTTCAACTTAAGCTGAATGAAAAATTTAAGATTTCAGCATCTTACTTGGTTGTCCATAGTCTGTCGTACGTAAAGTTGTGTTTAACTTAAAGGGATGCAGTAACATTGAATGATATTCAAATCACAATTTCTTGATTTAGCTCATTTTGTCAACATAATTATAAACTTATAGGTCAGTCTGGTATCTCTTCAAAATTACAAGTTAATTGCTTGCTTTACTTTCGAGATATCAATGATTTCATACTCAAATTTAGTAAACCATCTCGTGCGTGGTAGAAAACAAATTGCAATGTGCTTTTCAAGACACCCCACTTCCTGTCGTGTTCCCCCCGACCCTAGCGGGCTGGAGGGTTTGCTGCAAAGGGGTTGAAATTCACTCACGTTTGGCTGTTACACTGTTTTGTGGTAGTAAATGACTTCCATTTGATCTGAAATTTTCAGTAGTTTGTTTTTACTATTAGAGCAATATAATTTTATTCCTCTTGATCTAATTGCTCTTGTTTTTGAAAGTTACTGTATCCCTTTAAGAACAGCTTGGTGTAACACCACAGGTGCCATACGTACATGTATGACTAAATATTTGTAATGATTACATGTGTCATAAGTCCGTAATAGATTTCAAGATAAGCTGTTGTGTAACAAGTGAAAATTTAATTATAACCTGGGGTCATTGGTATGTAGAACCAATAAGTTTTAACGTCTATTTCTTTGCTGAATCATGATGTCTGTAGACAGAGGTATCACTGATTAATTGGGACCTTTGATTTTTTATATATATTTTTTTTAGTCAGCTAATCGCAGAAATTTATAGCTCTTATTTCCATTGATAATGATTTTCTGGAGATAGAGATATTAATCCAGATCATGTTTTTTTTTCATGTTGATTTATGTTAGTTTTAAAGCCAGGTTTTTTTCTTTTCACGTAGGCCCCTTGAAAATGGTTTTAATATACTAATGTAGACACATAGGCCTATAGGTGTTATATACATTTGGCTAAAGCTGGAACCACGTAAAATTACACAACAAGTAAAAGAGAGTAAAACTTTATATTTTGGGGCAGACTGTCAATCATGAAATTTTCCTTACTTATATTCCCGAAATACTTATTGTAATTTGTTATCATGATAGTTTTTATACCTTGACATCAAGACAATGCAACGAAATATGTAACGTATAAATAACTAACTCAGAACGCACAATAATAGTTGGCGAACACCTGAAAAAGGGCATCTTTTATCACGTGTACAATGTCTAAGTGCTGGATGAATGACTTATAAAACTTTTTAAAAACAAAATTGAAAAGTCATCTATAGCAACAGACATCACATTACGTAACACCGGCCATGAGATAATTTCACCCCTCGGACAATTGCATTATTTAAAGCAATGCAGTAATTAGTTTTTCCCTTTTCGACGGAATGTTTACTCTAAAAAAAATATGAACCCTGGTAGGTAGAAAAAGAAAACGTTTTAAAAGGAATTTGTAACTTTGTGGAGGGTGACAAAAATATGGGCTTTGGGGACTATACCGTACATGCTGTTTATGTAATATTTCGTCAAAATGAATTTATGCAATTTATACATGCATTTCACAACATTATTAGATCAAATTTATTGAAACATCAAACCCGCATCGATTATCATCAATACAAAAATAATGCAAAGTAAATGCAAAAGTAAAAATGTATACATGTATACATTAATACATTTATCCAATAAATACATCATTCAGTAGGCCTATAAAACCTGTCAAGATGTATGGGATGAATGGGAGATCAGCTCGCAAGGCGTGCTGATCGTAACAAAATAAAGATCCTTCACTTACAATCATTTTCTGTTTATTTTTCTGCATTTTTTCTAACCAAAAAACCTCTGTCTGTTGTTTCATATCTTCTGAAAAATAGGTCATGGTCGTACAGACGTCGAGTGCTACTGCGTTGCCCAGATCGAACCTCTTTCGAAGTCGAGCACGAAGTCGAACAGGGATTGGAACTCCATGTCCTCGGAAACCAAACTGAGGCTGACAGATGAGGAGGAAGAAGATGGAAAGATTTCACCAAACTTGGTGCCCCAAGAAATAAGTAAGAGTGCTGCTTTCATATTTTTTTTTTACATGGGCCTCATTAATCCTTTGTTAAAGGAAGAAGTTGTGGACCATCGGTGCCGAAAAGTTGGAAAATGAGGAGGGCACGAGAGATAGTAAGAGAGAGAGAGAGATAGACAGAGAGAGAGGGGGGAGGGAGAGAAAGGTTAAACAAACAAAAAATCAGCAACTTTAAGGGAAGGTCTGGACCCAAAATAAGTTGCTTTTATAAAAAAGCAGAAAAAATAGACAAACCGAATTTTAAAAAAGTTTGAAGAAAACCGGACTATTAATAAGAAAGTTATGAATATCTTTACGATGCACACAAAAAAAAAAAATGATCGCTTTACCAAATTGGCAACACAGTCACAAAACTGATGTCATAGGGGCACAACTTGCCATGCATTTTCTTGATTGTTTTATGATAACTTTTCACTTTATTTGTTAAGAAACTGTGTTCCTCATAACTTTGGCCAAGATATTGATGGCACTATGCTATTGCATCTATGCATATAAAATCAGCACTCCATCTAAACTCCATACACTGTAAAAAAAAATAATACAGCAAAGTGATGTCAGCAGAGTCGCCATACAAAACTGTAATTTAGAATAACAGTTTTGCTGTAAATTTCTCCTCTAATAATTAATGAAAGAGAAGAAAAAAAATCATTAGAGTTCTATAGCTTACACAGTTAGTTAAAACGAAACAAATGTGTTACTCCTGATGTATATTTTGTATTTCTCATGTATTTATTTCCAGGAGAAATTTACAGCAAAACTGTTTTTTATAATACGTTTTTTTATGGCGACTCTGCTGACAGCAGATTTGCTGTAAAAATACAAATATTTTTTACAGTGTACGTAATTTGAATTAAGATCATGTTAGTTATGCAGGTGTCACATTAGCCGTGTTGGCGCACCGTTCGCCACCGTTCTGACCAAATTTGTGCACACGGACGCGAACGGCGGTTACACACTATTTTTTATTGACACTTTTAACCGCTTTATGTACTTTTGATGTTTTGTTTGACTTTTCACTAATATATGAGGCACACGGTGACACGCGCGTTGAACACCGTTCTATATAGAGCTCGCTGGCAACGTACGCCCGAAAGGAACTTTTACAACGACGGAGACACTTGCCGGGTTTTTCCGGGTGAACTTACTGACCGGTACTTTTCAGAACGGTCTTAAACACCGGACCACGTCGTTAAAGGGAGACGGGACCTGACACTGAGGACGACCGCCGTTTCATGCCACGTTTACCACGGACCGGACGATGGACCGTAGGTGAAGTCGGGCCAACCACATCGAACTCGATACCCCCCACCCCTTTTCGCATCAACGTCCGCCCTCCTTCGTGGCTGAATTGCCAAACTCTACAGTACTAATACGTTGAAGAACTATGCTCTTTACAATCAGCTTTGTCCCCTTGATTGTTTCACAACAAGTACTCAATTCAATATGCTAAATGAATTGGAGGTTAAACAACTAATACGCCAGAGTAATATTTTTAACAACCAAAACGTACTTATATACCATATAGGGACAATAATTCATTATGACACTAACACGGGAGGGATTCAACTTTTATTTGGGGCTGCAATGCTTTACATCGGAAATTACTAGTTTATGATGGTGGGCCCATATTTCGGTCGGCATATGTTACCATTTACGTTTAGCCTCTGTCTTCAGTTTTTCATATCAATTCACGGTGCTGCTTTACATTATTACACTTATAATAGACTTTTATACACACTACTCGAACTTGGTCGTACCTTACTTATATTGTTCTACTTCTTAGAGTTCTGACAAAGACCGGGAAAAGAACAATACAACCTCAGGGAAACGATTTTTTTTTTCCCCACAAGTTTCTTCATTTTTAAATAATGATATTTTGTATGGTTTTTTATTATTATTGATATATAGGGCGGCGTCTGCGTTTTTGGGTCTTGGGTCGTCCAACTATCCCATCTATATTCAAAAACAACCCCATAGCAGGGTAGGAGTCGTTCCCACACGGGTCAGTTCATCCATTCACTATACATGTATATCACTTATTTTATTTAACTTCTAGGGAAGGGCGTTCGATACAAGGGGGGGGGCACAAGGAACTATTCCCATTTTTACGGCAGCACCTTTCCTAAATTTTTGGTTCGGAAATGCCTGGGTACAGTTTCTTTTTATGTACTTTCCGCTTCTGTGTACGGCTCCTTGACAAAATGGTTACTATCGCCACACTCACAACACATAACCATGATACCCTACCTGACTATTGAATTAATAACTATCACTGAACTTATACATACAACTCTATGGGTACACAAATTCGTACTTTTTGTCATTATTAACACGACGGGTTTCCTCACGATATACGAATCAGATGCACTTAATGGCCATGTATTTTTATATCAAATATGTTACTATTAAGGTATTGTCCTGTATTGTTCTGAATTAATAGCATCATTTAATTACCAGTAAAATCACTCAAGTGGTCGTTGTGTAAAACAAGTAACTGAACAATACAAACACTAAAAAGAACAAAAACTAATCCACTGGACTCATAACGCAAAACACCACTCCTAACACCTGCAAATTATTGACGAATGACAACTGAGGGTACAGACACACTTCTTTTCTGATGGACTTCACTGGGGGTTATAACTTTGCTAACGAACTACTTGCACATGGAAATGATTATGAAAACACGTACTTACAGCATTCATAATATATAATTGATTACAAAACAGGACTACACGATGATACAGTACCTTATCATGACTAACATACTTTCATTTGACATAACCACGTGATTAATTCACTTAACACACGCACCGGGGACAATTTCGACGGAAGAACACACTTACAAACTAACTACTCGACTAAAACTACTCACTTACTGTCTTAATTCTTGACACACCGCGGGTACTCACATGTAAACGTAACAAACTGTTACACTTTGGGCTAAAACACGTATGAGACACACTACTAACCGAACGCTTATTGGGAGTACGTACTAGACTGGTTTATTTCCAAACGTTTGATTACTACACATATAAAACCTTTACGACAACCTACATGTCAAAACAAAAACAGCATATTAAACACAAAGAATTGAACACTTATTTACGATTTACAATGTCACTAAAACGGACCATTTACACTATTCTTCTCGCCGACACAACGACATAAATAATTCAACGACTTACTAACTGTACTGTTGAAGGCTTTACAATACTCATTTCCTCTCTACGCCCTGTAAGACGAGGGGGCGACGAGATCGAGACGCTTCGTAACAACAACCAAGGGCGTGGGTTGTTTGATGACGACAAACCACCACTTACTTAAGTGACTTTTACAGACACCATACACGGGAAGAACTCGTGCCACGTTTCACGACCACCGACAGGTCGCATCGAGTTGCTCTGCACCGCTTTGTGGACGGGTGAACCGGAGCGCTATTTTCCGTCCTGTACACAGCATTCTACACCACGCGCTTTACAATTGCCATATAACCGCCCGTACACACGGGTCTTCATCACGAAGTCCACGGCCTGCGGTTTCTATGGCCCGGCGAAAACTTTGAGCAGATGCTCAGTCATATGCTCAAAACTATTCGCCGGCAATACCCGCGAAACGGCCAAAAATCAGAAGACGGCCGGCGCATTTGCACTCCACACGGTTTACACCATCCAGTGTATTATCTGGTACCTCCGTGTCCGTTCGTTCGTATCAACTTGTTCTCGCACGCGATTGCGCGAACCGGTTGGGCAAACGGTGAGTCACCCCGGCGAAGAAAACAATTTTGTTTTTTTTCTTGTGCAGTAGAGCGTCGTGCGGCTCGGCGGGCAACGCGGTAATCACCACCGACCAAACAGGGAAAACGCGTGACTATAATAATGAGGACGGTTCAGCCCGGTACCGGCTGGCTACGGACTGGTATAGACACCGGTAATACGAACGATACACGAACCCCGGTTAATGACGAACTGACACCGACCACGGAGGAATTAAAGTTGTGGGCAGTGTCACGTTGCCGTGTTGGAATTTGTTGTTTTTCGGTGAACGGCGAAAACCCGTTCAATTTACCCGGTAAATGTGACACCTCCATAAGAGACCAGTTGAAGCTATGTGCAAAGTTTCATCAAATGATTCACAGTCAAATGGACAAAAACTGACAATTAAAATATGCCAAATTTCACTTGTGTTAAACTTTTGTGAAACCTCTGTATATAACGTCAATGGAGGAGGAAATCAATACCTGACAAATGTGCAATTCGGCCAATTTCATTGATGATTATTGTTAATTATACTGTGAGTTATGTCACGAAACTTGGCACACAGCTTCAAATGATCTCTAGCTAACATGATCTTGATTCAAAGTACGTATTTGAAAAGTCACTGAACCATGACGAAGCCCCAAACTTTCTTCTCATTTGCATGATTTTCTTGTATCTTGTGCCTACTGAGGCGTGAAACATCGGGATTTTTGTGAAAAGTACTCCCCAAAAAGAACTGTTATATTAAATCAAAGTAAGAATTTGAATTTTAGTCCATACTTGAGAAAACGGCTTTTCCAGTCTCACGTGCTCACTGAAGCATGCATTTGGAAATAAATGCCATAGGATCATTGACACGTGCCCAAAGAATATAAATACAACCAAAATATGTTATTGAGGTGCTTTCTAGTGCATAAAATTACTGCAATGCATTTTCGTAATTCTAAAATGGCCTATTTGTTGGTTGGTTTGGTTTGATGGGTTCATTCAACCGTGAATGAATGGATATTGGTTGCATACACTTCCAAAACAGGAATTCCATCATATTTGATCGATTATACCATGGCAAAGAAGTAAAAATCGCAGTTTGGGCAATTTTTGCTGCATGCTCACTCAACCGTGAAATTTGACGCAAATTTCTTTTCCGTATATTGGGAAGCACGTTTCGCATACATTCTGACGTGTAAAATGTTTAGAATCTGAAAATGAATCCGTTATCAGTTAATCAAAGTCATTTTAGGCTTGCGAACTTCAAAAAATGACATTTTTGCATTAAACCATTGCTCACTAAAGCATGACTTGATGATTTTTCCTAAAATTCGCTTCCATTGTGGCTAATTAAATTCCCTACATGGACATATATTAGATTTTTTTAAATTCCTCCTGGTTAAAAAAGTATTGATAGTTGAAATAGGGGGAACTTCCTTTTGTGTTGTGTTTAGAAATACAAAAACAAAGATTTAAAGTAGGTTTTCAGTATACACTGTAAAAAAAAGGTAACTCGCAAGAAAATGAGTAAACTAATGCTTTACTCCCAACGGAGTAAATTTTGTTTACGCTTAACAGAGCTAGTAAAAAGATAACGCGCAAGAAAATGAGTAAACATAATTATGCTTTAGTCCCAACGGAGTAAATTTTGTTTACTCTTAACAGAGTAAAAAGGTAACTCGCAAGAAAATAAGTAAACTAATGCTTTACTCTCAACGGAGTAAATTTTGTTTACGCTTAACAGAGCTAGTAAAAAGGTAACTCGCAAGAAAATGAGTAAACTAATTGTTTACTCCTTTCGAAGCTAGGAATGATACATAGATGACTAAAAGTTACTCTTTTCTGAGTAACATTTGGCTCTACTGCATGAGTAATATTTTTTACTCAATTTCACGCGAGTTACCTTTTTGCTCAGTATTGGGTAAGATTTTACTCATTTTTTTTTACAGTGTAGAGAACACATATTCATGAATGTTGAATTTCATGAAAAATATCACTTTTCTTTTGAAATGTCATTGCAATTCTCATTTTATGAAAATGCATAGATGTAATAACATATTGCCATCAATTTATTTTGGCCAAAGTGATGAGGAAAACATTTCTCAACAAACAAAGTGAAAATTTATCATAAAACAAACAGACAATGCATGGCAAGTTGTGCCCCTATGACATGACAGGTGTTGCCGATTTGATGTAGCGATCAATTTTGTGTGCATCATAAAGATATTCATAACTTTCTTATTAATAGTCCGATTTTCTTCAAACTTTTTAAAATCTGTTTTTCCAATTTTTCTTCTTTTTTATAAAAGCAACCTATTTTGGGTCGCCATTGGAGGAAAAATAATCTTGCATTTATAGTAATGATGCTTAGGAAATGCATTTTGAGGGTTATATCTTGACAAGACATTACCTGCTCTAACAGTATGTATGGCCCGAAAGGTAAGATTTTTTGCAAGTCTCAATAGAGTTTCAAATTTCCTTTAATACCTGCTATGTCATGGATGACTGAAAACCTGGGCTTTAAAGAAAAAATGTGTCAAAACCGCCATGTACCAAGTTTGTGCATATTAGGCAAGCCATGTATTTCCATAGTCCAAGTAACATATTCTTCCAAATACGAAATAAAGAAGGCTTACCTCAAACAATCAAATCATGTGTTGCTTCTGCCCAAACTTGATACAAGGCAATTCGGCTTTATAAAGCCCAAGCGCCCTAGTTTGCAGGCACAAACCCATGTTGTTCGCTTACTTGGGTCTGAAGTAAAGAACTAGATTCACTCGTGTACTGTAGCTCCTCTTATTTGACACAGACAGTGAGTTTGGAGGCTAGTCTCCACTCTAGACTTCATACATATGTAATTGCATGTTTGTTCTTGGTATTGATTCAATGTATTTTGTCCATCAAAGATTCCATGGTTTCCGTCAGTCAATGATAGAGGGCGTCTTTACTCTCTTTTCATTTTCCATTTCAGACTTCTGTCATGTTAACTTTATATAACTGTATATTTTTCATACAGCCACTGGTGATTACGTAACATCTTAAATTCATTAGGATATCATGTGATTATCTTGAAGTAGACCGGTTATTAAACTTATCTGGAATAAGTCCACTTAATGTCTTGTTGGGGCGACTAAGTGGGAAAAAGTGAATCCACAAGTTATAGGGACTAACAGATATTGTAACAGCATTAATTGGAGAATTTAAAGGCTATTAAAACAAATATGGTCCTGTTTTTTTGTCTGTACTTAATTTGCGTACAGCATTTAATTGGGATAGAGTAAAATGAATGAACAGTGTTTGCCATCTTGAAGACGCGCAAGTCATTTATATATACTCTCTAAATGGAAAGAAGTGAGTTTGCCACTTTTACATTTGGAGGGAAAGAACTTTTATTTCAAATCGAGTGGTATAACATTCAGGTTTTTAATAATTTTTAGTTCAAGTGCCTCACTGTCTTGCTAAATAAAAAAGGCTGAAAGTAAATGACATCATTGGGCACTTAATATTCCAAACATGATAATCAGCTAATTGTTTGTATAATATCATACATATAGGCCTATAATGTGATGCAACCTCGAAATTTTCATTTAAGTTTTGTGCTTTTTCGTGAGGTATTATTATGTTCCATTATAGGCATCAGATCTGAAGACTAAGAGTAATTTCATAATGCTGTATCATTAATGAGCTTAACATGAATTGCATTTCTCTAGTCTTTTACGGATATAGGGCTAAGCTGCTAAGCTGTTGGGGTGTTGGAATAAGCAGATAGGAAGCCGGTTGTTTAATAGCACCGGGTGATTTAATTAAGATTTAACTAGAGTTGAAAAGAGATTGGAAAGAGTTAGGGAGGGTATGGGGCGACATAAAGGGGCAACTATATAGACATGATAGATGCAAACTGGTTAATGCTTTCAGTGGCGGATCCAGGCGGGGCGCAGGGTACGCCCCCCCCCCCCCCCCCTGTATCCGCCACTATGTTTTTCTCTATTTTATCCTTGATATTGTCTATTTTATTTGTCACGGGGCTTCGTATTAAAGAAATGAACACTTATTTTGTAAAAATATATCTTTGCACTGTTTATGGTTTCGAGCAAGCGCTTTTATTTACAATTTATTTTGCTTCTGCTGCTAAGAATAAGATGTTAATGAAATAAAATTGTATAAATATATATTATAAAAAATCCAAATCAGTTTTTATTAAGATTTTTTTCATTTTTTATTTATTTTTATTTTATTTTATTTTATTTTATATATTTTTTATATTTTTTTATTGTATATATTTTTTTATTTTTTATTTTATTTTATTTATTTTTTTTATTATTTTTTTTTTTTTTGGGGGGGGGCATGTTTTAAGCAATTATTTTCATCATTGACTTTACCGCAACATATTATGCTGAAAATCGTATTAATTTGATCACGATCACGCGCATTTGAATGTTTTCAACAGAAATATAAATGCTGTGGATCATTAGCATCATCATCATATGAATTGTTTCCTTTCTACACCGTCACAACATTTCATTGAACTTTTCTTTTGGCAACTTTTCAACCTAACATCACGGGTCACTTATTACATTAATATTTTTCATTCTGTTCCAATGATCCGGGATGGCGTGCAGCCCCAATGGACCCAGTATTTGGTCACTTTGACCCCCATTTCTTTTTTTCTTTTAAATTTAGAATGCATGCACCTCAAGCACCTTAAGCAGTGAATGAATATTGAATCATCCAAACTCACCCGAACTCATATACGGGGTGCCTTCCTTTGTTAACCCCTCTCCCCTCTAAGTCTCCGATGGGGGGTAAAGAATGCCAACATTAAAAATAATCTCAATTTTAAACTGCAGATAATTAGTAATACAACTCCATGATACTTTGGGGATTATGCATTATGTTAAAGTTGAATCAGGGAGGTAGAAGAGAGAGAGGCCTCTTCTTTCTCGTGTGCCTTATATATATCTCACTCCCTATGGGAAGGGGGTTGGTTAAACTACTACCCCTTTTTTCATTCAAGACTAGCCCACGCTCTGACAATTATATTCTGCTATACCTGATATTCATACTCCCTTTCTCTCTCTTTGGAGTACAGCAGGGCCCCTTTATTTCCATAAAAGTCCCATTTTTATTTAATTATGGTGCATTATGGGTTGTCAGAATCATGCATCTTTACCAGAAATATTGTTGATATGGACAATCTATTGTCATGACTGGATTAATGTGGACCTCTAGAGAGTCATGAATGTTTCATGCCAATTAGGAATGTTTCATAAATATCCAGGCATGTAACTATGTTGAGTGAGGGGTGGACCAACCAGTCAACAAGTAGCCAAATTATTTGTTTTAATATTTGAAAGCTAACGAACAGAGGTGGATCCAGGATTTGAAAATGGGGAAGGAGGAAGCGGGCATTTTTTCTTTTTTTCTTTTTTTTTTTAATGGAAGGTGGCGCAGACTTCAATTATGTTATTAATGCGTGGGGAGAAAAGTGAAAAAGGAATATTGGATTGTATATTGCCTCCCCCACCCGGATTCGCCACTGCACGAACATACAATGCGCTATTATAACCATAACTATAATTTTGAATTTAGTCATGGAAACGAGACCTGATTTCTCGGCATACGAGCTTTGATGAGAGGCGTGATATCTTTAGGTTAATAATAGCGATGATTAATATTATGACGAATTTTGAAGCTGATTGTGTGATCTGTGGACAAACTTTACTTTTTTTGCATAAACTGTGCCAAATTACTAGGTCATCTCCAATGACGTCGCCCTAAGTCCCAATTTTATCACTGAGATGTAAGAAACCACTGTTAATTCCGTTGCACGCAATGATTGTCACCGCAGTCGATATGTATTATTTAAGATAAGACCATATGTTATTATTGTTTCCTGAGTTCTCTTTTCGCAAATCATTCTCGGTAAAAAAAGTAAAAATAAAAAAATAGCTGAACAATATTTACTTAAGTCTCCATAACTTGCAATATTTCTATCAAGGTTGCCCTCATATTTTAAAATTTATCCACCTCTGATCTCAGTTAGTAAGCTACAATAATGACCTAATCTTTAAACAATAATGATGAACAATACAAATATATTATATTCATCCTCTTATTTTATATATATACAAATTTCCATGATGATATTGTCCTTCCTTTACCGATATCCAAGGGGGCCTTAGAGGCCCCTATTTCCGATGATCATGGTCATGATGGTGATAAAAACATTAAAAATACCCATAACCAAAATACGAAGATGGTGTATTACAGTAATAGTCAAATGCAATAATGAAATTGTAATAAATGCTTTTATTATCATTCAGTTACTCAAGTTTCATGAGGAAAATGGTTCCTTGTAATTATTGACCTGGAAACTAAATAGGGTCACACTGATGGTCCCTGACTCATCTTATATTTTTTTAAAGTTGTTGATACTTTTACAAGAATGTGAATGATATATATGACAAGTGTGGAAACTAGGTGACATATCTTTCAAGAAAAAAAAGAAACAACAGTTGCTGTTGTTTTCACGCCATCTTACAGGTTTGGCTCAAGATATGAGCAGCTGGATGTTGCTGTAACAATAGCTGAGAAGATCAAACGAGGATGAATGTGGGCGTAAAGATGGGCTAAGAATAAAAGCCGGAAACCCTTAGAGCCAAGACGATTAAATAATACGAACATATTATTGGATATTCTTACCTCCGCCCCTCGCGGAAGTGTCTTGATTATAGGAGGCATTTGAAGGCCTATATCCGAAATTAATATTTCAAATCTACTCGAATTGATTTCTTTACAAGCATGACTAAAAGAAGTTACTCTACTTTTTCAGTTGAAAAGTAAAATTGGATCGCGGGGGAACTTGAACATTACAATTATTGGAATATTACTATCCGCCCCCTTAAAGAAATATTCGGATTTAAGGAGACCACACTTGCAGCCGAATTGTGGAATCCTGCTCGAGAATATTTCGAGCAGAGTGTTGGAGGTTATACATATGTTATATGGGTTTGCGGTTGCTCGGATTTTGAAACGGAAGATTGGAGCATACAACCCTTTTCTCTGTGGCATCGCCTCTACACGAAGAAAAGAAAGTTTTTCCCCAACTTGGGAATTAAAGAAGCAAAATATTGGAATATGACTATCCGCCCACTTAAATAAATAATCAGACTTACGGAGACCATTTTTGCAGCAGAATCTTGGAATCCCGCTCAAGAATATTTGGAGCTGAGTGATAGGTTTTAGGGTTTGCGGTTGCTCGGATTTTCAAACTGCAGATTGAAGCATACGACCCTTTCTCTCTTTCGCATCGCCTCTCAATGAAGAAAATACAGTTTTACCCGAACTTTGGAAATTAATATAAAAAATTTGGTTCTGTTATCTTATCATATTTGCAGCCGAGAAAACAGGACGGTCTGAGCTACGTGGATCTTTTTCTTTGCGATTAAAGTGTACGATGGATTGATTTCATATCCGCACTTGTTGAGGATCATCCGTTTTGTGGATTTATTGTGGATTATCTTTCATCAGTTCTGCAGGTGTCTGTAAATTAGCATTAACCCTTCTTTTAGACTGACTTACCGATTTCATCGAACGAGTATCTCAGTTGCTCAATTTTGCTATAAAAATCTTCGATTTTATCTCGATGAAAAATATGAAATTTGCGTACAGTTGAGTGATGTGTGATCTTCCCCAGTACGGACTGCATTGCCTCGACCGCACAACTATCAATCTGTATGCATTTCGACTAGTTTTAGGTTGATTTTTAATCACAAAAACAGTATATCGAGTGTCATTCGGAAATAATTTGCCCTGGTCGCTTCCGATCTGTTCATCTGAGTTTTTTGCAGGTGGAAATTGCTTCCAGACCGTCTACATAACGTACTATGGCGGAGGACGTGATTTATCAGTATTATGAAAATACGGCCGATATGCGGTCATTGTCATCTATTAAACGATTTTCGTCCCATCTTAAGAGTGGCAAGTTGAAGGCCGAAATACGTGGTAATCAAATGACATACTAGGCCTAATCATTGATTATGTGATTGCGTTTTGAAAGGATTAAGGATTAAGGATTGTAAGAAACTAAAGAAACAACGTTAACGTAAAGAACCAGTATGCCCTAATTGACAAAAAGAAAGAAAAAAATTTAAATAATTTTACAGAAATCCAAATATTGGACGACCCCCCCCCCGAGAAAATTTTCTGCCAGCCTTAGAATATGGGGTGTAAAAAAATTCTTAAATTAAAGATTCGCCCCCCCCCCCTCCCATGAAAACCAGAATCCGCAACTCTAATTTCATCTTGAATCCTGCTATCTCTTAAATAAAAGCAAGAAAAAAACATTTGTTCCAGTTGATTTCCTTTTTTCCCTTCTTCTTCTTCTTCTTCTTCTTCTTCTTCTTCTTCTTCTTCGTCTTTTTCTTCTTCTTCTTCTTCTTCTTCTTCTTCTTCTTCTTCTTCTCCTTCTTCTTCTTCTTCTTCTTCTTCTTCGTCTTCTTCTTCTTCTTCTTCTTCTTCTTCGTCTTCTTCTTCTTCTTCTTCTTCTTCTTCTTCTTCTTCTTCTTCTTCTTCTTCTTCTTCTTCTTCTTCTTCTTCTTCTTCTTCTTCTTCTTCTTCTTCTTCTTCTTCTTCTTCTTCTTCTTCTTCTTCTTCCAATTATTTTGCGTGTTCATATTTTCGCGCACGAAAATTACCACTCCGCGAATTTATTTCGAATATAACCGTATTGGGTTAGCTCGAACAAATTTAGTGTTGTTTTTGTTAGTGTGTTGTGGGCATTTAGGATGACTAGTTGTCGTCATGGGAGTCGTTATTTTGTCAGCGTAATAACGACACTTCCGACTAGCTGATTATAACAGTTCAGATATGTTTTAAATATTACTTAGAATCAAGGATCCGTAGTAGTATCATTAAAAAGTAAACAAACACAACATAATATTTATGAACATATGAACCATAATTATATCTGCTCATTAAATGAATTTTACAGTTACGTTTAATTTGTAGTGATTTTAATGGAATGCAAGTTCTATATTTAAAGGATTATTGCTTAAAGTGGGCTCTGTATAAAAATATTTAAAATTGATAGTTTGGATAACTCATTTCTCAAAAACAAATTTGATTTTGATCAGTCAAATTGTAATTGCGTTTACTAACCAACAAGTATAAATCGAATTCAGAGAAGTCACGTGATTCTTGTAAACTATGAATAATGTTTGCTTTTTTTGTATATGTTATCTATCCCGGTACGGTACATTCTAAAATCAACACATGCATTTTTATCGATTGACGTAATAAAAGTTATATCTTCTTTTTTTTCAGAATTACAATCAGACCTGACTGCTGCACAGTACACAATCTCGATGCTCAGGAAAAAGATATCGGAATTAAATAAACAAAGGTGAGCAACAAAATCATCCACGACCATAAGACGGGTTCGCGACTAATTTGCGACTCCGAGTCTCTGAAGTCACGGATACCTCGCGACGTGGAGACTTTGTTAGTTGCGCGAAATCGAACTTGTTCAGACTGCATTCATGAGATTTTTCCAGTCGTGGAGACATCTCCGAGACACATCTGTGACTTCTCCGCGATGTCTCAATGGTAGCTGCGACTGTCGAGACTGTTGCAACTAATCAGTCGCGGGAGTCGCGGAGGCGTCTACTCCGTTGAGATACCACCTTTTGTGTGTGAAATACCTTTGTTGGGGCGTGATTATACATTATAAATGTATTGATCATGCTGATAGGCATACATCTTCATTCTTGAAAATTTATACCGAAAGTAATTTCAGAACTTTTCCATCGGCACTGCTGACAAAAGACATCAAAAATTTGTTTTCAATCTCAAAAGTGTCATTGGTGACAGTCGTGACATTTTGGACCGTTAATTAAACTTTGCCCTTTTCGAAAGTTAAAATGGTACCCTAAAATTATTTTGTGCGGTTTCATTTGTGGCTTGACCCCTGGAAATTAGGATAGAAATATCTTCTTCTTTCCGAGTTATGGTGACACACACGCTGTAGAGGAAATGGGCAATAATTACAAAGGCATCATTTTAGCACCGTTTTAACTAACAATGGGAGATTGGTGGAATAAGGTCGTAATTGATAACTTGAGCTCATGATTGATAACTTTATCCAACCAAACTGCTCAGAGGCCATTTTGCTTTAATTAAACGTCGTACCATAGTTCAAGACCATTAATTATCAAATTTATTTTCTAAATTAATTTGAATGACATTATCAGTTGACTGTTCATAATTTCTCAATATTATGCATGCAGACATAATAGAATTCGGTAGAGGTAACAATAATGTAGTATGTTGAATATACAGTTGTAAGAACTGAAGTGGCTACCCTGGGTAAATGAAACGATAATATTATTATGATTATTATAAATCTTTAATTAAATAGTGACTTTTTGGCACCCATCTCTCACCCATCTTCCTCCTTATTGCCCATCACAAATTAGTCTTGTCCCAAGGCGGAATTTATTAACTTCAAAGGGAAATGTTTGATTAGGGTCAAGCTTCAAGCAGGGGGTACAACCCCCTGCCTCAAGTGTGAAAATGGAGAGGGGTAACCGGTGTCGCACGCTAAAACGTCCGGCCAGGAGAATCCGCCCGCCAACGTGCATATAATCTAACGTGGGAAGCTATAGCGTGCACTGTTCAAAACCAAGCACCCTTCAACCCCAACTCTTTTCTGGCTCCCTATTTGATCATTATAGGATTAATTGAGACAGATCTTTTTAAATCATAATCCCTGAGACTGTATGCAACATTTAGATTATCGATTTATGCTTGGGCTTCTTTGTCAAAGCTTAATGTATCTCACCAATCCCATTTCGATCATGGAGCTAGCTACGTTTATATTTACATGTAAAGTACGCTTGACGGACGGATTCGCCTGGCCGGACGTTTTCGCCTCCGACACCGGCTGTTACAATATTTCAGTTGAATGTGACAACATATATTAAAATCAAGATGCCGCACTAATCTAGGGTAATAAACATCAAATAAATAAAATTATAGCAGGAAATTGTCGCAGGATTGTAACCGGACGCCATTGTATCAAACATTCTTACTTTCTAAATATAAAAGTGTGAAAAAGACACTCAGAAGAAATGAAGGAGAACTGACCAGTAAGCAATAGCCAATATGTTATGTACTCTAAATGCAGAGTGGAAATTTCACTCCTTGAAATGAAGACACAAAAATTGACACAAAAATCTAAAAGTCAAAATTGAGAGAAATAGGAAAAAATTACTGACAGAAAATATTGACAATTTGAAGAAGGATATGTAATATATACATATACATGTTTGTTAATGTCAGACTATGAATTAATGATTCGAATGTGACATATTGACATAAATAATTTTTTGCCCTTTCTTTTTTTTTTTTTTTTTTTTTGGGGGGGGGGGGTCAACTCATATTCCACATACCAATATCGATGTCAAAAACAAAAAGTACGTATATGCATGATATCGAATAGCATAAGTTGTATGAGCGGAGAAACATTTGTTAACATTTATACTTGTTACTCAATTGAATTACCGGTCCACTATACAAAAGCTATTAATAGTGGATAAAAATAAACATTTGTTGCACAACATCGTGACTGCCAAATATTTTTGGCAACCCCTTTAAGAGGCATTCTGTATGGCTTTAATTCAATCGATCTAGTACATGAACATGAAAGAAACATGTGTTTGACAATAATACTACACAGTAAAAAAAAATAATAAAAATACAGAAAAATACAACAAAGTGTATGATGTCAGCAGAGTCGCCATACAAAAATGTAATTTAAAATATAGTTTTGTTGTAAATTTCTCCCTTAAGAATTGATGAAAGAGAAGGAAAAATATCATTAGAGTTTTATAGCATATACGTATTTGGTTTAAACGGAACAAATGTGTTACTCCTGATGTATAATTTTGTATTTCTCACGTAATTATTTGCAGGAGAAACTTACAACAAAACTGTTTTTTTAAATTACATTTTTATGGCGACTCTGCTGACAGCAGATTTGCTGTAAAAATACATATACTTTTTTACAATGTACGTTTTGGTGATTTTGTATTTATAAAAGTTGTATTAATTTATAACCAGAAAGGAATAAAATGAACATTGTATGTAGCAGATCCTCATCATAAAGTAAAAATGTTCATTGTTTTTACTCCCCAAAAATATGCCAAATAATGAGGTGGCGGTAGTCATATAAAAGATATTGATTTCTAAAAAGATGTATTTTACATTATATTCTGCGGTATAGATCTGGAATTTAAAAATAAGGGATGCGCCGCAGAAAGTTTTCCGTTCGGATGCACCACATTCATTCGAGATTTGTTTCTTGCTGTATTTTTTTTTTTGTTTCTCCTTGTTTCTTTTTTTTTTTTTTTTTTTTTTTTTTTTTTTTTTTTTTTTTTCTTTTTTTTTCTTTTTAATAAATATCTTTATATAGCTCTTCGGCGATTGTCTCGATGGCTCCTTTCATTTCAAATCATCTAGGGAGAAAATGTCGTAACAATCGTAGAAAATGGCAGATGGGGAAGAAGTCTTTTGTTTGCACGAAAATCTCTTGAAGTATCTGTAAAAAGATGATATCATACCCGAAAGTTCCATCCTCGCCATTCTGATTTCCTTTTCACATCCCTCTATGTGAATTCGTTTCTAGTATTAAAGGGATTTGGTAACTTCCTAAAAGCATGTGTAAAAGGGACCGAAATTAGTATAAATTCTATTACTCTGACCATGCTGACTGTAAAAATAAACTTGTGGAACAGTGCATGAAAACGAACGAGGCTGGGTCTACGGCCATGCGTGAACACTGCTTCCAGACTAACGTAACGTATTATGTTTATAGTCATGTTGTCAAACTGAGCTACATGTATTTTAATGAATTACGATTTGAATTTTCCTTCAATGTTACTGTCTCCCTTTAATATGGTATGACCATTCCCTTGCTAGAGACTACTGTACTGGTCATACAGCTGGTCATGTATCTGGTATTCATCATGAGACATAGGAAGGATCACCATAGGGGAGAGGCTACGAGTATTTCCTGGAAACGAATGACAAATTAAGAAATGAAATAGTGTTTGTTTGTTTGTTTGATTTTTTATTGTTTATTTTATTTACTTTTTTTTTTTACTTTTTTTTTTACAAAGGGTCACACTAATATTTAACTTCATCAAAAATCATAGAAACCGGCATTAAGAACTTCGAGCATCTCTAGTAAAAAGTACAAATTGTGAACGTTCAGCGCCCAGTGACGTCTTTGCTTACTGTCTCCTTCCCCCTCTGTCGAAGCACACGGTTTTTTTTTTTGTTTTTTTTTGTTTTTCTTTTTGTTTTTTTTTTAAATACGTTTATATTATATACATATACTTATCTTAACTATATATTTTTCATTCACTCTTTGTCTCTCTATCTCTCCTCCTCCATCTCTCTCGTCTCTCTCTCTCTGCTCTCTCTCTCTCTCTCTCTCTCTCTCTTCTCTCTCTCTCCTCTCTCCTCTCTCTCTCAATCTCTCTCTCTCTATCTCTCTCTCCTCTCTCCTACAGTCTGAAATGATTCCTATCAAGGTACATGATGAGATGTTACAGAGAGCCAATGACCGAGCCCACCTGGCTGAACGGAAGGTATCCATTCTAGAGCAGGAGGTAACTAGACAAACTGTAATGCATTTCGTCACAAGATGGCCGCTGTGATAAAAGCACATTGATTCGTTCTGATCTTTGGCCCGTGGCTTAGGGTGACGAAAATAGACAACTCTGTTTCAAAACGTACTACATTACTCCATCTGTGAAACTTCAGAGAAAAACGCTCTCTCCGTCTCTGTAAAAAAATTTTCTTCATATTTGAAATTGATCTTCATTTATTTTAGTTATGATTCTGTTTTTATAAATAGATTATCTTCTGAGATTTTTTAATGATATGTTACAAAAAAAGGGGGGGGGATTCCTTACAACTTAGTTCCCAGTTTCTGCTTACACAGTAAGGACATGCTATAAAATTAAAAATTAAAAAAAAATAAAAAAAATCATAAAAACTACTCCTATTTTGGTCTTTTTATTTAGTCAAGAAGTTACGCACACAACGAACTCCACCGACCATACCACCAATTAGTACTTCAAATACGATGTCAGCTATATCAGAATTACCTGGAGAGGGTTATGGAGGAACCACTCGGAGCAGACATTGAGGAGACATATAAACCCCACATCATCCTTAAGGTTCCAGGGTTGGGGTCATGCCATCTGTAGCCACGTCTTCAAAGCGTGATCGCACAGGACGCCCAAAGGCCACATTTGATGTTCATAGGAATGCCCCCATTAATGGTCACACCAATGGACACCATAACTGATCTCATAACCATCGTACCAATGAACAGCATACCTTTGTTCTCGCGAACGGACACGCAAATTCCAAGTGTCACCCTCAGGACATTGCTCGCGTCGCAGTTCTCACGTGGCGTCAGTGTGATGCCTTCGGTAGCTCCTCAACCGGTCATGCCCTCCATTGCAACAGTCAGGTTCGACAACGGAAAGAACAACCACTTTGATGATTACCCCGAGCCGTGCGTCTTCACCGGCTCAAAAGACGTTTGGACGCAGCTCCAAGCAAACCAAAATGCATTCCGCAAGAAAACGGTACTGTCCATTACTGGTAATGTGTCTATGGTAAGCGTGAACGCTTAGCAGCGCAACCGAAGGCTCGTCGGAGGCCAAGTGTGCATTCTCTTGTGACTCAGTCCATTGTAAACCTGGATGATCAACGTGAGCGGGAAATGGAAGAGGAGGAAGAGCGGAAACGTCTTCAGGCTGAACGAGAAGAGATGGAAAGACTTGAGCAGGAACGGATTGATATTCTTAACAAGGAAAACAAAACCACCAAACATAAAGGGAGATTTAGAAAAACAACTAAGGCTTCAAAAGGTGGCAAATCTTTCTTGTCTCGTAACAATACCTCAAAACCCAAAGCAGCCAAGTCGGGAACGCAGAAGTCTTTGTTAAGTCGGATGCATACCAAGTTCTTCACAACGCGCAGGAAGACCCTGAGACACATCTATGACCTACCGGAAGTGTCATCACTGGAAACGTGTAGCATGACCTCGGATTACGAGACACCATCGCAGAAGATGCAAAACTTTTCCGCAACGCCTCTGATCTGTAAGTTAAATTTTATTTTACTTCTCTGAGACACACAAATTTGACCATGATATCATAAGCATAGAATAGGATCACAGCTTTTCATACGAAAAAAATGTATATGCTTTTCTCTTACATAATAATAGCGATTAAAGTACTATTAATTCATCTAATTTCGTTATACATTTCCTTACGTGCATTACACCTCTGTCATTCCATTCCAAATGCACCTCCATCATATGTCAATCCACCATAAGTATACAAATTTAGTGAATTAGTATGAATCATCTTATTTATTTTTTTCACTTCATGATTTCACCATCTAAGTACAAAATAGAATGTGAATATGTAAATTTAAGATGTAAACTTGTAAGTGCCAATAACTTCAGGCATATAAAAGTGAAGCCCAAAACTTGACTATAAAAACTTCTTCTTTTTTTTTTACATGTTTGTATTATACGTTAGTTGGTGAATTTGTATAATTTTGAAGACAGTATTTTCATAATACCACAATGATCTGTATCTCGGCTTATTTTTTATATAACAAAGTGTACGTTGAAATAATCCGTCGACATTATAAGATGGCTGTAAATTGGTAAACTGGTCTAGAATTTGGTCTAGGACAAAGCTGCTCGGTTTCCGAGTTGGCCACTATAGCAGCTGTATTCTATCTTTCCTATTTATTAGGTCCAAATCCGGATAAGAAACCGCTGAAACCGCGGATCCATCCGCGGGTAAAGACACTCAAAAAGACCGGGAGCGTGAGACGAAAACCGAGATCCAAGCGGACATTCAAAACCGGTTAGTGTGCTCGATATTAGTCCGAATTAACACCCTCTTAAATTTCACTAATCCGATTTTGAAAATTTTGGAAATGTTTTATGCGTTGAAAACTTTGCTTTTGAACTATACCTCACAGAAATTGAACAGTATAAGAAACATATATCAGTTTATAGTTCTTTTAGCAGACCTACCTTTCCTTTTTTTTTTTTTTTTTTTTTTTTTTTTTTTCTTCTTCAAATGCTTGAATAACTGATCGATTATTTCCTGGACATAATAAGAATAAGAATATTTTACTTTTTATACGCCTGAAGTTGTTGCATGTTACATTATGATACCCTTTCACACCTAAAATTTACACGCCATGCTTCGCACTTATTGTTTTGTTTTGTCTTTTAATAATCATGCATGTTTCTTTGTTCATGTTATAAGTTTGATAGCAGCTAATCCTCAATCGATGATGATGGTGGTGGTGATGATGATGATGATGATGGTGGTGGTGATGGTGGTGATGGTGGTGATGGTGGTGGTCATGATGGTGGTCATGATGATGTTGATGATGATAATGATGATGAAGCTGATGATAATATTAATGGTGGTGGTGGTGGTGGTGATGATGGTGGTGATGATGGTGGTAGTGGTTGTTGTGGTAGTGTTGGTGGTGGTGATGATGATGATGATGATGATGATGATGATGATTATGAAGATAATGATGATGATGCTTTTAATGCTGGTAATGGTGATGATATTGATAACTGATGATACTTTCCGATGTACACGATGAATGAGTGTGCCCGTTAACTAAAAGCATACATGTATGGCCTTTAGTCGATTCCTCTTGCTGTTTCCCCCAAGTCATCGTGCTTCCCGAGATTCGGCGATATGCATTGTATCGCGATTTCCGAGACCGCATGACGTCTCGGAAAACGCGATAGCTCGGAATCTCGAGAATCGCGTTGATTTTAGGAGAAGCGGCAAGAGGCCTCGACTTATGGCTATACAATCATGTATTATCATAATAATGACGTTCAGAGTGAAAATGAAGATGATGGGGAAGAAAAATGAGAGGAGGAGGAATGAGAGGAGGAGGAATGAGAGGAGGAGAGAGAGGAAAACGTATAAAGATTCTAATAGATCTTGAATGGTAATGTTTTATAGCAGATAAAACCAGGGTAAATGGCTCACTGAAAGTTTGAGTAAATCACATATTTACCCGTTTGCATTTTCTTTTTGTAAGAGTTTAGACCGTCACATCTATCATATTATTTATCTAATTTGCTGACCCCCCCCCCCAAAAAAAAAAAATAATAATAAATAAATAAATAAATAAATAAATAAATAATAAAAAAATAATAATAATAATAAATAAATAAATAAATAAATAAATAACAAAAAAATTGTGTATTCCTCTCACTTTTAGGCATAAATTGTATCAAAATCAACTCAATATCTGTGTAGACCCCAACTTAGTTTGGGCAATGACCACTTTGACACTTATGCTAAACATATGTTTGATAGATGAAAACCAAGATATTGTCGGTTCTTTTTCACTTCCTCCATTTTTGCTTTGACTTTGAGTCAGGATCGTCTTCAATGTGTCACAAATTCCGTTTTTTCAACCTTGCAATTCTCATAACACCTTCTTATCTTTGGGAAGCTAATGACCTAAGGATTTGGTTACTTCTGTCAAAGCCATGAACACACAAGAAATAAGTTTGAAGTTTGAAATTTGAAGGACAAATCTGTCGGTTGGTTACCAATTTTTTTTGTTTTGTAATGTCTATTTTCTTTAAAAACTGGAAGGACAAAATTTCTGGTGGTCTACCAATTATGATTTTTTTTTTTTTTCTTCAGTGTCACTCTAAAGAGATTAGTAATTATACTTACATCGGTCTGAAACCTCACTGGACTCATACGAACCAATAATTGACCAAACAAAAGCCATCGGTTAATATATGTTATTGTTTATTTTGGTCGTTGTAGTGAATCTGAAAATGACGTATTTGCTTGGTTATTAGCAAAATTTGCCATGACATGCTGCATTAAATTCAGGTCAAATGAAGAGGGTCAGAAGAGAGAAGAGAGAGAGCAGAGAGAAAGAAGAGAGAGGAGATGAGATGAGGAAGGAGAGAGAAGAAGAGAGAAGAGAGAAGAAGAAGAGAGAGAGAGAAGAGAGAGCAAGGAGAGAGAGAGGAGAGAGAGGGGAGAGAGAGAGAGAGAGAGAGAGAGAGAAAGAGGCGAGAGGAGAGGAGTGAGAGGAGAGAGAGAAGAAGGAGAGAGAAGAAAAGAGGATATAGGATGGTGATGAAGTTGATTAAATATTTTGAATAATTAAAGAAAGAGAGAGTTGGATCTTTTCTAATATATTAAAGGTATATCGTACGTTGGCGATGATTGTAATTTTAGAAAATAATTGTTTTAAGTTGTTAAAGCTAGTAAGGTTATGGATAAGCCTTTTATATTAACAATTTATAATTACTAATATATTATCATTATTATCAATTATATCATTACTAATTATGCATGATTACCATTTAAAGTAAATAATTTAGAGGGGGAAAATGAAAAAACGTCGATAGAAAGAAATACAATATACCTGTAACGGGCAATAACGGATAACATTACCTTCCTCACTCGCAAATTCAGAGTTTAATATGTTTCAGTTCGCATATTATAGAAATGCAAATAATGATTGTATTGTTTTGCGCAGTTATGATTTAGCGGGATTCTATAGGTGAGTGTGGGGTCATGTAAACAAGACACATTTCAGCAAAAAGGAATTCCCAATTATATAGAACTGGCACACATAAACAACGGGAAACATTCAAGACAATAAAGAGAGGGTAACTAGCACTGCAAACATGCAAAACTATTTAGTTTAAGACGATTTTCTCTTTTCAAAGTTATTAACAAGCATTTGTTTACCAGATTATGTACAGTGTATTTGGAACAGTGATACTAAAGGTATTATTTTGATACGCCAAGTACTCAACATTTTTAATTGATCTGAAGAAATACTCTTAACTCACTCTGCTTGAGGGAGGAGCAGGGTATTGCTAATACGCCGACGTCGTACGCGGAGGCACAGCGTGGGCATCGTGGGTTGCCCTATACTCCACGCGCTCCAGAACCTCGTCGGCCCCCGCGGTGGGCGCCCGTAAGGCGCCAAATGGACCTCAAAAGGGAGGGGGCGCAAATTGACCATAGAGGGTCGCCTAAAACGAGCAAAATGCGTAAAAAAAAATCAAAAAAAATAAAAAAGGAAAAAACATAATTGATTTTGAACTGGATTTTAATCTTCAACCTACCCCTTACAACTGATAAAATGACATAATGGTTGGCCGAAAGCCGAAATTTTTCAACACCTACCCTCCCCCCCTCCCCTCCCCCCTCCCCCCCCTCCCTCTCCCCATTTTACTTTCGAGAACATATTCACCTGCTAAAGAATAAAATTAGCTGCATCATGGTTCATAACGTATTTGCCAGATTTCTTTAAATAAAAGACAGTTACTCCTTTTATACTAACTTATTATACATTTGTACTCAATATACTGCATATGTATTAGCTAACTATATGAATATTGCATTCCGTCCTAACAACTTTCACGACATGTATTTCTAAAAACTGTGATACGATTCGTAATGAGGTGACATATGGTTTATGCTGGTCACTATATGTATATCATATTGCAAAGTTTGTGTCTGGTTTTATTGCAGGTAGTTAGGTTTACATGGGTAGGCAAGTCTATATTTCACTATATTTCCCTTGTTCATTATCACAGTACATGAAGGTCAAAGCTAATCTTCTGGAAATCCCACGTTTCTTTCTCTCCCCCCCCCCCCCCCTCCCTCTCCCCACACCTGGCATCGGATCCTCCCCCCCTCAGACTCTACAATTTGCTAAACCTTCTCTATCATCGTCAACTTCCACCCTCCCTATTGCCTCAACTTTCTGTTTACTTCTTCTTTCTTCTTCCTTTCCCCTCTCTCTCTCATCTTCTCATCTCTACTCTCCATTCTTTTCCTCTCCCCTCTCCCTCTTCCTCCCTCTCTCTCTCTCATCTCCCATCCTCTCCTCTCTTCTTCTCCTCCATTCTTCTTCTCTCTCTCACTACTCCTCTCTTTCCCTCTCTCTGCTCTCCTCATGTATTTCTGCTCTCAACCGTCTATACGTTCTTCTTTTCAGTTTGTATTCACTGATACTCGTATGATACTTCTTCCTTTGGTTGCTTCATGTATATTCACTTCAATACTGGACTATTAGCCTAAGTTCCGTCTTCAGGTCAACACATACAAGAAAAATCCCCCATCCCCCCCCACACAAAACTAAGAAATTAATGTAAAATCCGGCTGATCACTCGTATTGCGCATGCCATCTTTCACGTCACTACAAAAAACATCGCTTCGCGAAAAGAAAACTATAGCAGCACGCTCCAAACGTTTGGTGTTTGCATATATCATATTTTATGAATGGCAAACGTTTCAATGTCTCACAAACGGTCACGTCTGTATTATTATTCTTCGATGCTAAATATTGACTTGTACAGAACAATATAATATTATGAACTGTAATAATCATTGTGCCAGTAACAGTTATATAATCGCGGAAGAGAGAACTCCGACTCTATATATATATCTCTGTGTGTTGAAATGATCTGCTTTTGTTCATGTGACTTTGAGAAGGAATTATTAACCAGTTTCGACTGCTGTATTTCGATTGCATAAACAGGTGAGTCTTTATTTTATATCTTTTTGATAATTATTCAAGGTTATTGTTTTATTTGTGCTTTATTCATTACTGGGCTTTTGTCAGTTATACTGTTTATTTAGGCTTCTTTCCCTTGGACTTTTAACTAATGTATAACCTGTTATTGGAGTATTAACTTGGAATCCACTTTCCATGCATTACTTGTTGATATATCTGACAAGGATCTGGCAAGTTATTGTGTTGTCATTAACAACCTTTGTTTAAAAAGTATACGAAAGCTCTGTAGATATATTTAAAGGATTTTATTTACCTATGTCAAATGGTTTGTCTAATTTTAGTGCTGTTCATGAATATATCATTTAAAATTGATTTAACATTACAAAACGTAAGCCATAACTCACTTAAATAATCTGTACTTTAATGGAAAACGTGGGCATTTTTTATGAATAAATAAGTATAATAAAAATTATGGCCATTGAAACACACATGTGACTGTGTTTAACATGTATAATGTACATGAATGTAATAAACATGTTTCAATTTCATTTTAATTGGCAATGACTACGTTCGTGAAATCCACTTGCTAATTAATGTCAGAGCAATTTCATGGGCAGCATGCTAGCTGATAGGCGATGTGTTTCAGTTTCATGAGGATTTATTGTAATAATTAATCCGGCTCACCCCAATAATTACTAAATTAACATTCAGACCCACCATACATCTACATATAAGTATTATGTTGATGAATGAAAGGCAAAGGGCACACTGGGTATATGCACGGTCATTCGGGGTGGTGTCTTACTAGGTGAATATTATTCGAGAAAGCGAGGCGATAAAAGCTGACCATTGTTTTGGAGGGGTTCTATATCCCAGTTTGCAGGCGCATATGTCCGTCATAATATATAAATTTCAGTAAGAATTAAAAGAAAATAATAAGCAATCAAAGTCCTTATTTCAGACACGATACATTTTGTAAAATTTTCAAAATCATGATATGATCCGTGCTTACAGCATATAATTTGTGCAAAAAATGGAATTACTCAAAATTTAGATTTCTAATAGAAAACGCTTTCTACAAGTTGGAAAATAATCATGTTAATATAGAAAACTTTTGATAAGAAAATGAGCGTTAAGAGAGAAAAATATTTAAAAATAGCTGGAGCATAATGATTATTGCTTTTTAAGCTAACAATTTCACTTTACTTTTAAATTTTCCAGTTGAGTTCAGACTCATAATTCCGCAATCATGGCAATGGGCGGATTTGACATGATTCATAAGTCATGCAAGGAGGCCTTTTTTTGTCTTTATAGATTATCATGTCCGCAAAGTTGGGCAATGAAATAAATCATTACATATTTTTTGTTTTCATCATAATGCAAGATTATTATTATGATGAGGAAGACAAAATGGCAAAATCTGTTTGTGATTTGTTACACAAAAGACATCCTCATTTCGTACAATAGAAACTTCCTTATTATATTCAACGAATCATTTTCGTTATAAAGGAAATCATTCATCATTGAAAAAAAGAATTTTCGTGAATTTAAAAGAAAATAAAGGGTCAAAATGACGCGGTCATTTTTTGTCTTATCAAATATAAGCATAAGATTATCAGTTGTCATTCTCTACGCAATAAAAGGTATTGGATGCAGGTGATTTAAGAAATCATTTGCGTCAAGGAAGAAGATTGCCTTTTTAGGTATTTCCTATTGATTCCAAAGATAGCAATGCATGATTACAATTGCAAGGCGTTTCAAAATCCGCTTTAGCGTGCATCAAATGATATTCTTTTACATTTAAAGGAAGCTTACTAGTTTAAGGGCAAAATGTTTCCTTAGGTTATGAAATTCACATTGGATTATTTTGATCCCGAAGTTGCTAACATTCCAATATAAGTGCTTGACCCACACTTCCTGGCCAAAATTCAGTCTATAAAATCTATCTGAGTAATTTCAATGACTTAGTAGATGTTAAAATCAAAGTCAAATACAATATCAATATCGCCTTACATAAGTTATTACATGATGGAAAGGAAAATTAAGATAAAGGAAATGGTATCCAAAACAGTGTTAACATGAGGTCCAAGCGATAACTTAATTATCATGTGCTGTATTTGATATATGGATATGTAAAAATGTTTCTGAAAACTGATCCGAAGGCAATTAAGAATCTAATTTACGTACACCTATGGCTAAATAAAGTAATTATCAGTTGTTGCTTTTTTTAACCAAATATATATATATAGATAAAATTTGTATTATCCATTTGTTTAACAAGAAATGTCATTTTCATTTCAATTTAGTAAACAAAACTGTTTTAATCACAAAATGTCAATTAGCATGATTTTGCTATGATTATGTTGATTTTATAGAATTAACTTTAATACTCAAAGTGAGATACATATTCCTCGTGCTAGAGGTGACTTTAGCCAAATATTAAATATTTGAATACATTTTCCACTTCCCCAAAATATATACGGATATAAAATATCGACATGAACTATCAAGGGAAATATGACACTACGTGTTTCGTTCATTTCACAGGAAATTGGTAAAATTTCAGACAAAATGAAATCGATAATTATTTGCATATAGCAAAGTTCAAAGGGAAATACAAATTCGAATCTTAGTACTTTATTATATACTTCACACTTTCATTTTGTGTCGGGGAAAAGAAAAGAAAAATATTTTATTCAACATGTTATCTTACGTTACAACATACATTAAGTTAAATTACCATCAATTTATATTTTATTCAAAAAGGGGGAAAATGCTACCAAGGAAACTATTTGTCGTCATCGCAAAATAAGAATAACATTAAATTATATAAAGAGAGCTACAAAATTTGTTAGGTGCATATTTACAAAGAAATGTATACTAAATTGTTTTCAATCATTTGTTGATTATGAAATTAATGCCATAAAACAAATGTATCTACCTTGAACACCTCCCCCTTAATAATTAATAACTATATAGTTTCGATTCTAAAATACATGTCAGTTATCGAATTGATATACATTCGAAATTAGCCATGAAACGATAACACTATTTCAAAAAAAGGTAAACTTGTCTGTAAAATAAGCGTAACTTGCTTTCAATAATTAAAAGCTTGCCGTTTTGTTTTACAATATTATAAAATGAAGAAAAAAAGTTAATACATTCCAAGAATTGACCATTTCCGAAATTGATATTGAAACTAGATTATGATATTAATACACACGAATTGGTTTCATTGAAGTAATCCATATCATGGGTTTAAATTCCACAAGTATCGGGTTAATATTGTCAAGCTGTTTTAAGCACAGACTGACCGAAATGATAAAAAGCATATACTGTAGGTAATTAGTAGACCCTTCCCTAGAAAGATCCCATGCATTAGCTATAATATGCCCACAGTGCCACCAATAAGTCAAATTTAGTGATTTTGAACAATCTATCTGTATTTCAAATTTTATGTGTGAACGTAATAAAGGACACCGGTTATTACTTTGATCATTATGAAGTTTTCCCACTCGAATTTATTGAGACTGATGATAAAAACAGATAATAAATGTCAAACTGATACGAACTTCGTTAGATACGATTTGATTACTTTGTTTTAAATGTCGTCATAACTTTATCCTGATCTTCACCAAGACGTTATGGGAAAACGATAAAAGGACCAAGATACCACTTTCGGGTTTTGTTTTTAGTCATATATTTACTCGTGGGAAATGGTGGGTCAATAATCGAGGGCTATGTCCTAAAATGTCCTTATACCGACCCTGCTTTTAAATGTTCTAACTGTTGCGCATTTTCCACCCATTTATTTATTTTAAAAAAATTCTTTATCTCTCTCTCTCTCCCTCTCTCTCTCTTTTTTCTCTCTCTCCCCTCCCCTCCTTCTTTCGTTTGTATCTCTCCCTGTCTCTGCCTTAATGTGGTTTTTCCTATTT
>CALNVZ010003426.1:48535150-48607786 GCA_940671915.1 Paracentrotus lividus
ATGTATAGAGAGAAAGAGAGAGAGAGAGAGAGAGAGAGAGAGAGAGAGAGAAAGAGAGAGAGAGAGATGACTGGGCTACAAACAGCGGTAAATTGGGGATAATGGGCGAATAGGCATTTTCAGACATAGACAAGCGCAAAGACGTCGTGACTGGTACAAAATCGAGATGAGAGGGGGAAAGAGAGTGCGGAGGATAGAGAGAGAGAGAGAGGGAGAGAAAGAGAGAGAGAGAGAGAGAGAGAATAAAAAGGTGATGGAAAGAGGGGAGGGGTTAGAATACATAGAGGGAGTATACCGTAGCAATTATCATGCGATAGAAAAGAAAATAACGGTAATGGGCATTTACATGACTGAATACTCTCGTAAATTACATAACAGTAGAGATCTACTCAAGATGTTAACATGTTCCTGGGAACTATGCGCCTTGTACAGAGCAAACGATCGACTCTGTGGTGATACATTGCTTCAGTATCAAATCAATAAATATGTAGAAGGATGGAGATAAAGACGGAGAAGGAGAGTTATTTTAAAGTTGTTGTTGTTGTTGTTGTTTTGATTTTTACGGCGCTTTTTAAAGAACGAGAAGCCGAAGCAGAATGAGAAAGAGAATTAATTTAAAAGAGGATGAAGGAGAAGCGAATAGAGAGGGGTAAGGATCAGAAGAATGGGGGAAAAAGAAGATGAGGAGGGGAACTGTGATAAGGAAGCATTCAGGAGAAGAGAAGGAAAAGAAGGAGGGAGATGGAAAACGAGACAGAGATGGGAAAGGAATAAGGAAGAGAGGGGAGAGGGGAGAGAGATAGAAGGATAGAGAGAGAGAGAAGGATGGGGAGAGTCATATGATGATGAGAGACAGTCGAGACGAAAGGGGCAACAATGAGAGTGAAGGGAGAAAGGGTGAGAGAGGGATAGACAGGGAAATCAAGATTCAACATGTATGATGATCATGATCATGTGGCTAAAGTGAGTAATACATCGTCATTCAAAAAATTTGCAGTGAAACGCGAGAAGAAGAAAAAAATATATATGTCGTGTGGTGTCTGATGCGGTAAAATACCCGAGATATGAGTAATGGTATACCGCGAGATACCAGTAGACCAGTGTAGAGTATAATGTTGTTATCACATGGGTAGGATATCAATGACCCATATTCACAAAGGCGTCCTAAAGTTATACCTAACTGAAATATTTAGTTTAACTATGGGTAGCAAAATGTGACACAATCCGGAACAATAGATGTTCGATTTATCTGAATTTTTGGTACTGAAATTCTTTAAAAATTGCCTTGGAATGATAAATACAAAGTTTTCCTAACCATTAAAGTAGGATTTCAGAACCAGTAAACTTGTACGGAACCTAACAATTTTGACAGATTGTGACACATTTTGATACTCATAGTTAAACCACACATTAACTTTAGGACACCTATGTGAAAACGGGCCATTTTGTTCAGACTACAAAAGTCTGTTAAAAAAATATATTTTTCAAGCTCGTCCGTTTAACTATACACCCCTCACCCTCTAAGATATTCCGACCCACAGCTCACTGCAGGGGATTTAATCATCAATGTATATCAACCTTTACGTAGCCTGGTAACGGCATGCTTTTGAAACCCAATAGAAGATCATAGCCTTAGTATGGGGATTTATCATTCGAGCACAAAACATTTGGTATCTTAATTTCGTTATTACCAATACATGAAATACGAAAGTCGTGTCAGATTTTTAACAGGCACCTTGCTATTTTCTGATAATAATACCCAGACAGAATTATTTGAAATAGACACGTGCTGCCAAACACGCAGGGAATCAAATGGAAAGTTTTTTGTTCAAACTATTACCTCGTCAATCTGAGGACGAAATATTGATATGACTTATGGGTTGTTTTACTGTTTACGATCAGGTACACCGTAAAAAAAATGGGCTTCTGTGCAACATAAAAAGAAACATACATGTAGGTACTGTAATCTAAAATCTACGATGGCAAGCTATTTGGCAATGTTAGAGCAACCTACAAGAGAAAAATAAATTATTGAGATACACATTTACTTCTAAAAGTTGACCATATCTGGCATTTTAGGGCAAATTACTGTCTCATTTTTTTTTTTTTTCTAATTTTGATCCTGCGCATCTTATTATTAGCAATTATTAGGCTTGTTTATCCAATCAAAATTGACTGAAATGCAATTGTTTCAAAACTGAAAACACCAGAAGCTATACAGTTAATTTGATTTTTTGTTGTTGTTGTTTTTTTTGTTTGTGACCATGAACCAAAAATGGGGTGCCAAATCCGTCAAAAAATTTCCTCTCCGAATTCGATGTTTTTACGCGTAGATAGACATCACTGTCTTGATGAACTGTTTTTGTATAATATGCAACAAACTGTTTACTTTGCCCACATCCCCTTATTTTTCAGACAGTTCACGTTACACTGTTATGTAGTCAAATCACGCTCCGTCAAAAAAAGCGTCCTCTCCGAAAAATGAAGCAATTGGCATTACGTGTAATAAAAAATTTGAACACCTATAGAAAAATAAGTTGGTGACGTGACCTCATGCCTCAATATCATTTCACTTGTCTAGAACACAAACACAAAATTTGAGGAAAAACAAAACATTTTTTTTTTTTTTTTTTTTTTTTTTTTGGGGGGGGGGGGGTCCAGTGAGACAAATGGGTGTACCTTGATTGTAAAACAACCCTTATAAAACAACCCTTATTTAATGTTTCGATATCTGTAATGATATGTGACCTATTATCTCGGCACTTAGAATGATAATCGTATATTTGACTTTTTGAAAAGATACACAAATACATGTATTTCCACGAAGATCCGAACGATTAACATGTCAGTCATGTCAGTCACACCTATAGAACAACTACATAATACACAACACAAATAATATTACACTGCGTTGAATGGAGAAGGTTGTATCCATTATTTTGTTGATTATGAAGCGATTGAGTTTGTGTGACTGGGTGCAAGTGTTTTGTATGAGACACTAAAGTCCAAAGTATGCGACCTAATAAATGCCATATGAATAGCTAAGGGCAATATATACGGAAGCATGCAACATGATATTTCCATAATTTACTTTCAGGCAAGTCCAAAAATAGATCTCTGAATTCCAGAGAAATACAAATATTGGTTGATAAAAGTCAAGGTCTAGATGTGGATAGTGGAACAAAATGTAAATTATTTCAGATTTATTGACATAACTATAATAGGGTATGTACAAGAGGCGTCTATTATGTTTGTTTTATGATTATCAATTGTGTATTGTCATTATGTGCTTCACACAATGTACGGGCATGTTTTGTATTAATATTTCAAGAAAAATGATGCACTGATATGATTGTGCGTAAAGCTTTCTATTTCTAAATCATATTCTTCCTCTTCCTCCTATTTAACATGACCATCATCATTTTTTTTTTATCCTCCTTGTATCATCTCATTTATTAACGATAAATTTTTGTTCTTCCTTCTATTCATCTTCCCCACCCCTCCCTCTCTCTCTCTCTCTCTCTCTCTCTCTCTCTCTCTCTCTCTCTCTCTCTCTCTCTCTCTCTCTCTCTCTCTCTCTCTCTCCCTCTCCCCCCCCCTCTCTCTCTCTCTCTCTTTGATCTCTTTCTCCCTTTATTCTTTCTCTTGTTTTGCACCTTATATTGTTATTCTCTTTCTCTCTCGCACTAATATGAGCCCCACCCCTCCTCAAGGCCTTTATTCGCGCCCTAATAATCTCTCTCTCTCTCTCTCTCTCTCTGTCAAACTCGGTAAAGATTACGAATTTGACTGAAAACGAAAAGGGATCTGTTATAAACAGGGCAAATTTATCCTGGTTTTATATCCCTATATAAGGAAACGCCTTTTCGAAGATTAAATTTTGCATGCAAGCTGCCATTAACGCCGCATGCTCCAAGATAGCATGCGAGCATGCACTTGAATATGGGTCTGTTATGTCGAGTGCACAGACGATAAATGTCAACGTTATGGCAGGCAAGCTAACGGGAATGAAATGCGAGTTACCATGACAACGAAAACCTTTTATTGACAGTAATTTGTCATGGTAGGAATACGAATGCAACGGCAGATGTCAATCTATGTTGATGAGGACAATTATACGACGTATGAGGAGGATGAGGGGAGGGCGATGATGTGATGATGTTGATGCTGCTGCTTATGACGATGGTGGTGGTGGTGATGGTAATGATGATGATGGTGGTGGTAATGGTGATGATGAGGAGGAGGATAATGATGGTAGTGATGGAGAAGATGATGATAGCAATGATGATGATGAGGATGATGAAGATAGAGATGATGATGATATTAATAGTGGTGATGGGGATGATGATGGGGATGATGATAATGGTGGTGATAATGATGATGATCGTGGTGGTGGTGGTGATGATGATGATGAACAATGATGATGATGATGAGGATGATGATGATTATGACGGCGATGATGTTGATAATGACGGTGATGATGATGGTGGTGATGGTGATGGTGACAACGATGATGATGGTGGTCATGATGGTGGTCATGATGATGACGATGATGATGAAGATGATTTTGGTGATGATGACGATAATGACAATGATGATGATGATGGTGGTGATGATGATTATTGTTATAATGATTATGACGGTGATTATGTTGATGATGATAATGATAATACTAATCGTCAATACAATGAGAATGATAAATTGATGTCAATGAATCATTATGCAAATACTAAAGCTACATGTAGAACAGAATATTTTCTAGTAGTAATTTTGTAGCTGAAGTATTTCTAATGTTCATTTTCGTAACTTTCTCTATTATTCTCTTTTGTTTCTTCTGGTCAGTTGGTCAAGATCGTGATAGTGAGGAGAGTGATTGGTCATCGAGTGAGGATGGAACTACGTCACGATCTAACAAACACAGACGATCAGCAGCTAGCAAGTCAAGAGATAGACACAGAACAAAGACCAACAAGTAAGTTTCTATTTTAGGGTTCATTATCATCACTATCATCATCATCACCATCACCATCACCATCATCATCATCATCATCATCACCATCATCATAATCAATTTTCATTGTCTTCGTTACCATTGTTATGACATTACCGATATCAATATCATTGCCATAATCATCAATTTCTTAATCCTTATTACCATCATCATCTTAGTTATTATATCTAGCATCATACATTACAAACAGCACTACCACCACCATCACCACCACCAGTAGTTGTGGCATTATCTTCATCACGCACGAACAATCATCACCACCAAATTCATAATCTTATTTATTTACAACCATCAGTATCACCATTACCATCATGCTCATCATCATCATCATCCTCATCATGCTCATCATCATCATCATCATCATCATCATCATCATCATCATGAACGTTGTCATTTTTATCATCATCTCTATCAGCAGTTGTTGATGAGCTGGGCAAGTTATACGCCATCATCCCTCGTTAACATACGAGATGGGTTGTCCTTATCTTAATTTCTATAACCCAGTCACAAAACAAACCGACAGATAATTGAAATTAATATTCACCACTCATGTACATGTAAATCAGTTTTTAGTTTGGCGTAGGTCCGTGCGATGTGACTGTGGCAATCATTGACACGTATGAGGCCATTTGCAATTTCTATAGAGTCATTGCTTTTGTCTTATGCAGACTGTGGTTCATTGATGTATACATCTAATTATCTCTATCATTCCTAGATAACGTCCTCACCTGCGCCCATGATAACTGAGCGAGAATGTTATACGGTGTCCGATGCATCTCCAGGGGTGGGTGGTGCGCTGTGGAGGAAGGGGTTGAACTTTCCTCTCTGTATCTCAGCCATCCCCTCTTCTTTATATTTCTTCTCTCCTTTTTATCATTTTCTTTCAACCTCTCATTCTCTCTCTCTCTCTCTCTCTCTCTCTCTCTCTCTCTCTCTCTCTCCTGTCTTCTTCCCATCTTTATTCCCACTCACCCTCCCTCCTCTCTCTCTCTCTCTCTCTCTCTCTCTCTCTTTCTCTCTCTCTCTCTTTCTTTCTCTCTCTCTCTCTCTCTCCCTCTCTCTCTCTCTCTCTTACAGTTTACGTACACTACTAATTTTGATGCAGTATCTGGCAAACCTCTGAAAAGCTTTAAGATATTCATAAATATGCATCAAATTTTGGTATTTCCTAAACGAATCTACTGCATGATCATTAAATTTAATATTATGATTTTGTCATTGTGTTCACACACTCTAAGTTTTTGATATAAATATGACTTATGTTAAATGATGAAAATAATATTCGTTGAACATTTTTATCCCTTCCTTCAAACAGAGCCACGCCCCCACCCGTTGCTCCTAAACCTAAGAAGAAAAATAACAACAGGAGTACGAGTGGTTCTAGTAGCCCGCCCTCTTCGCCAGATACAACGACACCCGATACAACGCCGGAGATCTCTTTTGATGACGTAAGAATAATTAAGGTTTTCCCGGTCAAGTTTAAACTATCTGCTATCAATTAAAGCACTTTCGTCCGAAATGTGATCGCGATCAAAAATCTAAACGTTAATTTAATTGACCAAATCGTTTAAACTGAATGAACATTAACGAATTCGATTGCAAAGAGTTTAAACTTGACTGGGAAAACTTATATTCAAACCCTCTCCCTCCATCTCCCAGATATTTATATGTTAATGAAAATGAATAAATGAATAAATTAATAAATAATTGGTAAAGCAACATTATTTTTGCTATTAGGTTTTACGGCGCTATCATTAAAACTTTGGATATTTACTAATTAAACATAATAATTTATTTAAGTAGAAATTGTTACCCACAGTTTAATCTTATTTCCGGTATTTGACACTCCAAAATTTAAAATCTACTCTTAAAGGGCCATACACAATATTTATAATAGCACCGGCACCGTCACGATTAATCATTTTGATTAAATTGAATTAAACAAAACAATGTTTTGAAATTTTTCCAGCTACCACAGTGTTAATTGTGTACCTGAATGCAATTTATCATCCATACTTTTTTCGTTTCTTTCTTGGATTTAAACTATTTCCCTCCTAGATTGTGATTGAACCACCCCAGTTGAAGACGTACAAGCGAATACACGGACCGCAGGGAAGACGGAGACCGCAGCGCTTCTCCAACCAATCCGAGATCCGATCATCCGAAATACAGCTCGAAACCACAGTGTTGGATCTTTCATGATGTAGCAATCCGAGATCCGACAATCCGAACTAGAATTTGATCTGTCATGATGACGTAACATTCACGTGGTCACGTATCAGTCAGGTGATCACCTAGTCCACGTCCTGGACGATATAATATGATGCCCCTTGCCTTTCCGATCTACGCGCGCTAGTCCGCTGCGCGCGATTCCTAAATTCACTTCCCCAACGAATTCACTTGCCCCACGAATTCACTTTCTCGAAAAATATCAGTTAGGTATTGATATTCTGCGTGTACGTGTACGTTATGTGGGTACGTACGCGCCGTGTGTGCGTATGTATGGTAATACCATAGTGAACTACAGTCCAGGGGGTGGACTAGTGATCACCTAGCTGTCGCATGATCTCAGTGCGCTTTCACGCGGGAAGGAAACGTCTGTATGGAACAATAAACTGATATTGTATTACCTATGGATTCGATATAATAATTATGGAGAGATCTATTTCGAGATGATGTTGTAATTATGACGTCATAATCGTGGTGCTTATAGAACTTGAGCATTTTGCCTTGTAAGTGATTTTTTTTGCGAAACTGAAAACTCTGAGAGATCATCGTTTAGCGATCAGCTTTAAAAAGATAGAAATTGCTGTGCACATTTCTGCAAGTAATTTGTTTCAAACATTTTATCTGCGAAATGAACAACATTTATTGATGAGCTTTGATAAAGATATGTTTTGTAATCCATTGCCTTAGCAGTGTTAGACGACATTATCATGCCTTGTAGCTATTATTATGAACGTTGTGGAACTCCGCGTAATGATAAGGATTTCTAACTATCGCGTTTAATTTGTCTCGTATGATTTGATTTAATACAAGTTTGACAAATGCAGCTTGGCACAACGTCACTCCGCGGTGACGGTTAACCGGTAACCGATGCAAATAAACCGACGGAAGAAACCGACAAAGAAAACATGACGAAGTAAAACGGATGAAGGAAAACCGCCGAAGGTAACCGATGAAGGCAAACCGAATAAGCAAGTCGATCGACACAGAAAAGCCAAAAAAAAAAAAAAAAGGTTGACGAGGTTAAAAAATAATCTAAATTGAATATTGTTCAAGATATCATGATCGTAAATGTAATTTTATTTTAACAAGATATTTGTTACCATTGCATCGTTTCAGTAAGATTTTCGTATTGTATTAATAAGTAATAGTGTCGTAGATATTTTAGTTCAATTATTGAGTGAAATCATAAAAAGAACCATCTCCAATGCCAAATACAATAGACTTCGCTACATTCTTGTTTTAAAATGTGAGTTGAATGGAAAAAGGAAAGTCACGTCTTAATTCATATTTCTGGTTGATATGTATATTTCACCCAGGGACGAATTGTGGAGGTCTTTCGCGCCTGAAAATTATAGACTCACCAAGTTTGCAAGCTTTATATTTTAAATAGTGCCTCATTTTGTGAAAAGTATTTTGTAGTGGGATTTGTTGTTATATTTTGTACACAAATTCACTGTTTTGTGTCAGTCTAAAGTGACGATATTTTCTTGTCGCTTGTTGGCATTTGAAACGTCGACATTTTCATAAGCCTTATTTTTAAAGCCTTAGATAATAGGGCACAAATGAAAGTTTAAAATAATCGCCAGGAAGGACATGCCATTATGACGTTTATCACGTATGGTATCAGATCCGTGTTGCACAACTTGACTTCTCTGACAAATCGGATCTAAGAATCAGTTGAAGCTCTTTACTTTTTAATATAGCCAATCAGATTTGAGTATGCATTTACCAATTCTCGTCAAGGATCCTGATTGGTTAATAGATCGGGTTCCACATCAAATCAGTAACAACTTACTCAAATGTGAAAAGGGGTTTTGATTACATACCATTTTTTTTATTTTTATTCTTTTCTTTTTTAATTACGAGGCGTATCAATAAGGACATGATAATTATTGTGAACATTAATTTTTGTTACTAACAGCAAACACTCCTAACATTTTTATGTACACAAAAATACAAAACTTTAATATAATAAAACGAACAAAACGAAATAAAACGATCTGAAGTTATTTTTATTCTAGTCCGGAATACGTTACATGCCACACATATTCCTGTGATTGTGTAATTGTGTTATTAATATTTATACATCTTTCTTTGTTATTAAGAACGCGTGGTTAGGTTAAAATATATTGTTTTCTAAATTATTACAGTTTATAATATGATTGAAAAACTAAAAAATTTTCGTGATAAATCCCAGCCTGAACAACCGTACGGCCTACCAACACACCAATCACAAAGTTAATCATGTTAATGGTAAACCAATAAGAGGGGTTATGGTTGGTTAGTTTTTTATTTACGTATGCATGGGACTGAACTTTTTAACGTCACCATCCGACAGACATGACTGGGATTCGAACTTAGGTCAAATCAGAGTCGGTTTGTAGAGCATTACTATTGTTATCCTGTACCGTTAGAGGGCACTATTGAAGATGCTGTCCCAGCTGTTCGAGAGCAGAGTTCTCATGGTTTTGCAGTTGTGCCAAAACAAAAAAATGAGGTAGAGTAATGCCTAATGGTGGTATCTCACATGCCATGGGACAGATATGAGACGGATTTGGGACTAATTTGGGATGGGTTTGAGATGGTTTTGAAACTTGTCGAGGAGACGTCTCAGAGATGTCTCCGTGACAGGAAAAATATCAGAGACGTCTCCGCGACAGTAAAAAAAAAAAAAAGTTTTGGAAACGTCTCAGCGATGGAAAAAAAAAGTATCGGAGACGTCTCTGAGTGTCCGAGTCGCAGAGACGTCTCCACGAACTGAGATACCACGGTACGGGGGGGGGGGGGGGGGGTAGTGTGGCCAAGGGAATCCTGTGAGTCTTCTTTTACTCAACAATATTTTTTGTATTTGCTTACTATTGTCATGATTGTTGCTCGACTATAACTGTATTTCTATCACAGACTGTATAAGACAATGCTTACTCATAAAATCCATTTTCATCCCGTACGCTATACCCAAAAAGTATTTATGATAAATAATTTTTTTTTAATCAATGTTTTAATTCAATGACAATTTCATTGCAATGCATGAAAATTTTATTAGATACGCTTTATTGTTATCTATATAGGGTGTTTGAGCTGTACAATATTATATTGCACGGTCTAATGTTAGTACTGTTTTCACAGTTTATGCCTTCTGAATATTTATCATAGGTAATGACTGTATTGAATGGCTTTATTTCATGAGATACCGGAATATATTCCACTGGTTAGGTCAAATATTGCACTCATCTTCAATTCGTGCAACATTGGCCCTAAATCGTGGAATATTTCTGGTATCCCATTTTGAGCCATTCAATATGATATAAATATTTCGTTTATTGCGCTATGGATCGACATGTGATAACGACGATGACGATTAGGACGTTGATGGTTTTGTGAGTAAGTTTATGTCGACATCATGAGGATAAAGCGAACAGCGACAGTGATCACCGTCGTTCGTATGTAAATAATATTTAAAGGTTGCACAAATTATCTACTATGATTATTGTGCTGTTCGCTGACTAACATAGATCACAATAACAATATATCGGTCAAACTGTAGGTTTGTCGACATTGTCGGGGATCGAGCCTTCGGAATCGTCAGTAATTGAAAAGTATTTTGTATAATATGAGTCTATCTGTGATATTTTCGTTAGTAATTCATTAAAACAATTCATTCTAATAAATGCGTATTAAAGTGAAGAGAATGATGATGTTGTTAGTTGCTGGTGTTTTTAAAAATTTTTATTGGTTATCTAACCGCCTCAGCGACATACCCCTTGCCACCGCCCAGGCCCCCCCCCCCCGCCCCTACCAGGCGGTCCGATCAACCAAACATGTATGCTCGTTCCAGATTTCTCCAAAAAAGGAGTATAATATTTTAGGGGCTCAGGTAGGGGGAAAATCCCGAGAAATCATTGAAATACGGGTATTTTAGCATCACCCCTGACTTTTTGTTTTTATTATTATTATTATTATTATTTTTAATTTTTTTTATTAGGGGTAATTTTCAATTATTTGAGGACAAATCCTGAAATAGGGTCCTCAATATGGTCAAAAACCTAGGGGATAATTTTGCTGGCTCCCCCTCCCAGGCCTGTGATAGGAGGTATCTCAAAGAATCCGGAACGATATACACGAACTGTGAAAGTATTGCCCCCCCCCCACCCACCATCTAACGCCCAATCAATCGTGATCATACATATTTCGAATGACCACCTGGCTTTCCATGTGACCTTCATCACCTAGCGACACTTTCTTGGATTTTGCCTCAAACGATGTTGAGAATGTTCATCATGTTTACAATATCCTGACAGAAAAATGGACTTTGAACATGAACGAGATGTTAACTGTAGATGGCGCTAGTCAATCAGCTTCTGTACCAGTCCTGCGTCAGGCAGCAATTTAAAAAAAAAAGAAGTTCTCATTGTGCAATGATTTTAATATTGAATAATTGTGATAAGATAATGATGATGATGATGATGATGATTATGATGATGATGACGATGATGATGATGATGATGAGGGGGAGGATGATGATGATGAGGAGGAGGATGATGATGATGATGATGATGATGATGGTGATGATGATGATGATGATGATGATGATGATGATGATGATGAAGATGATGATTATAATGATGACGGTGATAACGAGAAGAGTTTTGTTTTTCTTCCAAAATCTATTTCGCTCTCTCATAATTCTTCTTCTTCGTCATTGCCTATATATTATCTGCCACACCCTTTCTCACACTCCATCCAATCCACCTCTTTCTCCCAACATTGTTGCATTTATCCCTCCCTCTCCTATCGATCATGCCTGTATATTCTATCAAATGAGGCGCACATGCTAAGTACGTAAGGGGTCACAAATCAGAACATTACAAAATGAGTACATTGGCTCTCGAACAATATAATGACTCATTAGTTCAACCTTTAATTAGTTAATTAAAAGGGGAAGTCAGCCCCGTGTGTTAATCTATGTTATGTCATTGTGAGAGAAACGCTCTTTGCAAGGGGGGGGGGTCCTGCCAATTTTTTGGCAACTGTTATCTGGAGGGTCTTTTTTTTAACCATGGACTTATTTGTGAATAAAATGGATTTGACCATAAACTGAAAATGTATCTAAAATGGAGTGTGCCTCCTCTAGCGACAACGCGTATTTGATTGAATTTATATGGACATCATCAGTATAATGCGGCGGTCACAACTCGTCGTAGGCTACGGGGCACGTGCCATCAACGTAGCCTACGTTGCATGTACAATGCACGTACAGGTCCTGGGTCAACTTCTGCGATTCCTGCGTTTCTGCAGTAAGGGTATAGTAAAAACTTCCTGCTCGTCGTACATGCATTGTACCTGCAAGGTATATCTCCGCTGCACGAATTTTCTACGAAATCCATCGTAGGGAGTTGCACGTCGAAGGTACCGCGAGTTGTGACCGCCGCATTAAATGGTGACTGTTATATGGACAGGAAAAAGTGAGTAACGGGTGCTCTGGTCTGAATTTCAGGTGAATGTCACAAATACAGCAAAATAATAATAATTAAAACACACACACACACACACACACACACACACCTCGAAATCGGCCTATAGCATTTTGAAGTTTTGCAAAATTTCGGAGAAACAGATGTATATGCATAATTATTTTCATGAATATTCAATGAGCAAACTTATGAGGTCATAGTCTCTCCATTTCTTTTACATTTTAAATATGAAAATTTCATTCCGATTTTCTTCTCCAAGAATATAAAAATATGATTAATTCCTATTATGTGATAGATCATCAGTTTTTCCAAGGGACTCATACGCATGCATGTATGAAAAACGACTTAAAAATGACTTACTTATAAAGTATGAAAAACAACTAATAAAGTTCATATTTATCTAATTTCATAATTAAGATTTTGATTATCATATCTTTAATTTCCTGTGAAAAGCTGCAGCAATTTTTTTTTTTTGCAGTGTACATGCGTTAAAAATGTCTCCTATGCAATTGAAAACAACATAAGTTCCACTTTGAATGATCATACTTTTATTTCTTGGCGCAGAAAGTTTAAATAATGGTAATATTGAATATTAAATCAATTTGGAGATAATATTATGACAGCACCAGCTTCCTCATTGAATATTTATGACAAATTTATACATAGATCTGACTACCGAAATAATTAAAAAAATAAAAATAAAAAAAATTTGCTATTTTTCGTCCGATTTCAATGGAATTTCCAGTGTTTTGCCTTATTCATTCAATTCATATTGAGTTAAGTCCGGAGTACTTAAGAAAGAGAAAGTTTTTATTACTAAATTTATATTTATTCAAGGAAATTGTCTAGGTGTAAGGATTTATGTAGCCTCTCATTTTCAAAGTAACTTATAAACCAATATCTTTTTGAAACAGTTGATCGCAGATAATAACAGTAAACAGCATACCAATATTAACAAAATCGTCAAACTGTTTTTATTTTGTTTAACTGCTGCTTTTTTTAGTCATTACTTTAAACAAACTAAATTGTTGTTGACATTGTGGCAATTTATATCTTATTTGTAATTTTTATTGTAAAATTTTTTGCGGTGATCAATAAAAGCTGGAGTCTTCCTTTGGCATCGCGGGGCGCTGGCGAGGCAAAAGGGGTGCATGAGGGTAGGCGTGACGCCTTTATTTTAAAAACAAAATCAAAAGCCAAAAGATCTGTCAGCTGTTGGGGGGGGGCAAGCGTGATCAATTAGCGTATATAATTTTAACAGAAGCAACTATGCCGCGTGGTGGGGGGGGGGCATTTTCCCCAAATTGTAGATAGAATATCGGGTCCGTTCGCCTCCTGATCCACGCCTGATTAGTTCAAAAGTAATCGTACAGTTGAATAACTAATGAAATTAGTGAAGAGTAAATGAATTAGAGATGAGTTGTTATATATTACCTTGATCATTCGAGATGACTGAAGCATTATATAGAAACTCGAATACGCATCGGAGGAACGTTTATTGGAATGATATTGATAAATGGACATAGGGATGTTATCCAACTATGGGGGGGGTTGCAATCGTCATCAATGATGGACTTGTTATGTTGCTTGCTAGAGGTTTCCCTAATACATTATGCTGCCTCTGTAAATGGAATGTTTTGGTTTTCATATTCAGTCCGTTGTACAGATCTGCCCATCATATTGAAATAAAATATTTGCCTATACCTCGCATGTAGCTTGCTCGTATCGGTTGACGACTAAAGATAGCGAGAGAGAAAAGAGGGGGGGGGGTGGGGGCTAACCCTACCCCCACTTTTTTCAGTAAACGTGCTCAACATTTTAGGGCTTTCAGCCCACACTATTGGCTCTGCCCCTTCACTTTCAAATCGCTCTGCGATGGGCCATATGTTAAAAAGACATCGACAGTCAGAGAGAGGGAGAGAGAGAGAGAGAGAAGACGAGAGGAAGCAGTAGAGAGAGAGATTGATTGAAACTGTTAAAGCGCCACGCATAGTTTTTTTTTTTTTTTTTTTTTTTTGGGGGTGGGGGGGGAGCTGTAGTGAATTGACTATTGCTCGAAAGATTGCTTTTGATGGCGTCTTCAACCCATAAATGTGTAAATGTTTTTGAGGGGTTTTATTCCACCCATGCCCCCCAATGCACTTTTATAATGAAAACCCATGTTTCTAAAAAAAAAAAAAAAAAAAAAAAAAAAATAGGTCACATAAAACAAGATTCCGCACACAATAAAATCAATCAATCAATCGCTCAATCGGTTTGTAAACATGTTTCATATAATAGGAGGCCACATGGTGTTAATCCTGTCTTTAAAGGAAACCAAAGTTATGAGACTTAGGATGAAATAATAGGGATTAAAGGACAGCTAGCCCGACTCGGAACTCATGAAATCAGCGCTGCGCAATAAAACTCAGATCAGCTCCGCATGCGTATATCGGGTGCGATTTCAGTAGCTGATTTGAGCGTACACGGAGCGGTCCACTGCCCTAGCTTCTCAAATTCTTCTTCTCGGATTCATCTTTTTTGAAAGGTTTCTCAGGAATAGCTGATTGTCTTTTTGACATATTTAGCTAGCTTTGAGATTCGAGGTTTCTTTGAGCTACTCCTGTCGTTTAGACCTGGTATTCTGCTCGAACTTTCGTTGATTAAATCTCAACTCGACTCTATCTTCCATTTGCGAATCGTCAACCTGCGCTCAAGTTCTAACCGGTAAGTTTTGCGATGTTGGGTGAACTGGTGAAAGTTTGTTGGTGCTTCGGCGAGCATGTATCGTGGGCGGCGATATGACAGGTTTCATCGCCTGCGTTCTGGACCAAAACATAGGGTCTCACAGTTATGGTTGCTGACAGGTGTATTGAAGAATTGAGTGATTTGAAATGACATTTGCAGAATGAACTACCCTATAGATAAGTGGTGATGACATTTCTGAACAAGTATTGCGTGGTTCTAAGCAGGAAATCGTGGCTGTTGTGAGCTAAGGAGTAATGGGCATGTTTGGCACAATTTGATGTAATGCTATAGGCCTACAGAGGACCAACACCATTTTGTTTGAGTGAATGTAATTTTGAGATTTCTAGCACCCTGCAAATACCTGCAGCATATCAGCTTCTACTCCCCATGTTCTGAGACCTCAATATTTTCTCATTTCTACCTTGACTCTGTTTATTCTATATCAATCTCAACCTATAAAACCATCATTAACGATCCTAAATCTAATCTGATATTTATAAGAAGGGATGAATAACAAAGGAATAAAATTTTGTTGAGGATATAGAAATCTGTAAAAAGTATTTGTAAATGTATTGTATGTAAAGTGAATCTGGTGAAAGTGTGCAGATTTGAGAGTGACATGAAGACAACAAGAGAGAGAGAAAGAGAGAGAGAGAGGGGAGGGGGGGGGGGGGAATGGTGGAGAGAATGTGAAATAGGTTTTGTGTTAATAAGCAAACAATGTCAATAAGGATGCTATTCAAGCTTTATGTATTTGTGAGAAGGTTTATCTTGACAACAGTAAGCTTTGCCAGACATAGCAAAACAATGATAATGTTTACAAATTGATTCCAAGCATTGTAACTCATTCTCAAATAATATGTTGGTATGATAATCATTAGTCCCATGAGAGAAACATCAAATAAAATGTAATAATGTAGTATTTCTGTTTCAGAATTTCTGTTTTGGACAATAACATTTGGAGCTTTAACTTAATTGTTATGTTTTTATTCAAATGGGAATTGCCAATTAAAGAAAATAAAAGAATAATTGTTCTGGGAAACCTTGATAATTCTGATATGTTGGCTTGTGCTCAAATGCATTTGATAATCAAGGTTATATTGTCGTTTGAATAACAGGTAACTAATATTGCATGCACCGATCTTACTCTCCATTGATTGCAAGTATGATATTAAATAGATAAGTATCAGAGATATCAGTTCAAGGTTTCATGCTGTAGCTTGTACGCATCAATCCAAGTCAGTTCCAGCGGACAATATAACATAATGTGCAGGGTCTGAATTGAAAGACTAGACTGTATAGTCCTGTTTGTATTCATTTCACTATCCCAGAATCTTGATTTGAATGAATTATAGAAACCATTTAAAGGGGATTAGATTTTTTAAAAATGACCATTTTAAACAAATATTTTGATTAAGAAAAAATGTGAACTCTTTAGAGAAGCAATTACCAGATCTTTTGAGAGCTACCCTGAACTGTTGTCGAAATGGCCAGATGGGCCACATTTTCAAGAAGAATGGCCAAATATATTCACTAGTGGCCTGTGGCATTGCGTCAATTTATTTCAATGTGTATATTGTTCAATTTGGTCTTGATTTTAAGCACATTTTCAAGTACATGTATCTTTAGAACCCGGCCATGCACAATGTGACAGTTGGTAACCATAGTTAAATTTGAGCCTTGGGTATAAACTTTGTGCATGATACTAGACTTTCAGTTATCACCTACAAAATACCCTGCTCTCAGCAGGACTAATTCATAAACACTGATATAATGGTAGAGGATCAGTCGACCACTTAACCCACTGAGAACTGATTCTCCAATTCTCATAGGTTTAATGCATGAAGAAACTTGTTCATGTATAGTCAGTGAGTTAAGTTGTTGTACAGAGTTTGAAAGAATCCCGGATACCTTACCATCTCTAGTTGGCAACATCCAGTGCAAGCTGCCCTGCCGACTATACTTAATAAGGTTGAAAAGAAGGTTCAACTTCCTTACGATACAGTGTTTGTTTGGTTTTTTTTGAAGAAAAAAATCAATCTTAAAGGTGGTCCTGCCCGAGCATCGCTAAACTAAAACGAGGACTCAAGATACGATCTGTGTGGTCGCCGCCATATTGTTCACGATCGAGAGCATGACTTAATTTGCATACGGCCGGTTGTCAATCAAAATTAGTGCAAACACGCCAGCCAATCGCGATCGCGCTGTGAGTGCGAGGCGTGCAGCGTATGTGGATACTCTGTTTATGTATGAAGCATTGTATCAGTGCACCATCAGTGAATGCATATACACAGTGTTCGGATCTCGAGATTATCACGTGCATGTAATACTTCTCGCTTGCACAACAGGCGGGGACATCCGAGCGGTCGAATCATTGCCGATAACAAATTGGCTCATTTCTTCGGCAATCGTTCGGGCGTTCTAGCTTTCGGTTTTTGGACCACTGCGTAAGAGTCGCACATCGTTGGTTTGAATGGGCAGCTTGCAAAGTTTGTTACCGCGTACGTATTTTGAACTCCCTCTACACTATGGGAAACGTACACCTTTAAGTTAGCTATCATTTGACTTTACTTGAAATTAATATCCCAGTCGAGACTCGGCTAGACACAAGAACCTCTTGATTTCAAAGGAGCCGTAGACTATTAATGTTAGTTTTAATTTCTAGTGAAGGTTATGAATGAAACCTTACCCCATTATTCATGGTCATCAGGCAGAAAGATTTAATTTAATTTTTTATACAAAATGGATCACTCGTCTGAAATAATAGATCGGTTCAGATACGGACTAGCTTTTGCCAGCTAAGCTATCAATAAATGTCCCTGTATTCCTCTCCCTTACACAGTCTAGCATAATTCAGCCAAATGTAATTTTCGCATCACCAATTCTTTTAATCCAAAAAGCAACCTCCAAGCTTCCCTTGAATGCGACTACATGACTGCATCGAAACGGAAAACAGAGAAAAGAATGACGACTCTGACATCTGTAATTTATGTATCTTCTGACAAATTACATTTTCATCTGTCTTCCATGGTGCAAGAAATCTCCAGAGACTCCCCTCCTTTGAAATCGCCTGATTGATGTTATACTTGTATGGAGGGATCATTCCAGGGTCCATGTCTAATTCTCTCCCGACTTCTTCTCCAATTCCTACACTGTTTTCATCATCTTGCTGGAAGCGATACCCTTCTCTTTTTCATCGTATCCGACAATTTTTTTTGTCGGATATTTCCCATCTTTCCTGAGGCTTTGATAACTCCAGTATGTACCCAAGGCAGAATCTTGGAAAGAAGTGCACAAGTGGTGTCATGCACAAGGGGCTCTTGAAAATGAAATTAAAATGTAACCTGGCATACATTCTTGTCCAAAGGTTGATCCTTTAAAGTGAATTTCAGGATGTGAATCCTGGAATTGGGTCTTGTGCAAAATTTGATCGCATTATCAACCAAAAAAATGAAAATATATGGAATATCTTTCTAAAATTTCCTAGAAAGCATGTCTTCATGATATAACATAATTTATAGTTTATTATAGAAAAAGTAAAAAGCAACAAATTGTTTTTTAACACACTAAATAAAATTTATAAATTCAATATACTTTAGATTTGAAAAAAAAGATGGAAATATTAAGGTAATAGCATTTGTTTTGACTTCATACAGTTAAAATGGAAATTATATGATTATCTTAAGAATGATTTGGGCAACAATCTTCATTTTTGTTTGATGTTCTCAACTGAGGGAAGCTGAGGAATTTGAGCTGGTCACATTGATAAAAATGAAATTAATTTTTATTAAAAAGGTTAGGGGACCTTACAAAATCTGTTATGGCCTTCATTCAAAACAAACCTCCATTTGAACTGCAATGAACCAGGCAACCCTCTCAATTTACAGAGAATGATCATAATGTGTAGGAAACAACTGTTTTCTACATCTAGGTCATGTTGGATTCAATCAGGAAATAACAAATTGTTTTATAGCATCTTTTCTCCAAACAAGTGATACTTGGAGCATGAGGTGAAATGGTGCTAAAAAATGCACCATAGTGGCTAACCTAGGCTGATTTGCCTTTAGATAAACTGCGATAGTCCCTTTGCCCATCAAATAATACCTGTTTCTCTATTTTTACTAATTTTTCTGTCACTTAAAACAAAATTGATTGGGAAAGAACCCAAACCAAGCAACAATAAAAATTAATTCAGGTTAGAACCATTTTATGGTATTAGGAATTAGGAATTATCTCTAAATACATGTATCTTGATATTAAAAATCCTACTTTCTTTGTTTAGTATTTTTAATAAAAGAGGAGGATTAAATAATGGCCATTGTTAAAGTGTCCACTATCTAGAAGTTGGGGGAACTTGTCATATTTCACCCGAGAGATAATGAAGGACAGAGGTAATTGCTATTGAAAGACTCCTACCATTAGGTCTGCCCCATTGAGCAATGGTTTACATCATGACAAGTGAAGGCAACAAGATAAGGGGGTGGGAGTCCTATGGCTATTGGTTTGTAAAATAGCAGATTTTTAGCTGCTTAAATATATATATATCAAGGGCAGTGTTGCCCTGTATTAATGCTTGATTTTTTTTTTATTTTTTTTTTTTTGGGGGGGGGGGCTGCAAAATGCATGTAATGAGGGGTTTGTGGGTCCAGGATCCTGTAAGATAAAGATTTAGGATCAATTGCAAAAAACAACCATTCTGATTGGTTCACATTGAAAGTAAATGCAAATAGTCTTTGCAACATGGTTTCTGATTGGCTACTTATCGATTTCCAATTGATTGCAACTCTTTTATGTTACATGGCCCGGAGTTCTTATCTATGGAAGATGTGGAATGATTTTGTCAAAACCACTAGACCACAACACCCCTAATACCATAACAGTTCTTTGATTAGTCCTAAATGCCAGCTTTTCTTACTAAAGCTCTTTAATAAAGAAATGGTCAGGTAATTAAATTTGCTGTTACCTGGACAAGGACACTCTTCAATTCTGTTACCCATTCGGGGTTATTCACTGGTCCTAGCTCACATTGTCATATGTAACTTGGACAAAGAGGATTTGGACAAAACCACAACACAACTCTTGTTTTGACTCGAGACCAAAGTGGGAAAACAGGTGCATATAACAACAAGGGCGGGGATATGGGATGACATATTGATATTCAATTGGCATCCCGATAATTAACATCTAAATATTAGCAACCAGGGTGGTATGACTGACTTGGGTACCATAGAAAGGAATCTTCCATTATGTTGGAAATGACAGTCCTGTAACCTTCTCTAAAATCAACAACCTGAAACGACAACCCAAAATCAAAACCAACACAAACAAACAAAAGGGGAAAGTTGTCATTACATCCAAATATTAAAATGTCAGCAGGGTAATTAAACTGATTAATCCCTCAGGGATTGATAAACTTCAGTCGCCAATGGGTAAAGTCTAGTTATGAAGCTACTGGATGAGGGAATGTACCTGTAAAATGAATGCTTCAAAACCAGGAAAATATTGGTTAATGCTCTCCCCAACCCCCTCAACCCCCTAACAATCACTTGAAATTAGCAAGGATACCCAAATACATATATTCAAAGAGCATCCTCATCTGAATATTTAATAAGGCAACTATATTGGATCGAAGGACTGACTCCTAAAAAAGTGAGAAATGATAGCATCTTTGTTCGATCCATGGTTTTGGCAATTACATTGTAACTTCCAAATCTGCCCAGTGCATCTCGCTGGTTGAGAATTTAGAACGATACTTCTGGCTGCTACTACAGATACAAATACTTCACACTCTCCCCCACAAAAACAAAGAAAGTTTAGTATGTCAACCGCTTGGACGATTGCCAATCGACTCCTGCACATCCGATAGATTAACACTATGGTCACTCTCCTGGAAGGGGTGAAAACAGCTTTCTAATACCTCACTCTTGTTTGTCTATAATTCACGTCAAATCATTTCAGACCATCTCGGGAGACATTGCGATGCATAGCCCCTTCTCTTTGGAGACTGTAAGCCAGGAGAAGCAATTTGGAGTTTCGTTGCAAGCTAGCTTTCTTGCTACACTCGCTCACCCACGTCTCTCACAGATCAATCAGTACCCATTCTATGTTCTCATTATTTAAAGATGGATGCATCGGTAGTGAATCCAGGATGATGTTGTCAGGGAAGGGGGGGGGTGGTCCATGGGGTGGTCCAGGGTCCTAAAGCAAGCAGCAAAGAACTGGTAAAAGAAGCAGGGGAGAGACCAGTGGGGTGTAACACAAAGACTTACGATTGATCAAAAGTTACGATTGATTTTTTCGTGGTAACCTCATTTGAAAATCAGGTACAGTCATGGATTGGGATTTGGATATGATTAAGAGAAGGGTTAGGGCTAGGGTTAGGATTAAGATGATCAACTTTGGAGCACCCTGTCCATGATGAGGCTACCGAGAAAAAATCAATCGTAACTTTTAATCAATCGTAAGTCTTTGTGTTACACCCCCCAGTTCTGACATGTTTGTAGAAGCCACATAATATTGGTTTATGAGAAATGAGCAATAATCTTTTACATCCCTTTTAAATTTTAGGGGGGGGGGGGAGACAAACAAATTGTATACAGTACATGTTGTTTTTTATTGTCCAAAACAAAGAAAATTCTTTAGGGGGGAATAAGTGCCCCCAAAGCTAATGTAAGTATGCCCCCTAACCTGCAAATGGTCATGACATTGGTAACAAAATAAATCAAGGTAAATCATTATTCATTGTGTGGATAAAAAGGGGGATATTCAACTATATTTGAAGTTAAGTAATGACTGTACCACAACCAGTTTGCAGTGGCGGATCCAGGTTTTGGGCGCAGGGGACCCGTGCGCCCTCTATCCCTCTATAGTGTAAAAACCACTCAATGACTGTACATGTTAAAATCTCTAAATTTCTGCAGCTCACCCCTTAGCGGATCCGCCACTGAGTTTGATACTAGTATTGGGCAGGTCAGTTTAATGTGTGTCAATCATAACAAACAGAGACATGAGGCGCTGCTGCACTAGCTTGAGCTAAAAAATAGCGCGCTAATTGGTAGATCGGGAAAAAACTTGAAAAAACGAAACCGGTCCTGCATTAGCTCAAGCTATTTTAAAATTTTGCATTAACAATCTGACCTGACCTTGAACAAACAAGCCTGATGTGTATTGCGCAACTGGTAACTACCGCTAGCGTGTACACGCACAGGTGCACAATTTCGTATTTATCTCGAGCTAGTGCAGGACCGCGCAAAATAGCGTGCTATTTCGTACCAAAACCGCAAACCAGCTCGAGTTTTTTAAAAAAAAACCTAGGACGACTCGGGCTGGGATATCAGCCAAATTAGCGAGCTACACAAATGTATTTGACCGCAAAGCCAGCTCACCTTTGATCGGGCTAGTTCATCAGATCACAAATAGCGCGCTATTTAAAATAGCTCGAGCTAGTGCAGCAGCGCCTATGTTTGAGGTTTATACCTCCCTTTCATTTCCTTTAAAGAATGAGGTCAATATTGATACATGTATGTATCGGATAAGATATTTTGTTATGTCTTCTAGAGTTGTACTGGTTTAATAATTCAGAGGTTCCTAACACAGAATGTAGGTCCCCTTGAGCCCCTTGAGTGATATCCGCTACTTATGATATGTCTCCAAGTTGCAAATCAATTCATTTTTCCTCAAAACATGTTAAGTTTCCCCAATATTTAGACTAAATTAAAGTGAGGCATAAAGACTCTAATACATGTCCTATTCGAGCCAACATACAATATGGGATATGAATTTAAAACTTGTGGGATATGAATATGAAACTTCTTGGATGAAGCGAGTATGGCACTAATCTCATTAAAGACCATCATCAATCTTCATTTGCCTCTCTTGATCCAGGTGAGTGGATAACTGGTAGGCTTGGCATTCATTGCATTAAAGGTAGTGTCAGCCTTTTGAAGGCAAAAATATTAAATTTCTAGTTTTTGAGAGGATATTGTAGTATATCAATGACTATATCTACCCACAACATGATTAAGCTCAATTGTGTATATTTGTCATTATATTGCGATTATCAAAATTCATTCCTATTTTTTCGAACCTCGAAAAATATACGGGCAAGTCCAAGCTATTTTGCAACTTTGTCCCACGCGTTACTGACAAATAATTAACCATAACTTAATTATGAAATGATTTACGTCAATGATTTTTTATGCATTTTGCAAAGGTTCTGAACCTTTAACCATAACATGAAAAATTATTGAGATGAATCGTTTCATAATTAAGTTAAGGTAAATTATATGTCAGTAACGCGTGGGACAAAGTTGCAAAATAGCTTGGACTTGCCCATACCATACGTAGCGCGGAGAATAATGCACGCTGATGCGCCGTGTGTATATTGCTGTGTTTGGTCCGCGCTGTAATATCCACGATGTTGATGGAGAGCTGGTCTAGATTGGTAGTCAGATTTTCGTTTCATATTACTGATCTAGGAAACCTATGACAGTAAGATTGAATAGACAGTATAGGTTGATCATATTCTAAAGTTATGTCAAGTTGCATTAGTTTTCGCAATTTGTGAAAAAGGATGACACTACCTTTTCCTAAGCTAAGTGTTTAGGAAGCACATGTACTATTATTTTTGGTTCATTACTAAGTTATTATGTTACATACACTTATCTAGTTAGTAAATGTGCCGGTATAATCTGACCTATTTCACTCAAACTCCAACTCTCTACTTGATGCAAAACAATAATCCTTTCCTGTTTCAAGTTTATGCATTTAGGGAATTATATTTTTTTGCATCTTCAAAACTTTTGGTTGTTTATTTAACCTTTTTCGGTGTATGTGTAGAACTAAAAAAAAAAGAAAAAAAGTCGTCAATTTAGGCTATATGATAAAAGTACATTTAATATCGCATCCAATCAAAAAGAATGGGAAGAGAAGGGTTAAACTTAGTGAGGAGCTTGAATCAAATTCATTTCGGCTTCATATACAAGCAGCTTTCCAGCTTCTGTGATTTTTTTCTTTCGGGGTGGGGGGGGGGGGGGGGGTGGGTAGGCCGCTTTTTTTAATTAATCAGAATATTTGGAATTTGAGTAACATTGTACAAGTGCTCAAACCATGTATGCTAACCAAGACTACCTTGAAGGAAAACCTATGTTATCCTGACAGTAGTTGGTTATTTTCCCAGGTCCTTGCGCCATTCGACACACCAAGGATGCAGATATCAATCATATCTGAACTACATCTTACACAGGAACTACCTCACATCCGCTCTACAATTGTGTGAACGATCCCTACTCCATAATGGATGAATGGCATGGAGGACGGGCTACGTTCACACTCTACATTTAACTTGCGCATCGATGAATAAGCTTAAAGATAATGGCCGGTATTCTCAAAGGGTAACTAAATTTAGTAGGCTACATATTTATTTAGTAGGTTTACTAACTTAAGTCACCTTTCAAGAATACCGGCCAAGGTCAATAAAAAAAATTGATTAAATGAATACATCAATTAGTGTGTTTACAAGTCAATCCTTATAATCTTTTATCTTCTGAATAATTTACCAATCAGTGCATCAATAGAACGATTGATTTTATATTATTAGTTGATACGTCACTCAATTATTGACTAACTCATTGACAAAAAATGCACTCATTTACGGGGACATTACTCACCCACCTGCCCGATTGACTAAGCTTTACAATTTGTAATCTTTGAACAGGCTGATCAGTCAATCTGTTAATATTCAATCAATCAGTCATTCACTCACTCACTGATTAGTCAATCTGTTAATAATCAATCAATCAACCATTCACTCACTCACTGATCAGTCAATCTGGTAAATAGTCAATCATTCACTCACTCACTGATTAATCAATCTGGTAAATAGTCAATCGTTCACTCACTCGTCGACTCACTTGGTTAAATTTACTTGCTCCTTTCGCAGCCACTGAATTACGTAATCTTTAAATACCAAATAAATAGATTTTCAATCCGTAAAGCAGTCAATCTCCAAACCTCGGTCTATAATTCAAATCACCCAGATCTATCATACAGTCAATTCATCACTGACTGACCAACTGACTAACTTGTTCACTCATTCGATCAATTAAGGCATGCATTACGTAACAGTCAAACCTAACGGTCAATCTGTTAAACCAGTCAATCTTCAAACTTAAACCAATCAATTAGTCATGTACATGTACCACTTGATCAATTTATCACTCATTAAATCACGGACTTCCCATTAATCCATTGAACATATTAATCTTCAAATTAGTCAATGTAAATATTTAAATAAACCAATCGGCCATTCTGATAACTAGTACATCTTCTGTCACTCACAAAGTCATTGACTCACGTACCCACTTACTTCTCCTTTGCCACCTATTTAATTGATTCGTACTCAATTGACCAAGGATAACTAGTTTAAGTTAGTCATCTTCAATTGATCAATCAGTCTACATTAAATGTACAAAAGTATAAGCAGTTAACAATCAATAAACCACTCACTTACCTAATACTTCTTCACTACCCACTCAGTTTATTGATCTTCAATCAACCAAAGAAACTGCAACCTTAGACTTACATCATGGGTGCAACTTGGTTTAAAAGAAAATGCTATCTTCTTGAAATATTCATATCAAAAATACTATTTTTTTAAATGATGACTTACACTTTAATAATGACTTATTGGTTAAAGGTAATCTTTATTTCTGTTAAAAGTAGGAAGTAATACCATACTAATTGGCGTAACTGCCAAGGTCTGAATAAGGTTCAAAGCCTAATTCATTAACCGCAATATTTATTTGTTAAATAATCAACCCTACGCCAGTGCACATGCCGCTCAGGATAATTTTGCTCTGATCAACCAATAATATGTCAATGAAATGCAGCAATATAGTTGAGCCCACTACGACACACTCATTACAATACATGATTACAATCTATTCAGAGATAGACAATTTCATATTACATCACAATGAAAGAGATGGCTGATAATAATACATATTACTTTCCAACCAATTCTATTGCCCTGATTTATGTCGACTGCGTCCTGGTAGCGTGGTGATTGTTAATCATGAATTAACTTAGAATGTAGATGCTTGAGATATAAAGAGGTTGATATTGTATGTGGAGGGCCAGAGGGGCATTAATACATGGAATTAACACCTTTTTGCTCTCATTAAATAGTATGATCATTCAGATTATATATGAGTACCTTGACCGCCATTTAAATCAGATAATCAAAGTCATTGATAGTTTCAACATGCATGTGCGTAAGTAAATGCGGAAGGTAAAGTATTATCAGATACATGAGAAACAAATAACATGTTTTTAATTTTATCCTCTAAAAATTAACTTGTATGAGTTGGGCTTTTCAGTAGCCTATAGGTGGCTGTTTCAGCAGAAATACCCAACTAAGTCATGATAAAATTGAAAATTAGCAGGTTTCTTTTTACTTGTAAATTCCATAAGTGTAAGCCTGCGTGTGTATCTTTATTGTAGTTTTAGAATCACTTTTTATCATTCAAAATAATTGTTTTTAATGATGTTTCAAATATGAAATAGCTATGCATGCTTAATAATCTAAATCACCTCTAGCAAATCCCCTCTTCATGATTTCTATGATACCAATCTAGTTTTATTTTGCACTTGACCTCAAGTAATGATTCTGAATGCCCCTTTGATAATACCCAATGGTTGCACAATAAACCAAGCATATCAGTGAAAAGAAACAACTCAGATTATGATCTCATATCTCCATCGCAGAGTGATTAAACAAATTGCTACCGACAAAAAGCAGATGCAATTTTGTCTTGCCAATCGCATCCATTTTGGTAAATTACAATAGGGGCAGCATGGATATAATCAATCACATTGATAACAGGCATAGATTGATGTCATTTGGAGGCCGCGGGCTTCCCGTTGGCCTGCGGGGCCGATGGGGAGACCATGAATAAGACATTGTCAGCTTGAAATATTAAAAAGGGAGAAAGTTCCGTACAGGCGGCTGACGATTCGGCGGAAGCGCATTCGATCCACGTCCTCCCTTTAATAGTAATATCAATATGTGAATTATTAAATTGGCATTTGTAAACAATTGATGGATAAGAGGACGTTGGGTCTGGTAGAGGATATGAGTGCAGAGTGTACCTTTCCTGCATGCCACATTCTCAAGGTTCAATCTAAATTCTAGGGAAATATACATTGTTATCTATTGTAGTGAGTACATGGAGTCACAGTTTAGTAGTGTATACTTTTCTCAACTGAGTATTTGACTTTAGTTTAAAAATCATTTTAGAGGGAGACAGTGTATTGAATAAACACTGAAGATGGCCCCACAGAACTCATCTGGTAACGGAAGTTTTGACTAAATTCCGTATCAGGACACACTCTCCCCTTGACAATTACCCCTAGGACAAACTACCCCCCCCCCCCCCCCTGCTGAGAAACTAGTTAGAGTTTGGTGGAGGGTTAAGGGATAGGTTTTGGACAGGGGGTAGTCGTTCAGGGGTAATTGTCTAGGGGGTAGTTGTCAAATCATTATAGAAGTAGACAAGGCAGAGTTAATTGTAAGAAGGAAAACATAATACTGTTCAGAAACAATCCTACTTTCAAAAGGTTAAAGATATTTGACTTTTTGGAACTGAAAACATGTCTTTTGCATGTACATGCTCTTTCTTTTCCATTTTATTTTTAATCCCCAATATGTAACTTGATAAGACCCTTTATGAAGTAAAGAGCCCTCAGTATCTATAAACTGACCAGACTTTATTGGAAACAACATTTGTCTCTAGAGAGTGGATTAGGTGGGTGTTCTTTTTATTTTACTGAAGGGTAATAACCTTGTTGGAAAAGGAAAGTTCCTTGATTTCATGTTGTCTGCTAACATTAGAAGCAAATTACTCCCCTCAGTAATTAATTTTGTCAGAAAATTATTCTCTATATTTGGTGTTTCGTTGTAATGATAATCCTTAAGTGTGAAAAAGATAAATATATATATTGCAATTGCCACCATTAAAACATTGAAGCGGGGCACTTATTCCCTGATGCATTGATTTGTGTTGCAGATAAAGATAAGTAAAAATGATTTGTCAAAAGTGACAACTTATACTATATTTATTTGATTCATTTTTATGTCTGCTTGACAATGTATGAATTATGTCAAGGAACATGATTGAAAAGAAGTGACGTCATATATAACCTTGATGTAGTCATAAATAATTTTGCTTTCAATTGCAATTTATGCAACATAAGTGATACAAACTACATAAAAAGAATATAGGGCTACAAATTTTAAGAAATGTTAAAAATAGAAACACTGTCTGACAACTTTTATTACTCATGAGACAGAACCGCACCATCGTGATAATAGGCTACATATGAAATCTGTTAGAGACCTCTCTGTAGACAAACACACAAATTTTGGATCATAATTTCGAGAAACTTAGTATAAAATGGGTTTTACATTTGGAAATTAAGTGAGTAGTAGGGCCTATTCAAAAGGAAATACATGTCTGCCATTTTTATCCTTCTGTAACCAAATTTGCAAAACTATGAATTAAGGGCTGTGGTTGTTGTAACACTAGTAACAAAGCCCTGGATACACAGGCCCGAATTCACAAAGGTGGATTCTGCAAAATCCATGGTTTCAACCCTGGGTTTAACCTAGGGTTGAACCTAGGATTTTCAAAATGGTATTGACAAAGGTGGACTCGACTGAATCCACAGATCCACATCATCATAAAACGTCATAATTTGGGTCAACTGTTGGTGAATTATAAACTGGTGGATCCGTGGAGCCGTCAATTAAAAAACCCACAGATCCACGGATCCGTGGGTTTTGCAGAATCCTCCTTTGTGAATTCGGGCAACAGAGTTTGGCCAATTTGGTTTGAGTAGCTTACAACATGGTTTGTATTGCTTTGTCAGGCATTCCAAATATAAAAAGTGGTGCTAAGATTTACTCAACTGTAGTGGTGGTATCTCACTGGCCATGAGACGGTTTTGAGACTAGTTTGGGAGACGGGTCGGAGACGTTTCACGAGTCTCTGCGATGTCTCATGAGTCGCGGGATTTTAACATGCAGGTCAATGAGTGGTTTTCAAATTATGGGGGGGGGGGGGCGCATCCCCTGCGTCCCCTCCTGCAACCGCCACTGTCTGCGACTGAGACAGCCGTAGATACCACCTTTTGCGAATTGGAAAATTTCTATAATTAAGGGCTGTCAATGTTTCAACAGAGTTTGGCCACTGATGGTCTGAGTTGCTTTGTCGGTCAAGCTGAAACCGGGGCCAAATTATACTACCTTTGAAGCAATGTGAATCATTAAGATCTGTCTGTGTAAATTGCCCTGTTGCTTTCCCCGATACCTTCCCCACCCATGGTAATTAAAGGGGCAGATGGGTCTGTAATCCCTCCTAACCTCTCTCCCCCTTATTAAAAAAAAAGTTTGCGCTTAGAGGGGATTTCACTTGCAGGTGTTTTTTCAACTCAGGTTGATTTTTTTCTTCTTGTTTTTTGTACTTGTATAAATTATTGATGATGGTACAGGATTAATTTAGTCATAAATTCAATAAAAAGAAAAAGAAATTTCAGATTATAAATTTCAGAAATTGACCTCAAATTGCTATCAGAAACTGATACTCCTCTCTGTGTGTGATCATCAGTAATGATAATTGGATAACGTTTTCTACAATATATTCTATTATTGTGTACAATATGTACAATTTTGAACAGTGGGGAACCTTAAGCCTTGCATACAATTGTTTTCCTTCAGCCAGACATTGGTTGATGGTTATAACGTAACAATTGTCACTGTACTTTTGCAATTAGACCTACTCTCTTTAGAAACATGCAATTGTGCTAGTATCTTGAATATGATTTATGCAGTTTGTTGTGCTCTATTTTCAAGTGATGACTGTTAATGTTATTCCGTATGAAAATGACACTTTTAATTTCGAGACAACAGACATGTACATGTATATTCTTTCACTGGTAGATGGACAAGATATCAATAGTCAATCATACACATATTCTTTGATAAAGAAAAACATGAGTAACATTTCTTTATTTTATTGTATTTTGTGGACTGTGCAAACTAAGCTTGCATATGGGCAATTCCATGAATTAATGGACATGGACATAAAAATTAGAATTACGATTTTCCAGGTGAATTTATATTGTAGTTTTTGATGGTGTATGAGAAATATGTTGAGAATACAGACCAAAGGTCTAAGAAGTCAAATTAATATCAAGAAAATATCTGAATAAGTCGGATTTAGCACAAATGATATTTCAGGCTGAGAATATGAGTAAAACACTACAAAAAGTTTAAAACATCAGTGAATACTACAAAAGGTTCTTTCAGTTAAATTTAGGAACATTCATAATTTGAATTATTAATTGTCTTCAGAAATCAGAGATAGAAAATTGTTAGGGTTTGCTAAAATACCATACATTTTTGAGATTATCTGCCCTTGAATCTCCATAGTAACTAACTAACCAAACAATCAACTTTGTTTTTCCTGAAAAGAAAGTAAATGCCCAGAATGTTTATATTCTAAAAATTGCCTCCTATACATCATTCTAACTCAAAACAAATCCCATTAAATCAATAACATCGTCATATATAGCGAATTGAAGAAGCATCCAAAATGTGTAACGCAACAACCATGATACCAACTAACCACATGTCACGTAATAACGATTCAACTATTTGCATATTCAACTTGATCAACATTGTTCAGTCGGAAAGTGAAAACTATATTAGGATATACAAAGACAAAAGAGACCATGTAGACAACAATTGCCAACCCTACGGACAAATTATAACATAATATAGGCCAAATATATCAGACCAAAATAATTAAAACAACTTGAACCAAATGACTTCTCATGAAGAAAGCATAAAAAATAAACTTTAACTCTTTTGACCCCAAGTGAGCCCAAATCAAGACACATACATACTTGTCAAGGATGAGCATGCTAACTGAAACAAGATGGACGTGATAGACTTTGAGTATTAGACTGGACAGCTGAACCGCTTTTTCATTCTAGACTTGTATTGGTTTAGAGACTAAAGAAGAGTTCATTAAATCGTGATGATATCATTGTTTTGTTTGCGTTCCTTTAACATATACCGACAGGGAAAGGCAACTCTCAACTTATTTCTATGTTACCAGTATGCCATATTTCTAATTCAACTCGATGACTATCAGTTTATTGAATGATAGTGCAGATCCTATTACGACATCTGAAATCGCATTGTGATATTTTCATACAAATTATTTACTTTCATTTTAGACATTGGAATTATCACATTAGCGAGCCTATGCAATGCGTGCAAAGTTGCATGTAACCTCTTAGATTTTCATTTGGATAATGAAGAAAAAATAACGAAATAACCTTTAGATATCTTTAACTACACAGCTATTAATTATTACAGATTTCTTATTAATCACTTGAGTTCATTTTATTCGGCAGATTGAAATAAGATGAAAGAACCATAACAATATAAATAAAATGATTGCTCAAATAATAAAATCATGTATCGATATATAAGTAACACCAAAACTAAAGACACGGATCCACCTGGGATCTCTGTGGACTAATGCAGGCATTGGCAAAGTTAACTAAATACTGGTAGTCCGCGACACCGCCCAACTCTATCATCCCCAACAGGTAATATTCCTCAAAGTCGTAGTGGCCAAATTCATTCTATAGACATTAAAATAACAGTTCGTGAAAATCTATGACATAATTTTACAAAAAAAAAAAAAAAAAAAAAAAAAAAAAAAAAAAAATAAAAAAAAAAAAAATGACAGGTGAGATTGTTATTCAAATATGATATAAACTAATCACTTTTCCCCTTATCCGATCTTAACAATGTATCAAAATCAGAATGAATGAATAAATGAAACCAGTCAACCATAGAATCACTAAAACATAATTCTGAAGGATGTGTATGTATAGTAGTATTACTTGGTCAGTGCTATCTGGTCATTAAAAATATTTATAAAAATATCTAGCTAAACTTGATGCACAAGATAAAATACCGATAAAATACTTATCCCTCTAAAATTACAAATACATGCAAATACAAGTGATAAACCACAATATTTGAAATGTTACCAATTAAAAAAAAAAAAAAAATGTTGGTGGCTTCCATGAAGCCATCATGAAATGTATTCATGAACATTCAACACATTAAAGATTATATGGTACCAAATAGGTTCAACCTAATGATTATACATGTAGCAAAATTACTTAAAATAACTTAAAGGGGAAGTTCACCCTGGAACCTCACTGGTTCCAGAAAATGCAAAAAAAAAATAAAAGAAAAATATGAGCGAAGGTCCGGAGAAAACCAACCAACAAATAATGAAGTCATGACTATTCAAAGTTTCGACTCCGTGACGCCACGCGCGAGCAGCCCTCCCATGTGCTATGCAGTGCAAATTCCATAAAGTGCCATTTTCACCAAAAGAAAATCAATTGTGTCATCCGCGTTGCACGGGTCAGCCACACCATCAAACACATGTCCACACACACGCCTCCACCAAACCGACCCAACCCCCCCCCCCCCCATCAAGAACCACGAAAAAAGACTAATTTTATGAATCTACCTACAAAACACATGGGAGAGCCGGCGTCGCACGCGAGTCACAGACCAAAACCCCACACATTCACAACTCTGCCATTCCTGGTCATCCTCCCCAAACCCCCACCCATACTCCCCCTCTACCCTCCGCACTCCCCAAAACCAACAAAGCTCCAGGGTGAACCTCCCTTTAACCATGGCTGACCCACCCATCTAATATTTTACACGTGTATTTTAATTCAGATGGAATGAGTCAGTCACAAGATACCAAAAACATAACAGTATGCATGATGTGTGACAAAATGATATTTTTTTATCAAGCTATCTGGTCATTAAACAACACATTTAATAAATATAAGATCTACAAGCAAATTGACCCACCCCATCCTAACTTGACAATGTACCAGAATCAGAATGAATGAACGAATGAAACAGTCAGCCATAAATCACTATAAAACATAATTATGAAGGTTGTGTACGTATAGTATATACTTTATCATGCTATCTGGTCATTAAAACATTTATAAAGATATCTAGCTAAACTTGATGCAAAAGATAAAATAAAATACCGATAAAATACATTTATACCCTTTAAAACTACAAATACATGTAGATATAGATACAAGTGTCAAACTGAGTCATTACCTAAGGTACATCAACAAGATGGGAATTCAATGATTGCACCATGTCCCAAAAGATACAGTAAGGAGTGATTCCTAAGTCAATAGGTAGTGAGGCCCAAAGCTCTGGGAACTGGTGAATTGCACAGAAATGGAGTCCATCTTTACGTGCATAAAGATGTTTGATCTAAGTTATCTAAATGACGTGTGGCATCACTAACATGAGAGTTCACTACAGGGCACTGGATATATTTGAACAGACATTAGTAATGAACATAGGATTAAGTAGTCCTTCTAACTTGAGAGATTCCAGTTCAGTCTTTGCAAGCGTTGCTCGTAGGCAATTTGACCTCGTCGTTGCTTCAAAGCGAGACGCGTTGCTCTGCGCTGAATCGACTCAAGTCTATTGATAGAGCCCACTTTGTGCGGTGTCCAAACGGAAGACCATATTCGAGAATTGGGAGGACCAAACTTTATAGAGGGTGAAAACACCCCGATGAAAGACCCGCGGCTAGGCTGGTTATCAGGCAAGTAAACGATTTCCTCTAGAGATCACAAACGCAACATGGTTATCCAGACATACGATTGTTCATATTACACCAAATACTTTATCTCAGAACCACCTCCAACTGCGTATCATGATATGGTACTGTGCTTGGCCAGGATCTCGTTTCCAGGATATTCTCATGACTTAGTTTTGGATGTATTGAGACTCATTTTGTTTCTATTACACCAATCAGCAAGGGCATTGACATCATCCTGAAGAGCCTGTTGATCAGCGGGGTCGTGAGCGGTCGCGAAATAACAGTGTCATCTGCGAACAACGCACACCTCGACTTGACAGCATAGGAAGGCGTTGTAGAACAGATTAAATAGAGCAAGGCCCTAGGACACTCCCTTGCGGTATACCTGAGTAGGCGTTGACCACTCTGAGAAATGACCTTTATGTTGAACACGTTGCACTCTTCCAGATAGAAAAGAACGAATCCAAAACCAGATGTCACCAGAGATGTTATAGAGAGAAGTCTTCTGCAAAAGGATATCATGAGGCATACGATCGAACGCTTTTGCGAAGTCGAAAAATATCGCATCGATCGAAGGTGGCTTACGTTTGTCCAGTTCCTGTAGCACGAATGGGTCAAAGACATCAGCTGGGTAACACATGACTTTTGATGAACAAAACCCGTGTTGGAACGGGGTAAGAAGACAATTTGATTCCATGTGGTCAAAGATCGCTTTGGTAATCAAAGACTCCATCAGCTTGATAACAATAGATGTTAACGCGATGGACGGTAGTTTGAAACAACTGACTTATCTCCAGCTTGAACACTGGGACAATATTAGCGGATTTCCATCCTTCAGGTAATGATTGTTGGCGAAGCGACATATTGAACAGACGCTTCAGAACAGGCGATATCACATCCACTGATTTCTTGAGAAGGGTAGGAGTGATTAAATCAGGACCAGGGCTTTTCTTATCCTCCAACTGCATGATGTTCCTGTGAACTTCCTCAGAAGAAATTGAAATAGAACAGAGTCGAGGTAGTGGATGATTACATACATTGGTCCAGCCGGCAATACACATGGGGGAGGTAGATAGATTGGAAAAATGCTCCAAAGCTGTTAGCTATGTCATTGGCTTATTGATGACATCCCGTCTACGAGTAGAATTGGAGGAGAAGTACTCTTCTTTCTAGATCTGACATATGCAAAGAAGCGCTTCCTGTTGTCCGGGAGAGCGAAGAGGTTATTAACATAGTTCCAGTAGCTAGCATTTATTGCGTTCTTTGATCATTGCCGGACAGTCTTGAACTATCCCAATCTCGTGAAGTTATTAGTAGACTTAGCCCGCCTGATAAATTGTGTTTCTTAGTGATCAGTCTCTTTATTTCGTTAGTTATCCAAGGTTTTGACTTGATTTAGCAAGTTTCCGAGGAATCGCATCACGGGAGGCAGCATGGAAAATGTCAAGAAAACCTTCCCAACTGGCATTGATGTCATTGGCATCAAAGAAGAGATCCCAAGGAGCTAGCTCAAGGAGTCGTTGAAAGTGGTCAAAGTCAGCTTCCTCAAACAAGAAAATTCACGAAATTGTTCCTGCATGTGTAAGGTTTCGGTGATCTCAGGGAAGATGACGCAAAGTGGTCACTACAAACAGGATTTGGCTCAGTAAACAGACACCAGTAGGTCTGGACGATTACGTACAGATGATCAATAATGGAGCCTCTTGTGGGGTCACGAGAAGATTGCCGTGTGAAGGTAGTTACCTGCTGCGATAGATCCACGGCTTCCAGCATAGATAACAATCTGGACTCAGCTCAGATACCAAAAGACATCTATGTTGAAATCCCCTGTGAGTATAATACCCCTGTAATTCGGTGATACCAACTGAATCTGATCAATATTATCCTGTAGACTGTCCCAGAAATCTGCAAGATTGTTTGGAGGTCGATATAAGGTACCAACAATCCATTTGGATCCATTGATAGATATCTCAGCAGCAACATTCTCCAAATCAGGGTGCTGGAGATTGGGTAATGACCGAGGGCACAAGGACTTCTTCTATAAAGATATGAACATAGGAAGTGATAAAATGTTAACTCTGGTAGGAACAACGTTTTAAGGTTACCCTGTGTACCATATAAATCGTAATATGTTTGTATATTCAGTCATTTAAATGGGGGGAAATGTCCTCTTGGTTATTTTACTTTACACCATTGATGCCACTGAATCTATCATCAAAACAAAAAAATAAAAATAAAAAAAATACATTTTTGTAGTCCTCATCTAAGATAGATCTATCTGTCTGATATGTTATGGTGATTCATTTATTTCTTTACCTTAAAATTATCAACTGTCCTGAACATGAAAATTGTGTTAATCGGGGATAAGTATACGTGCTTGCTGATTTTCAGACCCTCCTTTCATGTATGCATTTCACTGCAAACCAAATGGTGATTTGGTACATAAATATGCTATTTGTCGGTATAAAGAATTAGGTTCAGTACTAAATGGGACAATATTACTATTCGGCATTATTATTTTATATGGATGAGGCCATTTATACATACTAGATGTGAAAAAAATATGGCCAAATCCAATTTTTGTTTGCATGGACAAAATGTAACGTAACTAACCGGTAACGTAACTAACCATTTTTTTTGGATACCGTACAAAAAAACATAAAGCTATTTCTAAAATTTGACGTCTCAAATAACTTGCCAAGAAACCAGTTACGACATGAATATTATGGTTTGTCTTGGTTGAACCTCGTTTGAGGAAGGTTTGAATGCAAAGTCTGTTCCCAAAAAAGCATGTCCACTTTTTGTAACGTAACTAACCAAAATTAAAGTTCTTGCTACAACTTACTGAAACGTGTGTCATGATTTCTTTTGTGGGGTTGAAGTAGGTTATGTTTATAGGTATTGACACTACAAAAATTTAACAATAATATCAAAGCGTCTTCATGTACGAGCTAACCTTAGAGTAAAAGTAGCCCTAAAGTGTAACGAAACTAATCATGGAATTGCCCATATGTACATATACATGTGATGGGGTACTTGGTATTGGTTGTAAAGGCAATGAATGCTTTCTTTCATAGTCAGGCCTGCTCAGCAACTTTTTTAAAGTTCTAAAAGAACAAAAGTACTGATTAAAAAACTGTTCTTGTATATCAATGCCATTGATATCAATACCACTTTTATTATTTCTTCACGGCTAATAATAGAAACTGTGCATGCATAATAATGGGGTGAACTTTGTGTGACTGGTTGTACTAGTTCTAAAGCCTTGGCAGGGATACATCATCGCTCCATCTCCCGGATGTTGGATCGCATCCATGAGATGGTGATTGTGTGCATAATATCGATCTCCTCAAACACTGTTAATTGAAGGAAAGACACAGCTCTACCGGGCCAAACCCTGGCTCGCAGACCCGTGTAAAAGGCTTTTTAATTCCGCAGGATTAGTCTGAAGATTTCATTAAGTAAAGTCTTTGGGTTCGCTCCAAGGCTGTTGGATTGTTTAATTGAGATATTGGGATGTCATCTAGGTTAGCGCATAATCCGCAGTGACGTCGACTGATCGTTGGCAGTGCAGCAGTCAACCAGTAAAGAAAAGAAATCGGAATGGGAAACAAAAAGAAGATTAAAAGAGTGGGATATTATAAAGGGAATTAAAGAGAGTGAAACCATGAAAGAGATTTCAAGAGAATAAAAGAGAGATAGAGAGCGAGCAAGATCAGAGAGACAAGATAGGGGCAGAGGAGAGATAGGATGAAGAAAAGAAGGAATGAAGGAGAGGAAAAAGAAAAGAAGGAAAGGGAGAGGGCATAAATTGGGGACTGTCATACAGATTAAACAAGGAGAAGATACAAGGGGGAGAGAGGGAGAAGGAAATGTAGAATGAAGGCGGGAGAAAGAATGGAAAAGAATGGAAATGAAAGGAGAGAGAAAGAGGAGGAGAGAGAAAGAGGAGGAGAGAATTCGAGGGAGAAATATGAAAGAGGTAGAAAAAAGGAGATGTGGAAGATGAAAAGGAAAGAAGAAGAGAAGGGAAGGAAGGAAGGGAGGGGTGCGGGACGACATCACGAGAGGAGGATGAGAATGATAAAGTCTCAAAGAACGGAGGAAAGGGCTAAAGGAGAGGGAGAGGAAAAAAGAAGATGGAATGGACATGACCCTGGCCTCACTAATTCCTGACTGGAGTCGGTGTTTGGTAGTAAGCTTAGCAACCATAGACCTGGATAGTTATTTTGATGGGTGCATAATTTGTTGAATAGTAGACGAGGCTTCACATTCAATCAGTGTGCCAGTTTCTCTTCCTCCTGATTTCCAAACAATCGATGCAAAGTGCCGTAAAATGCAGGTCTCCTGTCTTTGCATACCACTGCCGGTATTTAGCTGTCAAATTTGATTCTTGGGATGAACTTGCAATGGATACTTTATCTCTCTCTAAAGCCAAAGGCTCCAAGATATTGCACCATACAAAGACTTTTTAGCTGTCTAACTTCACCTTTTATCTGCAGTCATTCTGTACCAAAATGCTTTGATATTTTGATATAACACCACAAAATCACATCATATCTAGATGGTATCAAGTTCATTCTCTTGACATGTCTTCATAAATTTACAAAAGATATTTGAATGGAATGAAAATTAACCTTTATTCCTTTACCAATAAAGAACATTCAGACATGTTAAGGTGTGTTGCCATCTGCTCCAGGCATTATATCCTCTCAGGTGTAAGGTTAGGGATAGGATAAGGTTAAGAAGTTGGTCCAGGGGCACTGTAGCATAAAATTTGCTATTATTCCTTTTCCCATCAATGTGAACTTTCATGAAATACTGCATTTTGATTGGCTGTTGAGATCATGTTAGTTACCATTGATGTCAAAGTTACTATATTAGTAACTATATTTTGCAACGTACCGCAACTAGGGCGGAAGTTAGTTATTCGAATTGTGTTTGGGAATGACTGGAGCATTGTCTTTAAAGTGAATGTGATTGAACCCTTATTTAATCTGAATGATTCTTCTTGAATCAGTAGATGTCTCCATCCCTGTCTGTATAGCTATGTTTGTCATCACGTTCGGTAATTAGGTTAGAGACCCTTGAGCCGTGAAGCGATCATCAGCATCTTTCTAATCTGACCCTCACTTTTAGGGTTGCCAACTTGTACTTTTTACAGGGTCCAGGGATCACGATTCTGCTAATCCTTCCTTGCAAAATGACAGGAAAAAGATCATTAACATAGCAGGTGTTACCGGTGAATGGTAGATTTACAATATGAGAGGAACTGCCGCAGGCTACATATGTATATGTTCCAATGTTTTAAGCTCCTTGATGGTTAAGGGTCTAAATCTGTATGTTCTGTCATGGGGGTTCTAGGACAATTATTCTGTGGACAACTACCCCCAGACAACTTCCCCCCCCCAAAAAAAAAAAAATAATAAATAAAAATAAAAAATCTACATCGTAACACCTAACCCTAACCCTACTTCTGAGGGGTAGTTGTCCTGGGGGTAATTATCCACGGGTAGTTGTCCTAATACGATGTCATGGATATTCTTTATTGAATGTACATGTATGAACCCACTGACTACTGAAAATGTCTTGGTCCCTGAGGTTCAGTACATGACCATGGGTCTCTGCAGGCAAACAATTAAAGGGGATGTTCGCCCTGGTTCTTGAAGTTGAAGTGTATAGTAAGCAAATAATCACTGTTGATTCAAATGATAGGCAAACTATCACTTCTCAGGCAAGCTGGATAGCTATCTCCTCCGAAGCAAAGCTGAGGAGAGATAACATGTATATCTAGCTTGCCGAGGAAGTGATAGTTTGCCTGTCACTTGAAATCAAGAGGTGATTATTTGCTTTATATTCCACATCTGAAACATTTTGAGAGTAAGGGGAAAACCAATATTTTGGTTAAAAATTCAAGGTTCCTTGATCCTTAAAAAATCCACTCAAGTCATCAATGGCTGAACTTGTAATTGTAACGTTAACACGTACAAATAAAGTGCGCGCAATTTACTTTGCGCGTAGGCCTAGCTCAAATGGACTGAAGTGATTGTTACGTAACAAAGAAATTTAAAAAAGGAATTGTTACGTCACAGAGGAATTTATCTGTCGCTGCATGTGAGGTAAAATGATAGTACAAAAAACCCGAGTGACAACGTACTTTTTTTTGCGCATCCTAAAAATAATTGATAGCGCGTTTGCCGTTATGGCTCTACATGCTCTCTGGGGCGCTGAAGTGATCAGCGAAACACAAAAGTACTATCACTGCGAGTGATGATTGATGATGGGAAAGCTAAAATTATCACGTGATTGACTTTTGACCAACCCTGTTGCAACATTCTTAGTATGTGGGATATAATATTTCATAGATTTAATAACATCAACAGCATACATTTGTACATGGAGGTGAAAGGAGTAATATTGTCTGAATAAATGGCAATTAATGGAAATTGCATTACATTTACAAGGCATAAGGAAGAGTAGCTCACAAGTGACGATACAAAATGAAAACTTTAAACATTCATAAAGTTTGTGAGTTATTTTTTTCAAATCATCTCTCATACTTTTCTTTCGTTTTCTGATTTGTTGAAAAATCGATTAAATTTCAGGGTGAACTTCCCCTTTAATATATTAAGGAATGTAAAGAGATTATTCAAAGTGTTGATCAATGTCAATCCACCTGTGATGATATGACGTCTAATGAGAGGCTTAGAAGCACATGTCTATCACCATCATTGCTCTCATGTACTCCTAGAATTGCCCCTAGGATTCATGTTTTGACAGAGGCCAACCGGTTCAACTCATCAAGAATCATGTGAATTAGTAAGCCGCAGTCAACAAACAGTCGCGGATCCAGCCTGGACTCTGACAAAGGATTTTATTGGCCCATGCCCAAATAGCAAATATGATCCTAAATTGGGCCGATAAAAGCCTCTGTCGGAGCCAATTGTTCATTTATTTTTGTTTTGTATCTACATGTATAAGGTGCAGATCCAGCATTGGTTCCGAGGAAGGATTTTATTGGCCAAATTGTCTGAGGATAATAGTGGTTTTACTATTTTATTTGGGCATTGGCAAAAAAAATCCTTTGTCACAAGTCTAGGCTAGATCCAGTACTGTGAAGTTTTGGAAGTTGTGTAATGTAACTCGTACACTGAATCTGGGAGAAGTTGCTTCTTCGAGGTGCTGAAGATACATTTAAGCATGCTATTGTTTGTGTATGTTGAGCTCTACACTCATTATCCTAACCGTAATATTTCTTGAGGTATATCACAAAAGTGGTTATTATGGGAACAAGTTTTTTAATGCACAAATTAAGTAATAGATACAAGTGGCTGTTAAAACATAATTAATGTAGTGTTTGTTAATGATACATAATGAATGTAACATCATCAGAAAGTTAATTTGAAATTACAAAATGGATACCGAATTGAAACGAATATCAATATTTGTGAAGTAAGAATTAATTGATCATTATTACACATTTGAACAAAGAGGAGTAAAGCTTTTACAGTAAAGGTAATGGGTGTACCGTGTAGTAAATGAGGGTCGTTGGAAAGGTTTTCTTAACACTAGCACGTGTCAGCTTATATTGCAAAGTATCAATTTGGAAACCTGATATAGGTAACCAATCTATCAGAAAGATTCATCTTCGTAGCTTGTTAACCTAGTCTACACACACAAGCTAGTTACTGAATAAATCTCCATGAATAGATAGCCACATGTAGTCAAAGAAGTAGCCCCTGACATTTTTATTTAAAAAAATGTGTATTCCTACCTTTTAAATTTAAGAAATTTGAAAGTAGCCCCCCCCCCCCAAAAAAAAGATATAAAAATAAAATCTGGAGCCTAACCTAATTGCTGGCTGTGTTTCTATCTAATTGACCTGGTATGAGGTTAATGCCTTTTAGGAGATTATTAGCACATGAACTTGGTTTTGAACCTAGGACCCACTCGTGTATGAGACCACTGCTCTACCACATAGGCCTATATAAGGGCAAGTCCAAGCTATTTTGCGCTGTAACAAACGGGACATTCAGAGACAAAAATAGGGCTTGTTTGAAAAATCTTACATGAAATCTCAATCCTTTGGTATATTCCTGAAGGTACTAAGAATGTTCAACAAAAACATAAAAAATAGTTGTAATAACTCAATTCATAATTAATTTATGATCATTTAGTCGTTGGTAACAAACGGGACCGCAAAAAAAATGGTGTTTTCAAATTTTGACTTTGTTCACATATAACTGTGAATTTAAAAAGTAGATCTAAATTTGCAGAGTCATATCCTCTTAAACATGTAATAAACATTGTAAAGACATATTTTAACGTTAATACAACTTCGAGTTTTCTGGCAAAGTTCAAGTTTTAAAAACTATTTCAGGTAACAAACGGGACAGTAACACACGGGACAATTATTCCCTGTAATATTTTTTATTAAACAATTGGTGTAGCCAAGGCGTAGCAACATCTTTTCTTAAAAAATCTCTCCGATAAAACAAAAGAAACATAATACAAAACACAAATGTAAGAAAAACTTATTTTGTTTCATTTCTAAATGTGGGAGGGTGGGTAATAAAAATGTATGATTTTACATCAGCTCACTAACTTTTCTGAGACTATTTCTGAGAACTGAATATTTCAAGTCTAGAAATATGGAAAGCTATGTGCTAGGTTCGTGATATTTTCACCAGAGTTAGCCAAGAAAATATAAAAACAGAAAATGCGTACTTTTTGGTTGTACTCCTGTGACAAACCTCTTTTTTAAATGGTTGAAAATAGCATTTTTAATGCATTTTATATTTTTTTCATGAATATTAATGAGCATTGTGAAGTCATATGACAATGAAATGACTTTTTGAACTCATTTGCATTAAGTTCATTTCATACCCTTTATGATGATATATGACACATTATGTATACCTTTACAAACCCAATGACACACTTGACACAAAAATGGTCGAAAAGTCGGAAAATCACAATCTCGGGAACAAATAGCGTGGAATTGCCCATAACCAAAACGCTTCCTAAACAAAATGCATTTAGATAAAAAGGTATCTGGAGAGGCACAAAACTTATCATTGTAAAGGTGAGGAGTTCTTCTTTCTACAAAGAAACAAATATAAAGAAAGCATGGAATATGAGTCCTCAATATTTGGATTACTTTTAAATAGATCTATGCTCTGTAAACTGACAAGGGTTTGTGATAGCAAACTACTTTTTAGCTTTCAATCCTTTCCCACCCTGCTGCCTGCACGGCCACCCGCCTGCCCGCCTTCCTTCCACCCCATATCGTTGAACAAGGTGATCATAGTGACATAATTGAGAATTAATATTGTGTGCGTTGAGTCTCCTAGAGGTATAAGGGGAATTCATCAGCAGAAAAAGTTATTGTGCATCGCGTTTTAATTTAATCTTCAAGGCGCCCGATTTATAATGCGATCCCCATCGCTAATCGCGATTTGAGAGGAGGATGGATGGTTGGAGTGTGAGAGAATAGTGGAGAAAGCTTTTACACCGATAAGAGGGGATTTGCAGTATCGTGGAATGGTACGAGGTGATATGGGTATGGTTACCCAAGGGGCGACCAGCAAGGAAAGTGAACAATCAGTGATGGCAAAGTATGGATTTAAAGGGAAAGCAGCACTTGTCTTTACACACATGTATTATTATTATGATATTACTTTATGTAGGAAAGTAATTTACAGCATAGAGAAAAAAAAACAAGGTCATACATAAAATGATATTTTTCTTTTTTAAAGCCACATGGATGAAAGGAACTTTGTATTGTATTGTTTTATTTATTCAAATACAGTATAAAAAACCTGCTATCAGACGCAAAACTGTTTTTCAGCATGTCTGTACATACATAATACATACAATGACTAATTACAACATAAAAAATTACAAATACAAAAATAGTAGGGAAAAAAAGTCAAAAGAAGACCCCTCAGTCACGGTTGTCGAACATACTAATGAGGGGTGGGGGTATAATATTAGAAACATGTATGGAAAATATTTTCGACACTTTTCGATAACTGCAGCCCTTCAATCCTCTTTTTTATGATAACTTGGCTAAGATGGTGTAGAGAAATTGCATAATTATATAAATAGTAATACTTTGTATAAAAACTTATAGACGGGATATTTTTGTATACACCCAATCGGCAACCAGCAAGGAAAGTGAACAATCGGTGATTGCAAAGTACATATTGAAAGGGAAAACTGATGTCTTATGCAAACATCAAAAGATATTGCATATTCCTATGGATTTGAGTTTTAAAATTTGAGATGAGGAGAAATGATATTCATATCAGTAACCCTGTTGACCAGTACTAGCATTGAGAATCCTTCGGGAATCAGTGATTGCATAATTGCAAAGTATGCATTAAAGGCCAGAGCACAGTCAAATAACATTATAGAGAATTTATCTTTAAATTTTTGATAATGGGAGGTGATCTCATACCCTTTTCGTAGTCGGAATTAAACCAGTCTTAGTAAATTTGCAAGCATGGGCACAGAGAAGAGTTTTGGTTTAACACTCATGCCAATTTTGTTTTTGAAGGGAGAGCAAAGTAATTCTTTCGCATTGATAAATTATAATTTCTTATTAGATATGTTTTTACAGATCTATGAAGGTAAACTCACATAATGGAAATTTATAAAAAGAGAAATTTGTTTTCTTGAAATCATATTTGGAAACAAAATGACTTTTTCATTTGGTGTATTCAAAATGTAAGATAGGGTGTATTTCTGGCTTCTCACTGAAATTATCAAAGAAGTGAACATTAATTGAGACTCTTATTTTAATGATGGTAAAATGAAACATTTCACAACTTGATGTTAAAGTACGAGTCATACGTCAATTGTATTTGACTTCAATAAATGAGATAATTGCCCCCAAACAAAAAGTGTATTCTGAAGGTCTGTTAATGACTGCACTGTACATAAAGGATTCAGTTAACAGTAAGGGTTCATGGGATGTTAAATGGCCAGATTAATTTATGATGGTGGACAATGACAATTAAGATCAATTAAAAGAACGTGCCAAAGAGCTCTGACATCAGAACAACTCCCTTGTATTCTAAATGTGAGTCACATGGGTGAGACAGATGACAGATCAAAGAAACAAGTTACATGACAATGGAGATCTTCTTCTTTAATTACATGTCATATCAATCAAACTACTTTGAGACGGTTCTTTGAAACTGCTTTGAGACAGTTTTCGAAAATTCTCTCTGAGACATCTCTAATACTTTTAGGAGATGTCTCCTCGAAGTGAGATACCACCCTTAGGGTTTTATGTTAGGATTAGGGTAGGGTATAGTGTTTAGTCTAGGGCTGAAGCTGTCCAGTCGTGGGATTGACTGCGGAGCAATTGTCTCAGGAGCAAATACCATAGACCTTTGACAATACCTACAGTTGGTCTAATTCTATACTAGTAATTGTCTAATACCACATGGGCTTAACCCATTTAGTCTATTTTACAATTGGTCAAATAATACTTGGTATAATTCTCGGTGTCAGACATGCAAAAAAATTATTCCTGGGACAACTCTATTAATGCAGAAACTTCAGGTATGTTTCAAATTTGAAGAAAATTTACTTGAATTTGAATCTGTTTATTAGACATAGCTTGCAAGTACCAGGAAATCACTTAATTTGCAAGGGGTGAAAATGATAATTGTAAATGAGGTCATGATATAACAGGATTTTACTTGTGACAGTGTAGACAATGGTGAAGCATGACAGATGTAATAAAGCAGGTGGTATTATGTATCATAGTCCACCCCCTCCTCCTGCCCCCCTTTCATCCATCTTCCTCCCCCTCCCCCTCCTTCCTCTCTCCCCTCAATAATTCAGCCAGCTTGTAGAAATATGACTGTTGCTCAAGCTGTACAGCTGCTGCAATTTTACCAGGATTTTTTTTTTTTTTTTTTAGGGGGGGGGGGAACATTCATTTAGTTATCCAATCTCTTTGGAAATGCATAGAAATGTGATATATGCAAGTAAGGAAGAACAATTATTAACCTATAAACAACATGTGTTTCATGTATTAAACCTATTGGAATAGGATTGTTCAGTCCTAAGGACCTTTACAATTACATGTAGATACATGTATGTCAAACTGCCTTGGAATAATAACTCAAAAAGGATAAAAGTCAATAGTTAATTTAAAAATTTCTATCAAATATCTTGTATTATGCAATTATGCACAATATGAAATGCATAGTGACTGCATTGATATTTGAAATTCCATCTAAATTACCTCTCATTTTCCCTGCAGAGATCCAGAAGGGTATAAACACCATTCACATGGAGTTAAATCCTTTCTGCTCTTATCATAGAATGTTGGTATAAACCACCCACCCCTTTAATATACCTTCAAAGTGCCTTCCATTTAGTACAGGCATGTGAAGACCTAAAAAGCAGTGAGGATAAAGAAGACAATTGGGGGACGTGCTGATGTGTATGTATTATCAGTTATCATGTGGGTCTATTTGCATGGCCTGTTTGGTTAGGTGTATTAAGACCCGGCTCAGCAAAACCAACCGAGGGTAATTCGCAGTGCGGTGGTAACGAGACGATTTATGAGCGACGTGGGGACATTTCTTCCGTGTTTCGATTGCTCGCTGTCCCTGGATGCGACGACACGTCTCTTTCCTCCAGGCGGGCTGGGCCAGGGGGGAGGGGGAGGGGGGATGTCTTTAACATGCTGTATCACATGTTGTAAGACCACATTCATATCATGGCTGAAGGGATCAAGGTCATAAGAAGAGAAATGGTTGGCTGGTATTAAATTTTTGTTGTACCTTCATCCCAACATTGGATTCATCTTGTTCCCATGACAACATTGGATAGTATCCTCATACTCACATCTAGGAGTGTGTATAATGTTTATGATGAATGTTCGGCTTGCCTGAAGTCATCCACCATCTAGATTGCCATAGAATTAATAAACCTTAGTTCATTTCACTAGGAGTCTAATAATTATACTAAAATCCCATAAGCCTCCAGCCCTGAAATTAAAAAATGTTGTTACGTGTCTTAGATTTTATTTTATAATCTTCAGCCTGCTCACCAAAATCTGTGAAGCTTGAATCTATCTGAATTTGAGTGATCAGCATTTGAAAGCTGAGAGGTCAAAGCTAAAATGCGTGCATTTTGTATTCTTTTGCTTAAATTGAAAATATGGATTTTATGTCAACAGTATACTTAAGAAATCTGAGCTCTTGTGCGATTCAAATCGTTCCACTGTGCTCATGCGAATAGTACCCTGGTAAAAACTAGGCATGACCCGGTTACCAATTCTCCAACCACGGCTGCCAGAATCTCAATGAGTCGTAGATCACATTTTAATCCCTTGTTTTCCTCTAGTTTCAAGTGTCATTTTTTAAAGAATTTTTTTTAAGCCAAAAGGAATGTTCTTCTGTGATACTGTTTGTAGACCAACATTATTTTCACTTACAGAAATTTTTGCAATTGTGAACTAGTTGGAGAAATTTGCGAGTGGATAATTGTGCAATTATTGTGGTTGTTTAAAATAAATACGAATAATCCTAAAGTTAAACCCTAGTCTAACCCAAACCCTACATCTTGGATGAAACTAAGAATGGAGCAAATGTTGTGTCTACCATTGCATTTATGCCTGTCTCACACTGATTAGGTAGTATGTCTACATCTTATAACCTATAGGGCAGGTGTATTCTTGAATTATCTTATATACAGAGAGGTTTATCATGGATAAATATACACTGCCCTCCAAAAGTTTGGGTACACCTGATGTCAGCTCTGTTTTGGATCATTTTGAGGCATTTTATGTCCAGTATTTCAGTCCAAATGATGTTTAAGTACAAAAAATACATTATGCAACCAATATACTTCACGATTACCACGCGAAGTCTCCTTGGAATTTAGAAATTACTCAAAAATATGCAAACAGTGCAAAAATGTGATTTTGCACTACATTGTAATTTATTCAAATATTGAAAAAAAGTAGATATCTCGGCTAATTATGGTCCGATCAATATAAAATTTTGTGTGGATGTGGAGGCATATGTAAAATGTAACCCTGTACTGTTTGTTTCTATTTTGAGACAACACTTTATTAATTATGAAAATTTATGCAAATTAAAGGTCTATTTTTAGAAATTTATCAATATTTTGTTTTAAAAAATTCATATGAAGCCCAAATTGTTATTATAAGTTGCTGAGTATAATACTCAATAAAATTATGATTAAAAAGTTGGACTTTCTCATGTATTCCTTTGTATTCTTTTGTTTTATTACTTTCTATTGTTTTCGATTGTTTTTATTTCTATGTATTTCGCAATGTTTTTGCCTCTTTTGTGCTTCCGAAATGTACCTTGATTGATTTCAAGATACAAGATGATGCTTAAAGCCTTTTAGATTCAATTAAGAGTGTTGCAGAGCAATTCAGGTGAATGGTGCATTCAGTACACAAAGGGGCAATAAATGAATTTTTCGATATTTTAAAACTTTTGTAATTACACGTCAAAACAATGGTTCCTACTTAACAACTGTTTATATAAACACTGAATTAAAACTGTTCTGACTGGGGGAGGGGTCTCGGCCAATTTAACCAACTTTAAAACATCCATGACTGCTGCGCAACCGCTGCCAACCCCAAATATGCCTTTGGGTGACTTTTTCCTTTAAAGCGCAGTGCAACTATTGTTCTAAGAACACTGCCCATTGTGTTGTTAGTTGATATAACATTGCATTATTGCATGTCAGACCTAAATAGAATGTAAGATAACATTTTGCTTTCATTTCAGAAACAGAGAAGACCCCAAAACATAAAGAAATACATAAAAATAAAAATAATCGAAGACAATAGAAAGTGATAAAACAAAAGAATACAAAGGAAGTCATGAGAAAGTCCAATTTTTTAATCATAATTTTACTGAGTATTATACTCAGCAACTTTAAACAAAAACTTGGGCTTTATAGCAATTTTTAAAACAAAATATTGATAAATTTCTAAAAATAGACCTTTAATTTGCATAAATTTGCATAATTAATAAAGTGTTGTCTCAAAATAGAAACAAACAGTACAGGGTTGTATTTTACATATGCCTCAACATCCATACAAAATTTTACATTGATCGGACCATTATTAGCCGAGATATCTTCTTTTTTCAATATTTGAATAAATTAGTGCAAAATCACGTTTTTGCACCTTTTGCATATTTTTGAGTAATTTCTAAATTCCAAGGAGACTTGGCGTGGTAATCGTGAAGTATATTGGTTGCATAATGTATTTTTTGTACTTAAACATCATTTGGACTGAAATACTGGACATAAAATGCCTCAAAATGATCCAAAACAGAGCTGACCTCAGGTGTACCCAAACTTTTGGAGGGCAGTGTATATTTCTTTATTTGAGTTGCAAAAGGTTCTTAGCTGTATGTTCAGTGTTATTTGTTAATGCCCTTCTGCTTTTGAATATGTCTACATCTTCGTAAGATAAGATTTAGGGCAGATGTATATTTGAATCAATGTACACAGCATGATTTGTATCATGGTTCATCATATTTCTTTGTTTTAGTGCAAAAGGTCCCTAGAACTATTTTAAGTGTTAGTTTTTAATGCCCTTCTGCTTTGAAGCAGGAAGTATGTCTACATCTCAGTAATATAAGTTTTAGGGAATTTTATATCTTTCAATCAATTGCATGAAATTATTATTGTTCATCTTATTCCTTTGTTTGAGTGGCAAAAGTTTTCTGTCACTATATTAAGTGTTACTTGTTGATGCCCTTTTTTTGTGGAGCAGACAGTATGTTTAACATCTTAGTAAGATTAAAGCCGGTGTACGGTTTTGGGAGAAGGAAAAAATTAATTTGGATTCACAATTAGATAATATGAAAGACTGAATCCCATAACAATAATAAAACAATTTTAGAACTTGAAATCTCGTTTTAGTGTCTTTATTTCATAATATAAGTATAAAACGTGGAAAGACGAGGACCTGACTCGTTTCACTGTTGAGTCAGCATTCACGTGAAAAACCACTTGGGATTCTCTTGTGTGGGTGATACACACAGATCGTTACGCACCATTCACGCTGCAACCTTCGGCGAGCGGTCGCTGCAGCAGAGGTCTAAAACGGAGGTTGCATTATGTTTCTTTCAAACATTTTTACTGAAATTCATCGGAAATTAATGAAAGGAATGTCACAAGATTTCTCACACATATCTTTTAGTACAATGTGGACAACATGAGACTACATTTGACCGGTTTTGTGCCGATTCCTTTTTTGTTACCAAAACTATACACCAGGTTTAAACTTTAGGGCAGTTATATCTGTGAGTTTAGATACATAGCATGATGTTTAATCATGGTTCATCCTATTCCATAGTATAAGTTGCACAAGGTCCCTATCACTACATGTATGTTCAGTGTTACTGTTTGTGCCGTTTTGCCTTGAAACAGGCAGTATGTCTACATCTTAGTAAGATAAGCTTTAGGACAGTTAGATCAGGGAATCAATGTTACACAGCATTATTTCTAAAATTCTTTGTTTTAGTGGTAAAAAGTTCCCAAGCACTATGTTCAGTATTACTTTTTGTGCCCTTCTGCCTTGAAGCAGGCAGTATGTCTACATCTTAGTAAGATAAGCTTTAGGACAGTTAGATCTGTAAATCAATTTTACACAGCATGATTATTTTGGTTCAATCTTAATCTGCACAGCAGCATTAATCATAGTTCATCTAAGTGGCAAAAGTGTTGAACCTTATTTGTGCCCTTCTGTCTTGGAATCGGCAGTATGTCTACATCTTAGTAAGATAAGAGCAGTTATATTTTTGAGTCAATTAACTCAACATGATTTTTATAATTGCTCAAAAGTTTTTTTAAAACTTTATGCGCAGCTTGGCGAAACACCCCAACCCCATTTTGTCTTCCTCTAGGATCTCCATGTAAACTCTTTCATGTTAAAGTGGGATTTATATTAAGAGGGCACCTATTCTAGGGGCCCCCACATCTATCACTCTAGACCCCCGATTGATTGCATCTAGCATAACCAATGACCTCCTACACACAGATGATTTTTGTTGCAATCCTGCCTGATATAGTCCTTCGTCGGAGCGTGTAGAGGTTATGACATAACACAATAACCATCACTTCATATCTCTTTTAGTGTTGATAATACAGTCTGAAATAGAGTGTTATCTATAATAATACCATTAGACTGGTATGTATTCCTATGTCACTGTTTATATGTGTGGGAGTGATAATGCGGTGCTAAAAGAAACCATGAAGGACATTTAACACCTTAACTGTAACTTTGTGGCCATTGGGGGGGGGACGGGATCAGGATTGAGAATTGTGGTCTTGACCGTCTGTGAATATGATTAATTTTGTGTATATGTGGCCTATGTTTGGAATTCAAATCATTATCCTAGCTTTCCATGTTTAGTTTAATTCTGATACTAGAAATTGAAAAATCAGCATCATAACTAAGTAAAATTTTGTTTGGGGTATTTTACACAAAGACTTGACATTCTTGGCAATTATCAGTTACAGTTGTTTTTTCATTTACCCCATATTATATGGGCATATATCTATATTGCAATAACTATGAAAGAATGAAGAAAATTGTATACACCAAAAAAGGTTCATAATTAAAGCTAGTGTGAGGGATCAATGAAAAATTGTTTTCCAAGTAACAACAAATTTCACATTTTTTTATATTTTCCCCGCCTGATTCGACCACAAGGCAATCAAACACAATTTTGTGAAATAATAGTGCACTCTGTGAAAGTTTGTTGACCCCTATTGAAAAACTCCCATTGCACTGCTGCTGTGCAATGCGTAAATATATTATCCCCATCAATAGGGTGTCATGCCTTTATGCTTTCAGATCAAAATATACATATTTAGCAGTAATTTTAATCTATAAACCTAATTTATGATCAAACATTCATTAATTCATCATCTGTTATCACCATCGTTAATCTTGTTCCGCCTTGCCGTGGATACCAGTAGCGCCGCTAAATTATCTGGAGTAATCAAAAAACCAGACTGAGAGAATTTTATCTTAATCAAAACTTAATCAATCATCATAAAACAACCCCCACCAAAAAGTTGATCAATGAATAGTGACATGTTCTCATTGACATTGTGATAAGGGATTTTACAGAAGTAAAATATTAACTGGTTAATACAAGTACAAATAATTGCTCAATAATTTACATTTGTCAAAGTTGAATTTGATTAGATTTACACCTTTGACATGTACATTTTCATACACATATTTCAACTGTATGTGAACATAAGAAATTACTCTCTCTTGTCATTCTTTACAAATACCTACCACATTACATGTAGTTTATCTTTATTTGTCTATTTTAAAAATTAAATTCCTTAAAATGTACCTCAATCATTTTTCTTTACTGCATGACGCTTTAGAAGAGGGGTCTACAAACTTGGCGTTAACTGTCGTTAACTGAATTGATGTCCCCGCCTTTTTAACCTTTTCATTTTACAATAACTGTGTCAAATGAGTTCAATTTCACAAATCTCAACTCTCTACCATTACGATCTAAATTATATTAAATACACTTCTTGTATAACACCATACTTTCTCCTAGTGCTCTTGCACATGTTCCAATCGTATTTAAAAATATAGTCACATCGGGCTCAGAAGTTACTGGAGATAATAGATCTATGACATGTAACTCCCCAGAACTCACTATTTCAGGCTAGGATGTAAACGAGCAAATTTTAAATCAGGTTAACTTTACAACTCTCATTTATAGTGAATTTCATTAGGTGCACTTCTTGTGTTACATCATACTTTTTGATAGCGCTCTCGCACACGTTCCGATCGTATGTGAACATAGTCGCGACCGTCTCCCATATTACTAGAGATAATGGATCTTTTGCAGGCCATAAGTCGACCAGTGAGTCGGGAAAGAATCAATAATTGGGAGGCATGCCTTCTTGAGGAGGGGATAATGTTTCCAGGTTAAACATTGCTAAGAACCCGGTAATGTAAGGATCGGTACACCGATTCTTGTTAGCGCTTAAAGGTACATGTAGTAACAGTCGTAGCCTGTGGTTTCCGTAACTGCTGACAGAATGTGTGTAAATGGTTGACCCTTCTTCTATCTTTGATATAAGGAGTAAGTACCAAATTGTTAATGCTTAGAGGTAGTTTCAGACTTAAATGCTTGCTGAAACCAGCAACTAACTTAAAAGAATTTGAAGTTGAAGTTCTTTGCACTTTATTTAGGAAGTGTCAGATATGGTTGGCTTGTTAATATTGCTTGCAAATGGTTTCTGTTCTAGCAATTTATATTCGTAGGATCTTTTAATGGCACATGAAAAAGGTGTGATTTTCACTTTATAATAGCTTAGTTCCATCCATTTTTGTTGCTTCAGAGGAAAACTCATAAATTTGGCAAAATACTAATGGTTGCTCTAAAAATTATAGTTAAAAAACTCTTGTTCAAAGACAGATACCTACCTGAAAAATGGTGTGATATCAAAGGCTCAATTTTCATCAAAATTTGATGTAATACCTTATGTGCAAGAACATTTTTTTGTTTTGTTCAGGCATTGCACCTTTCCGTTAGGAGCTTTTTTTTGTTGATTTTTGCAAGGTTGGGGGCTATAGATAATAAAATACCACAGAAACTAATTGCAGCACTTTCCCTGATTACCACAGGTAACATTTGCCCTCGACCATCTTCAAAGAATTCGCTGAAACCGAATTTCATCTGAGAAACACTCAGCCCATAGGCATCTATCGATCACTTGCTACATGGAAACACCACACGCTCTTTCCAACTAATGTTTATCTGATTGTTTTCTTGTGAGAAGTGTTTAGATATAGCCCATGGGAACCAGGGAATTGTTCTTAAACAAGATGCATGGATTCTTTGGGAAAGAAAGAATTCAGAAGTAAATAGTTTGCTTCATACGTGTACCTCTACTGTGCTTTACATGTACATTTGTACCTGTGAATAAATTTGTTAAATTGATTGTAAATATTATGAAAAAATGAAACATTAGACTGGAATTTTTGTACAAAAAGACTTTCAATGTCTATACGATGGGGCGAGCTGATCATGTTAGGCAAAATAATATTTTATTCTTTAACAATATATAGTTGTAATGATGTAAAGAGACATAATGTAATACGTCTGCATGTGTTGTACATTGGTTTAGTGGACAAGTTGCAGAGGGTAGTTTAAGTTAAAGGATACTTGCTGGGAGGAAGCTCCTTAAATGCTTGAGCAACTTAGTATGGTAGCTAGGATAAACCCAACAAGAACATCATTGTTTCTTAACCTCAGGCAAAAACCAGTCAATGAGGTTTTGTTATATCTTACTGAAGAAAATCCTCGTTCTTCCCCTGCCCCCAAGATCCACCCTCCACAAACCGGCCGAGTGAAAGGTTAGGGACCACAAGATGAGCCTATGATCATGCCTACGCATACCTAAGTTGTAGAGGGGGGAAGATGCGTTAGTTTTGTCTCTGAAACTTCTTACTTTGCCATGCATGTGCATACCTATTCTTCAGGGATGGTGTGGCACCTCCAACTGACAAAGCAATTTTTCATATTTTGTTTTGATGGTGGTTGTCATGAGCCGTGATAGAAAGTAGAAGAGATAGATATACAGAATAAGAGAGATAGAGAGAGAGAGAGATTTAAAGAGATGCAGCTGGGTGGGGCAGGAGAATTGGCATAGGAAAAATCAAGAAAGATGTAGGAATGATTTTGAATCAGTGGGAAGAGAAAGAGAGAGAAAAAAACACAAACAAAAAGAGTGATTACTTGAGAAGAGAGATAAAAATGAAGGAGACTATAAGATGCATATAGGGATAAATTGTTGATGGGTATATCAAAATGGAGTAAGGCAGAACAAAAGAGAGATTTAAAGGGCGGTGGACAAAATATGTTAAAGCAAATACTCTGAGATAATTCAGTATTGATGTAAAATGATAGAAATACAGAGAGAGACAGACAGACAGAGAGAGAGAGATAAATAGAGATACAGAGATAGAGAGACAGAGGGATAGAGCGAGAGAAGACGGGGGGGGGGGGGACAGAGAGAGAGAGATGGAGATAAGAGAGAGAAGGGGAGGGGGGGGCAGAAAGCGATGGACATTATGAATAGATAGAGTGAGCCCCTATGGAGATGCAATATGAATCAGAACATGATTATATCCTTCAAGGATTTGTTCAGTAATGGCATTTGTGAATATTTCATGAAGGGATAGATAGGCGCTATGATTCAAAGAAGTACAACAAAAAGAAGAGAAATCAGACAGGATTTGTTTCACATTCTCACTAGGTTCTGATAACATCGTCAGAGTAATGTTAAAGGTGAAATGTCACAATTTTTGTACTCTTTACAATTTTTTTTTAATTACAATTATTTCCAATCCATGTATTTATGTCAGAAATGTTTTACTGTATTCCTTGAATTCTGTTTTTTTATTGAACATTGTAAATTTTAAATGTGGTAAGAACTTTAATTTCAACACATATTCTAATAATTAAAAATACATTAGGCTAAAACTTGATGGATATATGAAAATTTTGCTTCATATCAATGTTAAAAACAATGTGCAAAATATATGGTACATGTACACATTCTCAATTAATTTTGTTTCTTTGATATAATTTTGAAAAAGAGTTTTGATATTGTACATAGTTTATCCATATAACTAGAGCCATAAGTACAAAAATAGATCCATTGTATTTACATATTCCATTTTAGCAGCGAGCATGATTAAATAATCATGTACATGTAGGGTGATGTAAGATAAAATATGTAATCAAGTTAAAAAGAAGCGACATACATTGACACAAGTTACGAATGCACATCTCAATTTTCTATTAATTTTGATGAATCAAATGCTCTATGAGCACTAATAACCATACAGGCTGTACACGAATAATCAAACCCCAGCATTTTTTATCTCCTAAAGTAATCGATCTGACTATATTTCATTTGATGGCAATAAAGCTCCTATACACACCAATTGAGGTCCCTTCTACTTTTCTTGAAATGGAAAATCCAATAAATTTGTGGATGTATAAACGAGAGATTCCGCTTTGTGTTAGATGTGAGGGTTAATTGGCTGGCAAAAGGAAAGAGGCGAATTGGTGAAATTAAAACGTGTAGATGTAGTAAATGTGAGTTTATTGGCGAAGGATTGGAAAAGGTGGAATGAAATAAAATTCATTTGTTGCAGGGGGACAGGATATGAAGAAACACAGGGACAATAGGTACTACAGGTTGGGGGATATTAATAGGGTCAATGAGATAGAGAGAGACAGAGAGAGAGAGAGAGAGACAGACAGACAGAGAGAGAGAGAGAGAGAGAGAGAGCGATAAAGAAAGAGAGCTTGGGAGAGAGCAAGCAATATATAACTTGATAGAGAAAGAAAGAAAGAGTGTACATGTACATGTATGTGGCTAACGAGACAGAGCAAGCGAGATAGAAAGCAAAAGAGAGATGCAGATAAAGCTAGAGGGAGAGAGATAGAGAGGAAAGAGATAGAGAAATCAGAGTGTGAGAAAGAGGGGGGGGGGGGACTAAAATGCTCTAGATGAAACACATGACAAAGAAATGCCAGAAATGAAATGTGATATTCTAAGAACATGCAGCATTCATGAACAAACAAATTAAATAGGATGCAATAAAAGATAAATAAATTTAGATGAACTTCAATGTAAGTAAGCAAAAAAAGAAATATATTGTAGGGAGAAAATGAGAAGTACAAATGCAGCAAAGCAAGACAGAAACAAAAATGGGATTTAAAAAAAGATATGTAAAGAAAAAAAGAACAAGAGAGAAAGGGAAAATAAGAAAGGAAAAGAAAGAACAAAGAGAGAATGAGGAAGGGAAAAGAAATAAAGGTAAATAAAAAGAAAGGAGAGTATTGGTGAGACAGTGTGTGTGCTTGTCAGAGAGCTGGTATCGTATAGAGATTAAAAAGAATGGAAAATTAAAAGGGGAATGCGAATAAATGAAAAACAGAGTGACAGAAAGAAAAAGTCAGAGAAAGATAAAGTGAGGTAGAAGGGGAGAGAAAGAGAGAGAGAGAGAGAGAGAGAGGGGGGGGGGATAAAACATTGTATAAACATTTCAGTAAGGACCCTGGATGTATCCCTCATTTTCTCTCTCTCTTGAGGCCTCTCCAGCAGGTCGACAGGGCATCTTTACATAATGAAATAGATGATACAGTTACTTGTTAATCTCTTCGCCTTACACATTAACCGTACATTGAAAAGAGCTATTACCATGAAAACATTGCCCCACCCCGCATCATCTTACCCATGTTTGCTCGCTCTACTCAAATTGGATGCTTGGTTGATTTTTTTTTGTGGACAGTATCATTTGGGACCTGAGGCCTCACAACGACCAATTAGTCGTAGAATTTATTTGGTTGTTTATTGTATTGTTCTGAAACTAGAGAGATTCTAGCTTTCCATCTTTATCAATCACTTCTTGTATTAAAGTATAACAGTTCAATATCACATGAGAGTAAGAGCTATTATTTTTTATCCTGTATAGTGACACATGATTCTCCCACCATTTCCTCCCTATCCTCTTGAAACTTAATGGTGGTTTTGAGCTAAGGGAACATATTTGTTGAAAGCCAGAAGGACTGCTAGTGCCCTTCTAGCTTTGTGCAACATTATCATCTGGTTGCAGCCTAAGGGCATTAAGTCTGTACTAAAAGTTATTCTCTTGTAGGTAGATCCCTGCAGAATCTATGTGGATTATCTTCTTTTTTTTTAGTTCTTAATGAGCATTTTGGTTTGATTAACAGATTTCCTGTTTAGTGCATGAAGGATAAAAAGAGATTTGACATTTAATCTCTAAATTTAATGCTGTGCTTATTTTCTGCATTATCTGAATTATGGGATAGTAAATGCGTAATTGCTACAGTTGCAAAAGTATTTTTGTCCTATTTCTTGTGAGAGCTAATTCCAGATATGTAAACAGTACTATTTAGATTCTATAAATTACCTGAAATTGTGATAGAGTGTAATTTATCTTTTGTTAACTCCAAGCCAATAATCATAATGATGTACTTCTGTCTTTTTGTGTACCAATTATCTTTATTTATGTAGCAGTTTAATTTGCGAGCCTACGTAAGTTTTCTACTGCGATTATACAGGCATGAATGTCTTTCAATGTTCTATTAGTGGTTGTGTGTACGTGGGGAGGGAACATTAGTAGTGAAGTCTATGACATAACTAGGCGATTGGAGGGTAATGATTCGGAACCAAGACACATTACGAGCAGGAGCACGACAATCGTCTCATTCCTGACCGATTGGGGCGTCTCAAGAGTACATCCTACCGTGCGCTGATGCTTTAAATGGGACAAAATATTACGAGGATAAAAGTCATGTAATGGGACCGACGTCTGAGCAAATGAGGGACTATAAATTTTTATGATCAGTCATGAAGGGCCTACCATGTGCTTTATGCGCCCACTCTTCACGGGGAACGTGACGCAGCAAGTCTTGCGGCCGGAAGTTATGGATCGTTGAGTTTTCTTTCCCATTTTTCATGCCCTGAAACGCTCTGCTAGGACGGTGTGAAGAATGTTTTGTTTTGGCAAAACTGTGTCAGGGCTTTGTGTGTTTTGACTGGGGATTTCAATGGAGAAGGTGGTTTCAGATTAGTTGGCCTAATGGTTTACTGAGTAATTTTTTAAAAAAATGAAAATTTATGTGAATTCATATTGCATCTGCTGAGACCAAAAAGGTTTTATGTCCATTCACTGATCAAAATATGTTACTTCTCTGCCTCGAGGTATAAGATGTGATCAAAGGGAAGCGGTTGTTCTCAGTGGTGGAGAAATGGAATAGAAATGATACATGTGTTGAAGATTAAAAGGGAGAATGATGGACATTAGTAAGAAGGAAAGAAAAAAAAGGCAACAGAGTTTCAGTGACAATATATGAGACCAAAAAAAACATGTGTGTTTGAGCTAGAGTTTGAGAAAAGGAGAATGAGAGAAAGGGAGAATGATTGAGTAAAAAAAGAAAAAAGTGAGATATAAAACAAAAATAATTTCATCTTTAGATTGAGGACAGGGAACAAAAGAAGAGTAAAAGAGACATGAAAAGAAGAACTGTGAGCAGAAACCAAACTTACATCATGGCTGGCACCTCTAATATTATTGATTACCGAGCGCTATCCCCAGACGAAGCTTTCCGAAAGTCGTGTAAAGACGCTCAAATAGAAAAGAAGCATGCTGTAAGCAGATACTACACTACTGACCCCATGAGAGATTAACCTGGTGATAGGAAGCAAGACTGCCTTCATCTTTCTCTCTCTTTCTCTCTTTTCCTCTTTCTTTCTTTCTTCCTCTGACGTTTTGTGTTTCTGCATGCACTACTATATCTGTGCCTCTCTGTGTGCCACTTTCACTGTATTTGCTGTTCATTCTGTTTTTCCCTCTCTATCTGTAAAATTATTATATATATAATTACATCTTTTCTATTTATAATTCTCCATCTAAATTTTCTTTTGCTTGTAGCATGTGGATATCTGTATGTCTACTGAACACTTTCTGTACTCCATGAAGCATTTTTTTTCCCCCTCTGATCTTTCCCTCTTTAACCTTTGTCTCCTTAACTAGGGGCTATATATATCTGTCTCTTAATAATTTCCATTTCCTTTTTAGCACTCATTGTCTTGAGTTTCCCATAGTTCTTGTACCTCTCTCTAACTTCAAACTATTATATCTTCTTACCTTCTCCCCTCTCTCTCCTCTCCTCCCCTCTATCCCACTTTCAAACTAATATATTTTGTGCTCTTTCTCTTCTCTTTCTTCCATCGTTCATCGGCATCTATTACTCTCTTCCTCCCAATATATCTTCTCTTTCTCCCTCGTCTGTCAGCTTATTCTAACTTTATATCTTTCTTTCACTACTCTTATAATACTGTCTCCTTCTCTGTACTTTTCTCTCCAATCCACACTCTTCTCTTACTACTTTTTACCCCTCCTCTACTTTCTTCTCTTTCTGTAATGTACCCCCCCCTCTCTCTCTCTCATCTACTCTCTCCTCTCTCCTCCTGTCACACTCTACCCCTACCCAGCTTACGTACCAGCAATATTCCTTCGGGCAAGGCAGGAGAAAAGCTTGGAGGAAAATTCACTTTCTTCTCGCATTTCACTGATTAATAATTATTCTGTTTACAGCCGAGGAAGTTCCGGATCAATAAGTGGACGGAGCGTTAAAGTGGATTTTTGATCCTTGCCTGAATGGGCCATTGTATGGACGCACTCATGTGGACCGAGTATTGCCGAAGTTTGCTTTCGTGGTTGATAGGTGAATTGGTATGAGTGCGGGAGTAGAAACACGAAAGTGGTTGAAAACTCTGCAGTTGGAAGCTAAATGGCAATATCGATACTCCTGGCTTTAGTTTGTTTATCTCTTGTCAAGTTGTATAAGAGGTGTGAGCGTGTAAGACTACATAGCTACACATTGATTAATCAAATACTGCGAGTCCGTTCCCAACCTGCCACAAAGTCCAACACTAAAAGTTTGGTGGCTAGCAATTCACTATGAAATGTAAGAAAATCTTTAGTTCAGACTACTTTTCATTGGGTATGGATACACTAATAGTATAAACTTCAAGGCAAATTTATTAAGTGGTTGAAAGAGTTATGTGCTTGCCAGACTACACCTGATGGGGTAAAGATGTTGATACAAGTAATTCATTCAATTCATTTGAAGTGTGAAAAGAGTATGAGCTTGCAGACTAGCTCTTGCTGGGTATAGATTCGGCATTAGTAATAGTATTAATTTCAAATCTGCTACAACTTGAGAAATTGCAGTTGTAAAATTTAAGCCGTATGAAGGTTTGCTTTCTTGAAGATGTGAATTCTTATCTCATGGAACCCTTTGAAGTTCACATGATACGTGAAGATTATGCAAAATCAACCTTGAATGTTTATTTTGGTGTGGATCTTCGCCTTCACTATACAAAATTGACTTGGAATATTAATAATCATAATGTTGTAGTTCTTTGTCATCACGTTTTGGCTGTTTTAGGCATAATTTTTTGAAATCCAAAAACAGGAAGATGTACGTTTGTCAAACTTATTGTTTACATATTTTTGTTTTAAAAGTTGTTCTGTTACTAGACAGCGAAAAACTGAAGATGAATTTCTTGAATTAGATTAATGTTAATATCTTCAATTGGAATAAACTATTACTTTTATGCGAACATGTTTTTACTTCAAGTCAATCAAACTTGTCCACCACCATGAAACATAAAAGATAAAATGTTCCACAAGTACCCACAAACTACTACAGTAGCGAGTGCTCAGTCGGGTAAAGCCGGCTACCAGTTGAACCCAAATCTTGCGATCTTTGGGTTCTAGTCAACCGGACAGATGACTGAAGCCTGCGTTGTGTGTTAATGTGCCCCTCTCCTGTTTCATAGACGCAGGCTATGTTACACAGGCATGATTTTTCTCCGCGGATCGTGCATTTCCACGGATTTTCATAGTGTATTCTGGAAATATTTTCCGTTCTCACTGGTGTAATTACAGTCTACAAAAAATGAAGACCATCTTGTATAAAGGAAATAGACAAAGATTTGGGCAACAAATTTAAGTGGCAATTGTTGGATTACCAGATCAATTTGATGAAGTTGCAGCCACGGAAATCGTGAATTTTCTATACCTAAATTGCAAAATTTTCTGAGGGAGGGGGAATCCCCCTCCCGAACCCACCCCCCGGAGGTTCAGTCGCTACACTCCCTCACTGATAGCAATTTTCCTCTTTTAAAAAAAAATTTCTCTGTCTCATGCCTGGTTGCAATGGAAAACACTCCGTCCCTCGGATAGGACGTTAAATGGAGGTCCCGTGTAAAGGAAAGTCACAACCTTTGCACGTTAAAGAATCCACTGCACTATTCGTATAAGAGTAGGGGAAAACCCAGGTGTAGTGGTCCACCTGCATACCCCCGATCAGTTATATTGGGAGGGGAGACCTGCGGGTTCCAGTGATTAAGTTCGCTGTTTGCCTTCCAGGCACAGGTGACGCCAAAAAAGGAATAATGATAATAATGATAATAATAAAGAATACTTTTTCACATTTCTTGTGTGGGTGTTTCAAACTGCTCTAACAAACACTACCCAATACTAACATGCTTTTGTATAATACCGCCCCAAGCTTTAGCGTAAAAGTTTCCTTGCATTATGTATGACTAGCATCCTGCCCATAGCAGGTTGAGGTAATAAAATGATATGACATGTGTTTTAATGGTTTAATTAGCATTAAACAGGTGCACCTACAATGCATTGTATTCAACCTGTACTATTGAAAATGATTTCTCAGTCACACCACAATACAAGCAGAAAATTGATGCTATGGTCACACTGGTCCTGCATGCTGTTTTTGCAAGAGCATGTCCTGCATCATGCATTGTGCAGCCGCCAAACTGTGTGATCTTTTTCATCAGATATCAATTGATTTTCGCGGTGAGTGCTGCATGTAGGTTCCATGGGGGAGGGTCAATGAGGGTTTTGCATCGATGTAGACGAACATTTTGATAAAAGAAAATAATATGAGAAAAATTGGCCTAGTGGATCCTCGGCCTCATAGGAAGACCCCGTTGCATGTAGCCGTCAAGGGCCAATTTCGGCGATTCCTATGTTTCTTTTATTAAAGGTATTGTAAAAATCTACCGCATGCCATACATGTACCTGCAACATGTGTGTCTGAAAAAAAAAGTGTGCAACATAGAAATTTTCTGCGAAATCTGTCGTAGAGTGTTGCACTCTCCGCTCAGACCTGTTGTGACCTCTGCATCATTGGTCTGTGTTTGGAGTCTGTTCCAGCAGTGTGACTGGAGCATTTTGTGCCTGAATTTCAGGTGGGAAATGCCAAATGAATCATTCACTAGGATTGATGCTTCTCACTTCATTAAAATGTAATACTTGGCTGTAACAAGGGTTGTGGGTTTAAAGGGAGGTTGTGAACACCAAGTTGCTCTGAACAGCTGCTAATGGTGCAAAGTTCAAAAAGCATGTTACTCAACTTCTTCTTGTGATGCTAATTCTGTTGATTCCAATTTGTAATTGATATCTTTTCTCCCTCCCATATTGTTTCCTCAACAGGACATAGCTGCAAGTGTCAATGCCTGCCTGTGAACTGCCCATAATTGTAAGTACATGCATTTCAAATATCACTTTATTTGTTCACATCAGCTTTAGATGCTCATTATTTTCAAGATGAAGAAGAGAAAGTAATATTTAATGTGAATGGTTGCCCTCTCCATTCAGCCTGAGCTCACCAATAATTATCATTAAAAAAGTAATCAAACACTACTTTGAACTAGATCTTTATAAACCAAAGTCCATTTTGGCTTTACTCTTTCTTATTTATAATTGTATGTTGATGTATAGTGTTCATTGTGAGTGATTTCTGTTCTGCTGAAATTTAGATATTGTGTCTGACAAATTATATTGAGAAAAACATGCCCTTTAACAAAATTCCATTGATTACCGTAAGTTTGAAGTTTATAAGAATGTTTTGATCAAGAAAAAAAAAAAAAAAATCAAATTTACAGTTTTCGTTCTACAAATGGGAGTTGTGAAACATGTTTATTAACTTTACGTATAGAGTCGGGAATAAAAAAAGGGATTTTAAATCTGAAAGTCTGTCAAATTTTGTTGTTTGCAATGTGGACATTTCTGGTCTTTCTCTCTCTCCAACTGACAATGGCAAATAATCCATGAAACCTAAGGAATGTTGTTAGCTGGGAAGATGTTATCCCAACAGAATAAGTTGCATACCCCTTATGACCTGACTAAATCTCATGAATCCCTTCAGAAGCCCTACAGGACTTACTCAGTTGCCAAACTCTTTTGAAGCTGAACCCACTAGAATGTTTTCATCCACTTTCGGGTGTTGTGATACCGCTTCATAGCCCTAATCCGATACCCTCCATGTACCCTGATAGTTTATTTATTTGCCCCTTCCTCCACTTACCTAACAAATTGTGTTTTTTGTCTCTCAATCATCACTTGTCTGAATGCTATTTTTTTGTTATGTGTAAAGCCAGAATGGCGTTAACTGATTTAATATCATAATTAGGTTACTGCCCTTTTGGTTCCGAAAAGATGGTTTGGTCCCTGAAATAATGACTCTGATGGTCTGGACCCCATTTATATAGCTTAGAAACCAAAGGAGGTAAAGAAGACTGTAAGGTGCAGTAGAAAATGTAGTCTTTGAGGGTCATCGACAGTACTAAATGCTTGGATATGCTCGGTATGCACTGAAACAGTGTTGTAGTCTAGTGGATAAGACACAGGACTTTGAATCCTAAGGTATAACTTGTTCAATTCACTGCTACAGCACCAATATCATGTAGCAAGATTTAATCTACATTTACCACATTTGACTCAAGTGAGGGAAGTGAGGACTGTTTGTATGATATTTATGTAGTGCTTGGTAACCTTATGTCAGTAGCTGGGATTTACTGTATCTCTGAATAATTCAACTATAGACTATAGCTAATTAAGTCGCAAGGTAACGTTTAACCTTTATTTTTTAAAATTCTGTTAATTAAAGTGTGACTTTAAATCATGGAAATTTCTTGTTATTAGACGAATAAGTTTCAGGACAGCTACTTTCCCACTGAACCATTAGGCTTACACTTGGCTATTATTACACGTGTTGGTGTAATCCACATATAAGATTCCTTATACTGTAGGTTTCTACAATAGCATTCATCGTATAGTGACCCTACCCCAGAATTGCAGTTGTATTCATTGCAAGGTCAAACACTTTACGGCACATTAGGAAGCTGGACGTGACTACTTAAGACTAGATTGAAATGTGACAGGTCCGATGAACACTATCACCGTTCTAATCTGTTGAGGCCACTGATTGTATAATGTATCTCTATAGTGGGTTTTTGGCTACTGTCTAATCACCAACTTCAGTTGTGCTTTGTAAAGTGACAGAAGTGCTAGTACAATGGAAATTTAACTGTACTCCATGCCACAAGGTTCAGGAGTCAAGTATTGTATGTAACTACCAGATCGTAAACTCAACCCCCATTAAAATAAATGTTTGCAAGAATGAGAATGCACATAGGGAATAAAAAGATAGGGGGCAATAAGTAGGGCAATGGGAATTCTTTCTAAAGATCTTAGTACCCAGGGGGCAAGAGGTGTGGACCTGACTTGGCGAGATCTAAAAAGTAGTCCTATCTAATATTGTTCTATGTACCCATAGCAATCCTACTAATATTTCTATGACCAGCCCTAGGTACGTGTGGTAAAGTGACGAGGCGTTCTCTACAGCAGGCGCCCAAAATAGCCCCCTTTTTAGGCATAAAAATCACTATTTTAGAAAAAAATACTAGAAATGAAGATTATCTAAATTCAATGAGTTTGGGTCTCATATGAAAAGATATTAAAGTTCCTTTACAAACAATGCTAACTTTAATGAGCAATGTGAAATAAATAAATTCAGTTTTACTTTAAAAACATCATTTTTTGCATTTTTTTCCAAAAATGATTTTTTAATATATTTTTCAATCTAAGTATTAAATCTAATGAAAGCTGAAAGTTGCATTTCTGAAGATTGCCCATGGTATGTCCTATCATCTGTAAAAAGAATTGAGCAAAAACTTATTTCTATAAAAATTAATTAAACGCCTAACAAAACATGAATGTAATTATACATAACAAATCAAAATTTCGTCTATTATTTGAAAACCCGCATATATCCGTGTTATACCGGTTACATAAGCATAAATACATGTATGTGTACGAAACATTTGTGAATGACCGTGGCTAATCTTACCATTCTTTTACAGATTTTAATGAACTTTTGGGAGCACCAATAAAGTTTTTAAAGAGATTAATAAAACCCGACAAAATCTGATGTTCTGTATTTTAAGAATGACCTCCATGTATGGGGGCGGCAGGTTTATTTTTTTAATAAAGAATACATGGTAATACAGTTGACCTTGGTGCACCGCAATATCTGTAAAATGCATGACATCGTTACAAAATCAATCACAGTCACGGCACAAAAATAATGAAATGGGGTCCATATCACGAGGAACCTAGCGGGGGGCCTCATAGGTCCGCCCTAAACCAAGAAAATTAGGGAAAATCCCTAAATCGGGAATTTGCGTGCTTAACCCCCCACCCCCCTCTCGGGTGGAAAAGGGACAGAAAATTTGTGGATGTCCGACTAAAGTGAAGTGGGTTATCCCCATGGCTCTTTTTTTTTCATTAATTATTTATTCATTCATATCTTCTTATATAGGTGCGCCCTTTTAATGGAGGAATATTACTCTTCAAGGGCCCCTTCTATACGGTTAAAAGCAAGTAATTGCACTGTAGTATAAACAACGTACTTAAGTATGGTATACATACATAAAGAGCTAAAATTAAATAATACTCTTATTTGAATAATGATGACAAAATATTAATATATTATCAACGGACGATTTTTTTTATGGCTACCCCCGATGGCCCCTTCCACAAATATCAGATCAGATAAAGATTGTTATTGTAAAATGACGACAGTCAAGACATGGAACTCAAATTTAATTGTGCCTATCAGGGGTACCCCCGCCCCCACCCCCCTCAGGAGATCAACTATACACGTATTCCCCGTTCCAGATTTTTAGATGATAGCGCCCTATCGCAGTCGGGGAAAAGCTGTGTCAAAATTACCCCTAGAATTGAGAGGGCTTTTTGAGGGAAGCTGCGCATCAAAATTACCCCCCTATTACAGGCTTTTGGAGGGGAGCAAGGAAAATTACTCCCTTTTCACAAATTTTTGGACCATATCAGCCCATATTTCAGGATTTTCCTCAAAAATTGAAAAAACATCCCCAATTATAAATAGGTCACGGAAAAAAAAGCTAAAGACCCCCTATTTCAATGACATCTCGGGAGATTTCAACGACCTGAGCCAAAAAAAATTTCGCCTTTCCGGAGAAATCGGGAACACTTAAGCATAGTGTATGCTTGACCTCCTGAGTGGGGGGGGGGGGGGCTGGGGCAACACCTTACGTGGCCCTCAGCATGGTTGTTATCGAATGAAAGAGAGAGAAGAGAGGGGGGGGGCAGAGAGAGAGAGAAGAGAGCAGGGGCGACGATGTATATAAAAAAAACACGCTTTATTTCATTACTTTCATTAAATAGAACCTCCTGATGCTTTTTAGGCAGCATGGGGAATTCATGCTTTTCATTAGCCACTTTAAGTAAGTTATAGTATTCTTCAGCTCTTTAAAAAAAAATGTATTAGTATCATTAAGGCTGAGACCGCCACAGACTTCGCCCATGGACCCTTTTATATGAAATAGGAGACTGGCACACTCTATGGTACATGTCATCACTGCATATCACAACTCTGTATAAACACGGACATTTTATAAAAAAATTTGTAGGTTATGGAGTAATGAATGGGCGGGGCTCGGTCCAAGGCCCACATAATAAATGTATTTAACATGGAGTGGCGTATCCAAATGGCCTGTATGCAAGAGCCTTGGTGAGTTCATTATTTCTTTTTTCTTTTTGTTTTTTTGTTGTCAATCATAGTAAATGACAAAGGAATGCCTGAAAGACATAATTCCCCCAATTTTACTGGTTAAATAACAAATTGATTAAAATTAAAATTCAGTTATTTGCCACCCCTGGTTGTCCATGTCCAACAGTCGCACTCCCCCCCCAAAAAAAAAAAAAAAAATATATAATAATAATAAATAAAATAAAAAAAAAATGAAAAAAATATAAATAAAAATATAGAAAATAGATTAAAAATAAACAATTAAATAAAAATGACACTACCTGATCAATGACATGAACGACATGACTTCTAAATTGCGGGTCAAGTATCCAGTTTAGATTGTTGAGCAGGTTGCTAACTATTTTGCTTACACCGTAATAATTTCAATTTGAAACGATTACAGTATACATGGTATATCGGATTAAATATGAAAGTTCAAATTTGAGGCAAAAAAAATTTAATGACCTATCTCGCCTCAGTGAAATATATAGGGAACATATTTTCATGAGCTTAAATCTAATATGTCGTGAAAAAGCAATCATAAAAAGACAAAAAAAGGCCGCTATATTTTATTACTTTTTGAAATGTGTTTTATTGTAAAAGGTATTTAATCCAAAACTACCTCCATGACCTTTTAATAAGGAGTTTACAGTGATTCAATTTCCATAATGTCGTTAATATTTAAATTCCCTTATAAATTGGGCACGGATCATCTTCTGAGAGGGATGCCAAATTTGAATTTCAGGATTATATCAAGTTCGACACCCCAAGAATTTGTTAGGACAACAGCGAGCTGAGTAAAAACGTACGCCCACATTTTTTAGTAACAGGATATAAAATTGCTCTCAGGGTGGAGGTGTGTTTGTTGTAAAAGGAAATCATCTTACGGTCTTATAATGAGTCATCAAATTTTCAAAAGAGATATTTGTGTTAACTTTATAGATTTATCTATTGTATGTTTTGTTGTTTTGTTTTTTTATATTTTACGGCGCTTTCATCATTATATGAATATTTATTATTATATTATATATTTGATGTATACCACACGACCATACGTGCAATGATTACTCTTCTTAACTAAATAGAGATTGCACCTTGAAAGAACAATATTCGTTATTTCAGATGTCAAACTGTATAATAAGACGTGATAAATGAGATGAATATATATAAATGAATGAATGAATGAATGGAATAAAAATAATAATGACAAAAGGAATTAATGGATGGATGAAATGATGAATGAATAACAACAAATAATAAATGAAATGAATAATAAATAATAAATAAATTAAATAAATAAATAAGACCAGTGGGTGGTTAAAATATTTAAATAATTTTGTCGGTCACCGTTCAGATTTTAATTCTTTTTCTTTTTCTGGATGGGGGGGGGGGTAAAGTACAAAATTCCCGTTTTAATTTTTCCACTAAATTTTGGTTCTGGTGAAACTGTCAGACCCCCACCCCCGTGATACTCCTTTTGATAACTAATTGACACTCATCAATCATTTTAGATGACATATTCGTTTAGTAGAAAAAAAAGCATATAGAAAACTATGGATATTAGAACAATGTATTCCTTATAAAAATATATATGAAAAATATTATTAATAAAAAAACCTGCCCCCCCATTAATGCACTATGCTCCATTTCTATATACACCAGAAAATTTGGTAGTGTTTTATCAAATCCATTTGGAAACTTTATCATGCTCCCAAAGTTCATTAAATCTGAAAGATAAGCCTATTCAGTCACAATACAGTTTACGTGTACAGTATGTACGGTATAACACGTGTATATACGGGTTTTTCGCTATAATTGGCGGAAATTTTGGATTTTTCGTATTTTACGCTCATAGTATAGCGTTAATAGCTTTTAACAGAAAAAAGATTTTACCCCAATCTTTTACAGATCATAGGACATACCAATGCAATTTTTCAGAAAGAGTAACAACTCTCAGCTCTTTTTAAAAATTTTGATACATTCAATTAAAAATGTGTAAAAAAATTATTTTTGGAAAAAAAATTCAAAACTGACGGTTTTAAGTACAAAACTGAATTTATTTAATTTCAATTCTCACTAAAGTTAGCATTGTTGTAAAGGAATTTTAATTCTCTTTCATATGAGACCCAACTCATTGAGTTTAGAGAATTATTTCTAGTCATTTTCTTAAAATACTATTTTTGTAAAAAGGGCGGCTATTTGGCGCCCCCGCCTGTAGAGACCCTCGTGTCACTTACCACCGAGTAGTCCACCCTAGCGGTGTTGCTATGGTAATAGAATCATATTACATAGGACTACTTTTTAGATCTCGCGGATGCAGCTAACTCTAAAATATGGGTTTTTGCCCCCCGGGTAAATCTCCAGCATGGGTTCAAACCTGAACATTATTTCTGGAGGAAATACATCCAGAGCATACATTTTGATGGTTTATCTCCAGCATGGGTTCAAACCAGAAATTTATTTCTAAAGCAAATACATCTAGAGCATGCATTTTGATGGTTTATCTCCAGCATGGGTTCAAACCAGAACTTTATTTCTAAAGCAAATACATCTAGAGCATACATTTTGATGGTTTATGTCCAGCATGGGTTCAAACCAGAAATGTATTTCTAAAGCAAATACATCTAGAGCATGCATTTTGATGGTTTATCTCCAGCATGGGTTCAAACCAGAACTTTATTTCTGGAGGAAATACAGCTACAGCATACATTTTGATGGTTTATCTCCAGCATGGGTTCAAACCAAAACATTATTTCTTTCCCAACAACAGACCAAAATGAGTTGTCAAGAAACAGGAAATCCAAGTGCAAGATGTCTTTTAACCCTACCCATTCGCTACTTCCGGAGTGATTTCTGTTAAGAAAATAAGCCTGTTCTGGGAGTGGAAATAAAAGTGGATGTGAATGTTTTTTTTATTACATTTTTATTTCGATCAAGTTTTATCACAAGACATATGTGACTCATCAAATCAAAATCACACTAAGTTGCCAGAAAGTAAGTCAAAGATACTGGCAATACAATCCATTTTTAAATACTTTCCTATTACTGTTTGTACTTGATATTTTTACAGAGCACACATGAAACATTGTAGATTGAGAAAATAAAAAGATATTATCCCCCCAAATTAGAATTTTTCAATTATTTTGCTGATTTCCTCCACCCTTTGCTTAGTTTGCTCGGCGACTTGTGTCTGATTTTGATGTGACGGGTCTCATATGTGCCAGATATAAACTTTAGTGTAACAAGCAATACCCATTTGAAGCAATAATGTGCGACTTGTTATATATCCTAGGCCTATAACTTGCGATGGTTACTTATCAATTAGTATTTTCTACATTAAACTTAAGAATTATGCCAACAAATTTTGTTGATTTCTCCAAGACTGTGACTTTATCAAAAGTGGGCGTAAAAAGCTTCTTTTGTGAAATGGTTTCAGTTTGTGTGGACTTCTTTATAAAATCTTAATATTCAATTGATGGAAGAACACAAAAGCTAGCTGTCTAAACCTTTGGGCAATTGAGAGTGATTAAGCAGATTTATGGTGATTAAGCAGATTTATGGTGATTATTTGAAGGATTTTTCAGCTTAGTCCTGAAATCTTGTGGATGCACACACAACATGGATTTGATATATTGAATGGGAGGGAATTGTTTAAGATTACTATTTGTGCCTATCAAATGAAATCTGTGATTTGAAAAAAGAAAGTTTACAAATGAATAGAGATTTGCAAAGATTATTGAGCGTAATTCAAGATTTGTCTGGTATATAAAATAGAGTAATGGCAGACAAGACCTGTATTGTGACGATTTAAAAAGGAAAGTCCATCGTAAAGATAATTGGTACAATGAGAGAAACATTTTTATGAAGGTTTGATGAAATAACATCAAAGGATGACAAAGTTATGAATTTTTGAATATTGAATTTTGTGACATTACTTGTGAGCTGCTTTCCTATTAATTGTTAATTGTAAATTCCATAGATAAAAGATTTTACAAAAATGGTAATGAAAGTTGATGAAACTATATACATGTGTTTTCATTTTCATTTCTTTTCATATTTCTCAGGTTACATTTCAAATTTACAGATTTAATGAACAAAAGAGAATGCATACTAAAATGATATAAAGGTAAGTGGTAAATACCACAAAAAGAAATATAATGGGACGTACATGAAAGCAAGCATGTATAGCTGTAGTCCCCTGTGGAATAATTTGTGGTAATGAATGGAGAACGGATATAAATACATAGTAATATGTTTTTGGAGAGAAGTCAAATTGTTCAGTAATATGGCTGGACAGTATATCGTTGGATTTTTAAAGATAAATTTACAGTTAAGAAAATGTTGTTTGGAGACAAGAAACCGTTAACCAATCACTGTGGATTAAACACAGTATACAAATTAAAAGGGGATCAGAGATTAGATGCATCAATCTGTAACAGTCATTTAACCCAATTTGACAACTTTAATCACCAGACCAGAAAGTAGCTTAAAGCTAATTAATAGATTGGATAAGGACCACAAATTCATTCATGAGATATCAATTGATGATAGTTAACAAACTGTTGTGAAATTTCCCCCTTAATGTGATGCAAATGGTAAAAATTGATCCTGTGTTCAATAGTATTCATGCCACACAAATTTTTAGCTCATCCGGCCCGAAGGGCCAGATGAGCTTATGCCGTGGCGTCCATCGTCCGTCGTCTGTCGTCCGTTCTGTCCACAATTTTTCAAAATGCTTCTTCTTCGTCATTTGAAGTCTGATTTCAATTCAGTTTGCTTTATATGATAGCACTAGGTTGGGGATACAAAATTAAATATTCTAATTTATGCAAATTTTTAAAAATTCAACAAAATATGCTGAACGTCTTTATTTGTTGACTGATTTTGATTTTTTTTTT
>CALNVZ010003426.1:48620604-48631706 GCA_940671915.1 Paracentrotus lividus
TTGGTAATGTTCTGTGATTGGTTTACACAGCAAAGGCTTCTCCTCACTCTCCTAAACTCTTCTCAGTGGTTGGTCTTGCTGAGGAAGCTCTCTCCTCACTTCTGCTCCGTGATTGGTCTAGGGAGGAGAGGCTTTGTACTTGATTGAGAATTTGCCTGGGCGCTGGAGGGTCAAGGATAGGTACCTTGGAGGGTCAAGGATAGGTACCTTGGAGGGTCAAGGGTATGTACCTTGGTAGGGTTCAAGGGTAGGTACCTGGGAGGGTCATGGGTGGGTTCCTTGGAGGGTCAAGGGTAGGTACTTAGGAGGGTCAAGGGTAGGTACCTGGGAGGGTCAGGGGTGGATACCTTGGAGAGTCAAGGGATAGGTACCTTGGAGGGTCAAGGATAGGTACCTTGAGGGTCAAGGGTACGGTACCTTGGAGGGTCAAGGGTAGGGTACCTGGGAGGGTCAGGGGTGATACCTTGGAGATTCAAGGGATAGGTACATTGGTCAGGGTACAAGGATAGGTACCTTGGAGGGTCAAGGGTAGGTACCTGGGAAAGTCAAGGGTAGGTACCTTTAAGGGTCAAGGGTAGGTACCTCGGATGGTCAAGGGTAGATACCTAGGAGGGTGATGGGTGGGTACCTGGGAAGGTCAAGGGAAAGTACCTGAGAGGGTCATGAGTAGGGTATACCTGGTAGGGTCAAGGGTAGGTACCTGGGAGGGTCATGGTTAGATACCTGGTAGGGTCAAAGAGGGTACATGGGATGGTCAAGGGCTAGGTACCTGGGATGGTCGAGGGTAGGTACCCTGGAGGGCCTTTCTTCTAATTTGATATGTACTCAACATTTCTATAAACCTAAGTCAAATTCTTGTTGAGATATTTCTATTTATATTAAGTTTTTTCCATTTTTTATGGCAAATTGAATACAGATCCACATAGGCCCTATGTTTATCATTAATATTTGTCTTTTCCTCTTTGTTCTGCAAGCTCTTTATCAAAGAAATTACCATTCTTAATCTTTCAATTCCTTTAAAGTAGGTCACTTATGTAAAAATTGAATTGGTATGGAAGATCAAATCATATTCTGTGAAATGTCTGCAGGCATATTTCATCCACCTGTACCCAGTGAAATCCAAGTAACAGCTGTGGGTTTTGATGATAGTTTAGCGCTTTCCCGTACTTGTGTTCCCACAAAATATTGCTACAAAATGTTTACCTTAGATTTTATAACTTCTTTTTAGAAAACTAGTGTACATGTAGATGGGAATCTCAAATCTTTGTTTTAATTTCTGTGTTTTAGGGGAACTGTTTCTTTGAACTAGCTATCAATTATTATGTACAAGCCACTGGAATGGTAGCATTGTATTGCCTATGAGTAAATTCAGCATAGATTTGTGATAGTTTTAGTTATGACAAGTTTTATTAAAAGAGTGCGCTGGCTTGTTGTAGTGCTATGTGTCGAGAGAAACTGACACAAAGGATATGTTGGATTATCAATTGGCAGGTTGTTATTAATCTCCAGCAAAAGTACAAAATTGGCTTAAAATCAAGGTACACATGTCTCAAAGTGTTATTGGTGCATTCAACTTTCAGTCCAAAGATAAAAGAAAAGATAAAAGATATAATATTTTGTCTTTGTAAATTCCACTGGCTTTACCATTATATACACATATAGGGGAGAGCGGGGTTATATGGAACATTTTTCACAAAAATGGCCGTAAAACAAAAGTGGATTTATTTCAAGAAACAATATACAATCAGCTTGAGTGTATATTTGTATGCTACAAATGTACCCCATAAAATTCTAAAACTTAGTGATGGTTCCGGAAAAAATCCATCTTCGACAAGACCATGTCAAGTGTTCCAACTAACCCCAGACACGGGGTTAGTTGGAACAAGGTATGGGGTAAGTTGAAACATTGTGCATGGTATCTTTAGAATTATATTTAAACTACCTAAAAACATTATTGCATGGGTTCAGCTAACTTGCTTTATTGATTCCAATTAAAATATTAAAGATTGGTGTTCAATTTTTTTTTTAACTCATATTTTATTACACTTGATAACATCCAGTCACATACAGATATTTTGAAGTCCTGTGAAGTAGCATTTTGCGATATATTTTGTTTAAACCAAAATAAAATTGCCCAATGTGCACTAATATACATGTATAGGAATATTTCGGAACACTTCATTGAATTTTATGATTTTTATTTTTTTATTCAGCTGAAACCTATTCACTTAGTACATGTTCCAACTAACCCCGTTCAAAATGTTCCAACTAACCCCAGAGGCCCATTTGACATTTGTAAGCTTACAGCACAAAAGAGGGACAACAACATGCCATATATTTAACCTTGTTTTGTAGCTTGGTATAACTGTTTGTTATACTAAAAAAATGGCTAACTTAATTTATGATCTTCTCTGAGAAAATAAAACATTTGTAAAAGTGACAAAATTTACTCAGAAGGTGAAAAAACAAACATTGCTTTCTAACTTCACGAAGCTTGAAGCATGTGCGCTGTCTGTCATGTGGTGGATGGCAGTTGCTAATAGCAACAACCTGAAGGTAGATTTGCATAAATATATCTATAGCCGTTGAAGAAAATTACAATGTTTCAACTAACCCCGTGTTCCAACTAACCCCACTCTCCCCTAAGTTTAAGAAATTTAGTGTGAAGAGGGCTATCTGTGTAGCATCTAAAATTTCATTTTTGCAGTGGTCCTGGGAAAAAGCCGATTTCAATGTTTGGGTTCATTTTGCCATGTCTGTATAACTTAGTATCAAGTTCACAAAGAACAAGTAATTTCCTCCCAACAGAGTTAGAGGCAATATCAATCTCACCCTGAAAATTGGTTCCTTTTTCATCCCCTTTCTTTAGAGAAATAATGTTTCTTTTTTCATCCATGTTTCTGCTGTTGTTGGATGAAGAAAGGTGGGCGCATTCCTGCAGAGTTGCGCTGGGAGATTATTTGGATCGCGTGTCAAGATGGCCTGTGGCGGAGATTTCATATGCCTTACTTAATGTTCAGGGAAACGTTTTATAAGATATATTTCCAGAGTTTTATACCACCGTGAAGCAGAGAAAAGGGTTAACATTCCGGCCAAAGACGTTCAGAGAGTCGTTGTCGGCGGCCGGCATTACTCATTGAAAGATAATCACAGATTTATAACAAATTAGATCAGTACTGTGATATAGGAAGGCTCATACAAAGTGCTCTATTGCTTTCAAAGATATTCTTCTGTTTTATGATTTACATTAAATGAAATATAAGTGAAATATCAGCTATCTACATGTACACACTACAAATAAAGCTGGGGTAAAGTTTTGGTAAGATTCAATAATATCAAATATTTTGGTCTCTAATAATGAAACACTCAAACTCTATAAAAGTACAGTGAGTATTACACCAATTTTTTCACCTGTTTAATCTTTGAGAAAATTTGAATATGACAATTATATCAGTTTTATTTTCTCTTGAAGCAATGAATAGGCCTTCTGAAAAATTATATTTGATTTTTATCATATTACCTTGTCCTTTTATCTGACAATAAATTGAAACTTTGAAATTTTGTATTTGTTTAATCTACCAAAAGTACACCTCAGCTTTAAAGGAATCACTTGAATAAGTTTTTAGAGTTTACAACTTGAAATGGGTTTTAAAATCACTTGCAAAACAACTTGATACAAATGAAGAGGGAGGGAGAAAACAACTTATTGTATAAACAAGAACTGAATAGGCTTGTGCAAATTTGAAGGGAAGGAAGGCACTAAGAATTTTGGTAAATTTGTTTTCCTTACTTATACCACTTGTGTGAAGACATGAAAGCCCTTTGTAATTTGAAAAGAAATACTGTCATGCAAGGAGGTGCCACTTCGTGAAAGCTCATAGCTTTCTGCAAAGTTGTGAGGACTGTTTAGAAGTTATGGATTTGAATAAGGGTAAGGAGAAAGGGAAGGTTTTGAAGAATATTTAGTGGGGAGATGTTAACTGTTTGGCATGGATAGAACTGGAAGGAGAAGGAGGTAAGAAATAATAATTGAACAAAAGGAAAGCAATAGAAAAGGCCCTCAACAACGAGAAATATTTCAAAATTGAAAAATAAATGTAAAATATGGTTAATAAACAATGGGTAATGCAATGAAGGGGGCAAAAGGAGAGAAAAAATATAATGTTGGATGAAGAACAGTTCTGTAGAATATAGACAGAGATGGTGATAGAAGGGAGGGGAAAGAGAGGGGAGTAGAGAAATAGAGGGAAGAATGAAGTTGTGGGGGGGGGTGTATTAATAAGTGAATTTAACAGAAAGAGATAGCGGCAAAGGATGCTTTCGTACCAACCCGGCATTTCCCTTCAATAATGCACTATGAAATGAAATGTAGGACAGGAGTGAAGACTGAGGGGGGGGGTCATGTCTCTCTTACAAGCGGACACACAATTGTGATATCATCCTTGAATAATTTCATGTTTTCAGACAGGCTCACTCGATTCATGTGGTTGTAATTTGTCTATTCAAGTTTGTCATGCAGTGGTAGATATGCCTGTTGTGTGAGAAGAACATTCCGAACATACTTCAAGAGTATGAGGTCCAATATTTTTCAGTTGAATATGAACTTGGTTGAAGGAGCAACTCAACCTTTGAAAATGCAGGTTGAAAATTTAGGAGATAATGTTGATCAAGAGTAAATGGGACAGAACCAAATCTATCTAGTTTAACACTTTAGTCCTCAAAACACCAGTGAACGCCAATCAAGCTCTCTCCTCAAACTCACAAAAACTGCTTTTCTGATTTTTAGCATGCCAAGCCCCCCCCCCCAAAAAAAAAAAAAAAAAAAAACAAAAACAAAAACACCTCTCTGTCCTCCAGTGTGCTGCAGTAAATCTATTGGCCAATATTTTCCTTCTGACAGTCTTAAAACATCATTTTGGAGGAGTAATTTATTTTCAGAGGAGTAAGGCGACATGATTCTAGGACATCTACCCCCTTGACAATTACCCTCCCCCCTCTCCAACAACTAACCCCACCCCAAAATCTACCCCCAACTCTACACCTAACCCTAACCTTATTTCTGGGGGTTGTTGTCCTGATACGAACTGACATGTTACACATAGCTTCTGAGTGTTAAGGGGTTAATAGTTTGTATGTTAAACAGTGAGAGTATGGGCCTCTAATGCAAGTCAACCAAACGTAGATACACTAATGATCATGATGACAAATGACTTCAGCTGACAATATGACTTTGATCACTTGGAGCTGGAAAGGGCGTTAACACTTTATGAAAGTTCACACCCTTTCGGCTCTCATTAAAGGGATTTAGTAACTTCCCAAAACAAGTGCAGAACCAAAAAAAGTAAAATCATATTGCTCAAACTACTGAAAGTTTTAGAGCAAATGATAGTCATTTACTTTCTTAAAACGGTGAATATAAACAATGCTAGGTCTACGGCATTGTGTGATCAAATCTCCACTGCTCTGTTTTGAGTATCAGTGGATGGGACGCCCAGCAGGATGAGTGTGGGGACTTCATAACAAAGGGTATGCTGAACGTTCTTGGTGGCGGCAGAAGGATACTGTTTGAAAAGCATTACAGGAACGGTTTTCAAAATCTTATCACATGCATGGATAAGAAACAAAAATGATTAGGCTCTTTTGTCATTACGGGGATTCTTTCTTTACAATTTCAGGGTGCAAACATGCCCTGATACCATTGTCATTTTTTGGCAGGCTAAGAGCTAGAGGGGCCTTAAATCTTAAAAAAGTAGGCCTATATGAGTTTGATGCCCTTTAGCACCCTGCAGATGGCACAGGGCATTGACTCCATGTACAAGTTCATGAATTATTACCCTTTGGAAGAAGCATACCATACTGACCTGTGCACTGCTGGAGTCAATAAAGAAGGATTGTCTTTCATGACATTTGCGTTCATCTCTCATTATTTGCATTTGTAGAAAGGGTTATCCAAACATTGTTATTTAATTTCCATAGATGTTTAAATTTCAAATTCAATTGGATTGTGATTTGGACACCTGTTTTGAAGTCATTGTCCAATCATCCTTTTTTGTTGGTTTTGAGGAACTGGTTGAATTCAAAGTTCTAGTAACCTGGCAGAGGTTCATGGTGAACATTTTTTCCCCTCAAGATATTCACTTACATTTTGTACATGTAGATGAGGCTAAAACTGGGAAGAAATTAACAAGCTTACCAAAAAGTAATGTGCTCTATGGGGTTAGATAATGATGTACGTATGGATGTACAGATTTACTTGTCCCCTCCTATTTAGCAAAATAAAATGGAAGAAAAGGAAGGGGATCAGTTTATCCGGAACATATTCTGCAATGTGGTCCACCCGGACTATCATTTGGCAAGTTGTTTTTAGAATTATGATTGGGTTGCTCCAGGGTTTTGTCATAGGTAAAAGCAAATGATAGAATGTTTAATTGTAAAGGCCTATTTCTCAAAATAAAAGCATTTCTCATTTTAAAAAAATTACTCAAAGGGTAGAGCTGAATACTAATATCATATGCATCCAAATGTGATAGCTGTTTTTTTATCCCTCGACTTTGTCTCTAGAACTGTATTATTACCTTTAAATCTCTCACACCTCTATCAGTATCATTGTTTACAAGTACATTTTGTCATCAGATGAAGGAGCTAAGGGCAGCAGGACTATATCAGACTGAACCATCTCCATCACGGTGGACCTTATGGGCCCCCCCCCCCCCCCCCCCCCCCCCCCGCAACCATCCAAAGGTTTTTCTAGAGTAACACAACAATGAACTGCAATCGTCATTTGAACAAAAATTGAAGAAAAACTTATCCAGAATTTTGCCATAGAACCCTGTTATCATCAAGCCCACTTGTACTGTCCAAAGGACCAAGTTTTCAGTCAGATTAGAATTGGTTGATACATGTATTATTGGTGTACCAACATGATAAAGGTGCGACTTGTCTTGGAGTTTTCTTGGCTAAAGAACTAGTTGTGTGCTGGGGAATGGGTGTAAGTTGCTTCCCACAAAGCAATCGGTGAGATTCATAAATCAATGGTTTCAACCCCCTTCCCAGCTATCTGTATCCCCTTTTACCCTGTTAATGATTATCCTTCCCCTCCCCTTCCTCCTTTCTAGCTTTGTCCCCCCCTCCCTTTACCCTCCCCCTTTTCCTTAGCTTCCTCCTTCACCATTTTCACTCTACTTCCTGCCTAGCCTTGTCCCTGTCCCCTCTCCTGCATGCCAACACAAGTGAAACGCCAATCAAGCTCTCCTCAAACTCACAAAAACTGCCTTTTCTGCATTTTAGCATGCAAGCCCCCCCCCAAAAAAAAAAAAAAAAAAAAAAAACAAAACACCTCTCTGTCCTCCAGATGTGCCTGCAGTAATCTATGGCCAAATATTTTCCTTCTGACAGTTTAAAACATCATTTTGGAGGAGTACTTATTTTCAGAGTAGTAAGGGGAATGATTCAGGACATCTACCCCTCTGACGAACTTCCTCCGCCCCTCTCCAACAACTACCCACCCCCAAAATCTACCCCCAACTACTACAGCCTAATCCCTAACCTTCATTCTGGGGAGTTTTGTTGTCCTGTAACGAAATGACATGTTAACATACTTCCTGAGTGTTAGGGTTAATTAGTTTTGAATATGTTAAAACAGTGAGAGTATGGGCCTCTAATCGCAAGTCAACCAACGTAGATACACTAATACATGATGAACAAATGACTTCAGTCTGACAATATGACTTGAGTACTTGCGCTGGAAAGGGCCGTTAAACACTTTATGAAAGTTCACACCCATTTCGGCTCTCATTAAAGATTTCAGTAACTTCCCAAACATAGTGCAGAACCCAAAAGTAAATCATATTGCTCAACTACTGAAAGTTTAGAGCAAATCTGATAGATCATTACTTTCTTAAACGAGTGATATAACAATGCTAGTGGTACTACGCATTGTGTGATCAAATCTTCCACTGCTCTTGTTTTGAGTACAGTGTGGATGGACGCCCGCAGGAATGAGATGTGGGACTTCATAACAAAGGGTATGCTGACGTCTGGTAGGCGGCAGAAGGATACTGTTTGAAAGCATTACAGGACGGTTTTCAAAATCTTATCCATGCATGCGATAAGAAACAAAAATGATTAGGTCTATATTGTCATTACGGTGATTATTCTCTTTACAATTCTAGCATACGTTCTTAAAGTGCAAACATCCCTGTTGACACATTGTCATTTTTTGCAGGTAAGAGCTAGAGGGGCCTTAAATCATTAAAAAGTTACGGCCTATATGGAGTTCGATCGCTCTTCTAAGCACCCTTGCAGATGGCACAGGCATTGCTCCCTGTACAGTTCATGAATTTATTACCCTTATGACGAAGAAGCTACCATACTGACCTTACGTGCACTGCTTGGACCGTCCACACCTAAAGAAGGGATTGTTTCATTACATTTGCGTTCCTCTCTACATTTGGCATTTGATTAAAAGGGATTATCCAAACGATTGTTATTTAATTTCCATAGATGTTTAAATTCAAATTCAATTGGATTGTGATCTTGGGGAAAATACCCAACCCTGTTTTTGAGTCATTGTCCAATCATCCTTTTTTGTCTGGTTTTGAGGAACTGGTTGAATTCAAAGTTCTTAGTAACCTGCAGAGGTCATAGTGGTGAACATTTTTCCCCTAAGGATAATTCACTTACATTTTGTACATGTAGATGGAGGCTAAAACGGTGAGAGAATAACAAGCTTACCAAAAAGTAATGTGCTCTATGGGGTCTAATAATGATGTACGTCATGGATGACAGATTTACTGTCCCTCCTATATTAGCAAAATAAGAATGGAAGAAAGAAAAGGAAAGGATCAGTTTATCCGGAAACATTCTGCAACTGGGTCCACCCGGACTATCATTGGCAAGTTGTTTTTAGAATTATATTGGGTTGCTCCAGAGGTTTTGTCAATAGATGTAAAGCAATGATAGAATGTCTTAATTGTAAAGGTCCCTATTTCTTCAAAATAAAAGCATTTTCCATTTTAAAAATTACTTCAAAAGGTAGAGGCTGAATACTAATATCAAATGATCAAAATGGATTAGCTGTTTTTATCCCTCCTTGTCTCTAAACTGATATTATTACTTAAATCTTTCTTCACACCTCATCAAAGGTATATCATTGGTTACAAGTACAATATTTTTCACAGATAGAAGGCTAAGGGCGAGCAGGACTCAAAATCAAGACATAGAGTCCCTCTCCACCTCTTACGGTTGGTACGCACTATTAATATGAGGATCTCCTCCTCCACACCTATGACTCACACCCCCACCATTCACTACGCATCACGACAAGGCGTGTTTCATTAGATGCACACCATAAAACAGAGTTATCACCTAACACTGCGAACTTGCAATCGTCATTGAACAAAAATTGGAAGATAACACTTATTGTCTCGAATTTGCCATAGAATAACCCTATACATGTGCATACAACAAAGTGAACCACATTCTCTGTAGTGTCCCAAATGGATTCCCAAGTTATCCAAGCTCGAGCCTTCGATAGAATTGGTGACGCAATGCGTAATCTTACGGCCTTACCGAGCAGAAATATTCTTCCTAACGATACCTTGTGTTGGAGATTTACGTGTGGTTACCTCAGAGATGATACCACCGTATGCGGTGTGCTAGACGCGCACAACGCATCCGAGGTTCGGGTTATGTCGTGTGACATTACCCTATCGCGATAAAAGCCATATATGTCTCGGCGAGATTTCGATTAGAAACCTACTCCTCGAAATCGACGCGCACGACATGCACGCCCATAGTATACCCCTTTACCCTCTTTGAGTGATTAATCCGTTCCCCTTCCCCTTGCCTGACTAACAGCTACCTCTAGCTGGCACACCCACCTCTCCTTGTGTTACCCGCTCCCTCCGTTTCTCTTCCTATCATGCCTACATACACCGATGTCAGCTTGTGCTACTTCCTGCCTAGCCTATTGTCCTGTCCAACTCATACCTCGCCATCGTCTTGTCTCCGTCATCCTTGCCCCATCCGCCCTTACATTGTCCTTTCCTCCCCGACTTAGCCTCTACCTCCAGTACCTCGCTGCCTCCTCCCTGCCTCCCATCCCACCTCCTCTCACACATCATTTCCCCCTCACTTCGTCTTCCTATCTTGCTGCTTCACAAGCTGTCGCGCGCGCGTTTCCATAGCTGTGTTACCCTCTCCTTCATCCGTTTGTCCTTATCCCCTCCCCTTTCCTCGCCCTATAACCTTCTAAGCAATCCCTTACTATCTCTAAATCTCTCCAACTGCGCTCCGTTCTTTTTCGCATCACCTTGCGAGTCCGTCTCCTTCCGAAAACTGTTGCTTTCCCCCCGATAACAGGTCCCTCACCATGTTCACCTTCTTGCCCACTTCATCTTTTCCTCTGCCTATTTTCATCTCTCACCCCTCCTCTCCCGATTCCCCAATATCCTTAGACACTCATCCCACTCATACTAATTCTTTTCACAATCTTATACATTTACTTTCTGCCTTTATTTCTCTCTCTTCCCTAGACACTAGCAACAATGTACTCTTCTATGAGGAGATCATGACTTCCCTTCCTCACGACTTTCCCTATAGCCGATATCACCCTCAACGCTTCGACCCTCAATGCTTCTCCACCACACCTATTCTAGCTGCCCTTCCTCCGCTCACATACTGCCCCTTCACCTGCTTTATCTTACCCTTATTCTTCATGTATTTCCCCCCCTCTATTACATCCACCTTTTAGACCTCAATCTCTTATCCACGTCTACTACTTCCTCACCTTATTTATTCTCTCCCTTCCTTTTGCCTGTTTCTCACACAGGTTCCCCCTGCGGTCACCCAATGATTCCACGAGTCCTGTTGCCAATTTCCCTCTCGCCTTCCTTCTCCGACTTCCTAATCTCCTTGCCTGTGCGATAATATACACAAACGACATCCGGTGTGTCTCTGCCCATCCGCCCATATCCCTTATCCTAAGCATCACTTCTCCTCTTCCCTTCCTCTATCTTATCTCCTGTCTCTTGTTCCTATCTTAAGTCCATAATTTACCTGCCCGACGCCGATCATTTTGTCCCGCCGATCCGTCTTCCACC
>CALNVZ010003426.1:48637579-48739402 GCA_940671915.1 Paracentrotus lividus
TGCATTCCTTTTGTACACGAACCTTTGTTTATTTTGTCAGCGCGCTCTATCCCCGTGAGATTTGACATTATCCTACTCCTATAGGTAATGGTGATTTTCTTGAAGGCCGAAGGCCAAAAAAAAGAAAAGAAAAGAAGTAACAACTGAGGGAATGATTTTGATAAGGAAAATAATAATTTTTGAGAACATTTTCGTGTGGTTGTGGGGGAGCCTCAATGGTTCAACACTGGTAGCACGGTTAGCTTGGGACCCTATGACAGTAAACGGCCAAAAGAGTCTCATAACTTATTATTGGCAATGTATGGCCATAACATACATTTGGCATGACTTGGTTGCCATTTCTTTCCACTCTTCTTTCTCTCTTTTCTTTTCTTTCTTTTCTGTCCTGTGTATTTTTGTGGATGGTACTTATCGGATAAAATCAGCGCCTTCGAATTGGCAAGAAACCAAAAAAAAAAAAACAAACAAACAAAACCTTGAGACATACCCATAGAATACGCATTTTCCATTGGGCGGCCATTTTGGCAGCAATTTTGAATTTTAGCGATTTGTATAGTATAGTATAGTAGTATAGTATAGTATAGTATAGTATAGTTTATTCAAACCAAATCAAACTCAATAGTGATACAATGCATAACATCAAAGAACTAGAATGATAGGTTTGGGACCCCTGGGAGCACAGCTGTTGACGGGGGCCCCTTTACACAGTGGTATAATAGTAAAGAGTAAACATATCTTACATGAGGTATAACTTATGTACAAAACACATAACACACACACACACACACACACACACACATACACACACATCACTCCTCATAATTTATACCTTCATGTACTACCTGAATGCAACCTGTCGAAAAGGTGTTTTTTTACACAATAACTTAAACCGAGACAGTGTCACGCTATCTTTTATGTCATGGGGTAACTTATTCCATTCTTTAACACATACTATTCTAAATGATTTCAAGGGCAGTTTGGTTCTCGCAAATGGTGATGGATAAGGTTTCTTTGACGAGTATGATAATGATGGATTGAGAATTTTCCGAACACATCAGCCAAAAATGTATACTGGCCTGATCGATATTTAAACATTAATGTAACACAATTAAGAGAAACCATTTCATCAAATGGTAAAATTTGCAGTTGTAAAAATAAGGAGTACTTGGTGACCTATAATCTGAATATGTTATGTATCTAACAACTTTTTTTTGAAGAACTTGCAATTTATGTATATGGGTCCTAAATGTGTGTCCCCAAGCAATATTGCAGTACATCAAATGAGGCATGACAAAGCATTGTTAAAGTAACTAGGGTCTGCTGGGGGGAGGAAAAACGAAGTTTGGATATTATTCCAACACTTCGAGACACTTTAGTACATAATTTATCAAGGTTGATCTTTCCATGATACATATTCATCAATCGTAACACCAAGAATTGCACATGTTGACTGCAGTTGATTCTGTTGATTACCAAAAACTAAGTAATTAACATCATCAGGATCACCTCCCTCTAGTCCTAAATAATACATATTGTGTTACCGGTGTTTTAATAATAGTTTGTTAGAACAAAACATGCAAAGATTTTACTAATTTCAGTATTAACTGTCTGCATTAGAGTATGAATATTCTTGTGAGAATATAATAAACAAAGTATCGTCAGCAAAAGAGAAATATGTAAATAATTGAGACGAGTTGACGATATCATTAATGTAAATCAAAAACAACAATGGCCAAGGACAGATCCCTGTGGTACACCATACTTTTACATTTCTTGATTGTGATTTGACACCATTAAAAGCAACAAATTGTAATCGATTTCTAGGTAACTTTTAAACCAATTTAGGGCTATACCTCGAACACCATAATGTACAAGTTTCCTTAAGGAGTATACTGTGGGTCAATTGTGTCGAATGCTTTTGACAAGTCTAAAAAAATTCCAAGGCAATACTTCCCATCATCAATTTGCAGTAACTATTGTATTTACTAAATTTAAAACACCCATACTAGTGGAGCATTTTTACGGAATCCAAATTGCTGGGGGATCAAAATATTATTAATTTGCAAAAAGTCATTCAATCGTTGTTAAACTATTTTCTCTAGAATCTTTGAGATATTTGGTAACAATGCAAATTGGTCTATAATTCTCAACGCATTTGCGGTCATTCTTTTTGTATACTGGAACCATTTTGAATAAAATCTGTTGGGTTTCACGGTTGGCACTCATCAAATTTGGAACCAGCACCCTCGAATTGATAAGAAACACCAAACAAACCCCCAAAATACCCTTGGAATACTGATTCCAGTTTCGGCGGCCATTTTGGCAGCCATTTTGAATTTTAGCGATTTGCGTAAAATATGTTGGGTTTCACGGCTGGCACTCATCGAATTTGGAATCAGCACCCTCGAATTGATAAGAAGCCACCAAAAACAACCCGAGAAATACCCTTGGATACTGATTTCCAGATTTGGCGGCCATTTTGGCAGCCATTTTGAATTTTAGCGATTTACGTAAAATCCGCGAGGTTTCGCGGTTGGCACTGATCGAATTTGGAAATCAGCACCTCGAATTGACAAGAAACCACCAAAACAACCTCAGAAATACCATTTTCATATTTTGGCGGCCATTTTGGCGGCCATTTTGAATTTCGCGATTGTGAAAATGCTCTAGGTTCGCTGTCTGGCACCCATCGGATTTGGAATCAGCACCCTCGAATTGACAAAGAACCATAAAAAAACATTGTATATATAAAAAAACAAGGTTACATGGTCTCTAGCCTAGACTATACATCGAAGCTCATGGACTTGTTATGCTTGAAATGAGGAGTTTTGTCAAAAGGAAAGATCTTGTAAAACGATGATTAGACCTTTGGCAAATGACTTTGTATCCTAGGAAATGGAGCACACTTCAAAGCTCAAGTCAATTTTTTTTAAACCCAAAATAGTCTTCATAATTAGATTTCTTTTTTTAGTTGATAGATAATGCATTTTGTAAGTCTCGGGTGAAGTTTGATGTTTTTTTACTTTTGTAATGTAAATTTCCTTTTGCAGCAGTGAGATTTCTAACAAACTGTAAAGAGAAACTGTAGGTCGCTATGTGGGTATTTCTGTATGGTTGGTATATTTGTACATCTACATCATGTAAAAGACAGCTGTGAAATTCAAATTTCATGTTTCTAGTATGTATTTATGATAGTTTTTCTCTATAAAACCATATATAAGGCTACATGTAGGTGCTCTCAGTTTCTCGACTTAATTCTTTAAAAGTGGTCTTTATAGCTTAGATATATTGAGGTAAGGAAATCAATAATAATAATTCCTTAATGGACTTTTAACCAGACAGTTCTATTGAAATGATTGTATTCTCCAATCGGAAGGTGTACCAAGTGGAGCTCTACACCGATAAGTCTAAGTGATCTACTCATGTGTGAACAAACCCATTTGACCAGGGCATCTGTTACAGTTCATTTACCCGCCATGGGCATTTCACATTATGCCGATGTTGACTTTATTGATGCACAGCATTCAATTTATGCTTTCAAAAGCACAGCATCAATAGGAGTTTAATAATGGCCCGTGGTTAGAGAATTAAAGTTATGAGTTTGATCAAGATTGAGTGGATCAGAGAAGCAACAAGATGTGAAATTATATAAATTGATATGAAATTTTCCTCTTATCCACTTTGATTTTAATTGAATTGACTCTGAATTTCAAATATTAAATATAATAGCAGAGACTTTATCTCATTGCACATCAGAAATAGAACACTTAACTTAAATCGCTTCTGCCTAAAGAACCTTTTTTTTTCATTGAAAATTTATTTGGTTACAGACAATATTCTAGATATGAAAAGATCCTGTCAGCTAAACGTATCCAATTCATACCGACACCATCGGCTTTACTCAAAGATAAACTAGATAATCAATTTTTTTTGCAAATATTATTTCTAAAATGATAACTGACAACAACTGACCTCAGTATATTGAGAGTAAGCAGTCAGTGTCATATATGATAGTCATACTTTTTAAAGTGTTTTAAACTTTGATCAGCTAATGATTGGAACATGTTTTTTTCTCTTTTTTTTCACCACACTACACCATGGGAGAGCATGGCGAATTTTGATTAATCATTATTAATTTTTTTAATTTTGCAACTTAAATATGTTTATTAGTTTCATACCATTCTCCAATATGTGATTTCATCAACAGAATGATATTTATATCTTGATATATCTTTTTTTCTTTCTTTTTCATTCAAGTTGCAATCAACAAGATTATTTGAAAATGATGTGTTTTTATTGACATCTCAGGTTGTTTCACAGTTTTACCACAACACCATTAGTATTTAGATGCAGGGACACTTGACTAAGATGACAGGATAGCTCTATGTATTAACCCTTAAGGCATAAAGTTACATTCAATTATGAAAATCAATCATCCTTCAACATATATTGTGAAACAATTGATTTCTTTTGTCTATTTGTCCAATTGTTGCGTTTACGGTAGAACGGATACAATGCAATGAGTATATACCTTACTTTCTCTTTCGATACTTACAGTCTTAGATAGGATCAATGAGATTACTCAGGACAAAAAGTCAGCAAATCAAAAGGATATTGTCTTATTATTTTGTTTCATTGGAGCAGTTTCGCTTTAGATTTCCGCCGGTAAACCCAGCATGGAACCATCAATTGCTTGAATCTCAGGTAAGATTGAACTGGGAAGATTTTGTGCCCATTGCATGTGTTCCCAGCAAGCTATTTGTTGCGTACAAGGTCTCGGGACCAATTATATGTCTTACATTGTCTGTTGAAAAGCGAAAGGGCGTAACCGTTTAACTCTGTAAAGTGACTTGGGTAAAACTCTGTAAAGTAACTTGGGTTAACGGCCTTATGTATCTTTCAGCGGAAAATCTATTTATTTGCTCATTGAACTATTAGCTTCTTGATAGGGGCAAGCAGAGAGAGTCCTTGGTTTTGTCAAAGCGATTAATATTTCATGTACATGTATAAAACATCAAATGTCATTTGAAATTTTCATATGGAGTACTTTGGTGGTTCCTGTATGTTCAGTGTTTGTTTCCCATATTGTGACAAGTTTTCATGAAAGTGAAAGCTTGAAAGCTGTTGTTATGTGCTTGCTGTATCATATCTTTTTGCTCTAAAAGCAGTAGAAGTCCTTTTTAGAAATATACTATGGAGTTGGTCTCAAACACTGGTGAGCTGGACGCACTTTCCTTTGGTACTAGGGGGGGGGGGATGAATAGAACGGGGTGCCCTAAAAAGGTCTATGTACAAAAGGTATGCTGATTTCCCAATCTTACGGGGTGCGCTAGCACCTACAGCCACCCCCCTGGATCCGCGAAGCTGGTAATCCCCAAAATGCTGCTTTGGTGCTGGTTTATACATTGTAGACCCAAACCGTTTAAAGCTTCATGATTCCATTATAAAATAAATTCACCAAATTGAGTTTTGATGAAAAATCATTATTACGATAATTGATAAGGCAATGAATCCAAATTGTACATACTCAGCCTTTAAGTATGTCTACTGTAATCTGATAAATACCAGAAACTAGTGATTCAAGTTCAAGTTCTTCAAAACGAAACTTGAAAAAAAATAGGTCCGTTCACTTGACATTCTTCAAGCAACAGGTTAGCCTTCAACTTATTTACCTTAGTAACAAGTATTTCTTTCTCCCTTGGGGTATCTTTGACCGCTTTTAGCGATTTTCAGGATTTGTAAGCCTGTCCAAATAGACCCTGCAAATACGGTAGAGAAAAGACCAACAATTTGTTTGAGTAAAACCAGCGCCTTTGGAAAACCCCTTTTCAAGGTCGGGCCTGTTTTTCATGGGGAGAATTTGAAAAAAAATATGAATTTTGTATAACTCGATTATGGTCAGTTAATTCTCCTTTTTAATTTCGTACATGCTTGTGAAATTTCTTTAAAGGGAAATATGTTGATTTGATTTAATGTAAATGCATGTAGAGATGAGAGAGTAAAGGGGTGTGTTAGAAAAACTGGTTAAGAGAATTTGAAAAGTACTCATTTTAATATGTGCTCTTGTTATAGGGCCTACCCCTTTCATTTTGGGGTTGTAATATAATTTAAAAGTTATTAATAAAGAGTATGCCCATAATACATGTATTTACTTTCTTTAGGTGGAGCTGGCTGACTGGCTGAAAATATTTCAATATTTGATTTTTATTTCCCTCTATTCTAAATTTTGGAAACTTAAAAAATAATTATGAAGATAGAATAGAGCTAGAAATCAAAATTATGTTTACATTAAAATCCCATTCATGTATCATTGAAACCATGGTAAAAAAATCTCTACTTTTTCAAACACATCTTTTTGCTTAAAATTATACAGTGTGTTCCTAAAAAAAAGGAACCGAAGTGCAAAGATCAGTCTTTTAAAGAATACATTGTTTATTCTTGTGATTCGTTTACTAAACTACTAAGTAACTCATCAGCTTTAATTGGAGACATTGCTGACGTCGAAACTGTCATTGGTCACAGAGTTAGGGTTCTTCGAAAGGTGATAGGTACAAAACCCTTTTTTTCCAAGTTTTTGGTTTGTCAGGTATAAAACAAACTTTTTTAAAGTAGTTGGTGTCACTGGGTCTTTTTCAGTAAGTTTCAATTAAATTTCATCTTTTTTGTTAAAGAGGATTTCTCACTGGTAATGAGATGCGTTCTCAATTATGAGTCTCTGGAGTCTCGAAGAGGTCGCTGCGACATCTCCTGAGTCTCCAGGAAGTCGCGAGAAAACCAAACAAATGTCAAATATGTTCAATATTTTAGTAGACTTCTTTCAGACTCGAGCAAGTCTCTGTGACGTCTCTGCAGATTGCCCCGACGTCCCGAAAGTATTCACGAAAGTATCTACGACTTCGCAGAAACATTGTCGGAACTTGTTAGAGATTAAAAGAAATCGAACAGGTTTGACAATGTTGTTAGACTTTTGTTCGATTTACCCACGACGTCTCCGCAACTCAAGAGACTCATAATTGTGAACCCATCTCATTTTAATGGCAGTGAGATAGGTCCTTTGGAAAATGCGATTGAATTTCATTGAAACTTTGTGTAAAAAAACGCCTCAAAACGATGAAAACAAAAAATTACAAAAAGTTTGTTTTGTACCCTACAAACGAAAAACTTGGAAAAAATGGGTTTTGTACCTTTCACCTTCAAAAGACCCTAACTCTGTGACCCTTGGTAATATGGATGTAATCGATGTCTCAAATTAAAGCTGAAGAGTTACTTAATATTTTAGGAAGCAAATCACAAGAATAAATCATATACTTTTGAAATGACTGACCTTTGAACTTCGGTTACCTTTTTTAGGAACACACTGTATACATGTAGACAACATTTTCAACTAGAATTATTCAAACTTGAAATGGTGCCTTTTGAATCGGAGCCTGACAGCTGAAATTACAGTAGTTTTCCAGAATGTAGGGTAAAGTTTAAGGTAAATATTACTGCCACCCATGTACAGTAGTCATGAAAATAAGTGTTTTCTAATATTTTCCATCAAAATGGGTTTTTTTACAGGAAAAATTCTGCAAATTATGTTTTTGTGTAGAGTGCATGTAGAGGAAAAATTTGTTCATCGTTTACCAGACCCATGTGAGCAATGATGCTGATATGAATCAACAGAATTTGATGGATGTTGTTCGGTGGCAGCCAAATCATGTCAACCATGGCTGGCTGTATTTCACCTGATTCTTTCTTTCCTCCAACATAAATCAAAAAGCCTTTAAAGAGCAGCCAATTGACCTCTTGCTATGCATATTGGTTGTATAAATCATAAAAATATGCTACATTATTAAGAAAGACTAGTCTGGTACATTTTTTGAAATAAAACCCTTCACTAGTATAAACATACAGTCTGTATCAATTGTATGAAAATTAATCATGATCTGGTATTAATCACAACCTGGGTGGTGTTGCATAAAACTTTTTTTCTAACCCGAGTTTTCTCGGGTTAAAAATCTCAGCTTATTTAGACCTATTTCTTAGGTTATTCAACCTGAGTTTTAAAACTCCCTAAAAATTTATTGCATTAATACTTTTGAAAACTCTACTATGTTTTTATGCAATGGAAAAAACAGTAAAAAATCCAGAAAAATATTGTAACCGGAGTTTTCCGACTTTAACCGGAGTTTTCAGATTTTAACCGGAAAAAACTCCGGTTAGAAGTTTTATGCAACAGGGTCCTGGTGTTGTTTGGTATTTCCAGAAAGCATGAAAATCACACTTTCTTCTGCAATTTTCCTTCTCATTTGGTGGTGTAATTTTCGAGATATGTCTAGTTTTCCAAAATCCATTTATGCACATGCCTTCCCATGCTTTTGTGTATAGGTTTTGAAAGTAATGAGCCAAAATGACAGTGGAAGAATGGAAGGTTCACACAAGTTTGATCATTTCATCATCGCACAAAATTTAGCATGAGAGCCTACTTTTGTTCTACAAAAGCAAATTATACAAAATAAAGTGTATGAACAAGAAAATTACCACATATATGTTTGAGTAGATTTCATACCTATTTTATTTTCCCCCCAATTGTACCATCTTTTTATGCAGTATGTAGCCTATACCAAAAGGTGAAACAACAAATGGTAATATCTGACGTAGTGTTTGAAATATTGGAATGTGCTAAATGATATGTATATTATGCAGTCTCAAATGAGGTGTGTTAGAATCTTTAAATGTCTAGAGATATAGATGGAAATGAAGGTCTATTGGTAATAAAAGTGCCGTGAAAACTTAACTGTGCAAATATATACAAGAACAAATTAAATATTTATAATGCCAAAAATGATGAATGATTGTGAGGAGTATAGAAAGTAAACAATGTAATTCCAAAGGCCAGGAACATTTTTTTTGTGTGGAGTTGAGCCAAATCCAGTGACCTGGCTATATTAGTACCTTGGCACAACATTTGCTTTTTGTTTCTCGCCAAAACATTACTTGGGTTCCTTGCTACATGTAAACAAAAACAAGAGGGGTCTCGGCCACTCTATGAAAACAAAAATTGTTTAGGTTTGTATATGTTTTGCAAGAAAAACATTGATATTTTGTTCATTTTTTACACGCATAGATGCTACATATACAGTCTGTGTCAAAAAATATGGTACAGTTGGAAAAAAATTATTTAGGTGTGAAATATTTTCAAATAATGTGTATTTGTGGTACCAAAATAAAGCCAAATAATTTTCCTTGCTGATGCACTTTGTTCTGTATAATTTGCTTTCGTAAAACAAAAGTTATGCTAAATTTTGTGCGAATAGGAACAAATCAAAATTGAGCACTTCATGGCCATTATGCAAAACCTATACACAAAGGGATGGGACGGCGTGTGAAAAATTGATTTTTCTTGATTGTAGAAAACTAGTCATATTTCAAAAATTACTACGCCAAATGTGATGAAAAAAATTGCAGGTGAAAGTCTGATCTTCTTGCTTTTTGAAAATACCAAACAATAGCAGGCTGTGATGAATCTTCATACTATAAAAAAATGTTTTCCACTTGTACCATTTTATTTGACACAGACTGTATATCAGTTCCAATGTAATTTGAAATAATTACAATGATGGCTCAAATAATCCTGACTGCCCTTTTCAGCACAGAAGATATTATGTAGGGTCTATATATAATTATGTAGTAAGGCATTTCTTTGTTCGATATATTAAATTATCTCCTTTCATTTATTTATCTTATAGATTCTGGACGGATTAAACAGAACTGAATAGAAGAGGAATCATTCACTTCCAAACCAAAAACCTACTGGAAAAATACTGGGCTTCGAATAACAGTAACCATTTTGGTAAGTAAGATAAATAAAGAATGAAATTTACGATTTTCACAGTTTCATCAATCAATGAAGTTTAATTAGCAGCTTTCTCTGAAAGTCTCTGTCATTTTTCAAACTTCAGATGAAACCAGTGGAATCAGTGAGGTGCTTTTTGGTGCGTATTCAAGTGCACGATTCAACGCCCTTCTGTGACAATTGATACATGTAGTAATAGTTGATGTACCATATTAGATTCGTCACAGATGGTGGCAGATGGGGGAAGGGATGGGCATTGCCAGTGAGTTGAAGATGTATTTATCCCACTGAGCTACTGTTTCACGGTCAAAAGTTCACTTCCATTGCTTCCTTTTCTAGATTGTTCGGTGCCACAAGGGCATTGACTTAAAATAAATTTATATGAGTTAACAACCTTCTGGCTCTCAAAAGTCGGTTGTATCTCATTATGAGTGCTGGCTGTCCTTGGTTCCACTTATACAAGGGATCGAGTTTAGGATACACTGAATTACAATGTAAATAGCTATCAATTATTACACTATTGGGTGATTTGCAACTGATGCGATCCTTTCATAGTTAATGAGATTAATAATTTAATAAGATGATACATCTGCCATTCAGTAGTCGCAGGAAAAGTAGTAGTAGCAAGCAATAGCAAGTTGTAGTAAGTAGAATTATGTAGTAGCAAGTAGTAGCAAGTAGTGGCAAGTAGTAGTAAGCAGCAGCAGTAGTAGTAGTAGTAGTAGCAGCAGCAGCAGCAGCAGTAGTAGTAGTAATAGTAGTAGTAGTAGTAGTAGTAGTAGTAGTAGCAGTAGTAGTAGTAGTAGCAGCAGCAGCAGTAGTATAGTATTAGTAGTAGTAGTAGTAGCAAGCAGCAGCAGCAGCAGCAGCAAGTAGCAGCAGCAGTAGTAGTAGTAGTCATGGTAGTAGTAGTAGTAAGCAGCAGTAGTAGTAGTAGTAGTAGTAGTAGTAGTAGTAGTAGTAGTAGCAGTAGTAGCAGCAGCAGCAGCAGCAGCAGCAACAGTAGCAGCAGTAGCAGTAGCAGTAGATAAGTAGGCTAGCAGCAGTAGTAGTAGGCCTAGTATTAGTAGTAGTAGTAGTAGTAGTAGTAGTAGTAGTAGTAGTAGTAGTAGTAGTAGTAGCAGCAGTAATAGTACATGTAGGTGCAATAACGTTTGCATTAGAGAGTGTGAAATGGGGTAGAAGACATCGTCCTCACTATACCTTCAGTAGTTTGATCAATCTCCCATACCCTCCATCAGAATCCAGGCAATCGCTTCTAATGTTTAATCAGCGCTTGCCGAACCCTCCATCCAGGAAACCTATAATTCCTTCCGATTCCAGTAAAGCAAGTCTGGAAGAAAAAGATGACTGTATCAAGCACCTGTTAACAGCATCTGTTCCTTTTGTAAATGAGTTGCATTAAACAGATAGAGGAAATATTAAGGTTAGATATTTGCTTTTATAAAGAGGTCAATTGGAATAGAGATGATATAGTCATATAATTTGATAGTGCTCCGGAGAAAAAATGTTAAGCGAACCAGAATATTCTGTGGACAGTTAAAAGGTGAAAGTGTCAATGAATATTATATTACCCTGAGCAGTTCATCTTCATAATTTGACTCCATTCTTGAGAATCATTGCATGTTCTTTGAATATTCTATGAAAAAGATCAGCTTACTATTAAAGTTATTAAAAATGTTTCTTCGTGAATTACCTTATAACTGGGTTTAAAAAAAAGACGTCTAGTGGAATTTTTTTAATTGCTGACCTGTAAATGATGACCATGACAAACAGAAACTTTGAGAGCACCCTTCCAATGTCTCGTTGTTATTGATGTAATTCTAATGATCGGTAATAGGAACATGAGGAAGTAATTCAGTAGCGTTTTTATGTTATCAGTTGTTTCCTATTGATAAGAATAGAAGTAGAGCAGCAGGCACAATAAAATTGGAAATGGCAAATAAACTTGAACTGAGAAGCTCATAAAAAAACTCTTTAACCTAAAAATTGTGCCACTAACTCTCAAAAATGTTATTGCAAATATGTTTTATGGAGTCAATCTTTTAACGACCCTGGATTATTATTCAGCCAAATATGATTTACAATACAAATTACATTTTTCATATTTATAATCCTTTTTTTGTGCGGGTGATATTTTTAAATATTGAAGTCTACATGTAGGCCCGCAGTATGTTTACTGCATAAGAAATGAAATGACGAAAAGAATATTTAGAGGGAAAATGCTAAATGGCTTTGGTGAACATCTTTTTGTACACTTATGAATGGATTTGCTCAATGTGTAGGCCTACCATCTTTTTTTGTTTAAGTTTTGTTCTATACTTTGGTCTAAATTATTCTATGTGAGCATTCTGTTGTCTAATTGAGGTGGGAAACTTTATTTCTCTGGAAACGCCCATGTCTGTAATATTGTGAGTATCGATAAGATGTCAACTTCTGACACGGGCATAGCACCATTAGTTCTTCCTGTTCACGACGCCAAAGATACAATTTTAAAAAAATAACATCATATACTATTTTCATTGTTTATAAAGTCTAATTTTTAGAATTTATATTACTGCTAATGGTGGTATCTCACTTGCCATTAGACGGATTTGGGACTACTTTGGTTTCGAAACTTGTTGCAGAGACAGAAGAAAAAAAGTATCAGAGAGGTCTCTGCGACAAAAAAAATGTATATCGGAGACGTTTCCACGTTGGAAAAAAGTTTTGGAGACATCTCGGCAAAACGATATACATGTCCCACTAGTATTTTGGATTTCAAATTAAACAGAGAATTGCTTTATTTCTCTAGGCCTAAGTGCTTTTGACTTGAAATTTATGCTGCTTTTCATATCACTAATGCCTCCACCGCGGTCTGGAAGAATCATTCTCTTTTATTTTCAAGAAGCACATGAATTTGGTAAACCTGTTCAGTTGATGGGTGTTATTTGTTTACTAGAGAGATGATCTTTTGTCCCTGAATGTTTGATCCTTGCCACCTTTCACCAGTTTTCTCACTCACTGATTGATATATCAGTCAGGGGCAGATGGGAGGACACCGAGAGGTGCTGCTCTCTCGGACCACACTTTCAAAATACTCTGTTTAATGATCTCACGTGCCATGAGGTGGGTTTGAGACTAGTTTGCAACTCCATCTCAGAGACGTCTTCTGAATCTCTGCAGCGTCTCACGAGTCTTTGCGACGTCTCTGGGTCTCGGAGATGTCTATTCAGGTCCTTTAAAGGTGGTATCTCACCTTCCATGACATTGGTTTAAGACTATAGTCTGCAACTCCATCTCGGAGACGTCCCCTAAGTCTCTGCAGCGTCTCATTAGTCTTTGTGATGTCTCATGACTTGCAGACCAAAGTTTCAAAATAGTCTGTTCATGGTGGTATCTCACCTGCCATGAGGCGGGTCTCAGGCTAGTCTCCGTCTCAGAGATGTCTTCTGAGTCTCTGCAACGTCTCATGAGTCGCTGGAAAATCAAACATGTTCATATCTATATGAGATTTTTGCCATCTCAGACATCTCCTCAAAAGTTATACCACCTTAACTGCTTACACAATGAATTAGCCAGATCAGAGAATATTATTAGGTTTTTTTTATTTTCTCTCACTTAATAGCACGCTAAATTGCACAAAGAGTCTGCACTTATTTCCAAAATATTGGGCTATTTTGTGGTTTAATTTGTTCTTTGAACGGGCGAATAAACCGATGAATTGAGTGGAGTTTCACCAGCCCGAAGCTTAAATCAGATGCCATCATGCATGTGCACAATGTTGGGGTTCAAGTCGAAGTAGTTTGTAAAAACTCGCTTTATAGCAGACTTTAGGCTTTTCCCTATGATTCTCCCGAAGAAACACCCTTTGAGGACAAACTCTGTTGAGCAAGTCTGACTTTTGAAACCCTGATGCTTATGAGGCAACGGTGGTTCGACAGTAGAGGTGCTGCACTGCCTAATGTGTAGGTTACCAGAGTAACCTATACTTGGCCAAGACTTGCCCAACATAGCACATGTAACAACTTCATAACAGGTTATTAAAGGTTATTGGTTATATGACAAGAAGTCATGAGACCTGTGCCCTGTATCACAAAGATTTATGATTGATAAAAAGATTTTTTTCTTGGTAGCCTCATTTTGAATGCAGGTACAGGCATGGATTATGATTGGGATATTATTAAGATTAGGGATAGGGCTAGGGTTAGGATTAAGATCATCAACTTTGGAGCACCTGTCCATGATGAGGCTATGGAGAAAAAAATCAATCGTAACTTTTTATCAATCATAAGTCTTTGTGTTACACCCCACTGGTCTTGACTGGAGGCTATATTGTCAAGGAATCATTGTTTACATAGCAACTGGTTCACTGTGTACATTGTGGAGATGATTTTGATCCTGTCATATCATTGTTCCATTATGACAATTGTTTGTTTTCTGTCAGGCTTGGAATGTTGTCGGTCCCACCTTGTTCCTCTTCATGTCCGATGGTGTTGATTCGTAAAGCATTGTAGGCGTAGCTTGTGAGATGCCTCTGTTAGACCACCGATTTGCAGAGCTTAGAGCTAACATTTGGAACATACCAAATTGTTTCAAAGGTTGCTTGATAATTACCTGGGAACAGAACAATCTCAACCCATTCCAAGAAACTTTAAGCAAAATTAGGGGTGTGTGTTAGGGGCATTATAAATTAGAGAAAAGCTTTTTAAAAAATTAGTGATAGGGATTACATTGTAAGGTAATAATGGTTATGGGTCTTTTTTTTTTCTTATCTTTTTTGGGGGCTGTTGTTCAAAATAGGTGGGTCGGGCGAACATTACTACAGCTGAACAACCCATAGAATGATGAAAACAATTTTTTGCAATATTAGCTTTTCACCAACAAAAGCAGGCAGACAGCCACAGTAAAATGCCCCAGCCAAGTGACCCAACAAGTTTTGATCATCATGCTGGAATATCCATATGCGAATTTGTTTTCATCGTCTGCCATTGGAACCTTATTGTCAATGAAAAAGTACCCAGATATCTGCTCCCCATATGTTTTCAGTAAAGGAAGATTCTTACCATTTCAAGATATCTGGAGTAATTTTTCCCAACCAGTTTTGATCATGCTAGAATCTCCATTTGTGAATCTGTTTTTATCGTTTGCTAGGGATGCCCCATTGTTGTCAATGCTTCTTAAAAGAAAGTACCCAGATGAATGCCCTCACCTATGTGTATAAAATAAAGTTGTTAGGATTCTTACCATTTCAAGTTCATCAATTTAGTATGGCCAAATGGGGCATCAACACTGAAGAACGGCCAGTATGGGAATGCAGAGAGGAGGAGACCATGAGTCACCTTCTACAATGCCCTCTTCTGCCCATTCCCTGTTCCCCAGCTGATCTTTCGCCTAATGGGAACATCTGTATTCAGTACTTAATGGGTAGAGTTCAATTTCAGATTTTGATTCAGTTTCAGACTCTAATTCCTCTAAAAAACATAAACATATTATCTTTCAAATATAGACAGATATAATTGATACAATCGGACAGAACATTTAGAGAAAGGACTCGAGGAGGAGAGGAAGAAGAAGAAGCTGGTTAAATTGGTCTTGAGATCAGTGACCTCTATAGTCAGTGACCTTCACCTGTATCAGTCATGTCCATATCCACTGATGATGCCCCAGGAGGGCCGGGTTGCCTAGCAACACAAAGCTAGTAAATCTAAACAAGGAGGCCTATTAACCTCTGCCTCCCAGCGGATGATACAGTGATTATGGAATCATCTTGACATAGAACGTGCGGTTGGGTGGATTCCAAATCTCTGTGTTCCAAACTCCTTTTGAGGACTGTCATTTTTTGTTGGGCTAATTGGCCATGCTATGTTGATTAGTTCTTCGATCAATTTGCATTATTTTCCATGTATATTATTGTAAGCTTTTATAGTTTGGCTTAAACCATTTCGAATTGAATTTAATTAAATTGAAAGTGGAACGTGTGGTTTGGTGGATTCCAAAGGTCTGTTCTAACCTCTCTTTGGTCCTGTCATTCTTTGTTTGGCTAATTGGCCATGCTTTGTTGATCAGTACTTTGATCATATCTACAAATGGATCTTTGCATTTTACTAAGTTATTGCATTTATTTATGGATTGTTTCTTTCCTGGGGACCTTGTAATGTTGTATTCAATTGACTTCTTATTGAAAAATCATCTACAACACTTGGAATCCAGTTTACTTGTCGCTATGTGGGGCAAGCATGTTTCAAGCTTTCAGGTTGTTTAGAACAACATTTGTTCTAAGTATACATAGTTATATTAGTAAACAGGTCTATTTTTAAAACTTCAGTATTGCCTTTGTGTTGTAATTTCTGTATTGTGACATATGGTTTAGATATCGTTGAGCTTTACTCTACATAAGGACAAGGGGAGGCTTCTGGTAGCATGCCAATTGACCAAACATGAGACTGTTATTACAACATTGAATCACTTCTACAGAGTATGCTGAGTACATGGAAACATTTAAAATGCGCTTAGAAATGGTTCAATGGGAAGTGAAATTAGAACATGATCTTGTGGGATTAGTGATGCCCTGAAAGTGAGGAATCATGAATGTATTCTCACTCTCGCTCTGATAATTGCAAAATTTCGATCAAGTATTTTGAGAAATTTATTAATAACAGGTAGGTATCAACCCAATGTGTATCTCACATTTCATGTGTTATGTTCCAGTGTTCTTGATTGGTAGGGAATTGGGAGCGGTTGGAGAGAGGCTGGAGTGGGTTCAGGAGAGGTGCCGTACAGGACAGGAACAGGGGAGGATCCAACTACATAAAAATATACAGTGCAAACGTACACATGAGCAAACAAGTACAAATAAAGTTATATGGAATTGGAAAGTGTACACACAGACATTGGCTTCTAAAATACCAAAGTTGGAAGTTGTGGGGTGACATTTGTGCAAGTCCCCATCCCAAGGACTTTAGAAGTTTAAGATTGTCAATGAATATTCCCCCCTCCCCCTTGGGATACCTCAAATAAGACAGAGACAATCATTCTAGCTGCAAATAGGTCTGACATCATATGTAATACATTAAAAACAAGAATGACTTCTGAAGGATGAACTATCAGCTGAAGAAACACCTGATTGTTTAGAGGACTTATAGGAGACCTTCACGTCCTATTAACTCTATACACAATACAACCTAGCATCTCTGATCAGTAGTGACATATCTTATACCAATCTCAATGGGATTGATCTAGTTTAATATGTATGAAATTGTCTCATTAGAGCTAGTAGGGTATTAACCCTTGTGTTACTGAAATTAGTCGGCAACTTTCTTGCTCTCAGCAGCTAAAATATAGCAGTGCCCTATCTGGGGGGGGGGGGGGTTTATGGGGTTAACCCCCCCCCCCCCACTGCCAAAAATCCCCAAAAAGACAAAAGAAGAAAAGATTATCAGAACTGTCAAGGGGGGGGGGGGGGACTCATTGTCGCATGGCTCACTCTTTCGCAGCACAAGTTCATCAGGTCACTCCCCACCCTCGCCTCCTTGGAAAAAAGCTAGGTCTACCACTGTAGGCCTATAGATATGTTTTCGCCAGCCCTATCTAAGCTAAACGTTGTCTTATGCGAGAAAAAATTACTGGGCCTAATTACCTCGCTAGCTTGCGCATAGAGAGCACGCCAACTAGCGACTAGCTTGTGACTGGCATGCAGTTCACGAAATATGTTGACAAGGGAAGATTTCATTCTCTCAAATTTCACAAAATTGTGCCTGCAAGCTTGCATGGGTCCACGTTAGCAACCCTGCAAGCATGCAGACCTGCAATCCTGCAAGCTTTTTAGCCTGGAAGTTATTTGGATCTACACAATTTGAGCTTCATACTTCAGACAGAACATGTTTCGAAAAGTTATGAAAATAGAATGTTTTCTGTACTTTTTGTCTCTCACCAGCATTCTTCATAAGTTCCCGGTATATTGATTATTTATTTGATCATGGACCTGTGCTTGTGAAGAAGATGCACCTAAGAGTGCATTTACTTTTGTCGGCATGTCAACAACTTCACTTATCTCTTTCTTTTGACAACAAGGCTATAGGCGTGAAAAGTCGCTGAGTTGCCCTCCATGTGGTGTTATCTTCTCTGCGTCTAGTCATGCACCAAGGTTAAATCATTCCTAGGTCTTCTTCTATTTCAAACAGGATATTATTTGGCTTGCTTGTATAACACATTTGTTTTGTATAAATGAGTTATGAAAAGCATTGTTTGTTCAATGATCATGGTCTATTTGAAAGTACAGGGCCAATCACCTTTTCCCAGTGGGGTTGACAAACTGAAGGGGTGTTGCACAATAGGTATGTTGGTATAAAGCTGTAAGGATGCACTGCTGTGGGACATAAGTTGTCTGGATTATAGTTTCCAGATTTATCAAGAAAAATATGAGTATTCTGATCTTATTCTCTAAAATACAGTGAATTATTATTTTTTTTTTTTAATGTTTGAAGATTTATTATTTTGTTTTTGTTTAAACTGTTTTCTGGTTTTACCCCTTAAATCTTTCACCATGGATAAATTGGGCACCTATCTATGACCACATTTTATAGGAAGAGACAGATGATCATCATAAACAATCGTGAATGCTGAACACACAGTGAGGCTATTCATATTTATATAAGCCGTCTTATATTCATCGAATGCAACTTTAATTTGAGATCATAATCTACTTGTAAAGAATAAAATATTTTAAACAATATTTTCATGTGATCCTACCCCCACACAGGTAACTGAGCACCTACTCACAAGCACCGTTTGATCAGGCAACTTGCAGGAGCACTACAGACACGCCTCATCACGATGGGCGACGTAGACCAAGTCGAGAGCGGGAAGCAGGAGTATACCTTGAGGCCAAGGAACCGGGATTGGAAGGAGAGGGCCAAGGTGTGGTTCAGACGGAACCTGTTGATCATCTTCACCGTAGTGTCAGTACTGGCTGGGGTCTTCCTTGGGATGGGGTTGAGGAGCGTTGAGCCTTCTCCAGATGCTATCCTCCTGATCGGTTTCCCTGGTGATGTGCTCATGAGAATGCTCAAGATGCTCATCCTTCCGCTTATTGTCTCCAGCTTGATCACAGGTGAGTTCACCTCAGAGTCATAATGACTCAAGTATGATTATGATGACTCCATTTTATGATGACTCAAATGAATATGGCTCAACTTGGTCATGACTCAACTGAGTTAGGCCTACAATGACTCCAATGAGTTAATATGACTCAACTGAGTTACTATGAATCAACTAAGTTGATATTACTCAACTGAATTACTGTGACTCAACTGAGTTAATATGACTCGACTGAATTACTGTGACTCAACTGAGTTAATATGACTCGACTGAATTACTGTGACTCCACTGAGTTACTATGACTCGACTGAATTACTGTGACTCAACTGAGTTACTATGACTCGACTGAATTACTGTGACTCAACTGAGTTAATATGACTCTGCTGAGTTTATAATAATCAAGTGAGTTATAACTACTCAAGATGGTCAAAAATGACTCATGTCAGTGACATAACACAAATTGCACAAATGGATTAAATTGGGTCAAAAATGACTGAAGGTTAGGGACTCAACTTGAGACAGCTTTTTCAAGTGGACCTTAGCTTATTATTGTCAGTAAAATCACTTGACTTGTGTTGCATGCTAACAGCATTTTGACTCGACAGATAAAGTTGTTAACTTATACCGACTCAACGGGACAAAAGAGTATCATTTCAAAACTTCTCAAGAAACCATCTGGTTGAAAGACATCTCTTGATTTCAGAAGATTACAAGAAGGAGTCTATTGTGATTGAAAAAATACATTTCAAATCAAGGTTAGGGAGATATTTTGTATAGTTCTTTCAATTAGGTCCATAAGCTTTATGACAAACCGAGCAGTAAGTTGGGCCTGATTTTGTGTTACATTTGAACAATTGAGTAACATCAATGAACTTTGGTACAATACCTAAAATGCTGTATTTGAAATGTTTTTCATATTTTCTGAATTGTGTTGTCCAATGTGTGGGGATCATGCCAATTAACTTGTTATCATGAAAGATCTTAAATATTTAGCACATAGTATGCGCTCATTTTTAAAAGGAGAACCGGATAGCAGAATTGCCTTGTGCTAACACAACCTGGTGTCTCATCATAACATGAGTTTGACTGTACAGTGTATCTAAATTTCTTTCTATCTTCCTTTTTTCAATGTACAGGTCTAACCGGCCTTGATGCCAAATCAAGTGGGAAGCTTGGTGAAGGCCCTGCTGTACTACTTTCTGTACGACCTGCATCGCCGTCGTCATCGGGATCATCTCGTAGTGGCCATTCGCCCAGGAAGAGAGAACTTCAAGAAGAATCTTGGAGATGGAGATCAAAAACAAGAGCTCACCACCTTGGATGCATTCCTTGATCTTCTCAGGTATCAAAACTTACTTATTTTATACAACCATTCTGATTGGTTAATAGTGAAAATTTCATGCAAGAAGTCTATGCAACAAGGATCTATCTAATAAATTTACTCCATTTCATACATATCTCTATAAATGACTGTTCTTCTAAAAATGTTATTACATGCATTCTTAGAAGAACACTAGCACAGGGACATCTTGAAATCCGCTTATTTCTATTTGAATGGAGGGTAGTAACAACAAATCCCTCCATTATCCCCACTTTAGAAATGGCTCCTCCTCGATCTTAGGGCCTGAGGTGGTGTTTCTTTTCATGTGTGACACCTGTATAAATCAACCACTTGTTGCTAATAGGCCAAGATGTGTTCACGTTCTACCTTATTATCTGCAAGAAGTTTTGCAGCCAGACCCGGCTGCCTTCACAAAATTATTCTTTGTTGGATTTAATGACATTGCTCCTGCGATGACGATTGTTTCTGCTGTAAACTCCATACACTTATCAAAGACTAACTTCAACTTCAACTTTACTTACACTGAAGCAAACTTAAAACCCCATTGCACCCATAACAATAGGCCTACATCTTAGACGAAATAAAGGCCGGAGCAATAGTTGCAAGCAAATGTATTGTCAACTTTGTCAGTATGATGAACATGTATATATAGCTTTGAAGAACAACGCTGATTGCTGTACTTTTAATATGAAAATCTATCAGCTTGTACAGCAAAAACAATGTTGTTTGTCCAAACGTAATGCAAAATTATAATGAATTTACCACACATACCAGGAAAATTCTGTTTAGTTGCAAATATTCACATACTGTCACCAAATAGGTGCATGTATGATTTATTATATAACTCATGCTAAGAATGTTTAATAATCCTGTCCTCTGATTGGTCAAAAGTCTGGTCATAGTTTTAGCCAGGCCTGGCCAGGGAGGCTGAGCGTTCAATAGTCATCGTTCAATAGTCGTTTTCAATAGTCATTTTTTCAACGGCAGTCAAATGCTGATACGATCCGTGTTTTGTGCGAGCGCAGACACCGTATATTCGCAATTAATGCAATACATTTTGAAATGTATAGACTACAATGTATTTATTATATTTGGTAAGTATCAGAACCTTTCATTGATTCATGTTTTTGTTTTTGTTTTGTTCAGTATGCTAGGCATACACTGTAGTTGTTTTTAAAGCCTCGACTGGGGGGCCTTCCATCCTACTATGACCCCTCAGCTAAATGGACGTATGACCGGAGAAAAACAAAACATGTCAGAGTTTTTCTTCGTTATATAAAATAAATAGTGACTGCCTTAATATTCGGGGCATAGTTGTTTCTAAAGGCTCTCGGGGGCCTTCCATCCAGCTATGACCCCTCGGCAAGCCTCGGGGTCATAGCTGGATGGAAGGCCCCCTCAAGCTTTAGAAACAACTATTGCCCCTCATGGCATTCACTATATCTATAATATAACACCATGATATATTTAGAGCCAAAAGCCCTAACCAACAAATAGGCCTTGGATCTTGGTTAGGCCTGACGCACATTTGCGGTTGATGTAATCGGGGACATGCCTTAGTTTGTTTAATTAGGATGTAATCATGTGACTCAAAAAGAACATGGCATGAAGATTTGATCAAGGGCATGACGTTAAACGTCATTCAGAAGGAAAAAAACACACTGCTGGCTACCAAACGAGCATTGTTTTTATAATCCTCTTTATCTTTGTAATGATTTCTGACAGTGAATAAAGCATGAACATTGTTGATTTAACATAATAGAAAGAAAAAAAAAATCACTCTGTCTTTATGTTTCAGGGATGAGTTATTTGTAAAATGTTGCAGAAAAGTAATAAAGACGTGGTCATATTGTATATCTTAGCGAAATAATTGTTATACCCCTTACACCCGTGCTTCCATATTTATTCTTAATTTGAGAAGATCAGAAGTCTTCCATCAATATAACTAGAAAACAGGATTGCTCTAAGAAACTAAAATGGAGTACACAAGCTATTACAGCTGTTAATCAACAAAAAGTTTCCAGCAAGACGAAGGAATGTAAACTCCTCAAAAGATTCTTATACTTGCAGACTCATCAGTGTATTTTGACATGAGCATTACAAGGGTGAACTAGTTTCCACATGGGTTACAGAGTTGTGATTTGTATATCACATGCATGCATCATTTACCGTGATATGAACATGGGTTCATGCAGAACAAATACATGAACAATGATAAGGTTAATCACTATTACAGGTTGCGTTATTATCCAGTACACCATGACCAAACAACTTACATCGGTTTAACTCAATTTATGGTTTTTAAATTTAAAGTTGTGGAAACAATAAGTACGCAATAGAATTATGCTATGGTACCTACATGTACTGGTCTTGAATCATGGATCTTTCTGCATTCTGGTCTGTGGGATTTTGTAGATAATCCATACGTTGGACACAGAAAGATGCATTTTTTTCTATTTTTTGGTGACATGACATTTGCTCCTGCAACGATTGCTCTGGGCTTTATTTCTCCTTAGATATAGGGTTAGAGTAAGGGTTGCAATAGGGTTTTTATGTTAGGTTTGTGATTAGGTTTTGGGTAGGGTATAGTGTTAAGCCCGGGGTTGAAGTTAGTCATTCGATTAGTGTATGGAATTTATAGTGGAGCAATCGTGGCCGGAGCATTTGTCATGGAATCCTTTCAAACAAAAGAGTTGATGGCTGCCTGATTCGGGCTGATAGTCATGCACAGGTAGAAACATGACCGATTTAGACCATGGCAATTGGCATAAAGGAAAATATGATGCTATAAAAATTTAGGCTTATAGAAATAAGGAAGCAACAAGCATTAGAAATTATACCCCTTGAATAAAAATTTTATGAGCTAAAGATTTGCACATAAGGAAGTCAGTTATAGCCCTCAAAGGCTGGGGAAATTTGAATAAAAGCTCTTGCCTTTAAAAAAAGAAATCTCCAATACATTCACAATCACATTTCTTGCACAATATGCAACTTTTTGTAGAAGAATGTTTTTTAGCCTAAGGATAAACATTGTTTTCATTTGAGATAGAAAAAGGGTCCACTGCTCCCTTCAAGGTAAAGTTTAGAACGGAGCTGGGGAGTTTAATGGTTTCTGTAAAGAAAATAATGTTAAATGTATTTCATACTTCAGTGCCAAGCTAGAATCAGTGAGAGATTCTTATTAATTGGATAAAAACTTTTTGTGACAGGTTGTGAGAATTGCCACTTTGATCGTTATCTGGTATCATTCAGCTTTACAAATTTATAGAAATCAAGACTCTGACTCATTCTTTCATATATGTGTGTATGGATGTATGTTAGCACTAAAAAGAGCACATTCACCAGGAAAAAAAAAGAGAATTGCTCTGTATTTTGAAAATTCTATATCAGTACATACGTGTATACATGTATTTTGGTGTATTAACCTGAAGGGATTTTTCAACAATTCCAAGAAAGGTATTTGTGTAGGCTCACTTAAATTGTTTAGATCTTCAGTTAAGTAGTTCTTAAATGAAGTTTGATTTCTAAAATAGTTTTATGGAATGATTTTCCTTTTCAATACAAAATACAAGCCAAGTTGCTTTAGTTATAAAAGTGTATATGACCTTGTAGTCAATATCAGGGATGAAATAAGGCTTACACATCGATATTCTATATAAAGTGGTAGTATTTGATTTTGGGTTAGTCTAACATTGGCCAAAGTTGTGTCTGCTCTGCTCTGCATGATCTGCTTGGATGTACTGTACTTTGCACAAGTAAATATTTTCTTGACTAGGCCAGAGTTGGACAAAGACTGTATGCTATAAGTCTCAATTGTCATCTTTTTCTTTGCACTTCCATGATTGATAGCTGCGCATTATGTATGCTGAAAAATATAGAATTGAGTAAAAAAAAGAAAAAATTGTTTCCCTTTCTCTCATTTTCTTTCTCTCTTCCTCTCTCTCTCTTCCTCTTTCTCTCTTTCTCCATTTCGGTCTGCATTTTTTTCCAGTCTTTCTTATCCTCTCTCCTTCTCTTCCCCCTCTTTCCATCTCTTCCCCCTCTTTCCATCCCTTCCCTACAGCAGTATTTTTTTTTTCTGTGGCAACGATTGGGTATTTTTGTGTGTTAAGCCAATGGGAAAGAAAAAGTTAAAGATAATCTAGAGTAGTAGTCATGATGAAATAAATCAAAACATTCTTGTCCATACCAGAATCTCAAGCATAGGAAATAAATACTACACACCAAAGGAATTTACAGAAAATTGCGTATTTGCTGAGAAAAGAGCAAAATAAGCATAATTTCTGTATCTGGACGGCCCGTCCAAGCACATGCGTGATTAACACGGCCACGTGGAAAGTCTACGGGCATATCATGTGCATGCGATTCGCACCAGATCTGTGTGTGTATGTTGTGCCGTGACTTGTGGCGATATAGCAGTCTACTCCAAGTCTCAATTTGACGGACTGTTTCGATATTTTTTCAACATTTCTTCTGAAATCATTATCGAAACGTGAATATAATCTTGTGTAGGCATATGTATATGTTAATGGAACAATGTGAGGACATATCTTAGAGATTTGTCTCAAATTATTTTGGCTGTAAGAACTCTAGTGTGGCTTTAAGGTGGTACTTTAATTGAAGAAAAAAAAGCCCCAATCCGTGCTGCAGAGAAAAATAATGCCTACCTACTTGTACATCTCCATGCAGGTCACTCCATTTTAATAGGCCTACATGTATCTCCATGGCATATAACATTTATATATGGTATCTTTCTGTTTCTTTTTCTCTCTGTAGGTTTTCTCTGCCCCACTTGCTCTCCCCATCTTTCTCTCTACCTCTTCTGTGCCTGAGCATTGGAATTATACCTATCTCTCATTGATCTTTCTCTCCACACAGTCTCTTCCTCCACGCGGGTCTCTCCATTTTTCTTTACAAATTCCTAGATGGTATCTTCATTATTTTTCTTCCTTTATTTTCTCTCTCCCTTTGTACCATCCCCTCCCCCCCCCCCTTCTCTCTCTCTCTCTCTCTCTTTTTCTATCCCTCACTTAACCTAAATCATTTATCTCGTCTTTTCAGATCTCCCCCTCTCTCTCTGTCTGTCTCTCTCTCTTTCTCTCTTAATTTTCAATTTAGTTACCCCTCTTGTGCTATCTCTCTCACTCTTTACGCATCTCTCTTCCTTCTGTATATCTCTCTTCTTCTCTATCTCTCCCCTTGTCTCCTTTCTCTCCTTTTCTCTTTATCATCCCATCCCCCTCCTTTAGAAACTGTCTGCTGTCAAAGTCAAAGTCCAGGCACATTTACTCAATTCTATTTGACTTTTGTCATGGACAGAACAAGGAAGGGCATCATTCAAACCCATTTCTGACAAGTTTGCATAGGGCATTCTTCTCGCAGAATAATACATTTGTATGCAAGCTAGTTGATTCCAGCACAATGAGGAATACAATACAATATGCACTCACATTTCCGTATTGCACGCAGAATAGGAAACATTATTGTAATTATGGAAATGAATAATCCCTTATTGTATTGTATGTATGTACTTGGCTGGAGATATGCTGTAGTACTCTGTTAGGATCAAATTGCAAATGACAGCCATGAAAACACTGGGTCTTTTCAAACTCTTATTTTTTAAGCAAAAAGTCTGAATTTGTTTAATGTATGCTATGATTACATGATAAAATTACCCTTCTTGCTAAGTAATGTATTTTGTTCCTGTTGGATTGTTCTACAAGGAAGTCCTCACAGAAAATTGTTTTTGATTTAAAATTCATAGATATATTCAACTTGCGTTGAAAAATATTAAATTTATGATTGAAAATTCACTCCAACAGAGAACACTGAATTTAATATTTTTACTCTCAGTTGATTAGCCATACAATTCTTTAGAAAAACCAAAGCTAAATCACGAACAAAAATATCAATGCAGCTGATTTTTATTTGCAAGTTATGGTGTTATCATCTCACCTGCCTTGAGACAGGTTTGAGCTGCTTAGAGACTGGTTTGAGAGGACCACGTAATATGTGATGCGTCACGTCGAAAGGAGAGACTAGTCGTGATTTTTGAAATCCATTTTATTTGATATTATTGATCTCTGATTCATTGCCTTGAATTTGATATATACCCGACTGTAAAGAGTAAATGGAAGTGGAGATATTAGCCTCTGAACGCGAGGAGAATTGTGCTCTTAGAAATCAAAATCAAGAGAAAAACGTCTGCGAAGTTTGACTTCCGTTTGACTCCGAGCCAGAAAAATAAGACCATTTTGTCACCGCTCTACTCACCGAAATGCCCTAGCAACCACTTGTTACAAAGGTGAAACGATTGACCAATGAGGAGGCTGCATTCAGGTATACAGAGAACAAACTACTCGTCCGTCACGCATGATCGAGGCAAACGCAGCAAGCGATGTTGTCTAAATAACATTCAATCTTCTCAAAAAAGAAACTAAATTTGGTTAGTTGTTTTATATCTTCGTCAAATGAATAAAACGTCATGTTCTTTCTAAATTGTTTAGAAAAAGTCCGCTCTTTTAAGAAAGTGTTTACCAATCCTGGCGCTAATTAGTTAGAAACAAAACTATTTTAAAACCTTTTGGGGGTTTTATTCCATGTTTGCGTGCGTTCTTTGAATGTCAATCGCGTATACTTTACTCATTATAAAGCGAGTCATTTTGATCTGAACTCTGTTGGAAATTTCGAACATAATAATGGTCTATAACTAAATTATTCTGTACAGGGGTTTATGCATTTTGTTTATATTCTTTGAATAAGTATATGATAGAGATAAGCCTCCAAAAATGTTTTAACTTGAGAAATATTTGCGCCTCACGAATGTATTTAGAATTTCTCTGATCACGTTTTATGAGTGGCTAGGTTAGCTTAAGACAATGAAATAAAAACGTAAATAATTTGCTCGATCTCGTCTTTTATTGATCAAACCTGTTACCAGTAATAAGAAGTATTAATAATTTTTAGAAATGAATTATTTAAGAGTATAATCGTATTTCGTTTCGTCGTGTTTTAGTAAAACGCTACTTTCTTAAACACGTTACTTTGTAAAATAAACTGCAGAATACTTTAACCTAAATACTTGTATCAGAAGTATTATCACGTCACCTCTTTTGTATGCTCTATGTTTCCCTGATGGAACCAAATTTGTTAATAGGGAGGTTTTAATTTCCCATCAGGACAACAGATATCGCGGCCCTTAAAATAAAATGCTGAAATTAACATTTCATTTGGATCCAGATAGCTAAGTCAAGCAATAAGTAGCTTTTCCCCACATAACCCCCCCCCCTCTCCCCACCCGATTGTTAGATTTGACATTCGTTTGCGTGCTCCGCCTATCCCGGATGAAACAGCTTTTATTCAAAGCAGGTTGGAGCATCGCACGCAAAATTTCTGAGTGCAGCTAAAGAGAGTTTAGTTCGCTATTCGCTCACAAAAACGAAACAAAAATCAGTTGAAATCACACATCACATGACAAAGCCATGCGTTGCTAAGGGCGGAGCTAAACGGAGAGGGGAAATGAGCGTGGACGTTCGCTTGTATGTCCGGAAAAAAAAAATTATGACCGAAAAAAACACTCGCCGAAAAAACCTTTTTTACCACTTTCCCGTTACCATTTTCACTCATTTTTTTAACAGAGCAAAGATTAAGCATGGTAGAACCAGAAAATCAACAAAAAAATTTCCTCAAAATTTTGACTTTTTTATTAGTTTGTCGATTTACTTGGATCTTTGATCTGCGACTTCTCTCTCATTTCGACAAGACGTATCACATATTACATGCTCATGCTATTGTCTAAGCTTTGTCTGTTTTGTCACACCAGCACCACGCTGGTCATACCCGTACTGTTCAATTAGCACCATGCAGCAGTCAAGTGGTTAAGTGTTACCTGAACTTATCAATTTTAACGAGGTGATTAGCAGGCTAGTGTTAGCTAGCAATGATCCAACTTTATTCCAACCTCCCTCTCTCTCTGTGTATCCCTCTTACTTTACCCCTCTTTCTATCTCTCTCTCTTTCTGTCTCTCTCTGTGTCTCTGTCTCTCTGTCTGTCTTTCCGTCTCTCACTCTCTCACTGAAACTCTCCCCTCCCCCTTTCCTCAATTCTTCCCTCTTTCCATACCTCTTTATACCTTCCTCTCTCTCTCTCTCTCTGACTTAGATGTCATGTATTGATAATACTATTTATTCTCCAGAAAATGGACAATGATAGATAGATAGATAGATAGATAGATAGATAGATAGATAGAAAGAAATTACCCACCCCCTCCCTTCCTCCCTCATTCCCTACCTCCCTATACCTTCCTCTCTCTCTCTCTGACTAAGATGACATGTATTGATAATAGGATTTATTCTCCAGTGAATGTACAATGATAGATAAATAGTGCTTGATGGATCGAGTTGGGATCCCGCTGTTTCCTCTCATCTCTATTACTGCCCTAATACATTACTTTCCTACACCATCCTCACAAACGTCTGAGTAGTCATAGTCTATGCATGCAGACGTGAGATGGAAAGGTAAATTGCCATGGTCTGATAACATTTTGTCTACAACATGTTTGTCTGACTGCTGTTTGGTCTTATTGATTGTCACCTCACCTAATTCCCATTTCGTCTAATTTCCACTTGATCAATAAACAAACTGGTAATAGACCAAATATCCAAAAGGTAATTAGATGAATTAGCAATTTGACCAAGCAGAAATTAGACCAAATTGTTTTAGCCCTTGTGGCATAGACAATCAGAGAATTAGACTATCTGCTGGTAGACCAAGTAGATAAACCAAAGAAATAAGGATAACATGCAAAATTGATATCAGTTTACAATCAGGCGGTGCTCTACCAGCTTGAGTTTGATAAATATCACTCTGCAATGTGGATGAGGGCAAAAAATCCAAAACCAGTTGAAGTGCAAAGTTGATGCCTCATCAACTTGCTTGCATTTTGAAATAAGCCCAAAATGATTTGGGCTGAGATTTCACCCAATTCAAATTATCAATAGCCGTGAAATTTTGTGAGCTCGTTTATTTTCTTTGACAGTTTGTATTCCTGGAAGTTGATGGGAAAGAGAGAATTCAACAGGTTAAGTTATCTTGCATACTATAATTTCATCTTAAAACTCTGTAATGATGCTTATAATAATGTCCACCTTTGTGTATTCTCTTTTCTGACAGGAATTTCTTCCCAACAAATTTGGTGCAAGCTTGCTTCCAACAGGTATGTTGAATTGGATGCAGACCTAAGAGCAACAGTAATATAGGAATAAGTGTACAATGTTGCATTACTATCTTCATAAGAAATATAATCAAGTCTAATAGTTACATTGCAAAAATTTCAACTTTCTACTGCAGTTGTTCAAGCAATCAATCAAAATATGCTTTTATGAATCATGTTACATTAATTTTGCACATCATCTTTATTTTTGTTGTTGACAGGTCCATACTTTTTGTGTTGTTAAATATCAAAGCATTATGTATTTGGGTAATATTCTTGTACATACTCTGAAAACAATTCTCCCAGTTATACGGAGTAGCTGAGACCAGTCCAAGTACGTCTTAAAGGGCCCAACAACTATTAAATACTACATACATGTACGCTGTATTTTTCGTGTTCATAACTTTTCACGATTTTGCTACAAAATGGGGAATTGGCGAGAGTATATTTTCACAGATTTATTGTATTCAGTTTGTACAGATACATCAGGAAGTGAAAATTTTCGTGTTCAGGAAGTTGCAAAATTCGCGAAAATAAAACCACCCGGAAATATTCAGTGTACAGTACTGGTTGATGCCAGACGTCTTCTCCCATTTATACGCAAACACAGTTCCATCCCGCGTAGGGTGCGTCGGACTGATGCAACACGTGTGTTACAGGTGTTATGTGTGGGTGAATAGGAGAAGACGTACAGAGTTTGTTGGTTTGGGGGCCCTTTAATGAAATCTCTTAATAATGAATCCATACATGCATTTCGGATTTGCACATATATGACTTTCGGACTTGGTGAATGTCCTCGTATTAAAATCGTGTATCAATGCTCGTTAAAACAGGAGTGGAATGTAATTAGATTCACATTTTTTTCTTTTTTTCCTGTCAGACACAAACTTATCAGGTCACAGAAGACGTCATGGACGAGATCCCCTACAATACCACACTTTTAAACTCGACAGCTGTCTACAACGCAACCACGGGTAACGTCACAACGGCCGTCAACGTGACGACATATGAATCCGTCAAAATTGGCACTCAGATTGTACGCAAGCAAGGATTCAAGAATGGAATGAACGTACTTGGTAAGATGAATAAACTATCTTTGTTGATGATTTGAAGGTTAAAGGAAAATGTATTGCTGTTTACACAATAATATATTGCTGTGTCCGACAGGAATCAAACATATGAATACTTGTAACTTTAAAAACTGTCTGAAGTTGACAAGTTTTCAATCTATCACTCATACACATGTATAACCAAAGTTCTGTGGTATTACATTTTATGATCCACTTGGTCTAACACAGCTGGGCTATTTCAATTATGTCATAGTCTATAACCACATGGGTTACACCTGTTTGGTCTACTAAAAATTTGGTCTTTTTTTTCCTTGGTTTTACTCTCACTTGGTCTAATTGCTGATTCGTTCAATAATCAAATTTCTGATTGCATTTTCATTTGATCTCAAATGAATAATGTTCTGTGTTAAGTCATATTTGACCAAGTGAACATTAGATGAAATGGTCATTAGACAAAATGCAAAATAGGCAAAGTGGCAATTAGACCAAAGATTAATTACATGAACTTGTTGTAGAAGACATGGATTAGCCAAAGTGGGTTTAGACCAAGCGGCATCCAGTATTACTATGTACTTGAGGTAGTGACTGAAGCTCTATGATTCAGACTTTGGATGAATTGACAAACCCTACGATGAGCCCTGTATGGGCGGAGCACCCTCTGAAAAGTTTGATTGCCCCGACGTTTCTCACCAAACTGAATAGCCTCTTCACATGCTCTCATTGTGACGGCGATACACACAGACACTGGGCCAACATGCCACTGTTTTCTCACCAAACAGCTTGTTTTGGCCTTGCGGTTTTGGGGCAAAAAGTGGCACAAAAAGTACTTTTCGAGGACTGAAACCCGACCGCAATGTCAAAAATATCCGAGGGTGTATGGAAACTTATCCACCTTTGCGGCTGAAGGCATGTTTCTTTTCTTAAAGCATGTTACAATCTGGGTTTTCTGTGGTCCGAGCAAGGGTTTTTGTTATTGACATCGCTCTATAGAGGGGCTTTAAGCATAAATATATAGCGACCTCCTGCTTTAAAGTAATAAATGTGCCTTAACTTTATTGCACGCTCTCTTTCTCTTCTATTTCTGTCTTTATCTCTTTCTTTCTTTCTTTCTTTCTTTCTTTCTTTCTCTCTTGCTTTCTTTCTCTCTCTCTCTCTCTCTCTCTCCTCTCACTCTCCTCTCTCTCTCTCTCTCTCTCTCTCTCTCTCTCTCTCTCTCTCCCCATCTGTCGTACCCCTGGGGACATCCAAAGTGGGTCATTTAGTGTTCCTTACATGGTTTTGGTTTGGCCTCTTGAATAATAACCAAGATCCGGTTTTCAGAATGGTGTCAGCCGCTCTACTTTGTCCTCCAGTAGTTTGAGTAGTGTAGGCCATCAGAGTACTTGGTCATCATATCATAGCTATTTCAACAAAAAAAAACACTTCTCATGTGATCAGGTAAGGTTATCCTTTTTATTGAGATATTAATATTTTGTGGGGAGACTTCATTGTTCGACTTTGATGGCATTCATGTAATATTCTGAATATTAATAGTGCATCAAATCTTGCCACCTGACACCACCACCACCACAAATAATCTTTAAAAGAAGTCACTGACAGTGGTATCAATCATTCAAATAAATAAACTGGGATGGGGCATTTCAATTCAATTGATAAAACTCCCGGACAAACATTGGATTGCGTTATAGTAAGGAAATCTAAGTAAATAGCTGTGTCGTCTTCTTGGAGCCAAAGGTTTTCAACTTTTACACTTTCATAGTTTTATAACATTCTGCAGGTCCTATTCTTGGCAAATGACATGACCCTGACATTTAAAGTGGAAAAAGGACGGGACATTCAATTGACAAATTTCAAAAGCAAACATTTGATTGCCTTAAGTGAAGAAATCTAAAGTAAATACTAAGTAGTTCATGATCATGTTTTTGTTCCATCTCTTGAAGAAACCAGAATGATAAGAGGGTGAAGGGTCATCATACTCTGGGAAAGTCTGTCAAGGGATGTTTCACCTCTATACACTATATTTGTCCAAATTGGCAATCTTGTCAAGCAATTGGCTATATTTGATTTGTTGAAAATGTGGTGTTTTCATGACATTTGGCAAATTGGTTCATTTAAGAGCCTTGTGGGGGTTTATTGATAGAGGCACCGTTGTTCTGTTAGGTCCTTTGAAGTGTTAACTTTCTGTTGCACCACAAAATTAAAAAAACCTGTAGGCCCTGTAAAGAGTTACAATAAGTTGCAAATTCGAAACAACCTTTCTGAATAGTTCAAAGTGAGTCTTTTATACCGAAAGTTCATGCATCAAGGATCCTGATTGGCCATTATCTATTTGATTTGATAGAAACTCTCTGTTACAGGGCACAGGTCTTTCCATAAGGTGACTACATGTACCTGATAACCTTAGGATTAGGGTATGGAATAAGTTTAAAGTTAGGATGTCAGCTAGGGTCTGTGTCAAGACCTGTGCCAAATTCACCTTGTAGCAAGTTTAGGCATAAGCAACACATGTATTTCAATTGTCCAAGGAACCTTTTGTCCCTTGTGACTGGACTCAAGTGGGCTTACCTCAAACAATGAATCAATGATTAGGGAGCCTTCGGTTGCTTCTGACCAAACTTGGTACAAGGCGATTTTGTTTCAAGTTTCTAAATGTCTTAGCCTTCAGTCATCCATGGCAGCATAATTATAATTTTCACATCACTGGACAGAATATGATATACTCTTTAACATGAAGTAAAAATCAAGGTCACATAGTTTTCAAATTTTAATTATAAGGTTTTCATATTTGGTTGTACTTTTTTTCTGGGTGGCACTGTCAAGAAGTTACCATTGTATAAAATCATTGCTCTTCCACCAGTTGCAATCTCATTGTTTCACAATTTATTTCAAGTATTGCCTTGTACGGCTCAATTTCATTTTAATAACAGGGTCACCCCATATCAATTTCTGGGTCATGCTTCGAGATGGTCAACAACCTGTTAGTAACCTAAAAAAGATAAATTCCTCATAGTGAGAACTATCCCAGTATCATTTACTATTACTAGAAGAATTTTTATTTCAAAACAAAATACATCCATTTTTGTATAGGCCTATTGCCAATTGAAGTTTGGTAAATTTGAAGAAAATATTAGTAGAAACTGTATTTGTACTTTTGAACACTAAATCAAAACTTCAATGTCATTGGAGATGAAAAGGCATCGTTTAAAGCTTAATTTTGTGTACTAAGTGCTAATGGCCTCATTTAGAAAATGTCAAAATTGATGTTTAAAACTTTTGCTTAGAAACTTTTCATATCTACAGATAGGTTGGTTTGCAATTGCATGCTAACAGTCTTCATGTTGTTGGTCAAATTTAATTAAATAAAAACTTGTCGTTTAAAGTAAAGATCAAGACCTAGAAAACATATTCAATGAACTCAAAACTATTCAATACTAGTATCACAAAAGTCCTCCTTCAGATGATGTTAACATTTAAAGGAAATATGTGTTGGGTTTTTTTTCAGTTATAAATGTAGTTTAAATTTGAATACAGGATCTTCTCACCAAATATTTTTTTTTTTGCAAGCAATTCCATTCTTGATTTCTCCTGTATAAAAAGGGTAAAGGCTGAATAAAGGTCTCAACATTCATGACACATTCTGAAAAGAAAGGTTTAAATGTGCCCGATTCACACCAATAAGACTGATGCTAGTTGACAACTGTCCCAAGTACAAATCGGTATCTCTCAGAATGGGCAAGATTTGGTTTTATATCTGTCAGTTTAGAGCCGCCTTGTCATGTGAAGGGAGCATGGGTTTTGGAGCCGCCCTGCCATTGGAGGACCCAAAAGTTGGTTCTGATTGATAACTAACCCCAAACAGACGTCCAATTATCCATGGAAGCTGGAGGTTAAAGGTCATGGGGAATGCTCTCTATTCTGAATCTCAATACTTTTGGTGGGAACCTGTAATTTCATGATGGCTACAATTCAGTCTGGGAAAGGAAAAAAGAAAATTTTTTGTAATGTAACAGAAGGCACCTTGTACTTTTATACTTAGAAAAGAGACTAGTGTGTGATGTCTGTAACATTGTAGGAGACTTGTACTTTTTTGTCCTTGTGATATACTTCTGCAACTCTCTTTTTTCTTACTCTTTCTGTCTCTCCCTCTCTATCTCTCACTCTCTCTCTCTTTCTGTAGCTCCCAAAGAGAGGAAGAATTGATCATGCAAATTTCACAGAAGGTTCCCTGTACTCTCTTGTCTTTTTGGAAACTTTTTATCTCTCAGTGAATCCTTCCACCCCTGACCCACATATACAAACCTATCAGGATATTTTTCCTGTTTACATGCAACACGTTTAGTCCTCGGTCTGTAGCTGCACTTTCAGAGCCTTTTATGAATATTGTGTAACTTGTGTGCATTAATTTTTGTTTTATGGCAAAGAGTAACACATATTCTATCTTGGGATACCAAAATTATACCTATCATGGATGACTGAGTACTCGAGTTTTTAAAAACTTTGGTCAAAAATACCTTGAACCTAGTATTGCCAGAAGCAACCCTTTCTTCCTGATCATTAATTCATTGTTTGAGCTTAAATTCTTCTTTCAAACAATCAAACTTTTCACATTTGATTTCAGGAATCATCGCTTTCTGCATCTTCTTCGGTATTCTTCTTGGTCAGATGGGAGAGCGTGGTCGTGTGATGGTGCAGTTCTTTGATGTCTTGTCTGATCTTACCATGCAGATGGTCAACATCATCATGTGGTAGGTCTTCTAATCCAATGTATCATTTTAGTGACACTTAAATTAATCTAAAGCCACGATGGCATGGCTTTAGATGCCACCTTTACTAGCTTTAGTACCCTATCATAAATTCCTTGTTTGGCCTTGGAGATTTTGGTGCCCTTTCTATGCCTTGGCATTTGTACTGCTGTACTTAAGAAAAAGTGCCCTATGAAAAAAAATTGCCTTGCCCTAAAATTGACAAAATTTTTAAGGTATTGTATTTTAAAGGTAGTGTCATCCTTTTTCACAAATTGCGAAAACTAATGCAACTTGGCATAACTTTAGAATATGATCAACCTATACTGTCTATTCAATCTTACTGTCATAGGTTGCCTAGATCAGTAATATGAAACGAAAATCTGAGTGCCAATCTAGACCAGCTCTCCATCAACATTGTTGATATTACAGCGCGTGCAGCAGGGACCACACACAGCAATATACACACGGCGCTTCAGCGTGCATTATTCTCTGCGCTAGCGGCACGGGTTCGCACCGTACGGTATATTTTTCAAGGTTCGAAAAAAAGGAATGAATTTTGATAATTGCAATATAATGACAAACATACACATTTGAGCTTAATCATGTTGTGGGAAGATAAAGTCATTGGTATACTACTATATATATCCTCTCAAAAACTAGAAATGTAATATTTTTGCCTGCAAAAGGATGACATTACCTTTGAACCAGAATGGCATTACCTTTGAACCAGAATGGCATGAATCATAATACTCATCAGAAAGAGCAAAAATTACTGACAAATGTGAATTAATTTCTGGTGCAGTACATCAATTGGTTCTTAAATAAGAAAAGTTTGAATGAAAATAATCATTGATATCTGAAAGATTGCAACACGAAGACAAGTTTAAAATCACTATTTCACTGACAAATTACAGAAAGTACATTAGCATGCTAAAGAGTTCCCTCGAAGCACTAGGGACTGTTATGATGACTGGCTTGGAGGGGATTCATTTGTGGTGCCCGAAAAGGCATTGGTTTGTAATCCAGGCAATGTTCTTTTTGAACTACTAGAAGAAGTATGTGCAGACATAGACAATGGTGAAGAATAACTTTTACTCTCTTTCCACCGCAGGTACTCCCCTATCGGTATCATGAGTCTCATCTGTGCCAAGATCCTGGAGATGGACAACGTTGCCACGGTATTCTCTAACCTAGGACTGTACATGGTGACGGTACTTGTAGGGTTGGTTATTCATCTGGCCTGCCTCATGACCATATACTTCACCATTACTCGCAAGAATCCCTTCACGTTCTTCAGGGGTCTCCTCCAGGCTTGGCTGACTGCTCTTGCCACATCATCCAGGTTAGTGACCTCAAAGGGATTCCGGATGGGTGTTGAAACCCTCTACTAGAGGTATTTTAGATAGGGCTCTTGGTTAGGTTTTGTATGTATGAATATGAAAAAAATTCCTGTTCCGCCAAGTCGAAAATTTGTTGTTTTTTGGGGGGAGGGGGAGGCTAAGAATTTCTTTATGTTGTTCACAGTAGGCTAGAATCCATTAAACACTTTCTTTATTTGCCTTTTCATTTCCAGCTCTGCCACCCTTCCAGTCACATTCCGCTGCCTGGAAGAGAATCTTGGTATTGACAAGAGAGTGACGCGATTCGTACTGCCGATCGGAGCAACGGTCAACATGGACGGTACAGCGCTCTACGAGGCCGTAGCAACCATCTTTATTGGTCAGCTGAATGGCTATACTTTGACCATTGGCAAAATCGTCACAATTAGGTAAAGGTTGAACAAGGAATGGATCATGGATGTTTTTGTTTTTTGTTCTTGTTAGTGCTACATACCTTTTAAAGAGTCTGTAATCTGAAATATGATAACAAAGAAATGAACTAGGTTTGGAAACATATGTAATGTAATGAAAATATATATGGGAGAATACAGATTTGATTTTAAGTTATGTTATAGAAGATAAGAATATCATATTATTATTATTATTATCGAGCCATAATCCACAAAATTCATGAAAGATGTTAGGAGTATCCAGGGTTAATTATAAAAACATCTTTTGTAAGTCATCCACTTTTTTCTTCATACACTGTATAAGCCAAAATTAACACCTACAGATAGTTAATTGATTTTGAACTAGGTGGACAAGTTTGCGATTGCTTATTTGTGCATTTTTTTTGTGATGTTTTCATTTTCATTCTTATAAATAGTTGTATATTGACTATATTTACTCTATCCGTTACTCTATGAAAGGTTATATATTTATTATAAAGTACTAGATTGCTAATCATTGCCCTTTCTTCTTTTCATCTTGTGTCCATAGCTTAACAGCAACCCTAGCCAGTGTTGGAGCCGCCAGTGTACCTAGTGCAGGTCTCATCACTATGCTTCTGGTTCTTACTGCAGCAGGCTTCCCAGTTGAAGACGTCAGTTTGCTCTTCACTGTCGACTGGTTCTTGTGAGTATTCATCTAGAGATCCATTTTATTCACTTAAATATGTTATGACGAATCCTATATTTGTTTTACAATAAAGAGGATCTGAGGTTATAGTGAATAAGGTGAACAAGCATTTAAGTAATTGTTGTAGATAAGTTCTGTTATACTTTCTTTATTGCTGTATGTGAGGAAGAGTTTGGATTTTTTTTTCATTTTAAAATCATTATGATGTAAGCAAGACCTCTTAGAGGACAGCTTGTTGTTGAGGTGAAATAGGCTATTCCTATGAATAAATAAATGAATAGATAAATTAATTCATAATATAAATGAATGAATAAAGATATGGATAAATACAAGAATGAATAAAAGAATAGGTAGATAAATGATTAAATGACCGTGTTTATTCTTACTTAACAGGGATCGTTGTCGTACATCAATCAACGTTGTTGGTGATTCTTACGGAGCAGCCATAGTCTATCATCTTTCTAAGAAAGAGCTTGATGCTGTCGATAGAGAGGTAACACCCCCCCCCACTTTCCTAAAAACATGATTTTGAGAATATTGTGTCAGAGCGTGTGCCATAATCTCTTTGTTTTTCTCTCTGCATTTGCCAAGAAACCAACACTAATTGGATTATTTTTTTATTCAAAGTCATACATTTCGAATGGTGACATTTAAGGCCAGATCTAGAAGTAAATAATTATTCATTGATACATGTCTGTCAAAACTTAACCAACCAAGGTATCATCAGAAAGTAGACCAAAATATATTAAATTTTTTTTTTTTTTTTTTTGTCATTTACCTACTATTGCACTTTCAATTGAATTTATACCTTCTTTATGCTTTGTAATATATATATATATTTATTAATAATTTGTGAAGAACATTATTTGTACATGTACATCTGTCTTTAACCTGTGACCTTTGACATTTGATGACCCTTGCAGGAAGCAGAGCTTGAACTGGAAGGTGGGAAAGATTGCACCGCCAACGGCAAACCAGAGATGAGAGACGGTACCGTTGTCGCTGACATCGAGAAGAAAGATGGCGACAATTGGGAGTCTGGGTTCTAGATGACGTCCCTCTCTGTACAAGCCATATACCTTCTACCACTGTGTATTGTTATACTGGCAGTTTTTGTGTACATTTGTATTTTTTCTGTTTTCTTTCTTTTTTATATATATATTATATATATCTAAAGATATATATGAATATGTATATATATATATTTTTGGCAAGTGTATGAGGAATAGATGGAATTTGTTGTCAGCGTTGTCCTGAGCAGGCACCTCGTTAAATAAAGGAGTGGGCAAACCATACCGAGATCCCCAGATGCAAGAAACTGAAACAACGATGACATGCTGTAAACCTGCACATTATCATAGAGGCCAGGGGACCCATGTTGCATTGTGGGTATACCTGTCGGTACCGAGCGCAGAGAAGAGTTGTTTTGTTTCATCATTTTGGAATAGACTTCAATCTGAAGTTATAAGACGACTAACCTTGAATGCTCAAGCAAGGTAGAGTGGAATATGGCATTTCCGCTTAGGTTTGGACAGGAGTAAACTTGTAAAGTGGACTGACAATTGATTCAACTATTAGAGAAAATCAGTATTGAGGGAAAAGGAACTACATGTATTGTCAAGTTTATATATGAATACTTACGTATACCCTAAGAGATTTTCCCTATCAATGAGCTAGTATTATATAGTTTTTCTTTGAGATTTAATTTACCATTTCGTGGTCAATTCTTCAGCAGTAGTTTGTAGACATTCTAAAAGACTCTAATAAATCATTTTCTTTCAGTTAACTTCTTGTAAATTATTGAAAAAGGGGATTATGGTAATGTACTGTAACCCAGTGCCATTTATAAGTTATTACAACAGAAAGGTAGTTCTATAAAATTGTAATCTATTCCCATCTATATCACAGGCCATAAAATTATGAGATTGTCGATGAAAATGTATAATTAAAGACCAATCTCTGAAACAAACAAAGATATTTTGCGTAAGCCGATTTCTGACTTAGATGTACTAGTAGTTTATCTTGGCAAAAAAGCAAATGTGAAGAAGAAATAGAAAATTCGTTACTTGATAATCAAATCTAGATGATTTCAAAATAACAAACATATATCTGAATACACATACTTCCTCCTTACAAGTATAGCTGGCAGAAATGCCCATTTTCAGTTATAACAGATGTGTATGCAGAACTGGGGAGGGGGTTTACATAAAAAGATATACAACTCACATGGCTATGTTCATCAAAAAGAAATAAATAATAAAAAATGTCTGTGACACAACTCAAGAAATAAATGAGTCCTTTTCTTTCAAATCCATCTATTTTTTAATTTTGCAATCTGCAGGAAGAAATGATAGCACAAAGCAAATTTTATTGACTTACCAGACTAAAAGGGGGTAATAAATCCCATTTATAATGAATTCTCTTTTTCTCGTCAACCAGTTAAGTACATAGTCTAATTCTTCATTGTATTTACTCTTGTATCATATGCATATTGTGGTACAGAATGATAGTTTTGTACATTTTGTGTAAAATACATGTACAACCTTGATACAGGGTATTTTACGAATGTGCAGAAGATTATGTTCATGAATAAGGTTCTTTTGTTCTACCCTTGTCATGAAAGAATTTGTATAGTGATATTACTTGCAACTTCATATGATTATCTTCCCTAACAATAACAAGTCGAGGAATATAATGATGAGATATTTCCAAAGCATTACCAACCATATAGTATTCTAATTTTGGAATATTACAGAATTAAATTATGCTGGAATATTAATTATTCATTTGACAGCATGTCCAATCATGACAACAAATTTTGTTTGAACTCATAGTATGACTGAAATTAAAATTACAAAGAATGCAGTCATGTTGGCACTTTCTTTGCATAAGGGTCACTCCGTTTTTGGTAGCTCAGAGACATGACCAAATTCCATTCATAGCACAGTCTATCTTCTGTAAGTTGTTCTTTGTAAATGCAATCATCTTTGACTGTTTTGCTGCATTTTGTACATGGAAATGCAATCATATATTATCCTGATTGTTTGCAGTGCTTGATGCAACTTTGAACTGCCCTCTGTACATATATAGAATGCAATCATGTTATCACGTAACATCATGCTATTGCGCCATAGAATACGATCAAATGCGCCTTGTGCATGAAATGGCATTGATGATGCAACTCAGAGCAGAAAATAATGCTATCATCTAGATTGCATTCACTGCTTGATCCAAGTTTGATATGTTGCTTTCTGAGAATATGAAGCTCATGGAATACAATCATCCTCCTTGAATGCATTTATGTTAACTGAGCCAGTACATGTCAGAAATGCAATCATGTGTTACTCCACAAATGCATTCATATTGAGTGATTTGGTGCATTTTAATTCAACATCTTTAATGCTCAGAGAATGTAATCATGTGTGAGTCTACACATGCATTCATATTGACTGAGTTGGTGTATTGTAATTCAGCAGCTCTGATTCTCAAAGAATGCATTCATGTGTGAGTCTACAAATGCATTCATATTGACTGAGTTGGTGCATAGTAATTCACCAGTTCAAGCAATCATGTGTTACTCGATAAATGCATTCTTATTGGCTGAATGGATGCTTTTAACTCAGTAGTGTTAATGCTCAATGAATGCAATTCTGAGTTGCATTCTTTTCACAAAATAACTTTCATTCTTTTGCCATCAGAATAATAAGTATTTGATAATTCTGCAGATGCCCTCTCTATTAATTTATACATTTTTATAAAGGTCATAAACCAAAAGAAAAAAGTTATCACTCTCTTTTATGAGAGAAAGTGATTGTATAATTGTACAGAATATAACCTCATTGTGTGACTGTTTAACTCCCTTCCATTATATATGTACAATTATATATTTGGTATACCAATTTGTATTTTTGCACTTGTAATTTTTTTGTGATATATTGACAATGGGATATTTGTACTGTCTGTCAAATGAGTGAACATGTGGGATAATGTGAATGAATTGGTCATTGTCTTGTGTTAGGGTTTTGAAGATTATAAGGAGCAACAAAAAAAAGAAAAAAGAAAATGTAGATTTTTATTTTGATGGTCTACAGATGTGGGCTGTACATATTGTGCTATCTTTTGTATGTTTCATAAGGAATTATTATATTCATAAAGAATTATTATGTCTCTCAATTTTAAAGAAGCAGCACAATATGATACAAGTGAATATGTGGAAATTGGTTCTTATCTTTATTGATAAACCATGGCTTCGAAGAGAGAAAATATTTTCAAATACAAAAATGTTTTTTAAAAATTTCATTAGCTTTCTTTCTGGTCAGATATAATCTTTTGAGTTTTTGAATTTCATTATATTTATATTTTTACATTATTCTTTCTAACTAATTTCACATTTAAAGACTTTTCTGAACATCATTTTCTTGTAAACTTCTCACACTTAAGAACTTATGGAAGTTCTAAATATGATAATGTAAGATTAATATAGTGCTCCTTTGTACTAGTGTATGTTACATAACTGTATTCCTTTTCATATTTACATATTTTGACCAATACAAATGTGATGTTTTGTTTTTATGGCTGAAAAGAAAAATAATCAGATGTAAATACAACCTTTGAAGGAACGATGTGAGAGTTCTGTGCTCTACTGTCTTTTGAGAGTCAAAAGGTCTCTAATTTACACTTTAACTGCAGTTACAACCTTTTGAATCTCAAGATACGATATGGCTCAGAAAAGAGGTATGGATGAAGTATTTTGGTTGAGCATTTTTTTTTTTCATTTTAGAAAAATATGAAACTGCATTCTGAAAATTATTTCTATTTTTTGCAAAAGAAGGCGGACTTTTGGTTGTTTGTATAGTAAATCACCACTTATATTGTAAATGTCTTTATATTGTGATAAATGATGATGTAGTAGACAAAAGACATGTTGTATATTGTATGTATAAATATATTTACTCTTTTAGGATACATATACACAAATATTTACTCATATTTTTGTAAATATAAGTATGTAACGTAAGTTTGAGCATTAAGTGTCATTGTAATATTTTCTACCACTGGTTTGTTATTGAGGAAATTATGGTGTTGTGCTATTTTTTCCAAAATGATAAAAAAAATCCATCCATTATTATAATTGATAGCAAATAGATTAATATGATAGTTGCGATCAGTCGTGTTAACCAAGCTTTGAAGATAATTTCAATTTCTAGTACTGAGGAAGAGTCATTTTCATATTGAATGAATTGATAGTTTTACTGATGTTTAGAGATGCAAAGAAATGGCAGGCATCAGATAACTTTTTGTAGAAAATGTTTAATACATATAGCTAATTAAAGAGACAAATTATGTAAAGAAATTGAGTTAGTAGTCCCAATAAATTTGCTCAACATAAGGTTTTTTCTATGAACTTTAATAATGATGATATCCAATAAAGTTTCATGAATTTATTTGTTTTCCTGAATCAAACAAAGAATCCAAAATATATTTCAGATACAAAGCAAACACAATTCTATTATCAAAGCTCAAGATATGTTTTAGGTTACAGGTAAGATTTTTAAGAAATGTTTGATATCATTCATACATTTTATTTTTCATCAAATTATCAGATACTAGAATTCATAACTCGTTCATACATGTGAATACTGTGAAGTCAAGAAATATGAAATACATCATTTTTAATAGGCTGAAAGCTTTATTCACTACCAAAAAGTTAAGTGAATCTTTACATATTGTACTAACATTTCAAAGGCTGAAATTCAAATGTACATCTACATAACATTTTGAAATATATATACAGTTGCAGGCATAATGATGTCCTGAAAAAATGGAGAAAGTTAATGGGGATCCTAACAGTCAGATTATCACATTTTATATTCTCAAATTAACTTGTTGAATACCAATAAGGCTGACACAGACCAGTTGGTTCCAGTCGATAATGGGTTCATCTTTTTATATTATATTTTTACTAATTTTTATTGCTATACAATTTATTCTCTGCCCTAATAATTGGTCTTTCTATTGTTATCTGACCATTTTAATATTTTCTTTGAATAGAAGAATGCAGCAGGAGTGATTAGCACAATATCATATACTGGAATTAACTTTTTATGAATTTCAGATTTGGTTTTGGGCTTGGTTTCTTATTCTTCAGAATACATGTTGGTAAATTAATCGATTTGTTCAACATGTAGCTTATCATGAATATTCATGAATCAGTCTCCTCAAATCATTTATGAATCAAGGAATCTTTTTAATACATTTTTACGTTTTTCCTTTTGATGGATATCCATGAATATTTTTCAATCTATGGTTGAAAGTAACACAGGATAACAATGGTGATAATTTAAATATAATTCTTCGATGAATAATGTCGTAAACGTTGTTTATTAGAGACCGTTATGGTACCTCTCATCAGCAAACCGTCTATTATTAAAGTAGATTGAAATGTTTAATGGTATTTGATTGTATACCCATACATACACATTTGATATTCATATAATGATTGGAGTAATATAAACACTGTGAATGGATGGTTGTAATTACTGTTGTGGTTATTCGGTTTGTGTTTTCTTACCCTCTTTCACACGCAAATAATATGGGCATGTATCTTGTATTTTCATTATAGCAATAAAGATAAAATGAGTTCCTATACACAATATCCTGTGTTAAGAAAACCAAATGCATTGTGTAAACGTTTATTTTTTCTCCCCTCCCCCCGCCCCCCCCCCACCCCGACCTCTCTCCAGTTGTATGAATCAGATGTATTAGTATAATTGTGTGTCCCTTCAATATACAGTGGTGGCCAAATTACTAAAACACCTGAATCCTACACAAAAGTACTATGGGATTTATCAAATGCCTAGTTCATTTGCCGAAATCAGATTAAAGATATCTTTGTTTTACCATGAGCTTTCATGACTTTTTAGAGCATAAGGTCTTACGTATATGTTGATACCAAATTTATATAAACCCCTCAAAAATGTCTTGCAATTCAACTTGAGCCCTCATATCTTTTTATTTGATTGTTTACTGATGGTTAAATTGATATCATTGGAAAGTTGATTTATTCCTTGTCACATTGATACCCCAATTGTGGTGATAGTGTATGTTATGCATTGAATGCACAGTACTCGCAAACTCGAATGAAAGTCAGAAAAGGAAAGTTGCCAAAATGAATGGCTATTGCTTACATGAGTTCTTAACTGTATAAAAGGTTTTGTGTTTCTTTGTGTTTGTTTGTATTGTGCGTTAGGTGCTCAATCACATGTTGGATACTCTTGGTTGAATGTCAAATAATGTTTATAGTAATTTAAGTAGTATTGTTCTTAATTTGTTTGTAAAAAGAACTGTTTAATAACCAGCGCAGTAGGTTTGAGCATTACTTGTGTATTGGTTACATACAGGTTATTGCATGTTTCCAGCGCAAACAAATTCGCTACTCATCTCTTTTATTCATCCATACTCCAACAAACAAAGCAAGCAGTATCAAAAACAAACTTCTTTTTTTTGTCCATTTCAGTCACACAATCGTTCCTCTGTTCATTGAACCGTATATTTCTCAACATTGAAAGCGCGCCATCTACGTGAGTTATGTCAAACCGACTACTCGATGAAAAATAACATCTGGGCCAAGCAAAAAGATGGCAAGGCACCATCTTCGTTCCAAACAATAAGTGAAAACATTTGAGAATAATGCATGACCCAGTTTAATGAATACTCAATAGAGAAACTCTGCTCATTCAACAGATAGCCATCTTGCAACTTATCCCTTCTGACTTTGATTTGTGATTCGGGAATACTGTGTCATTCAAGATGCACAACCTACAAATTGGGGTATCAGTGTAAAGAGGAAATAAAGTGATAACTTTCCAATTCGGTATAAAAATTAATGAATTATAGACATATATACAAGATAACTTAGCGACTCAATAGGTTGAATGCAAGACATGTTTTTTGAAGGCGTTTAGTTATCCACCATCTGGTAATGCGCAAAGCATTAAAAATAGTTGCGCTATGCGCTTTGGTTTCCCCATGACATTGTGTATTAAACATGTAGTCCAAATGCAAAAAAAGTAAAATGCCCATTACATATGCCGATTGCTCAAAAAGTATTTGAGGTAGAAGTATGAAACCTAGTAGGCTTATTCATTCTTATATACCTCAAATACATTCTAAGTTTCAGCAAATTTGGTGAAATGGGGAGGGTGGATTCGCCCCCACCCTTGGTAGTGAGATGACCAAAATAACCATGCCCATTGAAGGTTAAGACTATTTTTAAAAATTTAATGAGGAAACTCCTTGTAAATGTATATTTTTACAAAGGAAATTTTGTGAGCAATTCAAATATGTTGAAATATTAAGGGTCATAGGGACAATGGACTTAAATAGGGGCACTGAATTAAAAATTTGGGGCCCTCCCAAAATAATTTGAAAATCCCGAAATAAGATGTAACTATTTCACCCTGTGTTGTTATGAATGCCATTTTTGACATCCTCAGGAAATTTCCTTCCAGAATATATATACTTTTGTAGGGAGAGGCTCAAAATGTTTTAACGTTATGACACTTTGATCCAGAAAGGGCCAAGATTTTTAAATTTTTCAATTGGTGGTGTAACATAAAAAGGGGCGACTTGGGGGCGAGTTCCCAACGCACGTCTTTGTTATTTTGTTTTTAAAGCATGATGATGATTTTCGGAGACATTCCAACCATTTTATAGGTATTTAAATGGTCAACTGAATGAAAATTATTAAAATCATTTAAATATGCTTGGTGTTCTAATAATTTTGGCCACCACTGTATATGTTGTACTTTTGCGGATCTAGGCAGGGGCACAGGGGACGCCCCCCCCCCCCCATGTACAAATCCTGGATTCACCATAGAGTAATAATTGGAGGGTTTTATGGAGATGTGTTTTAGTTTTGTGGGTCCATGCAACGAGAAGTAGGTTTTTGAAAGTTTGTACTGGCTACAGTTTCTGGGAGAAATCCAGTCTATTGACTGATTTTAAAAAATATCCAATAAGCCTGTATGCTGCTGTTAGAATTTCCTGGTATATCCTCTTCTGCTTCTAAATGATTTTGGCTTGTATATAGTAGACCCTGAAGTTGGGGTGGTATCTCACTTCGCGGAAACTACTTTGAAACTACTTTGAGACGGATTTGGGACTACTTTGAGACGGTTTTTAAAAATTGTTTCGAAGACGTCGCGGAGACGTCTCCGCGACGTTTTATGAGTTTCGGAAACTACTTTTAGAGCAGTTCTTTAAAGATGTACGTTCCCCATAGTGTAGAGGGAGTTCAAAAATACGTACGCGGTACACGAACTATGGCAAGCTGCCCATTCATACCAACGATGTGCGACTCTTACGCAGTGTCCAAAGAACGAAAGCTAGAACACCCGAACGATTGCCGAGTCATGAGCCAATTTCTTATCGGCAATGATTCGCGTGCAAGCGAGAAGGTGATTACTAGATCCGAACACCGAACACTGCAATGTATTCGCCCAGGTATTAACTCATGCACTGATCCAGTGCTTTATACACACAAACAGTATATCCACACAACATGTGTGTATCGCGAATCGCTCTCACAGCGCGATCGCGATTGGCTGGCATATAACCGTAGCAAATTTAGTCATGCTCTAAGCTTCGTGAACAATATGGCTGCGACCACACATAGCGCATCTTGATTTCTCGTTTTAGTTTAGCGATGCTCGTGAATGACCACCTTTAAAACTGCTTTTGAGACAGTTTTTGAAAATTGTCGCGGAGTCGTCTCGCGAAGTTGAGATACCACCCTAAGCTTTGAAGATTTGGGTCACGAAATTGGCGAAACAAATCGTAAAATGTGCGCCAGAAATCGCAATTTATGCGATCCAGGTCGTAAACTTTTCATGTTTGGCCAATGTGACCCAAATCGCGCATTTCTTTGACTCGGCCGCAAAATAATGTCGCCATCGAAAGCATACATATACTATATGTAATAATCGTCAGAGGAAGATTTGGCCAAGAGAACATGATAATATAATAGGGATTTTGTAGTGAAAAGAAAAAGAGCTTGGAAAAGAAGGACGGGGGCCGGAGAGAAAAATGAGAGAGTGAAAAAAAAAATTCAAAGTAAATGAATGACGAGAAAAGAAGATGACGGGACAAAGAATGAAAGAAGGGAAGAGAAGTTTAATGCTAATCTTTATATTTAACAATAAAATATAAGAGTGCGTCCGAAAACTATTTTTAACTTTAAAGCATTCGATTTCTATACTTCCCTGCTGGAACGGAAGTGTGAATAGGGCGAAAGCAGGGGCGTATCCAGGGGGGCGCAACAGGCGCGCGCCCCCCCCTATTGGCCGACTAAAAAAAAAAAAAAAAAAAAAGGAGGAGAAAAAGGGAGAAAGAAGGAAAAGGGAAAGAAAAGAAGAAAAAGAAGAAAAGAGAAGGAATAAGGCTCGATGCTTGTACAATTTTCGCCCAACTTTATTCAATAAAAGCCGAAATAGGCTTTATTTGGTTCTAAACGACCATAACTAAGGCCTTTAATGTGGGGGAGGGCCCACGAGGCCGACTTTTCTCATATTGTATTTTGCAATAATGCTCAAACGCCCTTTTTTAAGAAAAAGAAATACATTAGTGACGAAAAGTAAAAATATTTAAAACTAAAGTTTCAAAATTTCACAAAGAAAGAGGCTCTTGGACCCTCTGCCTCCTGGGCCCTCGGCCTCCTGGGAAACATAGTTGGCCTCATGGGTTTATTAGAAAGTACCCCTTATTTAATTCAAAATACTTTTGAACCCCAAATTTTTGGCTCGCGCTTCGCGCTCGCTGATGCCAAATCAAATGCACAATAATAACTCTAAATTTTACCTTTAAAAAATTCTAAACCCCAAATTTTCGGCTCGCGCTTCGCGCTCGCTGACACCAAATCAAATGCACAATAATAGTTCTAAATTTACCTTAAAAAATTTTTAAACCCCAAATTTTCGGCTCGCGCTTCGCGCTCGCTGATACCAAATCATAATGCACAAATAATAACTCCAATTTTTACCTTTAAAATTTTTCAGCTCGCGCTTCCGCTCGCGGATACTAAATTGGGTCTATTTATACACAATAATCTACCATTTTCTAGTACTAGAAAATGCCCCTTTATTTTATTTCATATAAATTTTAAAAACCTCAACATTTTCGACTCTCGTTTCGCGCTCGCAGATTCCAATTCAAGAAGGGTATATAATGCACACATAAATAGGTTTCTACACAACATACATTGTCTTAGGGTATAGAAACTATGTAACTTTTGTGATAATTGAAAAAAAAGTTGAATTTCTGTACAATATGAATTAGAAGAACCCCTCCCCCTTCCCCTGACGGCGATTAAAATTTCCTTGCGCCCCCCCCCCCTATTGGGAAATCCTGGATACGCCCCTGGAAAGGGGCATGAGTTACTGGATAGGCGAGAGGGGGAGTCGTAGGAGAAAACGAAAAAAGGGGGAGCAAGGGGAAAAGGGATGGAAAAAAGGGAACACGGGATACAGAAAGAAGGTGTGATCGAGAGATGGATACATTCATCTTTCTTATCCCCCCCCCCCCCGTTCATTCACATTTATTTCCATTTAATAAAAGAGTTTTAAACATACAACATTCAATAATCTACACAGAAAATATTACATGCACTTATATTGTATATTGTGATGGAACATAGGGAGCATTCGTATCAGGAAACAAAATTGAAATTTGAAAAAGGAGAACCAATAGAAAGCTATAAGGTTACGGATAAAACTTACATGGATATGATTCACCCTTTCATCTTGCACTGCTGATCAATCGATGCATTCTAATGATGTATCACTTCGCCCTCTGTTGTCGCGAATGTGAAAGTGGTTTATTGAAAATATTTAGAAGACGAGCGAGTACAGAAACGAAAATCATTTTGTGGAATTACAGGTGCTCACATAACAGAATTATTTTAGGTGGTTTGCGATTGTCTGTTTGTTTGTTTGTTTGTTGTTTTGTGTGTGTTTTGTTGTTGTTTGTTGTTGTGTTTGTTTTGTTTTGTTTTGTTTTGTTTTGTTTGTTTGTTTGTTTGTTTGTTTTTGTTGTTGTTTTTTTTTTTTTTTTTTTTGGGGGGGGGTTATCTATAAAAGTACATGTCTTGATCAGACATTTTTTTTTTTTGCAGAAAGCCTGCGGCACACAAAATGATGTGTTCACACATTAGTCCTACGTGCAGCAATTAATAACATACCTTATTTTAAAGTCAAAATCTTGAATTGAAAAAATCAGACAAAGAACAAGACAGAGCTTTGTTTTGCATTTACTTAGCTCAGCTTTAAAACGAAAATTTAATAGGCGCTTATATATAAATTATTTTGCATTATCTATGTAAATCTAGTCCTTTCCTTCCTCCCCCTTTCTCTCTTTCTCTTTCTCTCTGTCTCTGTCTCTGTCTCTGTCTCTCTCTCTCTCTCTCTCTCTCTCTCTCTCTCTCTCTCTCTCTCTCTCTTTCTTTCTCTCTCTCTCTGATCATGTTTATTTCTTCCGCTTCACTTTTTCTTATAAATCTTTCACTCCCGTAACCCCCCCCCCCCCCCCAAGCCCTCAAGACTGATTGACTTGTACCCAGGAACATCACACCAATATGCCTCAAGTGAACAATAGGCCTACTAATAAATGGTCACTTCGATTGATACAATTATTGTCTGGCTGGTTTAGAAGCTATACGGTTTGGTGTGACGGGGGTCATCTCGTGTCTCACGAGGTATGAGTAATCGACGTGTCTTCGTGATCTCGCATACATTGTCGAAGTCGAGATTGAGACACGGACGGTGCGACGTCATGCCTGATTTGAAGCTCTCGTTCTTCATTTTGTTTATCAATCAGAACTTTTTGTACCACTTTCACATCGGGTTGAAAAATTGGAGTAACAAGAAATATAGGTATTTCATATTATTTCGTTCTTTTGTTGAATATTACTTAATGTTTTAAAAGGGAGTCTCCATAATTATGATGACCTCCTGACACGCTCACTCTAAACATATCTGGTGTCAGGAAATGGAAAAATTCATTATAATTACAACATACTGTAGTTAATACCCATTGCTTAGTTTCATTTCTGTTAATGATTTATCACAAATCTTCAGTCATTAAACAGCTTCTGAATCATGCCTCCATTAGAGCTTTTTGTCGAATAAAATGAACATATAAGTTTACCTCGCTTGGCAGATCATGATTTAGTATCCGTTTGATATTCTTGTTAAATACACTAGACCCTCTATATATTTTATTCTGAATAAAACCGAATTTAACCGGAGACTCCTCCACTTTAATTCATATTAATTATATCAATACTGGTGACAATATACCTCAATCCACTCAGAAAGATTTTTTTTCTTTCTTTTTAATTTATTTCTATTTTATTTATTATTATTGTTATTTTTATTTTTTTGCGGTGGGAGAAGGGATGGGGCGTTGTTCGTCACAGAACATTAACAATTAAAATCATAATAATGTTGGGTTTATTATCAAAAGAATATTATAGACAGTAATGGAGAAAATAAACAATATCCTCTTCATGATTTTGAATGTAACCAGAATGCAGACCCAACTTGTTGCCTACAATGCTGTAGCTTTGGCTCACCACTGATTTTGTGTAATCACTAACCGATGATGGATAAATATATTTAGCGCCTTCCACTCATAGACAAGCAACGAACGTCGGGGGTGGGGGGGGGGGGGGGGGGGGGGGGGGGGGGTAAATCCCCCAATATATTAATTCGCCCCGTAAATTGTATACATTTTTGTAGTGGATGGCCCTAAAGGACGAAATTTATATTTTTAAAAGATTCGTCTCCTAATTTGATAAAGGTTTTTTCATCTTTTTTTTTCTTTTGAAGGAAAAGTGACAGATATATCCACCCATCCCGACTCAAAATAATTTGAAGACGCCAGGAATACAAACAAAATATCATCGGATTCTTATCAGAATTTGGGATATAGAACTAGGCTTTGAAAGGCCACTGCTGAGAGGGGGGCTCTTGGGGCTCGAGCAACCCAGTTTTTTCTTTTTTTTTTTTTTTTTTTTTTTTGGATAGGCCTACATTGACTCTCAAATAATTATGGTAATACTCTATAATGATACAGATGATCGACATGAGTGTAATTCGTCAAAAGCTTGTGTGAACTGCTGAAAAGGACTTTGGATGGGGATATTTCAGCATTTAGGGAATAAATACGAATTACAGCATAATAATCATTCATGGAATAGAAATAGAAGAGGGAGTACAGCATAATAATCATTCATGAAATTGGATTGAGTGGGAAAATGACCCTATTGACTACGTTTAAAGCCCTTTATCACAATATTGGTGAATTGCCCCCAGCTTTCTTTATGTGACGGATATTAACCCGAAAACAGATCGCAATCAAAGAATTATATACTATTATGTTTTGATGCATCGGTACATATAACATGGTCTCGTTAGACATTGGGAGAGCAAAAAGGCATAATGTGTCTATAATGCATCACTTATAAGGACCTTCTACTTTTCAAATGATGATAGACTATATTGGTTAATTGCCTGTAATAATTGTAAAGCCATGTTTTTTTTTTCTTGTAATTTCCAAAATCCCGATCACAATTAGATCGTGTCGATAAAAATTCTTTGTGCATGAGTACGTCCAAAAGGTTTTTTTTTTTTTCAAATAAGCATTAATAGAGTCTTCACATTTTTTTTCTTCTTCCACATGCCCTTTACCGATAAACTTATAAAATCGCACTTTAAAGTGCCTTTGGGCTTTTGTCAAAGGACAAATTGCCGTAATAAAAAGTAGACTGGCTTCGAGGATGAAAGAATATTATGTCTATAAAAGAACTTCGTTTCTAACAAAATTTATTCTCAGAATGATATCAAAGCGATGACTGATTAAGAGGTACATGTATATCAGTGCGACCTTTGGCTTTAACGCATATCCGAGGGACTTGATATGAGGAAATCTCCCCTATATAACAAATATCACTAAAAATGCATCGATTAGGTTTCGGATCTAAGGAAAAATATACTAGTATTTGGCCATTCAGATGCTTGTCGACGATAGGAATAATTCAAAATTATTAAGTTTTCTACCCAAAATAGCATTGGCCTAAAACGATACTGATACTGATTATTGATTTATTACCATATGATTTATGTATGATTTATGACAGGAATGTAGGACACAAATAGAATGTTTCATTACAGGTTAGGAGCTGGCCACCCAATGTGACAACTACTCAAGCGTTCTGCAAACGAAACAGTGTGAAAATCATAGTCTGGGCTCAAGACATTGTAATTACACCATCTTTGTTTTAGCAGATGCCCATCTGTACCTATAGCATTGATAGGCTTAAAAATGACTATTTGAACATGAAGAAAAACGAGGGATCCCAAGATGGAGGGGGCTGAACTGAGTGAAAAGAAAAGTCTTAGGATTTCATCATTTTTCACCGAAAAAAAGTGGTGGGGTGACTTTGACCCCCCCCCCATCCCCTGGAAGAAAAATAAGGGCTCCCGATGGGGGGGGGGGGGACCTGAAACTGAAATAAGTAAGAAAGAAACAGAAAAGTCACATGCTTTCATTCTTTCCCCGGGTGTTTACTTGGGTCCCCGCCCCCATGAAGAAAGACGGCTGCCAGAAGGGGGTTGGGACGAAATGTATAAGGGAAAAAAGTATTATTATTTCATCTTTGTTCAACAGAGGGGGGACTTGGACCCCGCTCCACCCCTCCCCAGCACACATCGTCTATTATTTCAATAGCTATATTTTGGAAATGGTGTCGCTGACACGGAGCGCTTCGGCACAATACGTACTTCTCCACTCCAAACCTCAAAGGCAATTTTTTGTTCTACCTGCAGTCTGAAAGTAGGCTAGTCATGACACCAAAAAACCAAAATAAAGCAAGGTCCGCCGCTCTCAGCTAGCTCACAACACAGCAGTCTACCAGCGCGCGCATAGTAATATACCTGTCCCATTGATCAAGGGGTATGTAAACACAGCGATTGCTCACATTGTACAGAACAGCACGTGTGCTCCACGCTAAATGTACTACGCAGTTCTTATGTGCTGTGTTATCCGTCTTTCCTTCTCTCTCTGGGTTTCTTGTTGACATTTGATGAGCTGAGGGAGAGGCGTGAAGGCAGCTAGCGACGAGGGAAGTGGTGGTGGAACACAGCGAGATAGCTCTTTATTCAGTCAAACAGCAACGTGAGAGTTGCGCAACTTCACAAGGAAACGCGAGGATATAAAGGATTTATATGTAGTTGTGCAGGAGAAACTTGAGGTGGTGTAGGAGGTTGGGGCATCATGGGCCAACGACAGACTAGACAGAAGGTTGACAAAGGCCTGAAACTTTACCATGCCAAGAAAACGGAGCAGGCTGTTCACGAATGGAAGAGGGTTCTTTCGAAGGTAAAAGAACCGAAGCTACGGTTCGAGGTGCTGGGGCATCTAGCACAGGTGTATGGAGAATGGGGCTTCGCTCGTGAGAAGATGCACTATGCCGTACAGCAGATGGATATCGCTTCTGATCTCGAGAGCGATGAACTCAAAGCCGAGTCGTACCTCAACCTGGCGAACTCGAACGAGAAACTCTGCGAATACCACAAGTCCCTTTCCTACGCCAGACACAGCCTTGCCACCTCCATGAGTTCGGGTGCGGGGTCGTCGAAATTAGGTTACGTCTACCTGGCGCTGGCTGCTTCTAATCTTGGCTTCAGCAGTTTCAAAGACTCACTGGAAAACCTGGAGAAAGCGGTGAAGATGGCGATAGAAGCCGAGGATCAGATGTTGGAATGTGAGGTTTATGGATGTTTAGGGAATGTGTACAAGTGTTTGAAGGATTACGACAGGGCTTTGAAGTTCTATGTCAGGGCGAGGGAGTTGATCAGATGCCGAGGGCAGGACTGGCCACCTAGGTTGAAGACACATGCCTACTTGAACATGGCTACGGCCTACAGGAGTATGAGGAAGTTAGACATGGCCATGGACTGCGGAGAGGTGAGTTTAAACAGTAATGAAATATATTTAGTTGGAAAACTCCCCCATGCCTCTCATCTTACTTTTTAGTTGAGGGAGTGCGGGATCTTTCCAAGTTAGTGCATCCACGGACCTGGATAAACAATTGAATTATATCTTATGATGATGATGGTGGAGACGGTTGTGATGGTGACGATGGTGATGATGATAATGATGGTGATGATAATGACGTGATGATGATGATGGTGATAATCATGAAGTTAATGACGGTAATTGTGATGATGATGATGATAATTATATATAATGATATGTTGATGAATGCTTTTTTCATACGAATTAAAATCATGTAAAAACTGGAGATTAGTAGGGAATTATTACACTTTACTCTCATTCATTGTGCAATATTGTTATCCTCGACGTTTATTTCAAGATTGTAGCGTTATTGAAAACATCACCAACTTCTCTCTTACTGGTATCCACATTGTAAATCTTGAACTGCAACCCTCTATAATTATGTGTATTCATGTCCCTGTATTTTCATCCCACCACCATTTACATTTATACCACCACCACCGTCATCACCATCATCATCATCATCATCATCATCATCACCATCATCATCATCATCATCATCATCATCATCATCGTCATCATTATTATCATCATCGTCATCATCATTATTATCATCATCGTCATCATCATTATTATCACAAATACCAGCCAATACTACCATTATCCTCTTGACCTTCAAAATTTCTTTATACCAATACTGCTACTAAAATCGTTACCACCATGGACCACCATGACCACCACACCACCCTCATCACCATCATCATTATCATCACTGCAACCATCAATATACCACCACCATCACCGTCAGTCATCACTATAATATATCTACAAACACCACTACCTACTACCAAAACTATATCACCACCACAACCACCACTGCCACCACCACCACCACCACCACCAGCTTCACTACCAATAATTACAGCAAACATCAACATTACCACCACCACCACCGTCCACCACCATCACCACCGCAATCTCATTATATCATCCTCACCACTACATTGTAACTTGTCATCTCTTAGGACATCATCGGATTGTCATCTAGGTTTGACTACATCGGTTGACCCAGTATAATAACTCAGGCATCCCAAATGTTTTCAATTCCTACTCGCATCACATATATCATTGGAGTAGGGATGGGGGTACTAGGTTTGAAGTTGAGTAAAGGGGTATCTTTAAAAAAAAAATTAGAAATGGGGGTGAAAATAAAGACAAGGAGGGATGGGGGATATTGTGTGTGTGAGGGGGGGGGGGGTGAGTAGAGGGGTAAGGATGGATGGGGTGGCATAATAAAGATTTTGTTATTTACATTTCCCTGTTTACTGATTACTTATATTTACTCTACATGCAGTGAAAAACCAAGAATCTTATTTCAATTTATTGTTTAATCTAAATGTTTAGTGAAAATTTGAAGTGTGTGTTAGAGTTTTGAATTATAATTAACGTCCATGTTTGGTTGAAACTGATACCAATTACCCGCTATTTTAGGTGTGTTTAAACCAAGTTTCAAAATGATATTTATAATACTGTCATTTTTACCCCTCTTATTCGATGCTTTAAACCATGGACTTATAGGTTATAAGTCCATGTTTAAACCAAGGAGCTCCTTGATTATGGGAATTAACTTCCCATATGACATTGCAAATACATGTAACGGTCGATGTGCTCCTAAGCAGTGTAGGTAAATAGTCCAACCGTGGAGGAAACCTTCCTCCATGCTCCAACTTTCCTCCCTCAACCCTTACCCCTCCCCCTAATGGCTACACCCCTCACCTATTAATTAGTGTAAAATGACCATGATTGATAGGCCTCATAATGAAAGACATTTAATTACATGTCCTCACCTCCTCTCTGCTCTGCCAAACCTCATTATAGCACACTATCCCATGCCTATACAAACGTTCCTGGAATGCTTTTCGCACATGCTTAGCCGACTTCGATGACGTATGGCGTTGTTTAATCGAAGTGACAAGTGCATTTACGAGCCTGATTATTCTCGACTTGTGGGACCTGTTCGAGTTATTGTTATGATTTGTTCCTGCATGATTGGATTTCTGAGAGCGATTTAAAGAGTGACTGCTGTGCAAAGAAAAAAAAAATACTAAGTTTACGAGCAAATGAAGCCACTCCCACCCCCCCCCCCCCACCTCACAAGATCTAGCAATGAAATATATAATGTTTATGCTTATTCGATTTATTGTTTTGAATTTGAAACCACAACGGTTTGTTTAGGGAAAGGCGATTTAGTTCCAAGAAATGAAGATATAACCGAGTATCCAGTGCATCCAATAGGCCCCTGAATCTAACAAGAGAAGTAAATAACACTAAATAACAAAGATAATGTGTGTTGTTTGTTAGATTGCTGTATAGAATATGGATTTCTGATAATTTGTTAATATGGAAATATGCAATCATTTTACCAGAAAAAAATGATTGCCCGCCGAAATTAGTTGGAGATGAATCCCCAAGTGGCTATACCCCGACATAGGCCAAAAGTCGTAATTGTTTTGGAAGTAAAGACTTAACCCAGAGAAAAAGAAAAGAATAAGTTCACAACCTTGGAGAGAAATAAGGCTTCATTCCCCATCCCAAACTAAGCAAAACACCCTCGGACCATAAATACAATAAGTTAAAAACACACAATACATCAAAATAGATAATAATAAGATTGATTGTAGTCCCATATGAAAATAGACGATGTGATAAAGATGTAAATCCAAATACTACTCAATGTGTGGCCCACAAAAAAAAGTAAGAATTGGAGATTGCCTGGAATGTTCTATCGAATGGAGTCCAGCAAGCTTAGTGTGTGAGGATTGCTGAAGCGTGTTCACATACGATGAACCAGTCGCAGCTTGTGTTGATGAGATCTAGGATAGTGTAGTTATACTATACGAATGGATGTCGCCAAGCTTGTCGTGTGCGAATGCTGAGTCGGTTCCCCGATTCCGCATGCCAGTCACAGCTGCCTCACTCAACTGTGTTAGAGATTGCTCGGTCGTTATCGTATAACGAATGAAGTCACAGCTATGAAATATACAGTTGTAAACCAGTGAGAATTGCTGTGTTCTATACGAATTGCAGTTCCAGCTTGGATGTCGCAGCCCAATAAATGCTGGTGTTCTAATATCGATGGAGTCGGCAAGCATTGATCATGAATGTGAGATTGACTTGGCTGTTTGCTATACGATGAGTCCAAGATTCACAATACCCACAAAATGGCGTGTGAAGGATTGCTGGAATGAATTTCTATAAACGATTGAGTCGCAGCTTGATCTAGTAGAGATTGCTGGTATATAAGTATTCTAATACGGATGAAACAGAGTCGCAGCTGTGCATGTGAAGATTGTGGTGTGCATACGATGAATCGGCAGCTTTGTCGTGTGAGATTGCTAGATAGTTTCTATACGCATGTGCAGGTCGCAGCTGTGTGTGAGAGGTTGCTGGTGTTTCTATACGATTGAATCGCCGTCTTATGTGTTGTGAGATTGCTCAGGTGGTTTCTTATACGATTGAGGTGCGAAACAGCTTGCCTGTGTTGAGTGCTAGGGTGTTTCTATACGATGTTAAGTCGCAGCTTGGTAACATTTGTAAGATGTTTGATCATCAGGGTGTCGATTGTGGGGGGATGCAAAAACATACATTTGAGACGGCGATGCACCCCCCCCCCAATCTCAATTTCAGGTGGGGATGCGTTGTGATCCAACAAATCATACCCCGCCCGCCCCAATATCTTTTGATATCACAGAAAATTGAACAAGGCATCATATTTATATGCTGCATATATCGGTATCCATTACAAATTCATTATTAAAATATAAAACACTTTCCTTATGACCACTATTTATTTTGCAGTCTAAATGCATTGTTTCTGACATTTTCAAAAAATCGAAAACTCTTTCTCACACTTTATCCATTAATCTTCCTCTGTGTGCCTGATATCAAATAACTTAAGTAATCCATGTCAAAACTGACAATTCACCGTGTAGATAGTTAGGAAGCGCAGGTGGGTATTACACATATGTCACAGATAATGGACAAAAAATAGCCACTTCAATTCAGATAACGATAATTGAAGAGGCACGCGATCCCAGCGTGCATAGGGCGACAAAGCTGTCAATTGAAAAGTAACAACGGAAAGCGCATAATTGATTACATCGGTCAGGTAAATCACACGATTTTTTTAATATAAAATAAAATAAAGAATATTGAAGAGTCTATAACACTTATCTTGGCTCTTCATCGACAAGGTTACTTTTTGGGACTCAGACCATGGATTATACAGTAAAATACTTTCACTTTACGATCACATGAGCTTCAAATTCCATTTTATAACTGTTGAAAATTGCTTGAAAATTATTTTTTCAGCTTGCACTTCGCGCTCGCATTATATAGGCTATTGCAAACTGTATTTGAATTCGTTCAGCTTTTCTGCATGTCTCGATGGTACGTTTTAAACACCAACTCCCTCCCCATTTCTGTAATCTGTTTCATGCAGGTCACTATTATTAAGAAAATTTCAGCTCGGCGCTTCGCGCTCGCACAATATTGCTCTAAATGAAATTCTTCCATATTTTATGTCGAGGATTTTCATTTGTTTGTACTTATGAGTGTTCGCTTCTAATCACTAGGTTAAGCCCCTAAGCCCCCATCAAATTCGACGCTTACATGTAACGCAACAAAAATATTTCCAGCTTCAATATTTGGGTGAAATTATTAAGCTGCGCGCTTCGGCCGATTATTACGCCTAGTGCGACGAATTATCATACTAATACTCTGTGCATAATAATGTGCATCGTGTTATATCTATAGGACCATAATAATCATGATGGTGCCGTCCTTTATAAACCAGATACAGCCCCCTTCCCTGTTTCGGTTCGCATTGGACTAACAATAATGTACATTCATGTACTCAATTACTGAAAATTTCAGCTCGCGCTCGCGCTTGCATAATGGCCCCTATAATTCGAAATACGTACAGTGCTACCTATGCATGAAATGGTGGTTTCTATGCATACTCATGAGTTCCCCTGAATCCAACCAATATATAGCCTGTATTTTTGCGCTCGCATTATATATACCACAATGCCCATTTTGTATCATCTATTATTGAGGAATTTTTCAGCTCGCGCTTCGCGGCTCGCATTAAAGACAATGCTAATTGGATTATTTACTTCAAAGAATGATATATTATGGCCTACTTTGCTATCGTCTCGAATCGGCTTGCCAACACGAATATTATACACCCCGAAAAATTTTGTCCCTATTGTTCTATCCTATAAACCCCCCCCGCCAAAACATAAAAGGCGCCCGTCTCCCGATAGGCCACCCGCCACAAATCGTTAATAATCTTCCCTTTTCTCTTTCGCGCCGTAAGTAACAACCATCGAGTTTTTTGTCCTCCTAAAACGGGTTTGAAATTGCAATTTGTGAATATTTTGTGGCTGTTTTTGGGTAAATCTGTTGTTAGATCCTCTTGGAGTCTAACCCTAGTCTGTAAAAATTTTAATGTTTGGTCATTATTTGGTGGCCGTGTTGCGGTGTATTTTGAACGTGTAATCGCGACATCCCTCCCCTTTTTTCTACTTAACGTTGTGTAGTTTTTGGAAGCCGGCGGGTTCGGGGCCTTTGTTAATAATTCCCGCATTCCTTTACCAAATTCGGTGCTTTGGGTACGGGGTTGTTAATTGTCTCCCGTTCCATTAGCTTTCCCTTGACTCTCTTATTTAGTAATTTTAGTCTTATGTCTCATTTTGTATAATAACAGTTTCTGATGTTTTGTTTCGAATGACGGAAAATTTCCTGTCTAAGGTGTTTCAAAGTCGCAGAGTCTTAAGAACCTTCTTCTAGACTGTTTTTCTGAGAGACACTTAGAGAACATCTCACATCGTTTCGTGAAAGAACCTCGTAGACGATGCTGAAGAGAACCACCGGCTAAAGAGACGGAGTTCCAGATCTTCGAGCAAGAAAGTCGGGATTCACAACCACCTGCCCGGGGCGCGCGTACGGACCCGGTGCAGCTGGTTAAGTCCACATACCTACGGTCACTGCTGCCCCCCGGTAAGTCGTCGTGGGAGTCACACTGTGAACTCCTGGGGAAGGTTCAGTATCGCCTATCGTCGGCCCGACCCAGCGACGCACCCGAGAACCGATCGTGGTAAGCGATCGGGGACGGCAACTCCGTTATTGAGTCTGCAGTTCACCCTGGGCACTCGGTGGGAGTTGTAGTATTCGATTGAATCGACGAAGTGCTTGCCTCCTGAGAGAGATCTAAATCGATCGATAGAAGTGATCGTTATCGTCTTGAGACGATCGATATCCAGAAAGGTACCGATTTCCGGAGGGATCGATCGTACAGATCCATTCCCCGACGATTCGATTATCTCCTAGAAATCGATCATTCCGAATCGGATTCCCCCGGGATCGATCTTTCAGAAATCGATTGCACCCGGGATTCGATAAATTGCCGGAATCCGATATCCCCGGGATCGATCACTAATCAGATCGATAAACCGGCCGGGATGCGATCACAGAGGGATCGCCAAAATCCAGTTATGCGATTTACAAATGGAGCCGATGCACTGACGGTTCAACGATGAGCGGGATCGAAGTCGCTTAGAAAAGTGCGTTCCGATTTTTTCAGAATCGATCATCAAGTATCGATCGATTCCTTCGGGAAGATTGTCTGATGGAACGAAGATCATGAACGAAAATGGCTGGTTAACTCCTGAATCAGGGTTATTGATGAGCGGTGTCTTCTAATATCATCCTTCGAACTACACATGCAGAGGCGTTCAAGAACAGTGGAGCCAATTCTGCAACAGTGGTCAGGAATCAATTGCTCCGAGTTCACCAAAACTGGTCTAACACTAGATTCCAAGAGCTCCAGGCTGTTGGTAGCCCCTCCACAAGTCGCGAAAGTTTCTTCGACGCCTTCGATTTGAACAGAGCTAGGAGAACCTCGAGGGAAGCTCTCGAGGTGGTACAAGAACATTGAGTTAGAAGCTGAACGAATACTTTCTGTACAAGCCTCTCAGTTTATCTACACAGACAACTTATGTGCATGACGTACGCAGCCCAGCATTAGCTGCGTCCAGTGATTTTGATATGGAGGCCGATCTTGATAGAGTCTCGAAATGAGGAATTCAGGAGGTCTTCTATCAAGGAGAAGAAGAAGATTTCAACCACGGATCATCGCTCCAGACTTCGCATTCCACTCACTGAGACCTCAGTCCTGAGGATGACTGTTATCACGCAGCTCATCAACGCAGGGCTCATCAAGTATCCCATAGATGCAACATCCCGCAAAGTAGATTGGTCGATTCGGAGGGAGACACACAGATCAAGAGCAGGCCCCTCAGGTGGGGAAGGACAGGTTTCAGGTTGACAACTTCCGGAGAGACATATTGAGGCTTCTTTAAGAAATTATGCAGGACGGCAGAAGCCGTGATTCGAGCGCGGAGGAGAATACGAAGGGGCGGAGGAAGTTCTTGGCTAGAAGTTCAGAAAAGAATGCAAGAAACTTTCATGGGACTTAAGCTCCCGGAGACGCACAAAGAAAGTTTAAGGGAGCTGCCAAATCCTCTAAAACACAAAACAAGGGCTTTGGGTAAGCCTAGCTCCCAATTCTATTTCATCAAAGAGGAATAAGATCGTTTCTTATGATAGCAAAATTCTCTCTGCGCGGAACTTATCAAGACCGCGTCAGAAGGATGGCACATTTACAGTCCGCATCTCTGGACTAAGAAGGCGCAAGAAATGAGCTTATCAATATCGCACGGGAGGTCAGGCTTTCTGTGATTCAAGCGATATGCTTATTCTGATGTTGCTAGCGGCGTCGAGGATCTCAACATCTAACAGATGATAGAGAAGATTCCTTAAGATAGCTTTAAGAGAAGTGTCATCGTTTTGGATGGTGTCCCAAATGGCGGAATTCGCCAACCCCACCATCGACAGAGAACGGCAGGAGAGGCGTTATGAAGAGCCTAACAGTTCAGGGAAGTCCTTGATTCCGGATATTGCTGGATAGGAGTGACCAGTTTGACTGCAACCCCTTCCTCTGTGGGATGACTTCTGCAGACGGTTTTCAAGGAAGGAGAATCGAAGTCAGAAAAGAAGGCTCAAGAGCTTCGAATGAATCTGTTAGGGGACGAAGTTAGAAAGCAGGGGTAGTCGAAACTACTTTCATAGCCTTCATATCTGAGTTTTATTGCCAGCAGCCGCTTTGAAGTCCTTAACATGTCTATGGCCCTAGGGAAGTAGCCGGAGTCCCGATCTAGAGTGCTCGAGACCGGACATCAGTTCATCTATGGCTCTTCACTACTCCGCAACTGACAGATATACGTATCAAGAATCAACCTAAAAATACGTTGAACCTATAGAACGGAGTCCCAACATCAGACCCAACGATTCGCTGTGCGGGGGAGTAAATTGCACCGAAGAGAGCCGAGGAAAACTCCAGAAATCTTCAAGGATCTGCCTTATCCTCTGCTCAGCCTTTCACAAGGGGTGGGAAGCGCCTCATGGTGATTCTTCCACCACGTCGGGGGTTTCGGGGAGTGCCAGTCAGGAGGCCACCTGACACTTTCGGCATTTCCGTGGCGAGATGTGGAGAACATATCAACTAAGCGAGTGTTTTATCTATCTGTAATAAGACGGAAGGACATCAAGATTCGATCGTAAGAGGCACTCTTCTCGGAGGTGTCGCTCTGGACACTCCGGCAGCAGACACAAACACTATCCCGCGATTTTCCAGGAGCACATCTCAAAAGAAATTCCTCGTGCTCCTGGAAAAGGACGCGATAAGAAGTAGGTCCACTTTATAAACAAAAGCTTTGTGCCTGTCGTCCTGATTAGTTCCGGTAAGTAGTTCCCAAACGCGGGGAATCACTGAAAGAGTGGATTTCCTAAATATGAAGGCCATAAGAACGAAATATAACAACATGATCGCATTCTCCGCATGGACACCTTAAGCTACAATCCTTCCCTCTAGGAAATCAGTGAGTCAGCAAGTAGTATAGGCCTGTCAGGACGGCAGTTACATTTCCATGTACCGTCATGGCAGTGTTTTAGGCGACGAAATCTTCTGGGATTGGCGCCCAGTTCGGGGCAAACCTACAGAGTACAAAGGCTCATCCCCTTGGACGTCTCGAACCAGCTCGAGAGTATTTACCAGGGTGATCGGGACCCTGATGTCCTAGGTCCTCAGTAGGCCAGAGGACTAGAATCTTTTCCTACTTAGACGATTGGATCTTAGTCGCGAACGGCTCGGAAGGACAAGACTCAAAGAACCATTGGAGCTCCTAAATCAAACGACCCGACGCACAGAACTGATTATAATAAACTGGAAGTCAGGAACTGACTACCCTCACCAGCGTCCTACTAGCGGTGGGCAGCGGCCCACTGGTACGTTGTAGGGCTCACGTAGAACCTTAGCAAACAGGCCTGTGCAAACCTCAGCCTAGAAGAGGGTAGGAGACCTTGGTAACAATGCAAGATCTTGGTTGCGAGGCAAGAAGAGTGCAAGCAGTAACTTGGCAAAGGTGGCATAGGCTAACTTGAGCCGTGGTGGAGCCTATTACGGGATGCAACTTTGTGATGAGACCTTTCGCAGATTACTATTCTAAGATCACTTCACCCGAACATACTTCGCCACGGAAGATGATCCCCTCGTTTCGTCGGAGATGAAAGATCCTGAATTCGTCAATGGGTTTAGAACGAGGATTTGTATTCTCGCAAGAAAGCCGTTCTCTTTGCCGCTCTTTCCGTTCGATCACGGTGAACCTGACGGACAGCAGGAATCTCAAAACAAGGTATGGGGGAGGCCTATTGTTCATTGATCAACTATGGTTTCAGGAGCAATGGGACCTGGTTCAACACCGTTACGCGTCATATAAATTTCTGGAAACTTCTAGGGTATGGAAAGATCTTATATTTCGATTTCTAGGGACCTGTTGCTCAAACCAGAAGATCAGTTCTTATCTTGGACGGACAATCATCAGTAGTAATGTCATACATATGAACCTGACAGGAGGGAACACACTCTTTGACTTCTGAACAGATTGACCGTATCAACTATTGGAAAATTGGTGCAATCGAGAGAACATCGTTATCCGAACGCCTGTCTCACATCGCCAGGAGTGGAGAAATGGTGATAGCGGTACTTCCTTTCGAGAGGAGAGAGTTGTTCTTCCGTCGGAAATGGACGCGTCGCGGCCAGGATGCTTCTGCGGCTGATGAGCCAGTAGATACGGACCGTCCGGGATAGACCTGTTCGCGTGCCATCCGATTGAACAACAGACTTCCGATAGTTTGCTCGCAAACAATAAAGGAAGAGGAAGGCGACAGTCGTGGGACGGTTTTCAATCCCGACAGGTCGGAAAGGCGTATGCTTCCCCCTTTCAAACTTTAATCCACTAGTTCTCGAGGAAGATCAGGGAAGAACAGGAGCAATCGTGAGTGATTCCATAGCGCACCAACACTGGCCCAGCCGGAGCGTGGTGATTACACAATCTTCTTCTAATTGGTGGGAGGAACGATTGGCAATCCTTCCATGGTGCAGAGGGAATCTGGTCTACCACAGTTATCAGAGTCCTCCCGCAAACTCCGGAGCAGCGCTCAGATTGACCGGTCTGGCCGTTATCGCGAGTCACCGCCAGAGCAGAAGGCTCTCTGACAGGGTAGTGGCAGCCTCACTTTTATGGAAAAGTAAAGAAGCCTCCACGCAGAAAGGTCTATGTCTTCAAGACTGAATGATTATAGCAATTGGTGTGGAAGAGTAAGGGATACCCGAAGAGAAGCCTGTCACTTGCCCGGCTATGAGCCCCCTGAACCCGCCCGTTTCCCCCAAAGAACAAATCAATAAGAAAAGAATAATGGCGCCTTTTTTTTAAACCGAACCCAGGGAGACATGTCCAACGCTTAGAGGTTACAGATCGCGCGATCGCTGGGCCTATTACCATAGGATTTGAGATGTACGGTCGGTTCCTCTGCTCCTCTCGATTATCAGCCCTGTTCACGTTTCTCTATCTATCAAAGAGACCGCACTTTCAGGCCGTAGTAACCTCTTGAGTCTCGCCAAACGGTGTTAGACAGAGACTTTTAGCGGAAGCTCCTTGTCGAACACATTCGGGCATCTGCGCGATAGCACAACGATAAAAACATGTTCTGTTGGCAAGTAGCATCAAGGACATACGAGGAGCCTCTCTTCATGCTCTCTGTTCAATCGCAAAGAGGCCACAATAAGAGCGAGAGAACGGGGGTGGTTCCGTTTGAACACCCACGCGAAGTTTTATCGCGTAAAAACCAATGCAGAAACTTCGGGGCCTGTCAGAAATTTTCTCTTCGCCCATCACGAGTTTTCGTGCAATACGAGAGGGAAGAGTATGGTGCCCCGTGAGGGCCCTAGAAGTGGTACCTATGGACAAAGTAGAGAGAATCTCAAGAAAATTCAGAACCAATGTTCTAGATTTACTGAGAGCTCCGTTTCTCTCCAGCTTCTAAAAGCACCGTTATCCAGGATGGATTGTAGCAGCCATTCAAAGCTGCAGGCTCTAACGGTGCCAGAGTCTCTGGACACTAACCTCAGAGCGCACGAAACACTAGGAGCATTAGCTCGTCGTGGGCCCTGTTTCCAGGCGTCTCCTGGTTGAGGAAATATGTAGTAGCCGCTTACTGGAGCATTCAGAATCTGCTTTCACAAGCTTAACTACCGTTAAGAATGTCCCCGAGGTCGTGCTGGAAGGAAATTATTCCATAGTTCCTATCCATGCGGGCATGAATCTTTCTATAGTACAACTTAAAATCTGTAGGGCGTCCTCCTCAGTACAGACATCGGCTGCTGGTCTGATAGCAAAGTAGGCTAAATATATTGTTCTTATTGGAAGTAAAGTCATAAAATTATCGGTATTTTTGCTATTTTATTATTTACAAAAAGAATTATATATTTGCCTAACAATCCTCGCTCCACCCTGGTCCATTAGCTACATGGATTGTAGGCGGAAAGAGTAAAGAGGAAGATTTAACAGATTTGTTGGCGGGTGGCCTATGGCGGGAGGAGGGCGACCCTTATGTGTTGGCGGGGGGGTTTATAGGATAGGAACAATAGGGACAAAATTTTTCTCGGGGTTATAATATTCGGTTGGCAGGCGATTCGAGGACGAATAGCAAAGTAGGACAATATATAATAATCTTTATTGTAAAATATAAAATTAGTGATGAATTTTTATGTTTTTTCTTCATATTTATGATGCACTATGTGTATACAAGCATTAACCCACCCAAACCAAATGTACACTGCGATCATATACCGATCCGTATGTTTTACATTGAGGAAAAGAGGAATAATCGATGATCATCCCCCCAATCGCCAAAACAAATCGAGACACCGTTGATGATCATTGATGATATGAGAACGAACTGAAGTTTCACGTTTCATGAATTAAAACTAATTTAGCCTGAAATGTTTACGCAGGACATTCTAGTTGGAAAAACAGGGTTTCCCCCTCAGTGTTTCACTACACTTTCTTCTCTGTGATAGTCAATGTAACAGTGTGGAATTGATTTATACTGTATTGGCATTTAGTTGTTGTTGTTGTTTTTAAAATTAAGTGTTAGGTAAGGTTTCACATTGTGAATTTATTTGTCTTTCGAGGAACTTGCTAGTATAGGTTCTCCGGCCAATTTCATTGTTTTGTCAATCAATTGCAATATTAGAGGCATTCATTTTCGGAAAAAACTCTGATTGCACATCGAAATCTTGCCAAGTCAAAATCTATTCAATTCATTAAAAATTAACGATTGTTTTATTCGATTTCGTATTTGTGCATTCTACTTCACATGATAAGCATATACATTCGGCAATAACTATTCAAAATTCGTCTTCAATCGCTGTGCGACATATTTCATTCCGTAATACTCAAAGTCGCACTAATTTGAAATGCAAAACTATGTGAAATTCAAATGCCTATATCCGAATTGAGAACTTTGCAACCATTACTCTGTGTGGTGCCTATATCCGAATTTGAGAGCATTGAACACGAAGTTGGTTTGACTAAAGTCCGTCTGTCGCATCAAACACACGAATTTGAATACACAGTTTAAATGGAAAACGAGGATGATAAATGTATGAGACTGGCCGTGGAACTATAATATTTCCGTGACAGGTGCCATCAATCTTCTGATAGGTGATGCGGTTGTTTGAAATGTTGTGAGATGTCAGGATCGCATGTTCTGTTTCAGAGAATAATTATACCCTATAGGTTATATGATTTCAATGTTATAATGTGTTTTCTGAGAATCACAACCGTCAGTGCCACATAGAAATGGAAGTTGAAATCCCTTGACGAAGTAGAATTACCCGAGGTTAGAAATACAATTATTAAAACATGATGTCATCGAAATATGAATAGTAATTGAAATGGTGTTGACTTGACAGCTACTAGTACTATTAGGTCAACATTAGATTTGTTCGTGGCCATGCATTTTTATTGATGCATTATTACGTATCACGTCACTGCTGTTGTAATTGGAGTTCATGATTTGTGCAAAAGAATGCTAATTTTCCAGGTATAATGTTATTCAACGCCATATATTTTCACTATTGAATTAGAACTTAGAAGTAAATTACCATCAACGAGCAATTATTCAATTATTGCGTACATCGTAGGGGCCTACTGTAACGAAAGAAATGTAAGAGCTAAAAAAAAAAAAAAAAATAGGATTAAATCGATTTCCTTGAGTATTTTCTATATTTCAGCGAGGCCCCAGGCCAAGGTCGAAATATGATAATTTAATCATTATTTTAATTCGTGAAATGAAAGGATTATTCAAAATGAATTATAATGTCAGTGGTTAGTTAATAGGCCTTTGTATTTTCGCTGCCCTCGTATTTATAAAATATTTCTTTTATGTACAATATAAATGCCAGGATTTCAACTGCTGTCCAAAAATGCCTTGGTAATTATTTTGTAATTGCATTTTCCACAAGGAGAGTACTGCCAGTGGTCAAAATTAATCAAAGAGATTGAGAGCTAGAGACAAAAGCAAATATGACAAGATTGTTCTTCTCATATCTTTCGCTCGTCCTCGACCTTCGCCGGAGCTGATCGTTAATTTCCGTTCGGTTATTACCGTGATCTTCGAAGGAGCAGACGACACAAATGTTTTCTCGCTCCAAGATCACGACTTTGCCGCCAAAACAGCTCGTGATGAAAGGCGAGCTCGTGTCGAGTTTCGATCAGTAATACCCACGATTACTCCTCCCTGAAATTGGGCTTTGGTCATGTTGGTAGGAGGGCGGAGAGGGGGTTGTTTTGGTGGTAGAATTCAAGGGGGTAGGTGGATGGGGGGGGGGGTGCGTATGTAAATTTTGGTTTTTCTTCCTGATTTACACTAAGAAAATCTTTTTTTTTTATCATTATCTGAAAGGCTTTAGGACAACCAGGGACGTGAGTCCCTGCTCCAATGTAGCTAGTTGGATGGGGATGCCGCTCCCCTAAAAAGAGGTTGAGGTGAAACCGCCCTGTTGTGATCCGCTGATGATCGCAAACGAGTCGGACAAGCATGAAATATCAATATCGATTAGAAGATGAGCTAGTTGACGAAAGACAAAAATGTCATGCGTTTACAAGGGTTCACCTCGAATTTTCTTCTCCATTGAATATGTGCGGGGGCTCCGTGGTTGCGTTACGCCAGTTATACAGCCCCTCCAAATCTGGGAAATTTTCCGAGTACACCCTTCAATTCATAACGCTTGGAAGCGAGTGAGACAAGCAGAATGAACAAGAAATATCGATCAGATGATGATCTGGAGTAGAAGATGAATATGTAAGCATGAGTAGTGAACACTTAACGACATTAGACAAGGAACTCATGGTGGGTTTGAGCGGGGTTCCGACGTGAACGTTTGAGGTTAAAGGCTGCCTGAGAATCGAATTAAGACAATGTTCAATATTGAAATTATGTTCTGGATATTGATTGATTGAAAATCACATTTATTTCCTTCAGAAACAAAAAGTATACATTGATTAACATCTTACAGTATACAAAAAAGAATTTACAAAAATTGAGAATAAAGGGGGCGAAAACCCGGAAAGCTTACATGTAGCTTGTGTTGGGCACGACTTTACAAGAAAATTACAATGAGAAATCGTATTTATATACATATAAATTCATTTTTCTTTGACATTTATAGGAAAATGAAGTTAGAACTTATCATTATTATAGAAAGGAAAAGAGAGAAGAAAGAAGAAAGATAGGCATGTCAGTAAGATTCAATTAAAAGGTAACATGATAATTATTATTCAAACATTGAATGTAGTACATAGTAGATATTTAGCGCTTTATGAAATTACGATATGAAAACGCCCTATACTGCAGCTTCAAATAACTTTTAAAAAAAAAATCATTGTGTATATTGTGTGTTTAGGCCTATACTACATTGGTCAGGCGGGTGACTGTTTTGTCAAAGGTTGTAGGTGAAGTTGAACATCGAACCTCGTGAACCACACTCTCACCACTAAACCACACCTCCTTAACAACGTGATAAAATATACAAATTAATACCTGTGATTATTATTGAGATGTGTGTTTATATGCACGTGTATGAGATAAAATATAAAAAAATGTAATTTTCAACTGGAAAACAATCAAAGAATAAAAAAAAAAAAAAAAAAAAAAAAAAAAAAAAAAAAAAAAGGCTCAAAATATCAGATTCTCATGTTTAACTATCACTTTCTGTCTTTGTTTTGCGTAACTTTGGGAACAGCAGATACGTCGATCCATTCTGATAAATGAAAATTATTATAACTAGGGTATCAGTGGCGGATCCAGGATTTTCAAGGGGGGGGGGGCGCCGATTTTTTTTTATTTTTAACATACTCATAACAGTGAGTGATTTTCAAATTATAGGGGGCGCATCCCCTGCGCCCCCGTCTGGATCCGCCTCTGTGTATGATGGACACAAAGCATGAATGTCAAAAGCAAACTTCTGATTAACCCCTTTATATTAACCTTTGTATTTTTTTTCTATATGTGAAAAATGTACATTAGGGCCATGTTGTGGTTCATATCTTTTGTTTTATCTTGGGAAATGGATTACGTTATCTGTTGTTATGACGGGAAGACCTCTTACAATAATTTTGAGATAAGGAGATACCATGGGCTATGATTGACAAATCTGTTCATGTTTAGTGTTAGCATCTAATCACGGACCTAATATGCGAAGTCTGTGGAACTAGGCCAGTGAACGCTCCCAAAATACAAGGTATATCCTATCATTTTAGGCAAATGGGCAACTTACAAAATCATATATATTAAACCTCGACTGAAACATATGTCATGATGATGCAAATGTGTTATCCTGAATTGTCTTTTTGATATGCTACGTAGGCCTATATGACATACAGTCATGTTGCCATAGCAATATAGATATCAAATTTTGTAGCTTCATAATGAATTTACCAGGGAAGTACGAATGATAAATCATACCCCCCCCCCTCACCACCACCACAAAAAAACAAACAAAGAAACAAACAAACAAACACACACACACACACACACACACACACATGCAATCCAAACGCGACCCCGTTTTCAAGTCCGTATTCAATTATTTCAGCCATTAATTTTGTTTAAGCGGAAAGCATCTGGTCACGTGACTAGATGGTCATTTTTTACCTAAGCTTCTAGTCCAAGCTTTGAGGAAAGGAGTATCGAATGGCATAACCTACACCGAAATATCAATATCTCAATAATTAACGTTTTCCGCAGGGCATTGGCTTTGTGGTATTTTCCCATATTATATTAGGCCTTATATTTGTGTCCTCTTTTTCTTCGCCGCTTGCGCCTGTCCCATACTGCGCGTGCAAGTGCCGAGAAGGTCGCAGTCCATATTTTGATTGCAGCATGTACAAATCTCTGAAATAAAATGCAGTACATTTCGTTGTTGTGTACACTCTGAATGCAAATTTAAATTCGTTATCTATACATTGTAGACGTGTTATAGCCTACAGCTTTTTGAATTTGTGGTTATTTTGTGTTTCCACTCATCACATATGCTGCGGATCCAGGGGCGTAGCTGCACGCATATCCCATCCCAAATTTAGAAATAAAAATGCCTCTAAACGACCATAATTGGCCGTTGACCCCCCCCCCCCCTTCCATGAATCCCTGGATCCATGTCTGAGCGACAGGACCCGAGATAAAATTCAGCTTTTTATACAGTGATTCTTTCGATAAAAAAGAAACTTGTCTGTTTCCTATTATGAATAGCCCATACATTGTATATGCAGACCTGCCAACCAAAAAGCGTATTCTGTACTTTTTCTATCCTCTTTCGCTTCTTAAGGGGGTACTAAGATCTATAGATGTTTATGAATGCACATCACCATCATGCCATACTACATCGCACCTGTCTTCATATAAAACATTTAATTGTCCAATGAATTATCTATGTCCCTCATTTACCAGAACGAATGCCTTTGGTGCAGGGATGACACACTTGTCAAAATGTTTGGCATATTTACCTTGTTTTCTATTGAAAATAATTGAATAATAAAAGGTTTTCAGGTCGACAGGTGGATGGAGATTGACATTTTTATGATCTGAATAATTATTGACACTTAATGAGTTTGGTACCCCTTATCCAAATGAAAAAGAGAAAAATACGCTTTTAGGTTGGCAGTACTGTATATGAGCTCTATGGAGATAAAGGCCTTGGTTACTTTTTAAAGTGATTCCATATGAAAAGATATTAATGATCCCAAAGTCCTCGCTATTTAAAAATGGACAATGGGAACTGTTACTGATCATAGACAGACTTTGCTTTGTACAATTCAAATCTATTGTAAATGCATTGAATATTTCCAGATTCTTCTTTTTAAAAGATAGTCTCCAGTTCAGGTTGCACTGGAAAAAAAAAGAAAAAAAAAAGGATAGTTTACTTGATGTAAAGGATGTCACGGATTGATGATGTCCTAATGTCATAAAAATTCATGTAAATCATTCTGAGTCTTAAATTTTAAGCTGCATAAATATTTTATTACAATATTACTGAAATTGTTTATTGTTGGTTCTATTAATAAACGTTTCTAATAATCTTTTAACCGTTTCCCCACTCTTTTTCATCGAAACTTCCTCAAAAGTTATATTTCCTTGTGGCTCGGAACAATACTATCAAGTACATATATTAGCATGTAAATCTTGCCCGAGTTAAAAATAAAACAGCTTGATTGAGGCAAATAATCATCATATACACATCGATCCCATCCAAATCAACTTGCGTTTCATGACTTGGTGACGTAATTCGAGGCATGCAAATTTGTTGACACTTTCTCGATATTTTTCCCACGTAGGCCTACCTAAAAATCTAGATTTCTCGATCAGCCTTTACAGTGCCTCACAAATCAGTAAACACAGTTTCTGTATTGTTAGGAAAGTTATCCCTTTTAAAGGAGAATTGTCCCTTTAAAGATAGTTGGCTTACTGATAGGATACAGAAAAATCAACTCAGCACATCAGTGAAGATTTGGTAAAAAAAATAGATAAATAATAAGGAAGATAGGAGCAATTGAAAGATGAGATCTCTGTTGACATAGGAAATCTCCCATTGGCAACGCGGTGGCCATGTTTGATGTCATACAGGGAGAACTCCCCATTATGATGTACGCAAAAACTATAAATGTCACGTTTTTCCCATTCTAATAATAGAACATTGTTATGGTCATTATTTAATATGTGTTTCATATGTTTACATGTCTTCCCATAAAAAGATTCTTTATCCTACCTTTAGAATTACATGTAAGGGAAAAAATGATTTTAGTAAATGTGTACTATAGAAATAGGAAAGTTTTCCCTGCATTACATCGCACATCATGGTCGCGTTGCCAATTGGATGATCTCCATACCACAAGAAATCTAAAATTGTAAAAATTCATATCTCTCTCAATCATCTCCTAATTTTTCTGAATTACCGATATGTTTGTTTTGTTTATCTCCATTTATTGAAGCCAATTAATGTCTCTGATAGGTTCATTCCCCTTTAAAGGATTGAGTATCTTTTTTGGAAGCTGTGTATGGTGTCAGTGCATGTCATAATGTATCAATATGAAACCCTGAAAATTCCATTTCCATACCTTCTGCACATCCTTCACAATGAGTAAAAAAGGTGTACAGTGACCGGAAATACCATATTAATGTTCCTCCGTAGAAAGCAGTGTTATTTTAAGAGTCCCTTGGTACTCTTATGAAATGTTGATATTCAATCGTTCATTTTGGCAATTAAACGACCGATTTGGTTAAAAGTCTCAAGCGATTCCTGTCTGAACTGAAAGTGTGTAATTATGATTACAACATTGACTGGAAGGGTGATTTATGAATTTTAAGATAGTGGATGAAGTTAAACAGTCCCTTTAATATGTCCAAAGATTCAAAGGAATTGAATGCATGATTACCCTCCGAAAGGAATGGCGGAAACGCACTTGTCCGAAATTCGGTCAGAACCAACAAAAGGCAGTAATTGCTCTTATTCATTTCAAACGCCCTGCCCCTGGTCTGACTTTCTTTGTCAATTATCTGACCCTTTTTAGAGATTATCCCTACCCCTTTAATCCACTTCCTAAAAAAGTATTTTAACAAAAATGGTCACGATAAACATTTAAGTGGAAGTCACAGGCTCTATCTAAAACGTATGGATTAACTTTCTTAGTTGCCTATTTCTTTCAAAGTATGATTTGATTTGTCAAAATATGAGATATAAGGTCAGTAATACTATTGCTATCTCTGTCTGTGATACATGTATTTGTTAAAATGAAGTTCAGCAAACAAATTATTGTCATTTTTAATATCCCCCCTCTTGTTTCTGGTTAACCAAATTTTAACCATTTCTAAAATTCTCAACTCGATAACATTTTATATCAAAGTTCAAACCATAATATTCACGAATTATTTACCATGTGTAATGTATTCAAAGAGGAGATTGATATTTTCTCATATATTTAATGATGGTATGATCAATCATCATTTTCTTTCACATTATTTTTTATTCCAATCATTATCCTTTCTGGCATTGTGCCAAACGGATAAAGACATTACAATTTCACATTACACAGACGTCATGACGTCACAATATGGTCAATTGGTTCGCAGTATCAGATTGAATAAAGCTCGGTTAATTGGTTTAGTGTGAGCTGTTTTCTTCTAAATAAAGAGATGCCATTCGAATTATTTCAGGATTTACCGTTCAGCAGTGTGCAGTAATCGGATTATTGATGTCTTTTGGGAGAACGGTGAGGGAGAAACATTGAAATCCCAACACGCAAACTCCACGTATATCTATTGTGTATAATTTCATGAGCATTATTTATTTATTTTTTTGTACGAATTCGATCAGACGTCATTATTGTTACATAATTTGACAAGGAATGTATTATTTACATGTGCATGTATATATCTGTTTTATCGAGATTAAAGGCGCATTCCTCTTGAAAATGAACATGCATCAAAAGTACACGACGTATGAGTGAAAACAAGTCATCCTCTTGCGTTTATTCGTATAAAACGAGTGAAAGTATTCAGCCTCAAACTCAAAACTCAAAGGCCCGTATTCTGTTGCGGTGTTTAGAGTTGTGCTGTCGCACGAAAATAGTAAGGGTAATGAGACGAGAATGCAACGCTGATTTGCACGCTTCTCTATTGAAAGCGTCAGTGGAAGCGTGCGTCCTATCGTACGGAAAAGTATATTCAGATGACGTCATCGGGATTATTTATGTACACACATTTCTAAAGAATTCTAATGATGGGGTATAGGTGGTTAGAATTTTGATATGGCTTTGTGGGTTTTAATGATCGGAGGAAGCTATTTATCTATTTTCTTCGTTAACATTGAAGTTAAATGTTGTTAAAACTTTGTTTAATATTGAGGTGCATTAAGAACTCTCCACATCGATTAGATTAATGCTATGTTGAATCATCAAAAATGGACATTTTCGACACGATTGAAGTATTAGTTTGAACCTGACATTTTGTAGAAAGGACAACTGGACGCAAAAACCAACATAAACTAATGGTGGCAAGTCACTTGTCATTACACTGGAAAAACGTATTTGGAACTAGTTTTGATACTAATTTGAGAATGGGTTTGGAAATTGTTTGGATGTTTTTTGTCGCCGACGTCTCAGAGACGTCTCCGAGATATTCCCACGACCAAGCGCGCCGATTTTTTCATGTCACGGCAGGGGAGGGGGAGGGGGGGGGACAGAACACCAAGAAGTGAAAAATAATACACTCAAATTTGCATACTTCGCACGCATTCATGCAGAAAACTAATGAGAAAATGATTGCGAGCGCCGAACGCGAGCCAAAATCTGCTTATAATAACTTTTAGCATTGTATTTACATACATTTTACCTCTTTATTAGCTTCAACAGCTTAATCACTACATAAAAATTGTTAATTTTTAAAAAATGGAAGGCGCACGATCCCCCTTAAAAAATCGCAGGGAGGGGGGACACGTCCATCCCCCCCCCGTCTCCCCGGGATCGCCGCGGAAATGCTCGCCGAAACAGAGAAAAAAAATATTTATATCGGAGACCGTCCGCGGAGTTCCAAGTCGCGGGACAAAAGTGAGATACGCACCTTTATGGTGGCCTATCTCAAGTATTTGTCCATGAGATTGATTGAGACTGATTTGGGCACGGGCTTGATAGGTTTTGATTTTTGGTCGGGGAAAGCATCTAAAAGTGGTCGCACAGACGTCTTCATGATCCCCGCGATATCTATGAGTCGAGGGAAAATGAACATTCTTACGGAATCTGTGTGGGTTTTTTTCTGTCGTGGAGACGGTCTCTGATGATACATAAAAAAATTTAATCGGACGACGGTCTCGTATTGTTTCGAGTCTCAGAGACATCTCCGCGACGTCAGATACCACCTAAACGTCCATAATTTCTACAGAGGAGAAAAACACCATTATCATTTTCAACTGAAAATGTAAACTAATGTTTTCTTTCAAGTCTACTGAATTATTAATGGTAGGGATGGCCACACAACAGCAAAAAGCCACTAGAACAGTTTCCAATTCACTGTATGGATGTAGTCACCCATGCATTTACAATGCAAACAATAACCCATGCACTGCCTACTCAATAATACACAGGCACAGGAATAGCAAAATTTTCAATAAAAAACAGCTTTCAAAATTGTCATTTGGCCAGTGGTAAATATCAATCATTTTTATTCCTACTTGGTCAGTTTCTTCCTTAGAAAATTCCTCAGCAGGTGATCAACTTTTCCTGTTGAAAAAATTGATATGAAAACAACTACAGCGTGTTCAAGTGATGCTTGTGTGATGATGTGTGTATTGATGGAATTTCTCATGATTGGAATAGATTCAGATAAGGAAGTGGATTATCTATAAATGTAACTATTTTTGACAAAAATGTTTGGGAGTTGAAAAACAAAAACAACGTTTACCACTGGCCATTTAAGTTTTAAAATTACTCTACCCTCTCAACCCTCAGCTCTTGAGCCACACCACTGAAATAGCCTTTTTTCTAGGGTGTTCCTATTGAAACATGCCCTATGGAGTATTTTTCCACGGTGGTCATATTGGATCACTACGGTAACATACCTGTCAAACCATCAGTTTTTGTACTGCCATAACTTTTTTGTATAATCTACTCATACGCCTCATTTGTTATCTATATCTTTTATGTTTGGTACAACACATAGAAATGTTTGGTATGATTTGGTTGAATAAATCCAGACAAAAGACCATAAACTTGAGCTTTTATTGCATTTTCTGGCTTTGTCTGAAACTTGGAAAAGTTGTTTCTAGCAGCTCATTGTAATCTGAGACACTCTTTGGGTCATATCTTTGAAATGGAACATCCAATTGTGATATTCAATACCAAATCTTTCTTTTAAATGCTCTATCCAATAAGAGCCTAGCAAAAAACTTTAAAATATTTAAATTTTAGTGGGCATCCCTTTATGGCATTTGACATAAAATAGGCCCACTCGATTTCCTATTTTGCCATATATTAGTGTGTTGCTATGTGAGACAGAAAACGTGTTTGTCAGTGATAGCAACAACAGTTATGCAAATTGATTCAAAATACAAAACGAGTAGTTCATTCAGGCAATTGTTCCGCCCTGATCTCTGAACCTTTGTCCGTTGTCATTGTGCCATGTCAGCCATAACCTTGGAACGCTAAGTTTCTCAAAGAAAAGATAATCCGTGCTTTGATTATACTTGTAAAGCATGGATTACATTTTCATCACAATAAAGAATTTCCCGCTCCATTTCAATATTAGCGAGCATACATAAATACAACATGTACAAAAATACACCAAAAGAATGGAAACAATTCCACCATTCTTCAAAGGTCAATTATTATAATTATTTTTGATAGATGTAGGGATTTCGACGCCGAGTGGATATTGTTAATGAACATTGACGTTTTATTGTTTTTGTTGGCTCTGTAAAGAGTTTTGAATATTTATGTGGAAATTTACATTTCACCCTTTCATTTTAACTTTGCCCTCCCAATAGAAAAAAAAAGAAAAAAGAAAAACAAACATACAATAGTATTAAGGAAAGATTGATGGTGCGCATGCACCTAACGTGAGACTTTTGCGCATGCATGTAGCGTAGATATCGGATCAAATTCAACGTTTCATTGCTTTTGGCCAAATATGGACATTTCACATTTGTGAAAAGAAATTCGTGGAGCTATTTAGGAGATTAATTCAAAAGATAAAACTCCCTTTCCACCTCCCTGGTTAATTGTTCCCTTCCCAGGGCACTGAATTGTTAAGAGATAAGACGTGATATTTAAAATGCATGACAAGCGACAATGCACCACTCGGCAGTCAAAGGATAAAGCGGGTACAAACATTTTGTTGCGTCATTATTTCAATGGATTTTCGGTTTTTTTGTGCATTTCAGTGCACGAAGAAACTTCCAGCTGTACAGAAGTATGTACACGTTTGGAGGTTTTTTTTCGTGCGGGAGTTTTTTCTCGTACGGTGCTATTGTTCGATTCTATTGTCAATTGCCGTACAACTCTAAACCACGTAACAGAATACGGGCCAAACTCACTGATCTGAGTGGTTTTCCACTCGAGTGAAAATATCTTCACTCTTACTTAGTTAGAGTGGTGTAATGGATCCTGAATATCAACTCAAGCTCAAGCTCAAACTCAAACTCAAACTCAAACTTGAAACGAGTGAAAATATTTAGGTTGCAGTCGATATCGAGCGAAAAACAGACTCCCTCTGGTAGCAAACTATAGGCCTATACGGTTGAACTCAAACTCACTCAAATCTGAATGCTGTTCCACTCGCTTTGGAGTGAAACTATCTTAACTCTTAATGTAGAGTGGTATAATGGATTCTAAATATTAACTCCAGCTCAAGCTAAAATTCAAGCTTATTCAAATCTGGGTTCTTTGACACACGATTTTGAGTGAAAATGACTGAAGTCTTCTTTCCTCTTAGAGTGATATAATGGAGCCTGAAGCTCAGACTCAAACTCAAGCTTACTCGAATCCGAGTGCTTTTCCTCTCGATTTGTAGTGAGAACACTTCCACTCTAAATGTAGAGTGGTTTGACGGAGTCTAAATATCAAAACTATCTTTCCCTTCTTCCTTCATCCATTTCATTTGAACTGTGAAAGTGAGCATGCTTTCCAGGTGTATCTGCTTATCTCTTCAGTGTACAAATGAGATTGAATTAATTACGGATTAGAAGAGTATGTGGTACATATACACTGCGTAGGCCTGTAGGCCACATAGGCTAAACTCAAACTCACTCAAATCCGAGTGCTTTTTTACTCGATTTGGGGCGAAGTATATTTACTCTTTTTTAGATAGGTAAAATGAAATCTGAATATCAACTCAATCTCAATTCAAACTCAAGGTCAAACTCAAACTCAAGAAATCTGAGTCCTTTGGCACTCTATTTGGAGTGAAAATATTCTAACTCTTAATGAAGATAATAGAGTCTGAATATAAAGACTTTTTTTGCCTCTCTTTCTCTTCATCCATTTCATTTGAACTGTGAAAGTGAGCATCCCTTCTTTCCAGGTGTATCTGCTCATCTCTTTAGTGTGCAAATGAGATTGAATTAATTACGGATTAGAAGAGTTCGTGAAACATGTACACTGTGTAGCCAGGCCTTTAGGCCGCTAGGGGATTTTAACATTTTGTTATGTTTGAGAGAATGGCTGTTATATATACGTCTGAATTTTTGAAATTATTATTTTGTTAAAATTATTAATTCGTTATATTATTAAAATGTTAGAAAATCTGAGTTAACGCTCGCCAGACCCTTATACTCCGCGCAGGGAGATCTCCCTGCTCCACGCTTGGGATAATATTGTGATATTTCATTAACTGGTAGGCCTATTAGGCCTATACCAAGAACTTCAAATGTAATTCTGAAAATGAAGACTACCCTAAATAAACGAAAGTCTATTATTCAAGTATATGTCAACACTCGAAAGAATTTTAGCAAGTATACACGGTATTCAACTCAAATGAGATTAAATTAATCACGTTTTCAAACATCAATACGCGGATGACCGAGTATACTAACCCGAAAAGGCGCCAATATGGGCTGTGTAGTTGACTGTATGTAACTAACTGTTCATATGATGCCAGCAGTGGATCTAGGATTTTGAAATAGAGGGATGCATATCGGCCTATACGGCAAATTTGAAAATAGGGGGGGGGGGGCGCAGAAGACATTTTTCTTAGATAAAAATAATACTCAATATGTGATTCTCAAAACAAAAAAACCAAACAAACAAACAAATAAATAAACAAACAAAAATAGAGAGGCGTGCACCCCCGCTTGGATCCGCCACTGCGATACCCATATAATAAAATAACGAAGATAAAACAAAGAAAAAATAACTTCAACGTGGTGACATTTTACATGATTTTTGTTATATGGGGTTTGTTTGTGTTTATTTTTCCTTATTTTCTTCTTGTCAATGATAGGCTAAAAGAATCTTCAGAACGAGAGCTATAAAATTATTGCGTCCAAGTTTATCGCAATGTACCCAATTCAATCTCTATATTGTATACGAGGCCGATTTAGATTACGTCGTGCGTCTTGCGTCTGAAAAGCCTTGTGATCAGTGAAATTGAATTAGGGCAATTTTTATTCGTAGGAATGTTAATGTCTCCAGAGTTACGCTGGTTAGTTGTACTATATTCCATTTTTGTCGTATGATGAAGAACATATATTTTTCTGCTCGAGGTCGAAGATTTGGATGTTTTGAGAGGAAGGGGAAGACGACTGCGTCTATAATAATTTGTTTGTTTCAGCCAAGCATCGTTTTATGCCTATGAAATTAATTTCTATCTAGTTTTAAAGGGAAAGTAAAGGCCTACTGTTTTAGGATATCTTGAGCTTATTGAACTCACTGAATGTAGGCCTAATCAACTTTGTCTAATCACTCGAAGACAGTACTGCCATATTTCAATCTCATGATTAAACTAAACTTTATCTTTATTTACTAAAAAGTTGCATCATGGAGGACGACGTGGATCGTGGGGAAGAGGTGTGCGCCCCTGTTTTTGGAAATTATTCTAATGTACCCGCTGCCCCTCCCTTTTTTGGCCTTATGTGTAATTCTTCGATCAGCCAAGTGCAACCCACCCTTCATGTCAATGTTTTCCTAATTTCCCCTCCCCCTCTCCCCCCCCCTTCTCCTCTCTCTCTCTCTCTCTCTCTCTCTCTCTCTCCATTTTACGTTAACTATTTCTGCACCCTCCATATCCCTCTTTATTCCATTTATCTGGTTGATATAATATTCCTAACGTGTGTTTAGCCGAGTATATCCATCATTAGCCCAGATTTACGATATAAAGAGAGATAAACAGTTACCGGGTATAATATTATGAGCAAACGTATATTGCCTGACCTTTCACGAAGTGCATTGTATATTCACTGAATGCATGTACGGTATTTTAATGTTTTATGTGAGGACCTCGGCAAAACACTGCATGTCTTGATGAACTATCATTGGACTTCATTTCTCCCATTAATGAGTTACTTAAATATGCCAGTCTGAGTATAATTTATTTCAATAGTGGAATAACAAGTGGCAGATTTGGGGGGGGGGGGGGATGGTTGTGACTGACATGCGCCCCCTTCTTTTTAACGAAAATTAAGTCTGGAAATCGGGCATTTTTGGCTGCGCCACCTATTTTCAAATCCGGGACCCACCGCTATGAGTATGAGCCAAAAATAGATTCATATTTTATACGATCATGACAATGATTGTTCAAAAGTTTAAGTCGTGGTGCTGGGGTTGTAGAAGACCTATTTATATTTTGTTTGTAATTATTTTGTTTTCCGTATCCATACGTTTTCAACAAAAAATAATATGAATGCACAATAAAAGCTGTCGCTGTCTGGAGGGCTCAACTTAGGATAGAACAGATTTCATGAACTAACTACCTCCATAACACCCCCCCCCCCCTCCCGTATTAGGAATTTACCTAAAGATCACAAATAAAAATTATGACGAATACTAAATATCAAGTGATTTAGATAAGACGCTCGTTGACCGCATAATTTGTCAATACAGACTATTTACAGAGTAATCTTTATCACATTGTCCTTATCAAATCGAGCTTTATAATCTTTATTTATCCATGAAATTTATCTCTTTTTTGACACGTGCGATAGTGGAGAAGTTCCACTCCAAATCAAACATGCCCAATGTGGAATGATAAGAAAATGAGGAGCCTAGTAAACTCTTTTTCAAAGGTCTTGGGTCAAGTTGTGTGTGTTGTTTTTAATTTATTTATTTTTTATGTTTAGCTCATATAAAATGTTCTTTCGTCCATTTCCCACCCATATTCTTTTTTTTAATTTATTTTTTTATAAAATAAGGTCAATTGTTTAATTATTGTCCAGGGGTAGTTGTCCGGATTTTTGATGATTTGACCTTCGGTGTCCCCATGAAATTTATCAAAATGTTGCAGAAGTGCTTGGTTAGATTGTCAACAAATCGATGTGAGTCGGGACTGATGGACGATCGAATTTATTCGACGTGAATATTTCTCGGCTGGTCACGTGACTTGCCGCGTTCATGCCTTTCAGTACCTGTGTCAGCTACAAGTGACACAGGTACAGGGTGAAGTGTGTAAGTTCTATCATCTAAAAAATGAGTAAAGAATTCCTTCAAGATTCAAACCCGAGACTTCCTGATTTGCCAGACAGGTTCTCTACCGCATGAGCCATGGAAAGCCCTAATGGCGGTGTCCGTCCCACATAACCGTTAGCTTTCAATGTTTCAGTGATCATGAGCTATAACCTGCCTGATGGATAGAAATCAATTGGGGATTAATGCGCGGTGATGATGAGGTGAAGTGATGCAGCTTTTTTAATATCAGGAGAAAGGGTCAAACTGACCAGAAATATAAAATATGAAGAAAAAAAAATGATAAAATAAAAAGTTATAGCATTTTCATGTTGTCAAGGAATGACTTTTTAAATATTTTCCAAGCCCACCATTATAATGTTAAAGGTGAGATATCTTCAATTTTGAACAATAATAATTATTGGATTAAAAATAACCCCAGTCTGATACATTTAACCCTAATCCTGTGGCGGCGGGGGTGGGGGGGGGGGAGGGGGCTTTGATGTGCGACGTTCGGCGGCCGAGATCTGAAGGGGGGGGGGGCAAATAACCCCCCCCCCTCCCAAATGGACTGATTAAAAAAAGGTCCAATGGGATGCCTAATACAGTCCTCACATTGATACATGGACTAACTGAACTTTATTTGGGCCTATATTATCAAGTCGTAAGACAGAAAATCGGCCGGTAACCTGGATTTGGGCGTGCTTTTATTGGGGGGGGGGGGTGACAACTTTGAAGTTCATAGAATCGTGGACACCTCGTCATCTGGCACACATAGAACAATATGATGTCATATTGAACAAGGTTGATGATTTCAATTTCCTTTTCGCTACCAAAACCAGAGATCTTGAAACTTTTTGAAGGGCAATAGAAGGGCGGCGAAACCTGCTGCAGAAGCAACGGGTCAAGTGCCAAGGCTGGTTCGCAGCAGGACTTCCTCTAGGCGGGCCCTTGGCTGTGACCCCGCCTTGTCTGTCCGCCCAGGATGTCGTATGGACACCGTTAACAAGAGTTGGCCTGGTTTGAGGTTACTTACATCTTTGTTGTAATATCGTCAATTCCGTTGTGATTTAATGTCACATTTCAATCTTCATTGTCTATTTTTGAGACACCCCTCCCGCCCCTGTCTTTATCATGAATTGAATCTCACGTGGGCTCCGGAAAAATGTTTGCAATCAATCTCAAAATGTCAAGCATGGTCAATGATGGTGTCACTGACAATGAAGGTATTTAAGCATTGTCATTGTTTCATGCGCTTTTTATTCAAAAGACTGGCCAATGAGAATTGTTTTATTTATAATTTGCAATTAATTGCAAATCTTTGCCTTATGGGCACAATAAATTGTCGGCAAGAATAGAAGGGAAAATATACACCCCCAAATTATCCAACTTGCAAGGCGCTTTGGGCACTCTCACACCACTCAGGACTCTGGCGAGAGGCTATTGAATTTTGTACTCGAAAGTTCAACGGATACCATTCAGGTCATTAGCTCATAAAGTACCCTTGTCGTAGACATAAAACGCAATAAGAAGTCTTAAATTGGAGGGAAATGTTTATTTTGCTATTTCCCCAAAGATGGATTAATATTTGCCATTGCCTTCAGCCAAGGAAACGGACATTCACACAGTGTATCCCGGATGGCATTTGGCATTTTTTTTTTTTTTTTTTTTGGGGGGGGGGGGGGTTGGGGTTAGCGGCAAAATCGCAAATTTCAGATTTTTAGTAAAATCGATCGGGCTCGAGGGGAGTGGTAGATAGGGATAGGCAGGCGTGACGACTTTCCCAGGTCCTTGTCCACCCCCCCCCCCAATCCCCCGAACATTTGGGGGGAAAGCTTGTTCGTCCCTCCGGGACCGCATCTGATAATAATGTCATCATATAGAGAATATCACTTTTCTCTCCTTACCAATTTATTCTGCACACAAAATGATCGCAACTTCGACGCCCATTTGTGGTAATTTTTCAACTCTGTCAACGAACTGTTGGTTTTGGATTCGGGGTGTCTCTCGTGATGAATTTGACGACTAACTCTTGATCAGATTTTTAATCAAAGTAATTGGGTTGCCTCTCGTAACAATTTGTTCATACTACCCATGGGTAACATTTCATTATGGCAGTTTCAGCATGTTCAGTGGCTTAACCAAAATGATGTTGCTCTAAAATGATGCGCTCCCGTCATCAGAGGTCGTGATTTTCCAGCAAAATTATCTTCGGAAAATTCAGTTACTGCAGTAAGTTACAATATCAACCTTAAAAAATTCGCTACGATTAAAATAAAGTTGCATTATTAAACGTCTTTGCAATTCAGGACCAAATCCTCCCTGGCTTCTCAGGGTGCTTGGCGTTTTACTGTGCCCTTTTCTTTCACTTTCAAAATATACAAATATCACCGATATAATATGGTTATGAATGAAAAATAACAATAGGCCTTTGGAGGCCTTAATTCTCAGCAGACAATATTATACAAATTCTTACAATCGTGATTTAGGGCAAGGACATTTTCCTTACACCTTCATCATGTTCATGTAATCCCAATCCGACTTTTTATTGAAACAAATTCCGTTATTGCCATGTCCTTCTTAATCATCATTGGCACAATTTTTGAAGGATTATCTTCTGTGTCCTCTGCCATGTCTACCTGTGTCTGTCTCTATCGTCTCTCTTTCTTTCTTTCTTTCTTTCTTTCTTTCTATCTCTCTCTTTCAGCCTCTTTTTATTATTATTATTTTTTTTTTATGCTCTCCATCCCTCTCTCTTTTTCAGTCTCTCTTTAGTGTCCATGGTCTGTGTCTATATCTCTCTCTCTCTCACTCTCTCTCTCTCTCTCCATCTCTCTCCATCACTCTCTCTCTCTCTTTCTCTCTCTCTCTCTCTCTCACTCTCCTCCATCACTATCTCTCTCTCTCTCTGTCTTTTCTCTCTCTCTCTCTCTCTCTCTCTCTCTTTCTCTCTCTCTCTCCTTCCATCTCTTTCCCCTACCTCCCTCTGTCACTTTTTGGTATTATCTCCTTCTCTCTCTCTCTCTTTACCCCTCTCTCTATATTTTAGCCGTGTCCTAATTTCATTCTTTTATTTGTATCTATACGTCATGGGATATTGACTGATTGTATTCATGTAATTTCGTTATTGCTTGAAATTAAAATCGTTGGGAATCCAAGGTTGTAAAGTAAATTACGCTGGCACAATTATTATTGGCGCGGTTTTTATTTCACGTTCAAAACAGACATTTTATTGAGTTTGTACCGTAATATCAGAATCGTGAGAATGTATGTAAATGATGTTCTGTCTATATGATAATGTCATTATGTGACAACGTTGGCATGTTTGATTTTGGCCAAATATAAATTGGATTTTGGTAAATGCCATTTTGATCGAGGGTATAATGTCTGCGTGCAACTGAGACACAGGTCCAAACAACAAGTACTAGTTTGCAATTCTCTCAAATCTATTTCATGAACTGAATATACCAATACCCAATCTATAATTGATTGTTCAAGGAAGAGTATATGCTTCTACTGATTCACGTCCCATCAGAGAGACTTGATAATTATTATTGTCTAAACAAAGGGCTTTAGGCCCCCCGAAAAAAAAAAGAAAAAGAAAAAAAAAGAGAGAGATTGAGAGAGAAGAAGAAGAAGAAGAAGAGAAACTTAATCGGCTGACAATGTTGTTGGGTATTACAATAAATTTATTTAAGAAATAAAAAATAAGAAATTTTGTGTGTTTTGTATCAACCATCTATTTTATTATTGTGGTATAAGAGTGGTTATAATATAGAAGAGACGTTTCGCATGGTCATATTTTCTGCTCTGTTAATGGAGCATATCCACACTATTTGTTCTTTTAACGGAGCCTGAATATCTATTGATCACCGTCAATGGACCATCAAATTGGCAATAATTGCAGAATTGACTTGATAATAATTAGTAAGGAATGCCATTTCACGTGGTTTTCAAACTTGTTAGTGGTGTCAGGTATACACCTACATTGTGCGTTGACCCTCCCCGCTCCCATTTAATATGCCCATTGTACGTCAAAATAAATTCTCTTGATTTATAAGGGTGGTTTCATGCAAGTGATTGCAAGGGCAGAGGTTCAAATTCACGCCTATTTTTAAGTTCGTCTCCGGACCATTGGTTTTTTATTCCCTTCATAGGCTAGACTTTTTTTCCATCGTACTAAGGTATTGGTATCCAAATAGCATTTTTCATTGTCATGAACAACAACTATGTAGGTAAATCTCTTCACGCAGCCGAGTATGACTTTTTAATCTGACCTTGTATTTTTTTTTTACTATGTTATAATTGACTATGAATTGGGTTGTTTAAAAAAGATAAATTGGGAATAGTACATTGCGAGTTGAAAAGTAGCTGTAAGATAAATGTACAGCGCTCGTGCAAGTTTGAATAATCAGGTTATTTTCTGAAATACTTTATCAAAATATCCGCAATTGTTAGATAGGTTTATTTACACGCATTAAGGAATTGTAAAATGAGTTCTGAGTACTTAATTTGCACCATTCCCCCTTGGCCTATTTTCGGTCAAATATATTAGTTTTCTGTCCTTATTTTTGTTTTTCTTTCTTCGTTTTTGGGAGTAAATCCGTTTCTCGTATCCGTGTCTAACGGTGTGTTATTGGTGTGATACAGCAAACTTGGTGAACGTCACGTACATGCATACCACCGTTTCTGGTTTGTTTATGCCGTAGTCACATCGGGGCATCGGACACCAATTCTGCAGAATAGAGAAAAGGTGTTTTGGGATACCTACCATGGACTACTGGACAACCACCATCATAATAACTATCCTCAAGATAACATCTTGCAGGACAATCACGACACTGAGGCAAGAACCCAGGGACAACTAGCCCCAATCCCCCGGGTCCCAGACAACCCTTTAACCTTTCAACCCTTTAGACCCGTATAAGAACGACTTCCCCTGGACAATCACCCCAGGACAACTACCACCAGAAATAGGGTTAGGGGTAGATTTTTGGCGGGGTAGTTGTCCGGGGGTAATTGTCTAGGAGGTAGTTTTCCTAGAAGTTCATTTAAACCTATAAGCCAAGTCAACTACCCTCTCACCCTAAACCTAATGGAGAACCCTAACCCAGGGATAGAGTCCCAGTGGTGTTGTTGTCTAGGGTAGTTGTCCAGGGATATTTGTCCTGGGTATAATTATGTTCCGGGGTAGATTTTTAGGGGTAGTTGTCCAGGGGAAAGTGTCCGAATACGTATGAAAAATATCATTACCAGCAATGGCAATGTGGCAATGGCGTGGTGGTGTAACAGGGGCGAGATATTATGGAAAGAAAAATAGAGATCAGAAGCCTGGGAAAACTTCGAGTAGAGGAGTTGAAGAAAAGTTGTGAATGGAAACCAAAGAATGGCTATATCTACAAACGATGTGGTGTTACTATGGTATGAGCTGTAAGGAAAGAATGTGGTGTCACAGGGGCGAATCTAGAATTCGAAAGGGGGGGGGGTTCAGACGAAATTTTCTTATGTGAAAATGTATGTTTAATACGTCTTTTTTAAACCCCTGCCTAAATCCATCGTCAAGGCTTTCAATGAAATGAAACAGGTTGTAGACTGTTAAAACCGAAAATTCCTTACTAATATTCATGAAGAAAACCTTTCTTCTCCGGCTTATGCTAAAGTGTAGCGTTGTGGCGCGGCGCGGCGCGTTGAAAAGTGGAAATAATCGACGAAAAAAAAATAAGGTGTCTTTAAAGCGTCCAACGAAAAAAGGAAAAGATTCTGGATCGATTTTAGTGAAATTTGTGGAAATGATTATCATTTTTCGGACTCGAGACTTTAGCTTAAGCCCTTGTGTGGGATTAGTGTGCATGTGTGTGTGTGTGTGTGTGTTTGTGTGTGTCAAAAATTGTGTGACTAATAGTTCCAAAACGATGAAAAGTTCGGTCGATCCTGTTTACGGCTATCGACAGCTATCGAAATTGGCAGCAATCAGAAATCGCGATGGGCTAGTCCTGGTCCACTCCTGGAGAGCGTTTCATGAAAGGACTTGCGTTTTATCCGACAAACTGTTATAAGCTACTGAAATGCTTGCATCTGATTGGCTGAAAGCAAATTTGTCGGATAAAATGTCTGACAAGTCCTTTGATGAAATGCCCCCCTGGTCCTGGTCCACGTTCACATTGTTTAAATTGCGAATTTCAATGAAATTTATCATGAAAGTATAAGGCAGTATAAAGCCTATGTAAGGTCACGGCTCTATTATGTCAAAATAAGACAATTCTAAACTTTTCTACCATTATTTTGCTAGTAAATTTACAACACTTGTTTTGGGTCCCAGATTCGAGTCCCAGCCATGGAATTAATTTCTTTCCGCAAGAAATTCATTTATATTGTGCTGCAATCGACCCAGGTACAGGTGAGGTAAATTACTGGAATTGTTTAGAAATCCTTAAATTGGCAACATATTATCAATAGGCCTACATATCGATTTCCGTGATAATTGCTATTTTAAAGCTATTTGACTCATTATCGACAATTGAGCCAATTTAATAACATAATTGAAATGATGTAGAAATAGAAGGGAAAATTCTGAGGAGGAGAAATATAAATTTGATCTCAAACAAGTCCTGTCCCGAATGAGCCAATTGCCAAGGAATATATGGTGCTAATTTGTTTCACGAAATTCCCAAACATACAAACATGCAGTACACACACACACACACACACACACACACACACACACACACACACAAACACAAACACACACAAACACACAGACACACACACACACACACACACCACGCCACACCACACAATACGTGCCAAACAATTCTGAATCTTTTCCTTTTTTTTAGGACGCTTTAAAGACACCTTATTTTTTTTTCGTCGATTATTTCAATTTTTCAACGCGCCGCGCCGCGCCGCGCCACAACGCTACACTTTAGCATAAGCCTCTTCTCCTTGGGTTTTAACGAACTTTTGGAATCACGAAGCCACCTAAAACCTTGGTACTACATATACTAATTTAACCGGTATTATTTTGACACCAGGCTAGTAACTGTGGTACCCATATGGTAACCCTTGCAGGGCCTCTTACCCATGAATATCATTATGAACAAAATGCATTAGATGTACTGAATAACAATTGAAATTTTAGATTGATTTACATCATATCAGAATCAAACGAATGCAAGCAAAGAAGGAATTGTATAATGTACCACCTCTCTAAAAATCGATCACATTTTTATATTCTTAAATATTCATCTAAGTTTTTTCACAAGCATTGTGTTTACAAAAATATTTCCAATGAAAAACAAAGTACAGATTTCGTATATCATTATTTGCGATGATAATTCCAAATTGTGGATTCGATTAAACTCTATCTTTGAATTGATTTTGTTTGATTTGATTTGATTGTAAGGCCTATTCTACTCATTCAGATGTTAGGTTTGTCAATTTTTGTATACTTATTTTTGAATTTATTTTTGGATACCAGATTGCCCTGTATATTGGATAAGCGCAATGCATCCCAATCAAGACTGAAATTGACTCCGTGGCTTGCATCAAAATGAGCAATTATTCGCCTTATTTGCCGAGCTGTGTCGTGAAGTTCTCGGCGGTTTCTTGCATGAGCTTTCCCCAATATCCCACTGTTATTCCATTTTTACCTGCATTTTATTTGACTTTTACATGTGGAACCTATGTTGTGCTCTTTGGCATCCACTACAACACTGCAATTTTAATGGGGTTCTAATACATTTCTGTTGCTAGCGTGTGCAAAATGCAGTGACGTTTTGGGGGACAAAGTAATGACAAGGCGAAATCAGGAACGTTTTCTTTCAAAAAGGTCCAGTTGATGTTTTTATATATTCCAATTTTTGAAGCCCAAATGGCATTGGGTCACATAACATTTATATAGCAGTGTGATTTTTGGGATGTTTTTTTTCATGCCAGCTCGATATTTTGTTTAAAATATAAGGGCCAATATCCATTGATTGACTGTCTGATTGGTTGAGCGATCGATTTATCAACAACCTGCAGCCCCAAATATGAAATGGATTAAGAAATTCTTTCTCTGGTTCTTCCAATTCTCTCTCTCTCTGCCCCCCCCTCCCCGCTGTCATCTGCTCCGCAGCCCCCCCCCCCCCATTACCTCTTCTCTTTTCCTTTCTCACCCTACCCACCTCTCTACTCCATCCTACATTATTGTTTGGGAAGTTCGGATCAGCTTATCTTACAATATGTCTTAAATAGCATTATGCCTCATCTTTTAAGATAACATCCTCTTGCACTTTCGATTGAAATTGGAAAATTTTACGTTTTATTTATTATCCTTTCGAGAGAGCGATAACTATATATTCAATCCCTAGTCTTCATACTCTTAACATTTTGCTCACGTGTGTTGCAAAATAAATGGGATCACACATTTTCCACCCCCCCCCGCATCATTATTTTGATGTATGCAAATTTGGAAAGTTTACTTTTATTGGCAGATTTTAAAGATTTATAGCCCTTCTTTGGGATAATTTTGTCCGACACACCCGCCCCTACCGGCCGTTCCAAATAGGCTAGTGACGCCCCTCATTGCTTTTTATAGGATATCACAAAAATCAGAAATTGAAAAGAAATTTATTCCACGTGAGATTGAATCGAAAGTCGCTCTCTATATTTCTCTTCCATTGCCAATTTCCGTCATGGTGTCTCAGAGGTACAAACAAATTTAGAAAATAGATTGGAAAACGAAGCAATGGGCTTGATTTATATTTTTCTATCAAATTTAATGCTCGTGCTGGGAATGAGAATTTCATGTATTCTAAAATGTCTAATTTCTTCTCCTCAGGATCTCGATAAAACAATTCAACGTTAGTTTTGACTTGCAGAAGCACGATGCCTTATCTTTAGTTTGATTTAGAAACGGTCTAGCAAAAAAAGCCCCCCGTCCTTAACGATATACAGAGGTTTAATTATATATATTAAAAAACAACAAAAATCAGCTATTTTAACACCGACTGAGTAAAATAGTAAAGTAAGCAAATTTCACATCCATAATTCAGAAGCTTAGAAATGAAATTGCTTACTTTACGTATAATTATTGTACTCCCAAATTATCATTTAAGCCTACGCTTATTACCTTACTGTGACTACAATATAAAATCACATAACGCAGTTAATTTTTATGGTGACTCATTCTATTGAAGTTATATATAAGAATGTTTGTTAAGTTATTGAATCGGTGGTATTGAATCGGCGTTTAGCAAGGTCATTTAACAAAAGAGCAATCACACGAACAAAATATTTTCTTGCCTCTTCAGAAAGTTTGGACAATTATTGTCGAAATAAAAAAAAGGAGAAAAAAAAAATCACGTCGCGACTTTTTATCAACACTCGGCAAGCGCTCAGTCACCTTTCAAATAAAATTAGGCCATGAAATAATTGAACACATTTGCTTCAAGAACGTGTTATTCTTTTCCTTGACACGCTGTTTGCATAGTGAGCAAGTGTTGAATGAATGATTGGGTATTTTGTTTTCTTTTTATTTCTATTTGGATATTAAGAAATCAGAGGTTGACAAAAGTCTTTATTCGGACACAGACACGCCAGTTGCTCAAAGTTTCTGTAAAGGGGCTGTCCCACTGGAGGCGATCGTTGTTGCGAGAACTGGCGATCTTGCTGTTGTGAGTGTGGTAGCAAGTTGTTGTTGTTGCCTAGCTTAGATAGAGTCGTATGTAGGTTTATAATCGCCTTTTTTAAGATTAGCTCCTTATAATTATGAAATTATCAGGTTGTCGCCACAACGATCGCCGCCTGTGGGACAGGCCCTTTACGGTTGTTTTTGTCCTATGTCCCGTTTTGGTCCTAGGACATGCATCGCTGTTGAGTTTTGGTCGGTATCTGCTTGATACATATTTGCATATATGTAAACAGATCAGATTTCGTATAGTCCTAATGAAATGACAACCAAATCACAAACAAGATGGATAAACAATGGGAACAAAATGAAGTAATATAAACTAAATGAGAACTAGTTTAAGAAAACATTATAAGGGCTATTCCACGGTTACTCACGTTACATTTGGAGACACCTTGACTCATACTTGGAGCTGTAACTCCATTATTATTGATAGGAAGTAAACATCTTTTTATCAAACAAAGTCACAGTCTGACTATCCTTTGTATAAAGAACAAAACTGTAGAAATTTTATTATGCTCCTGGCAAATATTTAAATGTGTCTGGTTTACTCACGTAACGAGTGATGTTGGACATGCATAAAGAAAGTCGAATCAAGTGAAAAGTGTCCTCATCAAGGTTTTATGGAAGGTTGATTTATATCCTTTCAAGAAAGTAATATAGGGAGCAAATTTGTATATATTAAAAAATAAGAACACATGGTTTCATAGGGGTGCAGATGATGGTTACTCCGTTACGGTTACTCACGTTACTTTTGTCCATGTTGGTCAACAACATAAAAGTCACTAAATTCACATAATGTGTGTGGGATGGCTTTTCTTCTTTTACCTCCCTGCTTTTTGATGGCACGTGGTATACATGTAATGCTAACTTTAAACCCGTACACCTGCTAAGGGGCAGAAAAGTGGCCCATTTCGCATGTTTGTCTTTATTGAGGACTAATAGGGCACCTAAACTATGATGAAAATGTGAAACATATTTATTTGAAGAGTATAAAAACATATAAATTTGAAATTGGTGATTATGTGAGAATTTTATAACAAAAATACGCAAAATGGCAAAATTGTGCAAAATACCGCTAAATTATGCCACATTCGGGACTACGCGGACATTTTGAAATTCATGGCTTATGACGCAAAATATTTAAAAACTAAATGAGATAACAAAAGTTTATTTTAGGTTCCTATTATATCATTCTACAAGATTTTTATCAATAATGAGATAGCTAAATATGTTTTGATATTGAAAATAGTTTAATAATTCTATAATTTTTGAAAATATGACTTTTTCGATGATAAAATTTCATCTTGAAAACGTCAAATGTCCTCAAAATTTCGAAAAAAAAACTCGTCAATACTATTGAAATATCAAAATTCAATATTATGAAATAATATGATTATTAATTCAATATATGAATAAAATCATATTTTTGCTGAATATTTCAAAATTATGGGCTCTAGAATGCCCCAAAAAACTAATAAAAAAAAACCACTCAGCACGTTCACGGGTTTAAGGCATTTCCAATTATTGTTCGAACACGTCTTTAAAGTTTGGTTTATCTAAATCTTGAGACTTACGAATGCACTCTCGCATTGTGAATACTTCTATTATTTGTTGTGTGATTGTATGAGCTGATATTTTTGATGAAAAAAGAGTCCACATCAAAGAGGTGTACCCTCATTTTGCTTTTATTAAACAAAAATAACTTCACAACTCACCATGAGACTTAAAACTTGACATTCCCACAGAAAACTTCATAATTTTTACTGGTTATCCGTTAATGATGGTTACTCACGTTACCACGGTACTCACGTTACAGTTTTCTATATAATTTTTATTAAAATGGGTTTTTTTTTTATGAATTTTGATCAGTCATCACCGTGTCAAATATTGTTTGAAGGAAGAAGAATTTAAAGTCCCACCAATTACCTGTGAAGATTTTCTCTCAGAAAACAAAGTCAGTTTTTTGGTTACTACGTGCTCATCTTGAGGTAAATGCTGAGGCGGTTACAATATTTCTTTTTGGAATGAGTACTACAATTTCTTGAAAAAGCGTTGTGTATTTTAAGTAATTGATCTTCTAACTTCAGAAATATATAAAGTGGTAGATGTTGCAATAACAAAATGGTCAATAAGGCAGATTTCATTTTTTACTATTTTTCTTGTATTTTGGTGCAGAATGGAGAGCAGCACACTTTCGACCATTTTTTTCCAAAGTATTGAAAAAAACTTTAATTTTTTGTTCCTGAAACATATCATGTATGAGGACTAAAAGTATTTAAAAATTCAAAAAAATATTGAATTTGAATTTTTAAGCTCATGTCCACCAACCTATGGAATTGCCCATAAGGTCTTTAGAAAAAGATCGTAGAAATGGCGTCAGTTGGTTATTTGAAGATTGGTACAAAACGAACATTGCAAAATTTAATACAAGTAATAAAATGTACAAGGCATAAAAATGTCCCTCAAGGAATGATAGAAGTAGGCCTAATGAAAATTATGCTGACTACCAAATCACAACAAGATGTATATATTAAACAGTTGGGGACAATATATAAATTTATTTTAAAAAACAAATATAAGATCATCAGAAAAAGATCAAAGAAGAGGCGTAAGTTGGTTATTTGGAAATTGGTACAAAATAAACATTTAACATAGAAGGAAAGAAATGTGCCAGGCATAAAATGTAGAATGTGAGAAGCTCATTTGATATCGCTCAGACCATGTAAAGACTTTCATCCAAGCTGTTTCAATAATGGTTTTATAATGGCTTCAATCGACGCGTTTTCTATCCCTCAACATTACATTTGTTTGTGCACACAGACAGCAGCCCCGATCAGCTGGATTTGAGGGCTTGGCGAAAGGTCTAAATTTGGGAGGGCTGCTTAGGATAGCTTTTTTTTCTGCCGCCCCCTTCACAACGTACACACTGCAAAAACGTTTTTGTTATTTAAAATGGGGTTGAATCAACACCACTAGTGTTAATATAGGACAACACAACCATGAGAGTTGTCCTAACACCAGTGGTGTTAATGTAGCGCAAATTTAACACCGCCATTTTTGCAGTGCACCCCAGCCTTTGTCGATACCCATTTCTTATTTTGTTTCAGTGATTTCATTTAAATTTGCTTTGATTTTTCACATACCGAATTAAAATACTTTTATTGTTTATCGTTTTGATTATTTCCGGGGATTTTCCAGTAGTTGTTATATGACTTTTTTGTTGTTTTATGTGTGCCATGGGGTCCATAAGTCATAAACGAAGAAACAAAACAATTTGTTAATTTTTATAGTTCTTTCCTCAAATGAGAGACCTGACAGTTATCTCCCCCCCCCAAAAAAAAAAAAAAAAAAAAAAAAAAAATAAATAAATAATAAATAAAAAAATAAAAAAATAATACATTAAAAAAAACCCCAAATAATAATAATACAAACGCACTGTTAAAGCGCCTCTAAAAACAAACGAATATGAAATCATTTAACGACAAAACGCAGCATCAAGAAACTTTTGGCAAGACACCAACTCATTCTCCATTACCATGGTTACAGCGGGCTTTACATTATGGAATCATAAAAACGCTTCATCACCTGAAAATGTCTAAATATGGAAGAGGAGACTCTTGTGAGGAGAGCTGCTAAGTGGAGGAAGATCATCTTAAAACCTCATCAAATCGATCTCCATTCATTGTCGGCAGACGACTGACAGACAGCTGGTTTTCGCGCCATTTATTATCAGTCGCCATCCTCTCAAATATTTGTTTCGTCCGCCAAGAAACAGGACCTCATCATCTTTCGTCTTTCACGGGCAAATATAATATAAGCGATTTCACGGATCTAGACCCTTATAAAGATGTTCTTTGATGTAATAGTCATGGGTATAGACACAGCTAGATGGGGAAATTTGAAGAACAGATTATGATACTTTATGAAAGGTATTTTGAATCACAGAGTGAAGAGCTTCCATCTTCTCTCGATTGATAATGGCTCTATTGATTGCCTATGTTAATCAAGCAATTATTACATTATAAACTATGATTAAAAATAATTAAAATTGAAGAACAATTTGTTTTATCCTTCAAGAAAGGTATTTCGAACCACAGAGTGACGAGCCTCCATTTTAATGTCTATTGATAATGGTTCTTTTGATTGTCTAGGCTTATACTAATCAAGTAAATTACACTATAAACTATGATTACGAAATTTTACCAATTTGAATTGCCCTCTTTATATTATCGGCCTGCCTCCAGAAGTTGTAAGCTATTTAGGGTGACGATTTATAAAGTGGATATCATTTTAATTTAATTGTGAAATAGATTAATGTAACCTTTAACCCCTTTAATGTTTAGTTGTCCCCAACGTTTTAACGCCTTGTGCGAACTTAGTATATGTTTGATATCATATTGTTTGGTATGTGATTATATCAAAATTCGAACATTGTCGAATCTGTGTATTGTTGAAGTTGTTTTTTAGAAAGCTACATTTTATTTCCTGATTTTGAGCCAACTTTCCATCCCTAAAGATCTCCAAAGATCCGAAAACAAGATGCAAAGACAGACGTTTCTCATCAGGAAAGTTTCGAAGCTCGGGTTATCCGATCCCACTCCACAAGTTGTACAACTTTGACCTGATTTGACCTTTTGGTGTCACGTGTCTTTACGGGTCATGGGGTCAAGTTGAAAAACGATATCGCGCTGCAAAGTAAAGAACGTAAGACAAATATTGCTCGTTTGGGATTACAGCTTCTGAGACTGCTTCTCCAAGTTGGTATTTTCCCGTTGACAACATGTGTCCTTCCCGAACGCAATTGTTTTGTAATTTCAAAATACACTGTATACATTTTTGTTTCTAAATATTTCGAGTGCACCGATTCTAGGTCATGATCAAAGTTGCTAGTTTTACTTGTAAATATTTACATGACTGTATTTTTTATGACGGTATCTCACTTTGCCATGAGACGGATTTGAGACGGTTTTAAACTAATCGCTGAGACGTCTGGGAGATGTCTCGAGAGTCTCTGCGACGTCCCATGAGTCGCGGGAAAATCGTTCATATCTATGAGATTTTTTTTTTTTTTTTTTTTTTTTTTTTTTTTTTGTCGTTTCGGATATTTATCTGAGATGTCTTAGAGTCTCGGAGACGTCTCCTCGAAATTAGATACCACCTTTAATCGCTTCATTCAATGCATTGTTAAAGACGGGAATTTCGGTACCAGACGATGACATTTTTCCGGTTTTTAATCAAACGCCTGTACGATGAAGACTGTGCAATCGAGATGATGGGTGCTTGAAGATCAGCGTTTCATCGGGTATTCGTCGTCGCTTTTTAATACGCCGCCTACCAAACCTACGACGACGATTTGCACAAGTTATGAAGGAGAATGCCCTCGATGACGCATCAAGAGGGAGATTGAGATGGAGAGAGAAAGGGAGATAGATAAAATCGAGAAAGAATCCCTGCTGAAAAACAACAACAACACAGATATCCACAGTGGGAACACAATGTGACCACACTGTGACACAGTGTGTCACATTGTTGCTGTACTTTTTCCACGGTACGACACTCGTGAAAATGTGCCAAATCCACACAGGTGGTCACATTGTGAAGGACTTGGACACTGTGTTCACAGAGTTGACTGTGTGGATTTGGCCATTTTCCAGTGTTTCTATAGTGTGGACACATTTGATTGTCTCTGTTTTTCCGGCATGGGTAGGAATGGTTGGGATAGAAGGGGGCAGGGCAATTGAGGCTGCCAAAAGATTTTCAACAACCGATGAATTTTTAAACACCATGTGGGACCCCCTGTTACTGTGGTTACGAACTGTCGTGCTAGTGCGATAAGTTATCTTTTGAAGTCCATTTTTGGACATCCACGGCGTTCGTAAATGAATTTAGTTCTCTATACATTGTGTGTAACTTCAAGCCTCCTTCATTCCCTTCAACTTTTCAGCAATGTGTATTATTTTCATTTTCTGCATCAAAACATTCCTGCAATATTTTAGACAATAATTTCCTTGATTACTTGTCATTCCTTCCCATATCTCTCTCCTCACTGAGCCCCCCCCCCTGCGTTCCGTTATTTTTGTTTCCAATTTTCCCCTCCTACAATTCAATAGATACCTCCTAAGCTTTTCTCCGGCCCAACACCCACCCCTCCCTGCCGCCCGTACTTCAAAACCTCTTGCACATTTTCCCTTCGTACTACCACCCCCCCCCCTTCCCCCTTGTTCGCGCCCTATCCCCTCAGTTATGCCGTTTTTCCATTTTACGATTTGCTGGGCACGTTCGCTTAATGTAAGCATACGCCATGCTTTTCTGTTTGCGCACTCCATTCAAGGGTGTAAAAAGCAAGGCTTGTACATACTTTCTTACTTTATGAAGATAAAAAGAGGCCCCAATTTAGACCCTTACAGATTAGGCTTGAGTACCAGCCGTCCTGAAATTGCACTTCACTTAAATAATAATTCCTTTCAAAAATGAAAGCAGCTCCCAGATACTACTGGTTTTGTATACATTGTCATCTTATTTATATCTCGATTATTTACTGTGAAGGATTAAACATGCACTTCATAATATTTGTTAATATTTATCGAAATTTCAAACGTCATTCATCTAATCATCAAAACCGAACTTGAATGAGATTGACGATAAGGTTAGACCCGTCAAATTTCGCCTCGGCGATTAGGTTTTATTACCAGGCGTTAGGCCGGAACGCTATTTACAAAGATCCGTGGAATCGGGGGATTCGGCGCGGATTGACGTGATACAAAGCTCCCCATCCGACTTCATTTATGAAACTCTTCGTCTGGAGAGCAAGGATTGAAGTAAATAGGAGAAAAATGCATCACCTGCTCTCGAAAAGTGCAGTTTAATTGACTTTTTGACATGCATATGCTTCTTATAGTTGCTGCTTGGCGGCAGGCTGCTAGAAATGGAACATTTCAAATTGGCAGATTCGACCATGACAGAATCCTTGGAAGGTGACATTCAACAAGATGATGAGATATTATAGGTAACAATAATTTATGGAAGTCGAATATTACTAGGGTGTCTCAAACAACTAGGGCCTACTCCCGGGGGGGGGGGGGGGGGGCATTTCATCAAAGGACTTGTCAGACATTTTTTCCGACAAGTTTGCTCACAGCCAATCACATGCAAGCATTTCCGTAACTTATAACAGTTTGTCGGATAAAACGTCCGACGAGTCCTTTCATGAAACGCTCTCCCGGTGGCGCGAAATACGCAAAAATATCCGCATCGCCAATGTTTGCACTTTTGCATTAGTTGTTTAGTTTACAGGCACATCGGCTACAGCTCGTTGTTCCAAAAGTTCGTCAGAACATGCACATTTCCTGTACTTGGATGTTCGTTTGTCCGAAAATAAAATGAGGTTCGTTCGTCCGAACATTATTTTGATGCACGTTCGGAGGTTCATCCGAAAATGAAATCGGGTTCGTCTGTTCGAAAATAAAATCGGTTTAGTTTATTCCAAAAGTTCGTTTGTCCGAAGGTTCATTCGTCCGAATATGAAATTCCAAAATTGTGGAGAATCAACCCTATTTCACTTCCGGATGAGCCAACCGACGGACAAATGAACCTTTGGATAATTGAACCTTGGGAACAACGAGCTGCACTCACACACCAAGTCTGAATACGTAGACCATAGTTTTAACACGCATGATTTCATGTAGGTACGTTCAATAAATCATTTCTATTTTTCAGGAGCGAAGTATCTGTTGAATTTATGGATTGGGCAAAGCACAGTGACGTCACACAAGCTTTATTACACACGTGACATGCTGCAGATTGTCACATGACAATGATATTTTGATATTGGGGTTTCCCATTCCCAAAATTGTTTATTTTGTAGAAATTACGTATTGGTATACAACTTCCAATTTTTGTTCAAACTTAAAAAAACTAAAAAAAAACTACGACCGTTGGTTTTAACATCAATGTTAAAATGTTTAGCATCAACAAGATTGCACAACTCAAAGTTTTGTTACATTTTCGAGGCCAATATCGGGAAACTGGAACTGTGTCATACTATTTTGTTTATACCAATCGCAAATAAGTTGCCAAGATAAAGGTAGAGGAAAATGGTACACTCAGAGAAAATGAATTTCACTAATTCTTTGTAATTCATGTAACAGCATTAAAAAAAAAAGGAAGGTATCCTACTGATATTCTCGAATTCTACTCGGCCGTTTCCATCACGGGTGAGAAGTAAAACAGTGGTCGTAAATGAGTAAATAATGTAGGAAGACAGACCATCCATCATGACATCTTAACCCTCGCCCTACCACCAACTCAGCCCCTGTTGTGTACTTTTGTGTACTTATTTCGGTTCGGGAGTGAAGGTACTTGCGCGTTGTTTGGCAACTTGCGATAACTGGATGTGCTCGTGATGTTGCTATGGTTACCTGATGAACATTTTGACGTTGTGATAGTAAGATCACGCCATTAATCAATGCTTAGGTGGTAACTGAAGAATGGTTTGTTTTACATGTCCACCGTCATGGTCGATTTCTAGAAACGAAAACGTGAGTCATGCCCGCCACTTTTTTGTGTTTGAATTAGCTCAACAATTTTTTTTGCCCCCCCCCCCCTCTTCTCTCTCTCTCCTCCTGCCCACAACGTCGAGTCCTGTCCTCATACCATATTTTGCTGTTTATCTCCTTTTGTTTCACATTTTCAACCCCTCTGCCCTTCCCCTCTCTCAACGATAATCCGTATTTTTATGGTGCCATATTTCTGTATTAATACTCGTTGTGCAATCACCAATATTTAATTTTTAAACATCTTTTCTACCCGAACTGTTTGTTGCTTTTTTCCCCCTCTCTCTTTTTTTTTTTTTTTTTTTTTTTTTTTTTTTGGGGGGGGGGGGTTCAGCTTATTTATGTTTGCAATTATCTCTTGCCCGTCCCATTTATTGAATTTCCAATTATATTTGCTCTTTCTAACGACCATACGAAGGGTTTTTAATTACTTTACTTTTAGTCATCTTTACTCATCATGTCTCGCTCTTAGGTCTGGCCTGAGTTTGTCTTTCATTTCGCCAAGTGTTGTCCAAGGATATTGGATTATTAGGTGGTCTATATTAGAAGAAGAGTTAGACAACCGTTGAAGGAGGGTTATTCGTCGTGACCAAAACGATTCTTGCTTGCTCAGGGGAGACG
>CALNVZ010003426.1:48748750-48764706 GCA_940671915.1 Paracentrotus lividus
ACGACCTCCGCGTGGCGGAACGGATGGGAGAGCACCCCGCCCTCCGAATAAGAATTCAGGATGATGAAAAGGCATCGAAAGAGGGACAAACAGAAATTGGATAAATAAATGAAAACGAGGAAAAAAATGGCAGATGATAATATAATGAGTCTAATTATCAAAAGTGAAGCATAACCATAACCACAATGTTCATAATCGGGGGGGGGGAGTTGAAGGTCGGCTTACCCCCTGGATGTGTATGGCTGAGGAACGAGAAGAATTTTTGCGAAAACCCCGATCGATCCCAAGAACCAATTTGCTAAGGAAGCGGAGATCCAAAGACGAACCCTCATCGCATGACGCCTTAGAGAGAGCATCATATGCGAGTCCTCTCTAAGTTACACTTCACCTGCTTGTGTTCCTATATGCTCTTACGCAAAACTTCGACGGCTTGGGGGCTAAATCTCTAGGGGATTCTATATCTTGGTGATGTCTCATAATTGCTATCTGGGAATGATTTTAGTATTGGGGGATATGCTTTATTAAACAGGCTCAATTAGTTGTGGCAATCATGCTATCAATGCATGTTCCTGCGAATTCTTCAATGCAAAATTGTTTAAGATTTTTCATGATTAGTTTTGAGGAAACTATAAAGTGAGATGGATTTAAGCATTTTTAAGGTGCGAGAACAAATGATATAATGGCCAACTTACTTCAACATATGTTTATAATATGCGTGTAATGGAGATTATATAAGACTCCGTAATTTTAGTGATATAGGTCCTATAATATCTCTAAACGTTTGGCGTGATAGAGAAGTATCAGAACAGACACATCTGCAGAGCCTACAATCTTTATTATGTGTATATACTTATATCTATATGGTTTAAATGGGTATCTAAACAAATACTAAGCTATAAATACATCTGAAGATCACAGACTAGGTAATGTATTAATTTGTTAAAGACATATGATGACGAGGGATGGAGAGAGAGAAAATCCTTTAAATCTCATACTGCCGCATGCATAATCCTTCATATGAGCCTAACATTGCAAGCAAGCAAAGTCCCATATTGAATCAATTTGCGTTCCCGCGGTTCCATGTTAATGATTATTGAAAAAAGGAAATCCAACTATCGAACAGTAATAGCCAAAATTTACAACAAATTTTCCCCGAAAGCGTATTTTAGTATACTATACCGGAAGATTCATTCAGATGCATCAAGAGATTAATCTCTATATAAATCTAGTGATACATTCGGCGATCGGTCAGTGCCATTCCCGCTATTTTCGCATCACGCGAAACAGAAAGTGTGGACTCCATAATGAATAATATTAAATGAAATAAGATAGAATTGTTTATTTCGGTCAATTATTAATTGATGTATAAGGGAATTTGGTAATTGAATTTGTGGAGGTTATGCAACAAGTCAAAGCGGTCGAGCCCTACGACGAACTGTCTGTCAGTTCCAAGTAATATAATGCAAATGGAAACCCTGAAAATTAACTTCACAAGGAAAATTTACTGCGCTTACGCAGTAAGCTTAGTGACAGGATGACGGAATAACGATTAGTTTCTTTACATATACTCATTTAATTACATACAGTGTAGTCTCCGAGGTACGCTTTAGTAGATTATTGATATTCAGATCACAATATCCAATCGGGCAACGCAAAAATTGACAATGACCTATTGATGAAATGTCAGGCGATTCCTGTCGATATAAAGGTTTGCAATTGATTAGACGCGGACGGCTTTTTAACTGGAATTACAACTTCCTTTAATATTGGGGGGGGGGGGCGGCTGGTGACTCTATCAGCAACCTTACCTTCAAAGGCAAGATGCTCATTGTCATAAATGATGTTCCAACCTGATTCGAAACTCGTGTTAGATTCTCCTCATTTTCTGAAAAGGTGTTTTCAATGGGATAGCATGAAGAAATAACTTGTATTCAGTGATCGCTCTGGTAGAATGCTTATATTTTATGTTATTTGTGTGAAAGGTATAATCGCACAATATAAAGGTGGTAGTTTGGAAGAGTATTTCATAAAATCATGATGAAAGGACGAGAATATCTAGCTGGGAAATAGCATATCATTCGGCAGATCTATTTAGCAGAAAGGAGGGACTTAACCTATAGCATTCTGTATTATCTTTTTAGCGATCAAGTATTATCTACCAGTGCAGTCTGCGATATTCCATCGTAGCCTCAAGTTTAGCAGTTAGTCAACTATCAAATTCACTAATAGAATGATCTAATTAATAATCGGATTAGATGAATGCAACCTGAAAGCTGATTTTTGTTGACATTATTGCATGGTAAAAATTTCGCTACTAAATAAGACGGTATCAGAGTAAAATAGTAAGTACTAGTTGAAAAAGTTAAATTCTTATGAAATCCGTGGATTAAAGAGAGAAATATATAGCGTGGAATTACTATCATCATTCGCAGGAATATTATTTAGAGAGAGGGGGGGGGAGGGGGGTCCAAGTAATATCATACAAGGAAGTCCGTGTGGATATTCATTAGCCTCAAAAGTTTTAACAGTTTATCAACTTAAATTCTCACTATAATGTAGCTAAATAATTGTTAAAAGCGCATAATTAAATCGTGATAATGATGTACTCTTGAAAACCTTTGTTTTTTTTTTTTTTTTTTTTTTGTTGTTTGTTCGACATTAATTAGACATGGGTAAAAAAAAACCTTTCGGGCTACACCGATAAAGACAGCTCATGTAAATAGCCCGCCCCCCCCCGCCGTATCCAGATTCGCCTCACCTGGGTCGAGTGTGAGCGTGATGAAGGACAACTACCCCTGGACAAATACCCAGGCAACACTACCCGCAAATAGGTCTAGGGTTACGATTTAAGGCAGGGAGAGTTTGTACCGAGGTCAATTGTTCACAGGGGGTGTTTGTCCTAGAACTTCGAAATGTGGCTGGTGTAAATTATTGAATTACAAAGTAAACTAGTGACGTAGTAGGGGACTGAATCACTGTACCTTGTGACACACACATCTGGTAGAAGTATCCAATTTAGCAAGAAACACTATCCGCTTAAAAAGTTCATGGCATCTTATTCTTGCATATAGGTTTATAGGCTATAATGTCAAACGTCTACATACTGCAGAACTAGCTTTAGAAAAAGTAATTAAACTCGATTCGCCTCAATATATATGATTAACACCTCTAAAACTGAAGTGCAAATTTATGGGTCTCGTATAATGACTCATGCACTTAAGTGCTAAAAATCGGCACCCTGAAAGTGTGTTAGCACTTACCCAAGTGCTTATTTATTACAAAAATGTCCATGGTCGGTATGGGATTTCGAACCGGGTTCACCTTGACATGGCAAAGTAAACGCTGAGTTACCAATGAGACCAACGGAGATCTCGGCTACTGGATTTAATTATGACAGCATATAGTGACTGATTATGGCAATTTAAGAAGTTCCATCACATGCAACAATAAAATTCTGCTGCAACCGTAGACGATGTGAATTGGTCAACGTGCTGTCAGCGGCTCCCCAATATCAGGGACAGTCGAATCCAACGAAACGGCGGCCGGTTCGCCCAATTTTTGCGAAAGTCAGCACGTAAGTGCTAGAAACAGACTAGGTCAATAACGCATGATGCAGCACAGCAAGCACTAAAAATGCTGATTTCAGCACTTGAAGAGAAAAACACCACTCATATAGATACAGGGTACGCATAGCTAGATCAAGCACACCCATACACAACAAACCTTACGAATAGCGCCTGAACAGCCTTCTTCTTTCGCCAATATGAGTTCTACCAATAGTTGTTCATTTGAGATTCTCCTCGCGCGCGCGCGCAAACTCGCCATAAGACTGTTACATTAATTCAAACGTGAATTTCAATATAATTCCATACTAATTATCTAACGAAACGAACAGTGAAAAAAATAAAATATATACATGAAATATGACCACATAATCTCGAGCCAGAATTATTCCTGTAGGCCTATTTTATTATCATAACCATGATAACTGCAGTATAATAAAATTGATCATAATTTTGTGATGTGTACAGAGATATCAATCCCTTCCCCTCCGCTCGCTTTCATAATCTATTTTTGCAATTTCAGATATTGTGCTGGAGCCAACTTTCAAATATCTCAAACAAAACTTTCAAATATCTTTCAATGACAAATTCTCGCATGGCCTGGCCCTACTGAGACATTTACGAAGTGTCAAACACAAATGATATATAGCACACACTGTTTCAAATATTCACAATTTTGTAAAGATATCAGTCGAGAATATCATCCCCCAATTACTTTCTTGTGAGAAAATTCCATTTCCAGATGTTTACATGTCACGGAAAATTACTTTCCACTGTTTTATGGAAATAAACAGTGCTCTTATATTTTCGGCAGAGCAATAAATGTGATAACAATTCCAGGCTGAGGAAGCTTTCAAGTTCTTTGTTATGGATCGCATGCTGTTGGTATCACTTCAGATATTCGATGCGCTCTTTAGACATTTCGTTTATGTTTGGACTTTTTTAAACATTTGACAGGAGAAAATTTTCACACCCCTCCCCCTCTCCCTTCTTCTAAACTTCTCTTTCTTCCCTCCACCCCACCCTCTCTCTCTCTCTCTCTCTCTCTTTCTGTTTCTCGATGTATGATGCCTATCGTTCGAAATGTGTATTTTGTTGTTGTTCTTTTGTTTTTGTTTGTTTGATTTAACTTTATGGATGTGAAACCACCCCTCTCTTTTATGCCGTCTTCTTCAAACACAAACGGGTAAAGCTGATGTCTTATTAAGGCCTATAGCCTACTGGATGATAAATCAAATTTCAATCAAAATTGTCTTCCACACCCTTCATGTTATTTGCAATGGCAGGTTACTCTTTTTTCTTTTTCTTTTTTTTTTACTTTCGATCAATTAAGGGCGAAGATGATTCATGGTACTTCAGCTATGAAACTAATATAAAATTTTACGACAAATTTCTTTATCTTTATAATACTAGTATACTAGTAATCGCTGACACCGTCTAGTCTATGGTCACAGACTCCACGTCGACACTTTTTTTTTTAATTTCTTGCTTAAAGTCAGATTTTTGGGGGGATAGCCTAAAGTTCGTTAGTCTTCGGCAGTGTACATCTAATATGAGGAAGTCTTTTAACCTTCAAATTTAGATTCTTTTTCAGGCGTTCATACACTGTTAAAACGCTCTGTAAAAAAAAAAAAAAAAAACTACACAACTTGTTTAAAACTTTACACAACCGCTGTTTACTTTATAGGAAGCATCCAACTCTAGTCATTAAACAACACCTGTTGTGTAAAGTTTAATTAACTGTTGTTTTAGAATCTTACACAACGTTTTTTAAACCACACTATAAACTACACAGCGTTTTTAACAGTGTACTGGTAAGGGCAGAGCCGGGCGCAGGGGTCTCTGCCAAAATCACATTCAGTAGTTCAGTGGTGTGATTTACACAGCCTTTAAAGGTAAAGTGTAGCTGTTTTTTTGTTTTTTTGTTGTTTTTTTTTTGTCACGATTTTGAATCATTTGGAAGAACTTCTGTCTCAAGATTGGGAATGGTTGATTATATGCCCCTAAGTATTTTTGTATGCTGAAAAGTAATGTTTTAGAATCAACAGAATAATACTCACACAAGAAAAAAAAATCAATTCTGCTGAGAGTCACATGTACTCCACACAGTAATGGATACGTCATGGGACTATACACATTTCCGCTGTTTTCTTGTTACAATATATGATTAGGAAGGCGTTTGAAGAACAATCCTTGGCAGTAAATAACATGACATTAATTTGAAAAGCTTTCGATATTTTGTACCCGCACCTTTCCGCACTCCAAGAATTTCCCTTTAAAGTATGACTCATATTTCTCCCGTAATGTTATTATTGTCACGCCGGGAATTATTAGACAATCGGCTGGTCGCCACGGGATCAAAGGTCATCACCTTTGACATCGACCGTCTTATTTCATTTCTGGGTCTAGTTTGAAGTCAAGGCACTGATTAGTTTGGATTGAGCCGTCTATCGTTTATTCCATTACTTTCTGTATCAACGTTTCCTTATCAAGCACAACAAATCAAAATCATATTCAAAATTAAAAACTTATTCGCATTTGTGATGATATCTGGAGAGTTGACAAACTAACTCTGCGTTATCCTTTCATAAATTTGATAAATTTAGTTGCCTGGAATCTTTTCCATTTTTTTTTCAAGGGGAAATCGCGCTGAAATCCAGTGATGATGGATGAATTTTTTTTTTCTTTGAAGAACGTCAGGAAATTCTAGTAATTGCAAAGCTGGCAAAATAAATCACATACACAGAGACCCCCTCTTACACACACGAACACCAATGCAGTTCGCCATGAGCAGATGAGAATGTTATGTCATGGGGAATTTTAGAAATTACATTATATCAATAACGTCAGTTTTTATTAAAATAGTTACATCGACATTAATCATATAATTTGTTTAGGGCCTATACTGCGTTGAGATCATTAATTTTAAACTCCGAGTAGGCTATACATGGTATAGGTCTAAATCAAGTCATTGCTGAAACCACGAATTTTCAACTTTTTTTCTTCTTATCATCTGTCATCTCATTCTATATTTATCTCTCTACCCCCCCCCCCCCGCCATCTCTCCTTCTCTTTCTTCATATTTCTGTCTTCATGGTCTTGCTCTCTTTCTCTCTTTCCATATTATTCTTTTCACACTTTGATTTTGATCAATGCTGTTTTCCTAATTTGATCGGAAAGGTGCCAGAAAAATCTGTCCTCACTAACCAGATGTTGGCGTGTCGGGCAAATATTTTGGCGAAATCCTTAGGAAAATACGAATTATGTCCAAACATTGTTGGCTTACAAGACCGAGGTATGCTTGGGCCGAAGGGTTTGTTTGCATTCATTTGAATTGGAATGACACAGCCCGATTTACCTGTGGTCTGGCCTCTTGGTGGCGAAGTCAGGTGGTGTAAGGGGGGCTATAACCGCCCCAACCCCATCACTACCAAGTATCCTCATCATCATCATCACCACCACCACCATCAATATCATCATCATCATTATCATCACCGTCATCATCATTATCATTGTCATTGTCATAATCAATAATATCATCATCATCATCATCATCATCATCATTAGTGTAAAGTCACCATCATCATTATCAAAAGACAGTATAATCTTCGTCATCAGGCGTGAGAGATCAGTCGGTAGAGCGGTGGTCTCGTATCATCACTCCTACCATCACTCCTACCCCCACCACCACCAACACCACCACCACCGTTACCTATTCTATCGGCACCATACCATCCCACACGTTAACCGTCAACACCACAACCAACACCATAACCATCACCTCCATACCACCACCACCACCACCTCCTCCTCCTCCACCACCACCACCACCACCAACTCCATCACTACCATCAACACGACTACCACCATGACCACCCCACTTATATTTTGGACAAGGTATTTTTTAATATTTGGCACACTCAACCCAGGTACAGGAAGTGGTGGTGTTACTTCTCCTTGAATGCTCTGTGCACTGATTAAGGGGTTTTAAATCTAAAGACTGGAAAAGCAGTTGTCTCATCTAGTAGGAAGTTACAGGGCGCTATGAAGGACAGGATTATGGTTATTATCATCATAATTCATATCTTATTTCAAAATCAAACAATCCCGATATGAGATCCATTTTCTCGTTGGTGTGACTCCTTCCCACGGGTATCCCTCGGGCAGCGACAATTGAATCCGGGGTCATGACCTTATGACCCATGACCCCTGAACAGCTGAACTGTTCACAGTCGTGACGTCGTGATGATTACCAAACGAAATCGAGGATGAGAGGTCTATGTATGATCTGGGATCATTATACGACTTTCTTAAATTTATCTGACGTTTGTAACAAATTACCTCAACCGCAATATTTCTTTTATGAGATTTAAAGGTTTCCGTCGATGTGTCAGATTAGTCGTTTTGGAGAACACTCAAAATGGTTTCGTCAAAATTTTCTGCCTTCATCAGTTATTCTTAGCTGTTAAAAGGATGTTTCTCCCCTTTGAGCATGTTGAGTAGAGTAAAAACTAAGAAATGGTTACTAAATCCTTATAGCCTTTTTAATACATCATGATCATGGATATTATGATTATAATTCTATGGAGACATTGTTGGATGGTTAATAAATGATTGATGAATATAACCCTCGGGTGAAAAACAAACAATTAGTGATAGGCCATTTTTTAAATCATTAATCGCTTTCGTTTGTTCATAATCAGATAATGAGATGTGTGTCATTACAATCAGTTTCGCTAATTATGTTTTCTTTAATTGAAGAGGTGACTTTCATTCGTTATAGGGAGTATTAAGCATGAAATATATTGCATGATAAATTGCCTCGGTTATGAGCTTGGAAGATGACAGACGACTCGCTTGAGAACTCAGGTGGATTTTTCCTCGAAGGGGCATAAGATTTTGTTCTCTATATGACTTTGTGGAGAAAAAGACCTTTTTTGTGTCGAAAGTACGTGAAGGAATAACATGTTTGGAAGCAATTCTTAGGTGGATCAACAAAGGGTGCGAAGAGGGGGAGAAAAACTTTGACATTGCTGACAAAGCAGGGTTATTTTCACAAGAACTCTGACAAGATATTTGGCTGTGGGGGTCAAGCACCCTCCAGTTTGGTGGTATTCACTCCATAATTGGCTTCTTTTGTAAAGTTTGGTGGCGTTATTAACGTGGTCGTCACGCCCGTTAACGCCCAAAGCACCCCCTCGAAGAAGGCACTTCAACCGACCCCACCCCCCTTTCTCTCTCTCTCTCTCTCTCCATCTTTCTCACTTTCTCTCTCTCCTCTGCCTTCTATCCACTCATTCCGTTCGCTCTCTCTCTCTCTCTACCTCTTCTCTCTGTTTTCTCTCTCTCTTCTCTCCATTCGTCACTCTCTCTCTCCTCCCTCCTCCTCTCTTCTTTCTCCATCTCTCTCTTCTCTCTCTACTCTCTCTCTCTCACTCTCTCTTCTCTCTCTGTTTTCTCTCTCTCTCTCTCTCTCTCTCTCTCGTCAATATTATATTCTCTCATTAATATGGTGTTATCTCACTTGCCATGAGATGGGTTTAAGACTGCTTTGAGACTAGTTTGAGACGGCTTTGAGACTAGTCTCCATTATATTCTCTTCATCTTCCCTTGTCTGTATGCTCCTGTAAATACCAGGGGGTTGTAATATGTCAACCATGTTACACACCTGTGTTACAAATTAAAGAAGGGCGGGAATAGAGGCAGACGTGAGGTGATCCCATTCAAGCAGTAACGCCCCAGTCACATTTGTACATAATATACTCTAAACCGACTAATAAACGTCATTCGAGGGGTAACGTAACTAAAATATTATTGTCGGGCTCGGTATATTGGGAGCATTTGTGTGACTGAATTATGAGGTCATTGGCATTCATTGACGCGTCCCATCTCCCATCATGCCTAGCGAAAAGGAAAGCAAAATAAAAGTGTATATTATGAGGGGGAAAGACATTATGAAGAAAATGTCCACCCTGACATCAAGTTTGTTAGCTGATGCATTATTATCATGATTATAAGATTTATGATAAGATAATAATCATGATTACTCTCAAACCGTACCGAGAGGAAAATAGAGAGTATAAAGAACATACATTGTTGTCCGCATGATGATGATGATGATGATGATGATGATGATGGTGATGATGATGATGATAATCATGATCATCATGATTATAGAAATAGTTGTAAAGAAGTAGATTTTGTAAGAATAACGTGTTGATGTGGTGGTTGTGATGATGATAATGCATGAGGATCATGAGGAGATGATGATGAGGAGGAGGAGGAGGACGAGGACTATGATGGCAATGGTGATGATGATGATGGTGATGATGATGTTGATGATGGTGATGATGATGGTGATGATGATGGTGATGATGATGGTGATGATGATGGTGGTGATGATGATGATGGTGATGATGATGGTGATGATGATGTTGATGATGATGGTGATGATGATGATGGTGATGAGGATTGTGACTTCCAATTCTAGATATGATAATGCTCTGCTTGGGCTGATAAAAGTGAATCTATGCCATGATTTGACTCTGTCAGATCTGACTATAGATGGCGCTCGACACATTTTCTTTCGTATATATGCCATCAACATGATCAATAGTAGTTGGGATGTGTATTCCTCTTATCAAAGTGGGGTCGTTTTGTACGACATATTTTGTCCATAAAATAGATGTTGAAAAGTTTTTAAAATTAGATTTTGTTGTAAATCATCCTGTTTAGATAGCGTCGTGGGTGTTGAGTCGTGAATTGCAATTTATGATGGAGGAACTCCATTAAAAAAAAAAAAGTTATACCTCTGAAAACGTGAGGAGACAAATAAACTTTATATATCTGTCATGTCTTTGGTTTGATAATATGCATTAGGGAGAATGGCCAGATCCAGTTAAGATATAAACAGAAGAGGAAAGGGGGAAATAAACAGATTTTATAGAGTAATAAAAATCTTGTATTTATATTTATTTTCCATTTTTTATAATATCATTTTTTTTTTGCCAGGAAGCTATGAAGCTCTCATTACAGCAGCATGATCATCTCGCTCAAGCCCGCTGCATGTGTGTCTTCGCCGATGTGCATAGAAACAGAGGAGATTGTGAGGTAAATAATTATGTACGATCATTTTACGATATGAAAAAATGAAAAAATGAGCAACGAAAATGGGGTACCATCGGGAAGCTGCATCACTTTACCGTGATCCCTCGCATTTACTAGTACTCCAAGTTGATTTCTATCCTTCGGGTTTATGTCAGGTGTCTATAGCTTCTGACCACTCGAGCATTGCAGAGTTAACGGGTATTAGGGACGAACCCAGCCGGGGCTTACTATAGCTCAGCTGGTAGAGCGCCTGACTAGTAACCAGGAGGTCTCTGGTTCGAATCCCGATGGTACCCCATTTTCTTTGCTCATTTTTTCATATTATATATTTCTGGTCAGTTTCCTTCAATAATCAAAATCATTATACGTTTCAATACGATATAACACGATGTTACAACAAATATACCGTGAAGACATGTTAAAACAGGTAATACCACGATACTTCAAAACAACACTTTGTTACGACATGACATACACCAATACGATGACATATTGTCTTCTCTTTTTTTTGTTTTTTTTTGTTGTTGATGTTTTTAACGTTTTTTTGTTGGTTACCTCGTTCTTAGCGACACTCATTTTTATTATCCAATTAAATTTGTTTTTATTTTTCAAAATAATAGTTCTTCGAAATCACTTTAGTTGCTAGTTTCGATTTCCCTTATAAAACATTAAAATCCACCACCCCGTCATATACCTCGTTTACACTGTGACTCGGGTCGCGGGTTCGACACGGCAATCGTGCTCGACACGGCAATTTTATGCCATGTAAACGGGATCAGTGTTCGACACGCCTTTTTTGCTCCGCCAAAATCGTAGGTTTCGATCCGGGAGGCGGGTTCGACACGGCAATTTTTATGTGTGTAAACAGAAAGCCGTGTCGAAGTCGATGACCTTAATTTTAGATATGGAATTTGGCTATATATCGCAACACACATTAATGACGTCCCTTACTTCCGGTCATGATCTGGGAGCCGTGTTGAACTCGCCTTTTTTGTTGTGTATAAACATGATCACAGGTTCACTCTTTGCAGTGTCGAACCCTTCCCGTGGATTCGACACGAGAGCCGAGTCTCAATGTAAACGCGGTAATAGTTCCAGTATGTTGTGATGTTTTACCACACATTCGGAAGGTGATAAGAACTTGAACTTTGACCTCACAGAGTGACCTCCGATGACCCCCGCCGTCACTTTTTGCGAAATGGAATGAATAACGAGTTACTGTAGCACAATTCCATAATGCTGACATAGTCTGTATGTACAGACTTTTTTGGACACTTTTAAGAACATAACAAACTTTGTCATTCTCTTCTCACTAGAAGATATGGTGTGTGTGTGAAACTGAACTCTGTTTCTTCTTGCGGTCATTTTTTATCAACTTACCGTAAAATCCAGAATTTATTTTATTTAAAGGGCACTCGATGAAGTTTTCTGGCGCAAGATGGTTATGTGAACTGCAAATAGCTATATTTCCTTGATGTGATACAGTGGCGAATCCAGTACTTGAAAGAGGCATCGGCCCGATAGGGTGGCGCCGCCGAAATTTTTTTGATTTTAATATCATTAATTATGAGGCATATACAGTCAATGAACATTTTTCAAAATATAGGGGGTGCATCCCTTTGCCCCCTCCCCTCCTCCCCACACAACTGGGATACGCCACTGTGTGTTGCTCACAGGTGCTTCATGACTTGTGTTCAATGCTCCTAGATCTTAAGATTTCCGAATTTACATCCACACTGATATCTCGACTAGAATCTTAGGAGGATTTGTACCGATCTATAGGGATAAAGTCCACCTATACTCGACATTGAAGTTGATTTGTCGCTAAATTGATGTCAGATTCACTTGACATTTTGACAACATTATTACATCTCGAGCATATGGTACATGGCTGATAGCATGTTCGCTTGTTTCATACCCTTGATCTAAAATTATAAAATCCACTCTTTTTTATTTGTAAAGGAGTGAATTTATAAAATCAACCTAAAACAGTGAAATCTCTACACTTTAGAGTGACCTTATTTTGTCCCTTACAATAAGATCTCTTTTATATTTGTGAAAGTGGAAATAATTTCACTCTTAAAAAATGTACAAAAACCACTCTAATGTCATCCTAAACATTATCAAAAGTCCCATTTATCTTGTATTAGAGTGAAAATAAATTGAAGAGTTTGGAATTTACTCTCTTTTTTCTAAATGGAATCCATCCTAAAGGAGTGGTTTTCCACTCTAAGAGGGGTCCTTTTTATATAAGACTTATATAAAGGACCCCTCTGTCTCTTCAGTGCGTTGTCATGTTTTTTTTTTTTTTTTTTTTTTTTTTTTTTTTTTTTTTTTTTTTTTTTTTTTGGGGGGGTTGTTTTTTTTTTGTTGTTTTTTTTAGGGGGATCGGGAAGCAGTTTTAATATAACTGACAATGCTACCCTGAGTATAAAACTACAAATAAATAAATAAAATAAAATGAAATAAACATCTTTAGACAATCTGTTTGATGCGTACATCGTGTTCGGCGGGTGAGCACATCGTGACGGTGCATTGAATCGAAATAGGTCCAGGTATTTCTTGAAGAGAGAGAGATAATAACTGGAGATGACTGACCGCTGTCCAATTTGGCCAGGTTATAACTGTCAATTGAAATAGTCCGAAGCGCTCGCATGCTAGTTGTCAAAATCTATTTGACGGATAGAAGTGTTAGATGATGCATTCGGTATATAGGTGATACTGGCAGGTCCAGGGTGTATATATTGGCAAAGTAGTGACAAAACCATGGAAACAGTGTCAATATTGTCAAGATAGGGTGCTAACAACATTTGGGCGGTTCCATGCTTTTGTTGGTGTTGTTTCTTTGTTTTTCTGTTATTTCTGTGTCCTTATGGCACAGTATATTTTTCATTTATATTGTACAGGATGGGTAATCCAGTTAAGTTAAGTCTTGGTTTTTGTACCCTTTTTGGTACTACTTGAGGATCACAATCAATCACACAAATAAGTTCTCAAATATTTTGTTTTATGTGGAAAGAGGTGAAATGTTATTAAAAATTTCCATTACAACACAGCATGGAATCGCCCATTTAAGTCCTAATTTTAAAGCATGTAAAGCATTAGGCCTACTGTATAGATGGTATTTAGATGTCATTTGTATTCCCGAATATCCATATGTTCGCCTACTTCAGGTACTCAGTGGCGGATCCAGAATTTGAAAATCGAAGGCTCCAACTATTTGAAAAGCAAAGGGGTGCAATCGAGTGTTTTTCATAAAAGGGGGGCTCGTCCCCTGCCCCCACCCGTCACTGCTCTTTAAAGGGAAATCGATGTCCCCAACCCCATCCTAATTGTGCGATCTTTTCGATTGTCATTTGAATCTATTTACTTTTCTGGACTTCAAAAAGTAGGGCCGTGGAAGAAGTTCACGGGCTCCCCCAATCAGGTGTATCTAATTGGAGAACTACATGCCCGCAGGCCAGCAGCGTGTTGGGCAGATACGGTACACCATTATACTCCCGCATACCGCGATTACAAGCCGGGTAGGGAATGCCAATGGTCAATACATATCCATCTGTTTATTTTCTGATTTCTTGGGAGGAGGATGAAGATGTTTTGGTCGGGATGGCATCTATTTGGGTCAAGACAGCTGAGAGGATGGTCTCGTATTTAGGAGGAACAGCTGTGAAGATTTCAGGCTCTTGTTATAGGCCTATATGTCTAACAATCTTTAAGGGCAATGTGACTCTATCATCTCTATAGACAAGTAGAATAAAATTTATTATATATAAAAAATGATAATGATATATTAAAATGATAATAAATTGGCTTACGTAAAGAAAATTAGCGAACCTGTGACCAAAACTTGGGCAATTAAAAAAAAAAGTTATTGAACTGTTCACATGTTGTCTAAACATTGTTTAAATACATACAAGTTTATAAAAGGGAATAATAGCGAGCATTATAACAAAAAATTGGGCAATTTGATAAAAAAATATTTAAGGAGTTGAAGAGGATATAGGGATTTTTGAATTAGTATTTCGACCAACTCCCCTGTGTTTCTTTATATCTCCTGTATAATCTGAACAATGCTAGGTACTATCCCAAAACTAAGAATGATACTGATTATGTTCGACTTATGCTATTAAATCAATATGTTCACATGGTTGAGTCTTAATTTGATTACTCCCTCCCCCCCCCCCCCAAAAAAAGAAGATAAATAAACAAACAAACGAACAAACAAACAACGAAACGAAACGAAACAAAACGACAAACACTGGACCAACCCAATATTGTTAGCGCTGAACGATCTACGCAAGATATGAAGTTAGGGGGGAAAAGAAGAAGCTTAATTGCATTTTTTTTTTAACTTTTAGGAGTTCTTTCTGAGGAACCGGTTGGTCGGTTATCCATGTACTTTTTCTGAGACGTACTGGAAAGTACAGTCATGACAGTAGGCCCATGTTCTCGTGTACAATGTTTTGTTTACTTATCACACGAATCTCAGTTGTGGTTCTGTCACAGGTGTATTCTAGGTATGTGAGGGATAGCTCTAGCGGTAAAGTCCCATAGGAACCCGCTGAGATAACCTTTTACATCATCGACAGACCCCCTGTTGGTCAATGAATTCCACCCGTAGCTAGCCCACCGAGCGCCTGTCCAACTACCGTATTACAACTTCACGAGCCTTGGCGAATGGCATAGGCATTCAATGACTTCGTGAAGACTGACTCACGATTTTTTCCAGGGGCGGATCTGGGATTTGAAAATGAGAGGGGGACGCATCCGAAAAATTGTTCACATTAAACCTGTAAGTTCAATTAGCGATCCAGAGATGCAACTATCAATAAAAAATCCCTGACCTGCCTGAAATTGGCAAAGAAAAACTTTAAACAAATTCTCAAATTTTGGCAAAAAAGGGGGGCTGACAAATAAATGAAAATGCGTGGAATTATCCAATAGAGCTGCATGTCTGTTGGCACTTTCCTTGCCAATCCCCTCTCTCTTCTTCTCTCTCTCTCTCTCCATCTCTCATCTCATCTGTTCTCTCTCTCTCTCTCGCTCTCTCTCTCTCCTTTCCTCTTTTCTCTTTCTTCTGGCCTCTCCTCATCCCTCTTTCATATTTCTCTCTACTTTCCTACGTTGCATAACTTATACATCTGTCACATTCTTCAAACCCATGCCAACTATAGGCCTTTGTGTAATACTGTAACGTAAAAATGAAAAAATTTTCGTTCAACAACCGGCGTCATATTCTATTTAGGTGTTGAAGAGCTGGAATGTAAATGCATTTGATTGTAAATT
>CALNVZ010003426.1:48765890-48851405 GCA_940671915.1 Paracentrotus lividus
TGTCAAATCTTAATTATTTCGTGTCGGTAGTCTGTCTCATATTATACTCCTCTTGCTTCACGTATTTAACTTTTACATCCCTCCTCTGTGTCTAACCAATTTCTTTCTCCACTTTGTTCATTATCGTAACCATCATCATCATCATCATCATCATCATTATCTTTGCCATCATCTTCGTTATCATCATCATAATCAACATCACCATCATCACCATCTTCATCATCACCATCACTATGACCACCATCATCATCATCTCCATCATCATCATGATCATCATCATCATTATCGCCATCGTCATCATCATCATCATCACCATCATCACCACCAATATCACCACCATCACCATCATCATCACCACCACCATCACCACCATCATTATCATCTTCTTCTTCTTCTTCTTCGCCATTATCATCATTACCGTCGTCGTCATCGTCTCCGTTATTCTCATCATTATCATCATCATCGTCGTCATCATCAATCATCACCATCATCATCACCATTATCTCCCTCATTATCATCAACCTCATTGCTATTATCATGACATTCATCCTCTTGCTCCATTTTACATTCTCACATCCTCGCCATTCTACAGTTGTATTTGTTTGTTTTGTTTTGTTTTTCTCTCTCTCTCTTTCATCCCCATCGACATCCTTCCCCCTCTCGGTACATCTCTAGTATCTTCCTCCCCATCTCATTCTCTTCCTCTTGACAATGGTCCTCAAACATCTCCCTACTCTCACCACGTCTTCTTTTTTCTTATTCTTGCCTCATCCTAACGTCTTCTTCATCTTCTTCTGCTTCCTCCTCCTATTCAATACACAGTGATAATTCATTAAAGGAGAAACTCTAAAATATTATTAAGTGCTACGAATTATTAGGTTATATAATTTCAAATCTATGTAAAATCTCAATTCAAAGTTTGAGGGATATCAACCCCTCTTATTATCAAATTATTTAAATATGAATCGAAAACCTGATTAGTCAATATCAAAATAAGGAGATATTTTTTTTTTAAATCCTTGTGCAGCAGATGTCTCATTGTGATATGCGCAAATGAATACATTCGTTTAATTTCATTTTCTTGTCTGTCTTGTCTTTTTCCACAGGCAATAGACTTCTGCAACAAAGCAATGGAGGTTGCAACGAGTATCGGCAATAAGGTACGTCTATATTATCTGTCTTTCCTATTTTAAGACCAATCCAAACGAGAATAACTATACACAATAAATTAATTCTATAAAAATATCATTTTTCAAATATTTAATCAAACAGAACATTTAGCCTGTCCATTATGAGGAAATGTTTTTATTTTTTCCCTCACACTACATGCACTAATATATTTACATAGTTAAGTTTTTTTTTCTTCGAAGATTTTTTGTCTCTAAGGATTTTTACAACTTTGCCCATATCTAAGCTTGAAAGAAATTTACAAGTAATATTATACTAAATTGGTTCTGCCGAATTCAATAATTATTGTAGTTTTAAAGTCGTAATCAATTCATTGTTACCTATGAAAATAGTAAATTTGCTAATTTTGTTGTAAATCTACACGTGATATCCCAACATTAATTTTTATAGTTGTATCGCCATTTAGTGCTCCATTTAAAGTTGACAATGATGATAGGGGCTATAATCATGATAATATTGCTTTCATTTTCTTCTGTGTTTTAGATGTGCATGCTTCGATCCAACTGGACCCTTCATACGCTTTACCGAGCGATTGGAGATATGACCTTATCGCAACAACATGCTTGCAAGTTTGACCAGTACCTGCAAGAGATGGAGCTCTACTGTGGTGTTTGCCATGAGGTCATGGGCAACCGAGAGAACAGTCTCAAAAGTCTCACGTGCTTCCACATATTTCATTCAAGGTTGGTAAGAAGTTTCTGTCCCTAGAATGGGGCGTAGAGAGGGATTCTATACAGTGCGTCCCAGATAAAAGTATACCCAACTTTGAGAGCCTCATATTAAAATTGTATAACTTAATATGTGTAATTAATTTTAATTTCATGACAAAGATTAACTCATATTCTATCTAATGATACCAAAATCATACCGATACTGTGATGGATGACTGAACACTCGAGTGTTTAAAAACATTGGTCAAAAGTGATCTGTTACCAAGTTGTCTTGAGAAGCAGCCCTGGCTTTCTGATCATTCATTGTTTGTTTGGGGGTTAGCCTTCCTGAGTCCATTCATTAGGCACAAAGGATTACTGTCTTGGTCTATTGAAATGCAAGGGCTGCTTTTGCTTCAAACTTGGGACAGGGCACTTTTTTACGCTTGTTTTTTAAAGCCCAACTGCTTAGTCATCCGTCACAACACAGTATAAGTTGGTATCATTGAAAAGAATATGAGTTGCTCCTTACCATGATATATATTTCAAGGTCACACAAGCTATAATATTTAACATGAAGCTCTCAAAGTTGGGTATACTTTTTTCTGGGACGCACTATATAAAGATTTTTGTACGGGTATAGGGGAGAAGGTTAATGTTATGTCGATCAGTAATAGAGCTTTACTCTGGTGTTTGTAATAAGGTCTTGGCAACCGAGAGAACAGTCTTACAGTGCTTCCACAATATTTCATTCAAGGTTTGTAAGAAGGTACTGTCCTAGAATAGGACGTAGAGAAGATGTTAGTAAGGTTTAGGGGAGTATAGGGATGAAGTTGCAGGATGTTGATTGCTAGTTTGACCAGTACCTGCAAGAGATGGAAACTCTACTGTGGTGTTTGCCATGAGGTCATGGGCAACGAGAGAACAGTCTTAAGAGTCTTATGTGCTTCCACATATTTCATTCAAGGTTTGTAAGAAGGTTATGTCCCCTAGAATAGGATGTAGAGAGGGATAATGATTATAACATTTCTGATATAGCGCCTTTGCAGATAAATCTGCTCAAGGTGCTTCAAGAAAAGGTGATTTCCTTCAAGTGTAATTGTGTATTGATGTGTATGCTTTTAATTTAAATTTATTTATATTTTCTCTTATTTCTTTTCTCTCATGATCAAATCTATATTGTGCAGGTGCGTGGAGAATAGCACGTTTAAGACGAGGGCTGTCCCAACTGCAAGAAAACTTCCCACCTCTCTCTCTCCGTCCAGTTATAGCATCATCCCAGACGACCCAGCACTCCTCAGAGGGGGGTAAAGTTTGCCCCTCCACCACCACCACCACCACCATTATCACCACCCCTAAACTGTATCAGCCCATATCAGCACTCTTCAATAGAGCATAGATCGATGATGTTATGTCCTTGGAACATGATTTTTGAAAAAGCGTACCAGTATAGCATCTTCTCGCGATGACCCAGCATTCCTTAAGGGGGTAAATTTACCCCCTCCACCAAATACCACTACCACCAGTATCATCACCCTATAAACTATATCAGCACTCTTCAACGTAGAGGGCCATGGATCTCATGATGTGTATCCTTTAAACATGGTTATTTAGCATAATGGATGATTGAAATAAATGTTGAGGAAACATTGTGAACAAGCTTGATGTGGAATAGATTTGATTAATTTGAATCAATGACGCCGCCACAATCTATCAACCCGAGAAAAGAAGATGATGATGATAATGATGTTGATAGAAATCCATTTTCTTAAACTTACAGCAAAACGGTGAGGATAATAGTACACTGGCTTGAATTTGTGATTCCCATTAACTCTGCCTTCTATAAGTAACATGCAAGACTCTGATTCCTAAACCTTTTGATTCAAGTGAGTAAACCACTACACCATGGTGCCGGTATATATTGCAGCCGCAATGTGTGATGTTCAAAAACAGAATTGAGCAGGTACCTAGATCTGCCACATTGAAGACCATACTACCTTTGAAAATACTATTCGCAGCATCAAAAATGTGGTCTTTGTTTATTTAAAAAAAAAAAAAATTTTAGTTTAATTTGGGCTCCAATTAAGCGACTCACTGTGATAAGTTACTTTTTGGATATGGAGAGGGTCATATCAGAATAAAATATTACAATTATTTTGCATAATCATACCTATGCAGCAGCTGTTCTGAAATAATAATCAATTTTTTAATGTATCTCTTTCAAGCATAGGCCTATTAGCAAAGGACACTCTTTTAAAAACTGCACTTTTTGGGCGAAGTTTGTATGTGATATTAAACAAAGCGATACTTACATTTGATTTACCCTAATTTGATATGAATTGTATAATAACGGTATGTATTTTATGTATTTAGTGTAAATTATGAGAGCATATTTTATACTACCATTATTATTATTATGCAAAGAATCATTGAAAGTGCTATGTACAAATGAAATCAGCTAGATTGGCTTTAAGATGAAATAAATGTATACAATGTAGGCCTAGAGATTAGCTATACCCTTGAACGCGTTATGAAAAACATGTCTTATAAAGATGTTCTGGCTTTGTTGTCAGTCGTAAGTCAATCCTTTAAAATATCGTATTTTCATTCTTTTTCTTTTCTCCCCCGTCTCTCTCTCTCTCTCTCTTTCTCTCTCTCTTTCTCTCTCTCTTTATCTCTCTCTCTCTCTCTCTCTTTTTCTCTCTCTCTCTCCCTCTCCCTCTTTCTTAATCTTTCTCTCTGAGATACTATTTTTGTGGAATCTAATTGAATCTGTTGGCTGCATAAAAAGTACAAGATTTTTTAAAACATCAATATGATTCTTTTTCTTTATAAATGATGTGGATTTGTATTGTATCCATGATCTTAAAAACCTGTTGGCATATATCTGTAATAAAAAACTTTCATTTTTAATATCTGCATGATAACATACATGGACCATTGTTGTATAACACCTCTGACAACAAAATATTCTATGTTTATTGCTACAAAAATACTCTTTCTTATGTCTTTGTTATAGTTTATTGTTGCTTTTGTGTCATATTTTTTGAAGAAGAAAGATGAAATGAAAAGGTGTTTATCCACAGTTAGAGAAGACAATGAAAAGTGTATAGTCGGAGGGTAAAAACAGAGATACAAATTTTGGTAAAAGAACATGTGTGACCCATCTGTCTGATATTTTAATTGGATACAAAACTTTTTACCCTTAGCCTATATTTTGTCTAATTTGGAAATCGAAAATTACCTTTAATCAGGATTTTTTTTTGATTGTATGAAATGAACCTAAAAGAAGTTTCAGCCCTGCCCAAAAAAAAAGAAAAAAAAAAGACAAGAGTCAAAGCACTGTGAAAATGGGCCAAATCCACACAGTCGACTCTGTGAACATAATGTTCGACCCCTTCACAATGTGAGGACTCTGTTGATATGGCCAATTTTCACAGTGTCGGTATTTTGATAAATTACAGCACAATGTGATCACACTGTGTCACAGTGTGTTGATATTGTGGGACACTGTGTTTTTCCGACAGGGAGAGAACGTTTAGAGGCCAAACTGTTACTAGGCGTTGTACAAACTATTCTCTTTACAGAAAAAAAATTACTATTGTGAATATGTCATGGAAAAGAGAGTGATATCGAATCCGAGGAGCGTCATATGGAATGGATTTGTTTTATTATTATATAAAATGTCACATCTTGCCAGAGTCATTTATCACAATGATTGAGCGATTGGAACAGAAGTGTTTTTTTTTTTTCGCTTTTATGATTTGTTACTTTCTTCTATCTTGATTATCGTAAGCATGACAAGTTTGTTGTGGATTAAAGGCTTACACCCTAAAAATGAATGGTGAAAAAGACCCAATTATGAGTGTATATGGGTCTAGTGTCATCCGGGTCAATAATATCATCGCCAAACTTCTGGTTACACTTCCAGAGGCGGAGGGTTTATAACCAATTGGTCTACCAACATTTGGTCCACTTCTCTGATTGTGTAATACCTCATGGGCTAAACCCATTTGGTCTATTACCAATTTGGACTAATTTCCCCTTGGGTTAATAGTATATTCTCATTAGGTGTAATGATCATTTGGTCAAATTGCAAATTCGTCTAATTACCTTTTGGTCCAAATGCTGTTTCGTCTAATGTCGAAATGAATATTTGGTCTAGTTCCAATTTGTTACAGGAAGTGACCAAGTGGTGTCAGACCAAGTAGAAATTATACGAAATGGGAATTAGACAAAATGGTAAATAGACGATGTGGCAATACGACCAATAATTATTGTCAATTTGACGAACTGATTGGATTAGACCATCAAAATGATGTAGGATGAGACCAAATAGGCGTTAGTCAAAGTTGGTTTAGACCAACTGGCAATTTACCAACCGGAGTGGGATTCTGGTGCATGGCTCCAATGGAACCAGAATGGGTTCATTTTACTCTTCCATTTTAGTGTGTATTGTAACACTGTGCTTGTCGCCTACGTGAACAACGTATGATAAAAATATTTATCATCAAACGTTATGGCATTCTTTTTGCCAATTCATTGTAAGTGGAGGGGAAGAAAACGCAACCTCTAATTATCAAATTGCTAAATATTTATATGAAATATATGAGAAATTATGCTCTTACGCGCTTTTAAATTCAATTTGACGAAATGAAATGCATATTTAATCAATAATTCCCAATATTGCAAGAATTCTTGTTTACCCGCACCAGTTTCGCGCCAATTTTGTTGCTATGGATACTAAATCTCTACCTGATCGAATATGAATTACCATGTCAGCTTATCGGGTATGTCGCCAAATGGTTATTATTTTGTATGTACCATAAGTATTTATATTTTGTTGTATTATTTATTTGTGACTCGTCCTTGTAGAGCGGCACATGTACATCACACTGAAAATAAGATAAAATAATAAATTGCACAATTCGGTTGCGAATAAATAAAATGTATACAATGAAAAACATATAAAATGTATGTACCTTGTCGTTAGTTTATGTGTTTTTAGTTTATTCATTAACTTCATTGACATACATTATTTGAAAATGAATAATATATTATTATTAATAATATTATATAATAATTGGAATATTGTTTTAATAAAATACCATCCTTGTTCATTCTGAGAATCGGCATTTAGTTATGGTACGGCCGAGTGACTTTAATACACCAAGGAGGGTTTTCTTTCTTCTACCAATCTCAGACACAAGTATTCTTCAAAGAAAAGAAATATATATATATATTTTTTACAATAATAGAGTCTGACCTTAATACAGAATGATAACGTGTATAGACTGATCTATATATCTATACATGTTAAAATCTTAACTTTTCGGCGATGCCCCCCCCCCCTATTTCCATGGGTTTTCTTTTTTTTTCATCACTTGTATGAAGTTATTTGATCAGCAGCCTTGAAGAAAAACAGAATTGAATGAATGTTATGGCCTATTAAATTCTCCAAAGGATTTTTTTTTTCTTCTACCAAACTTGACACAACTATCCCTGAAGGAGAAAAGAAGTCCTTTGCAATAATACAGTCTAACCTTAATTTAGAATAATGGGTATAGAGTGATCTACACTGTTGCTCATAAAGGTTGGATATTTTTTGTGTGATCTAACCACATCTTTTTGCTCCGGCTTAGATTTCTTGAAATTGTTTGTCCCTACTATCACTTTTCTGGGCCCTGGCTATACCTTGGACGCTCTCCAACCTATTCCCGGGGAATGAAAATAAAAGAGAGTTTGTCAACCCCCAGAACGCCCATTTCTGCCATTTTTGTTTCATTTTGGGGGCCCCTTTTTGTTTACCCGGCTGACCAAGGCCCCCTCCTTCAAACCCCCTCGAAAAGCGTCTGAAATATAAAGTTGTTATCGTTCTTTATGATAAATCAAGGTTTAAGATTACAGGCGTTAGTCTCTTGTCTAGGGGAGGGGTTGAAGGGAAAAGTGAAATCGGTAAAAATTGGAAATATTCTATCCAACCTTTATGGTCAAAACAAAGGAAATGAAAAACAACTAAGAACCGTTAATTATTGTCATTTTCCCAAAATCTTGTTTCAGCCTTAATGACAAGGTTGTAAACGGTAACTATTGTCTATGTTTCATTATGATTTATGTTTGGCTGAGAGTCTACAATAGATTTTTGAGAAGATGAAATTTCTATGTTGTAAAAATGAATGAATTTAATTTTCAACCCGAATCGAAATAAGCTTTGACTCTTCCCCTAGACAATAAATCTAAGTCTGTGATCATAAACTTAGATTTAACTCGAAGAACAATAACAACCCTATACATCAGACGCGTTTGGTGAGGGTGGGGTTATGAGGGCCTTGGTCAGCCGGGTAAACAAATAAGGGGCCCCTAAATGAGAAAAAATGACAAAAATGGGCGTTCTGGGGGTTGCCAAACTTTTGTTTTATTTTCATTCCCCGGGATTAGTTTAGGGGTGTCCGAGGTATAGCCAGGGTCCACAAAAGTGAAAGTAGGGACAAACAATTTAAAAGAAATCTAAGCCAGAGCAAATAGATGTCGCTGGATCACACAAAACAATATCCAACCTTTATGAGCAACAGTGTATATATCTGCAAATTGAAAAAAGAAGATGTTTCTAAAGACATCGAAAACACAGACACCTTCAAACGAACAGTTCCACGTACCCTATCAAGCAAAGCAACAATTAATCTTAACTTCTCTCTCCGCGCCACTAACATCAGCTGAGGCGTTGGGCAGTACAACGAAAGAAGAAGAAGAATTACATCGATCTGCCAGTTTTCTGCCATCATCAATGTGAGGCGAACAATCAAAAACCTCTGTCTGACCGTCATGGTCTAGCAATCCACAGGTCGTGGGTTCGAATCCCGCCCGGGCAGCCTATGATTTTTTTTCATAGCTGTCTGGTTCCAATATTTATCACACAGCAGTTGCGTGTGTTTCTACCAATTTGCATGGTTTCTACCGTTGGAGACAAATGAATAAATTAATTGTCTATAAAACTTATATTATTTCTTACTCTCGGAATTGAGCGGAAACTGTGTTCAATAGATAAAATAATGTAGATCATAAATCGTGATATTTTGAGCCTATCGGTTCAATCCCCTTTCTTACAATAATGAATTTAACCTTTGTCATCCCTTACCCTTATAATGCTTATAAACATGATAAACGCGAGCGCGAAGCGCGAGCAGAAAATTTTCCTCGATAAGTTATAATGAATATTATTGAAAACAAATTAGTTTATGTCTTGTTTTCTCTATAGATTATGTATTATAAAGTAGGTTCTAATTGAAAATGGCACAGAGAAAATTTCAAATAAATTGTTCTTCTCTTTGTATTGTTTTACTTTCTTTTAAACAGAGAAGAGAGCAAGGCAAAACATACCCAGCCATGGCGCGAAAGATCAGATCCCTTGCATTGGGGTTCCTGTTCATCCTACCCCTCCTGTCCTTTCTTGGAGTCGTCTTCTACATGTCCACGTTCGTTCCTGGCCATGCTTCAGAGTGTACCCCGCATCCAGTCTTCAAGGATCTGAGATCAGTCAAGCATGACTACTCGGTATTTCTCGTTGTCCTTATCATGTCTGCACCCCTCCAGGATGCGAGAAGGGGCACCATCCGTGAGACCTGGATGACCAAGAGATCCAAAGACACCATCGTCAAGTTTGTGATAGGGACACACGGGCTGTCCTGGGAGGAGAAGATAAAATTGGAAGAAGAGAGTGCCAAGTACCATGATCTTCTTCTGCTTTCATCCGTACAGGAGAATCCCCGAGTCCAACACCCAGAAGCTCCTCGATTCCTTTCTTTGGGTCTACAGACACGTTGGCACCAGCTTCGTATTGAAGGTCAACGACGACTCCAGTGTCAGGTTGGGCGCCCTTTCCGGTGAGCTTTTAAGAATCCTCAGAGGCTTTACTGGGGCTTCTTCGATGGAAACCAACGCGTCCATACCAGTGGAAGATATGCCGAAAATGACTGGGTTCTGTGTGACCAATATCTCTCATACGCCGTAGGTGGAGGGTACGTCTTGTCCAGTGATTTGATCCAGTAGTATGTTGCTATCAACGCCAGGATGCTGATGAAGTACGACGCAGAAGTCATATCGCTTGGATCATGGCTGGCTGCGGTCGATGTGGACCGGGTGCACGATCCTCGGTTTAATACGGAATACCTTTCACGAGGATGTCGCAATGTTTATCTCATCTCTCACGTCGTAAAGACTAACGAAAATCTGAAGGAGAAATGGGATCGCTTGGTGAAGACCGGGAAAATGTGCAAAGAAGAGGAGCAACTCCGACCATCGTACCTATACGACTGGAACAAACCTCCCACAGAGTGCTGTGAACGGGTGCAGGGTGTACCCTGACTTGAAGTTATCATGGAATGTAACCTTCAGAGCTCTTCAGGGTATATTAATCATGTTAATAGGAATAAACGTTACATGTACCAGTATTATATGGGACTATAATCAATAATGTGTTGATGTAAAGCCCCAGTCACGTAATGGGGTTTATGCATAAAAGGATGTAGTTATGGTGGTATCTCACTTCGCGGAGACGTCTCTGCGACTCGGACATTCAGAGACGTCTCCGATACTTTTTTTTTCCTGTCACGGAGACTTCTCCGTGACGTCTCCGCGACAAGTTTCAAAACCGTCTCAAAGTAGTCCCAAGTGGCAAGTGAGATACCACCATTACTGGGATCAACTGTTGCTTTTCAATTCAATCTATATAGGCCTACAATTCTTTCCTGTGTGTTCACTAGTTCTGGACTCTTGAAAATCTTTTGTAGCTGATGGCCTGCTACGAGCTGACAAAGCTACAATGCTACTAAATTCGTTTTCCCCATTTTCCTGGGTCCATGTGCACCACAGCATAGGCTAAAGCTTACGTTTTTTGGTAGTGGTCTACATAATGTGTGTTCATTTTATTATTTTGAATGAAGGGTGCAGAGAAAGTATGTCTTAATTTATTTGAGGCGGTACGGATGACTTGTCTAGGGTTTCGTTTTGTTTTGAGGGTTTTTTTTCCAAAATGTATTGACTTGATTCTAAGTTTGGAATAGGGCTATTATTCTCGGTCAAAATTGCCACGTTCTAGTGATTTCTTAAAGAAATTATTTGCGTTATACTAATTTTGGTTGTATGTATTGATTTGCTGTAATTTGTTTATACATGTATAATTGTTAGTTATATACATTTCACTAACAAATTATTATTATTTTGTTTTTATAAAGGTGTAAAATTGGTGAATATAATGTTGAGCAATTAATAACAATAATAATAATAATAATCTTAAACACAAGAAATTTTTACTAATAATTATGTTAGATCATTATTCGGTATTGGTGAAACCACACGCAGACAAACACACAACATAAGAAGGAAAAATCCTGGTGTAAGATTGTTTTATTTGAAAATAAAGCACTGACATTTCGTCTAATTCTTTCTTAATCTAATGACCACTTGTATTTGCCAATTCGTCTTAATTTAGCCAATTTGTCTGATTGCTTTTTCGTCATTAAAATAGAAGACGTGAGCTGGAGTTTCCTCAATAGTGTAGAGTTGCCGTTGATGAAGCTCGTTCTACACAAATGAACGACCATCACAACTTGGCAACAAAATTCTTTCTCTTGTTTTCTCTGTCGAGTGTCTTCAAATAGTGTCAGGAATGTTCCTCTTCTTAACAGATTATCTGCTATATCCAATCAACAGAATCCTCCCAACTCGTGTTGTAGCCACAAATACTGCTTGCCACTCTATAGAGGTTGTAAACAACGATCATTCGTTGTACATGTTTGTCTGCAACATGACGACAATAAACAATTCTCTGCTTATAGTTTTGTCGCCACAGTTGCTTGCCACTCTACAGATGTTGTCAAGAACATTCATTGTTTACATTTGTCTACGACATGATGGCAATAAACTCTTATCTGCTGGTGATGTTCCCGCCATTATTCCTTGGCACTCTAAGAAAGTTGTAGACAATAATAATTCTTTGTACATATTTGTCTGTAACATGACGTAAATAAACTCTTCTCTGCTGATGGTATTGTCACCACTTTTGATTGCCACTCTACAGATGTTGTCAAAAATGATCATTCATTACACGTTCGTCTGCAACATCTCATTCACAAATCCTTCTCTGCTGATGTTGTTGCGGCAATTGTTGCTTGCCACTCTATGGATGTTGTAGACAACTTTCATTCTTTGTACAAGTTTTCTGCAACATGACAGCAATAAAATATTCTCTACTAATGGTGTTGCCGCTATTTTTGCTTGTCACCGTAGGATGTGGTAGACAACTTTCATTCTTTGTACAAGTTTGTCTGCAACGTGACAGCAATAAAATCTTCTCTAATGATGGTGTTGTAGTCATTTTTGCTTACCACTCTAAGGATGTTGTAGACAACTTTCATTCTTTGTACATGTTTGTCTGCAACATGACGGCAATAAACTCTTCTCTGCTAATGGTGTTGTCGCCACTGTTGCTGGCTTCTTCGACCATCTCTTTGATCATGCTGTCGCTGACCTTTACCCCGACTTCCTTAGCAACCAGCTTGAGGTCATCTGTTGTCAGGCAGCCTTTCTTTCCTGCATGGGATACGTAGATGAAGAAGAAAAAGTTTAAAGGAGAACCGAACCAAAGTGCAAAATATTTCCATCAATAAATCTGGCATTTTCTCCGATCCGGGCTTTCTTTTAGGGTAAGGGTTACGATAATATATTGCATTGGGTTTAGGGTAAGGATTAGATTAAGTGTTCAGCTTAAAAATTATTCCAAACCTAGACTAGTCTAAGGCTGAATTTAGCCTTTCGATTAGTGTTTGGGATTGACTGTGAAGCAATCTCTGGAGCAAATTGAACTTCTCTCCGTCTATCTATCTACGTCATGCATATTAGCTTTCATCGTGTGAAAAATCTATATCATTGATCTCGAAGTATTCTTCCAGTTGCCCTGCCGAAGAGCGACCCCATCCCCTTCTCTCTCTCTCTGTCTTGTTCTGTCTCTCTATCTCCCCCCCCCCCCCTCTCTCTGCCGTCTTATCTCTCAAACCCTATATATTTCTTCAAAAACCCTTTATATCTTCATCTCATAACCCTAATATCTTTACCGTAGTCCATCATATCGAATCCTTGGTGTATCTCGCCGTAGATATCCCTTGAATCGCCCTGTCGGTGAGCAACCAACTCAACAAAGTCCGGAAAAGTCACCTCACTGTCATTACAATGGGAAAAAACGGTATAGAAGGGACCCTTAGTTGCATATTTAACTCACGGTTATAAGTTAACATAACTAACACATTTGGCTGCTTACCAAATTTGAAACAATATAAATGCAATATTGTGGCTATTCAAACACGTTAGAAGAGGAAAAACACATTTACTGATCATTTGCTGGTTTCCTTATATTATTCGCGTTTGCCTATGTCATATTTTTTCCAAAATAGATTATGACTAAAAAACTATAATCAACAACTGTACTACAAAACTTTCCAAACCTCACTAAAAATGAAACAATTTGTTTTTGGTTACTTACCCTATCCGCCTGCCAATATCCGCTGGAGAGAGAGAGAAAAAAAGGGGGAATATTTGTAAAGTCACATCGTGTAAGAACAAAAATTATGTAGATAATCACCATAATCATCACCATCACCATATCATCATCATCATCATCATCAATACCTCTTCATCACCATCTTCATCAGCTCCGTCATCAATTTCATCATCAGCCTCATCATTATCTGCATCATCATCCGCTTCACCATTATCTGCATCATCATCATTATCATCATCATCATTATCATCATCATCATTATCATCATCATCATCATCTTCCTCACCACCTTCTTCATCAATTCATCATAATCATCACTTCATCATCACCATCATCATCATCTTCATTATCACCATCATCACCATCACCAGATCAACATCATCAGCATTATCATCACCACCGTATTTCTGACAGATTTACATACCTAGAGCTTCATCGATTTGCTCATGAGAAAGCTTAAACCCAAGTACTCTCATCGCCCTCCGAAGATCAAATGCATCGATGCATCTATTAAAACAAGAATTCATGCAAAAGGGTTTTCTAGTCTGTAACACCGATTAGGTGATTATGAAATATTATTGAACTATTTCGTCTTCATAATCATAACAATTATGTTTGCTTTGCAGGAGAATTTTTCTTGTTCTTTTGTTTTTCTTTCTTCTCCTTCTACTCCTTCTTCTTCTTCTTCTCCTTCTCCTTCTTCTTCTTCTTCTTCTTCTTCGTTTTCTTCAGTTGAGCCTAGTAGCCCTTATCTCAAATTATGTGTTTGTTTTAATGATTCATAAGCCCAATTGTTAATTCTTGCTTATGATACTGATAATTATGTAAAATCTATGATATTTCTCAAAATTTACCAAAGTGAAATTTGACCACCTGGACATATACTGATCGAATTCCATCATGACCATGTTGACTTACCCTTTTTTGTCTTTATCAAACGTTTCAAAGACCATTCTCAAATCACGAAGCTCCTGGGCGGTGAATTGAGAGGTGAGGGCGTGGTCTATCTCGGCCACATGATCACGTTGCTCCAATGAGAGCAGGAGATTGGTGGCCACGCCCCGACGCCCCTGGGAGGAGGCGGGGGATGGTGAAGCCGTTGCTGATTTGGATGAGGCGCCATTTGGAAAGGAATTAGAACCTTGTCGATTTCCAAAACCAGAAGACATCTTTTAAGAAAGTGATAAATAAATAATAAATGCTTAAAATGCATGAGGTTGTTGAAAATGAAGAACCGAATGAACTTCATTTTTTTTCTAGACATTGTTTTCTTGATCAGGAGTAGGTCTACGTAATTTTAAAGTGTAAGTATTGTTTTTTCGTAATAAAGATGGACAGACAATATAGGACTTTTATGAACAAAATGCATTGCCATATCGGCCTCCTTCCATTCATCTGTCATAATAGGAAATGCAATAAGAGATTAATATTCTGCAGAAGGTCATAGTAGGAAAGTATTTACAAAAAAACAACAACAACAACAACAACAAACAAACAAACAAACAAACATACAAACACCTAAAAAAATTAAAAAAATAAAAATACTCTTCAAGAATCCCCTATACAAGTTATGTAGGTCCTACAGTCATGTTTTAATAAACTCTTGTCGGAAAAGTTGTATATGGATTATCATAATGAATGAAAATTGATATCCTGAACTGATATAAACTGAAACGTGCATAAAATTCACACCCATATCCAAGACTAGTACTTATATGGAACCTACCCTTTCATATATGGCATAAAAATATACATTAGCTCTACGTGTATCAAAATATAGCTAACATGGCATTAATTATAGCTTTGAACTACATACACTGTCGTCATAAAGGTGGAATATTTTTTTCTGGCTCATGCGTCATTATGTTCCTCCGTTATTAATTTCTTGAATGTGTTTGTCACCGCTTTCACTTCTGGGATCCTGGGTATATTTTGGACGTTCCCTCAACCCTTCCCGGGGATTTTTCTTCAAGAAAGTTTGTCACCCCCAGAAGATGGCAATTTTTGTCATTTTTCTTATTTTGGGGTCCCTTTTTTGTTCACGCGACCCACCAAGGCCCCCTCAGTCCTACCCCAAGGAAACACGTCTGAGATGGGGATTTGTTATTGTTCTTTAAATTAAATCTAGAGTTATGGTAACAGGCTCGAGTCTTTTGTCTAGGGGAGGGGTTAAAATTTATTTTGATTTGGGTTCAACATTCATTTTATTCATTTTTACACCATGGAAATTTCTATCTTCCCTTAATTGTATTGTAAAATTTCAACCAAACGTAAATAAAAATAAAATATGATCAATAATGATTATTTACAGCCTTGTCATCAAGGCTAAAGAAAATTTAAGGGGAAAATGATGATATTTAAGGGTTAAAGGTGGTTTTTCATTTCTTTTGTTTTCAGTATAAAGATGGAATAAAATATTCCGAATTTTCACCAATGTCGTTTTTACTTCAACCCCTCCCCTAGACAAGGGACCTTAGCCTGTCCCCAGAAATATAGATTTAACTTAAAGAACAATATAAAACAGTACACCTCAGTCGCGTTACCTGGGGGTAGGACTGAGGGGGGGGGGGGGCTTGATCGGCCGGGAAAACAAAAAGGGGCCCCCAAAAAAGAAAAAATGACAAAAATTGGCATCACGGGGGTTGACAAAACTTTTTTGGAAAAAGGTCCACGTGAAGGGTTGGGAGAATGTCCAAGATATAGCCAGGGTCCAAAAAAGTAAAAGCAGGGACAAACATATTCAAGAAATTAAAGTCAGCGCAAAATCATGTCGCTATAGCGGCAAAACAATATTCCACCTTCATGACGGACAGTGTAGTAATTGGAATTTAAAACGAAAAGGCTTTGCTGAACATCGCAGCAACTTAGTGTAAAAAAAAACAAAAAACAAAAAACAAAAAAAAACATATACAATCATGTACTTTGTGGAAAAATAAAACCCAGTACATTCCGATTGTGAGGAAATTATATCTTTATTTATCTTCGACATTTAGATTAAAAAAAAAATTAAAACATGATGCACGCCTATGTACCCATGTAAGTAAAAAATATACCCAAATAGTATTTTATTGATAATTTACAATATTCTATCTTTATTCTACTTACCTTTATTTAAACCGATGTTAGTACAGTGAGAAATCGGAGGAAAAGATGCAAGTCCCTTCAATTAACCAGCCTCAAAACGCAATCAAAGGCTGCTCCATGCAAGCATTCCCAGATGTCCAAAGTTCAGGAAAACATTGGATACTTGACTTAATATCAACGACATCGATCACAATACTTCAGACACTTGATAACAAAGGTTTCCTTGTAAACAATATTGTTTCTAAGGATAATAATACACCGATACTAGAAGTTCGTCTTTGACTAATCGTTCAAAACTTGAGACATATTATATTCGTACGGTCGACGAATGATTACTAAAAACGGGAACTAATTATGCAAGCAAGCTACGCGTTTATTGTGGACAAAATGACACTATACATTCTGGCGGACCCGTTAACAGAAAAACAATGAACGTAGCTCACAGGTGTAATTAGCAAAACGTCTTGCAAGTACTTTTGTTGCTAAGAAGATACACACATGATATTGGGTGGCTGACGACACACAATTTATGACTACTAGTATACTTTAGCTCGTGTTATAGGCCCGAGGTTATTGTCTGAGTGTCACTAGTGAGTGTTTGATTAACAGATAATGAATTACAAGGTAGTTGGGTGAAAGATGTTGTGGCGTAAAAGGGTTCTCTTTTTGATGGTCTTTAATTCTCCTTTTCTCAGTCTTAATTTATAATAATTCTCCTGTTTGATCTGTTATAATATTTCCTTGTAGAATATTACCATATCATATTTCATATCTCCTTATATCTCCATATGACATTTATTTTTATTTACCGTCATCATTCCTTAATTTCATTTTCAGCTTATAATCACTTCCTTTTAACCACATTACAATTTACATATCAACTTTTAGGGGCTAATAAAGGAAACATTTTGGTGGGTAAATTGGATACTAAATATTTATCCCAAAAAGCATAAATTGTCCCCTAAAAAAATAAAAATAAATAATAATAATAAAGCTAGATATTCAGAGAGAGAGAGAGAGGGGGGGGGGCCTTGAGAGAGAGGACTACTTCAATATTTGATCTCCTCGGAAAATATTTGCGTTCCTTCCTCTCTCAACTTTACCTGCGCTTTCTTCTATAATACAAATAGAAACCAAGAAGTGTTTTAAGACGAACCTATTGTTGAGCACTAATAGTGTAACACTGATTTGCATAGGGTTGGCACGGGAAGGTTGGCAGGTGCATCCCAAAAAGGCTAGAGAAAAAAAAAACACCATTACATGTCGCGTAGGTATGAAGGTATCAGGGCCCATATTCATAAAACCTCATTAAAGCTAGTTGTCAACTAATTACATAGGGAACAGTTAGGTGACAACTAGGCCTGTGAAGGTTTTATGAATATGGACCCTGAACGATAGAAAAGGTAGTATAATTTCAAAGAGAGAACCCGAGTTCAAAAGTACAGTACACTCCCGTTATAACGAGTTTCTCGCGACCAAGACAATTACCTCTGTATAATGAAGTCTAGACACACTGCACACACAGACACATAATAATGCACATGTTTGAATCGGGATTGGAAGACCTGCCTCGTTAATTTATAACAAAATCTCGTATTTGTGATCGTTATAATGGGAGTAGACATGTACATGCTGAAGCTACCCATGTGGCTTGTATTATCAGTAGATCTACACCTATGTCGAATTCAGGCAACACTGCCTTAATTGAATTGGGACCATACAAATTTGTTCAATTTAGGAGAAATTGGACTTATGAGAGGTGAATAACACATGTCTTGCATAATCTGGAATAAAAAATTGATTTGATTTGGAGAGATTATTCCACTTGAGACTTATGCAGAGTAGACTGTATACTATAGTTACTCCTTAATTATATCATACTCGCTCTCAGTGCAAATAACACAATAAATAGAATTAATATTTGTAAACGTGTAAGTAATAGATGGAAGCATATTTATTATTGTACATGTACTATATACATAATTGGACTTCAATATTTCTGCATCAAATTAAATCACACGAGAAAAACAAAGCATTTATACAACACAAATAATTTTTACTCAAAAAAATATCAAGGTATAATAAAATACAATTGAATTGACTGCAATAAAGCAGAGCAAACATAATCATGTCAATAAATGTTGGGACAAACAATAATAAAATAAGCAGTGCATGGTAGAGTCTAGCAGACTAGAATAACAATTTCTAATTTCTATGAAAATATATTATCAGAAGTGGCTAAAAATTGTAGAGAAGAAAGGCAAATAAAAAACAATTGAGTGACTTTCAACCCAAAATTTGTGAAGTCTTAAAATGAAATTTTAAATGCCAGAGAGCAGATTTTCTCTTTTACTTTTTAAATAATATTAAAAAAGTCTTGAGTAATTTTAACACTGGAAAGTAGTTAAAGAGAAAATGAATTATTATAATAGTAGGTAATAAGTACATTGGTGCAAAAAATATGAACATGAAAATCTCAATGTGAAGATATTCTTATAATTTAGAGGAACAGACAAGTCATTATACCTACATTTTCTAGTCAGTGCAAGAAATTAAAACAAAAAAAAGCACATCCACCACACTCATGAGAAGTTATTACTTTTCTATTGCACTTTTCAACAACCTGAACTTTAAAGCCAGCCATTAAGTCAGAAATAAACCTAACAAGAGGGAACGGTAACAATATATCTAGTAATAACCAATGCACATTGTTTTTTTTTCAATGATTTTTATTGAAAAACAGGTTAAAATGCCAATAATTAAATTTTCTTGATGAGGACATTTTTTCAAACGATGCCCTTACTGTGTTGAAAAATAAAACAATTTATTTATCTATTTATTTATTTTTTTGGGGGGGCAAAATTTTGATCAGTGGAATCTGTATAACATGTATTGCAAGATCCATGATATAAAAAGCAGTATTATCTGGTGACAAGAAACTTGTTTTAGAGAATTTTCATTGTATACAATGTAACCCGTGTTGCACAGAAACTCTTCAAGTTTTAAAAAATATTTTTAAATACACCATCATCTCATAATTTAGCATTAATGGTGAAAAGCACACAATAGTTTTTGTAACATATCATTAGTGGTGAACAAGAAGGGCATCTGAACTTGATACTATCATTCCCCCCCCCCCCCAACAATATGATGTGTTGTGTTGGGGTGTTTTATATTATTTTTTTTTACCACTTGAAGAGATGTTCAAAAGTTTTTCCTCCTATAAATTGACCATCCTATCAGCCTCAGATTGTAAAGAAATATGATCAAAGCAATTTTCAACAGTTTTATGATTAAGTGGTTCATGGTATACCAGATACAGCAATTTTCTGCTCTATTATCATGGGTTACTTACAAAAAATTTTGAGCTAATTGTGACAAAATTTCCCTACTTCTCACAATCTTCTTTGTAATGAATCTGAAATTTGTTTTGTTACCGTAGTAACAAAGGCGATAAAAAGATTTCATGGGAAACCTTTTTACAAGTCAACAATAATACAAATATATTTAGAAGTATATGATACAGAAATACATATATAATAAACATTTCTAGTTTACATCTAGTAAAATACTAGATTATAAGTAAATTGCATTGCAAGCATTGCTTTTGAGTGTCTTGAAGTAAGTTTTGCTCTATAAAGAACAAAAAACGACAAGTTCGCTCTGGACAAAGATACATACTTCAATAAAATAGCGACTTCATGTATAAGATATACATTATGATGTCACTCACATTGCAAGGGGATTTCATTGCCCGAATATCAACAAATGCATTCACTTGAAAACTTAATGTAGAAGGGATTTTAATAACAGCTTAAAATTAGATGAATGATTTTTCCACAAAATAACACAGAAAATCAAAATTAAAATAATTTGAGAGCTAATATTTCAAAGCTCACAGAAAAACTGAAAAGTGACAGTTACATAAGTTTTGATTTCATTTAGCAGGATTGAAAATAGTGCAGCATAAAAATACCTGCATATTTTACAATGCAATTTCTATAAGGTGCAATAAGTGTATAATACATGAGTTACCGCAAGTGCAGATAAAAATCAGCAAAATGCTATGAAATTTTAAAAATAACTGTTAAATAATTGTTTTCACAGTTAGCCGCTTTCTTAATAGCTCTTGCATGTTACTAATATTTTTTTCTTGTGGGGGGGGGGGTTGCTTCATTTAAAATGAGCAATACCAGAATATCTTAAGTCTTTGAGTTCATAGTTTCTAACTCCCCACCCATTTATAACTCAACATAAAATTCATTCATTAAGAAGACATTAATTAAGGAATACATTTACAAAACAAAAAACATGTTATTATCAACTAGCCTTAAGATATCGGGGGAGGAGGGAGGGGGGGGGTTGATTCACTAACAGCTAAAATCAATCCTAAATATGAACCTATAACATGGCTATTGATCTTAAAACTGATTTTATCCCAGTTGGGATTGATTTTAGTGAATCACCCCCCCCCCCAATCCATAAATCATTTATTAAAGGTTTTGAACAATCAATGCCAAACCAGAGACACAGCATCAGATCATCTGATAAAACCACTTTCAATTATCAATGTTGCAGTATTATTCATAAATGGGAATTAAACATGTAATTATATAAAACTATCTACTTGACCATCAGTCAGTGTTACGATATCCTATTTGACCTTTTCTTCAGGTCTTCAATGATAGGTGCGTAAACCCTGGAAGGCGCGTCCATACCCCAGATGAAATCTAGATGATCGTAGTCATCGTATTTGTTGTTGCCTTGGAGAGTCTTGGTGAGTTTTGAAATGAGCCATTGGACGTCCTTAGGATCAGCGAGCCAGTCGTTCATTCCCCAGTAGATGGAGACAGGGGTCATCATGTTCTCTGGGATGTACAGGGGCGGGGTGCTCTGTAAGACAAAAAAAACACAGAGATTTGGACAAAATAGTTTTTTGGAAGATGTTGGAGAAGACATTTTATGTTTCTCAGGAGGAGGTTCTAGAGGACAGAGGTGTTCTGTAGGACAACAACAACAAAAGAAAAATTATATTAGGTACATGAATGGAACAAGCTAAGATTTACTACGTAGCCTTGTTTGACAACATAAATTTGAAAAAAAAAAATAGCTTACAATGTATTTGGAAGAAGATGGAGACAGACATTTTATTTTTCTTAGGACAGGGGTGGGGGTACAAATGTTCAGGACAACGAAAAATGGCACCAAGGAATTCATTATATCAGGTACATGAAGAGAACAAGCCATAATTTACTGTGCAAACCTGGTGTGTCACCAAGTCGTTCATAAGTTATGAAAAACTTTACAAAGGGTGATTAGGGGGGCATTTCATCAAAGGACTTGTCAGACGTTTTATCCGACAAACTGTTATAAGCTACTGAAATGCTTGCATCTGATTGGCTGAGAGCAAATTTGTCGGATAAAATGTCCGACAAGTCCTTTGATGAAACGGTCCCCAGTTCTTGCGATAGATGATTGATAATTTGATCAGTACAGCACCAAAGAACATGTTCCAGTCTTTGGTAAAGTCATTTGTAACTTTAAAAAGGGTGATGAGTTCTTGCGATAGATGATAGATAATTTGATCAGTACAGCATCCAAGAACATGTTCCAGTCGTTGGTAAAATCGTTTGTAACTTTACAAATGACATGGTGAAAAACCACCCATGTTTTATTTCATCTAAGATGTTCAGTTTATGTTGGGGTTGCAACTCAATATAAATGATAAATAATCTTTATTCCTCACTATGGGACCAAAATATGAAATCATTTTTATCTATTCTGTAAAAAAAAAAAAAGTGTAACAGTTAAGTTACCATTCTTAAAATAGAACAAAAAAATCATTTTGTGAGCAACAATCTGGACAATAATGAATACAATATCAGTACTTTTCTGCATGTTTTTTTAATTTTTTTTTAAAGATGCTCGGTTTTGGACACAAAAACAGCTGCAGTAAAAAATTAGAAAATTTCTTATTTTTTAGAGCATTACCTGATTGTATTTAGCCATGTTTCCTGCGTAACCATAGTCATACATCTGGAAATTCTCTGAATCAACCATCTATGAGGAAACAAACAAATATACAATGAAAAAACGGGATACCATCAAGTTCAACAAAATTAAGCTTTTGACCTGAATGCAATGTGAATTTTGGTAAAAAAATCTGGAAATTCTCTGAATCAACCATCTATGAGGAAACAAACAAATATACAATGAAAAAACGGGATACCATCAAGTTCAACAAAATTAAGCTTTTGACCCGAATGCAATGTGAATTTTGGTAAAAAATATTAAAATATTAACCTTCAAATTTTCACCTTGGATCAAAAGCTTAATTTTGTTTATGTTTCATCAATGCAATTTAATTTTCATTCGATACCATTAAGTTATTATGAAGTACCATCTAATTTACGCAATGTTTTCATGGTGTTCAGATATACAGAATAAGATGCTGAGATTGAAGTAGTTCAAAACATGGCATAAAGATAAAACTGTTTCATCTTAGGCTCTATTGCCCGTCCATACCACTAACATCCTTCGGCAAGGTGTCAACCTGCAAATTTGCTGTACTTGACCCAAGTGAGGTGAATGGGTACCGGTAGGAAGAAATTCCTTGAATGCTGTGAGCGCCTTTCGGGGTAGCCTAGCTAAGCCGGGTAATAATAATATGATAATGCGCCTTGAGCACTCTACAGAGTGGATACGTGCGCAATACAAATCACATAATTATTATTATTATTATTATTGTATAAATAAAAAGAATTTCATCATTATTAATCAAAACCTGATATAAAAAACAGCAAATACTAGAAATACAAAAAAGATAACGATTCTGTAAAATTAAGCCATGCTAGTCTATGATATCACACTTTCAATGGAACAATATACTTAATGTTCGTTTCCTAGGTTATCCTGTTGATTTTAAGATGTATTTTTTCTTTACATTAACTCCCCCCCCCCCTAAAAAAAAAAAGAAAAAGAAAAAAAAAAAGAATTGTCATGAGTTTACCTGAGCATAGTGAACAACATCCATAACCGATGTTCCAGAAGGATCATGGCTGAAATATACTGGAAGACGCGTCTGCAGAAACAATAAAAAAAAAGGAAATATACATGTAGGTCACAAAATATCATTTTCCTTGTCTATTTATGCATTGATGACAAGATTGGATAGTGATTAAAAATATAAAAAAATGAACATATTTTGCATATCTATAGGCTATTATACACAATTTTCAAGTTAGGTATGCATGCAGATCTATCACCCAATTTAACACAATGAGAGTTACAGTAAATATTCTTTCTCAATTTCAAAATTATGTACATGAAATCCAAGGTTTAAAACAGAGAATGTACATGACCAGATAATATTCACTCTTTAATTATATTGCATTCGTTACATAATCCAATTTAGGTAAAAAACACAGTGGTTAGATATTTGGACAAACTACTACATATAGTCACTATCAATCTATGATATTCAGATTCTCTTTATCATAAAACAGTTGACGAAGAGCAAGTTTGAAAAAAAACACTGCCATCTGTGGATATGGCCATATTATCCCATGACTTACATATAAAGCTAGCTCAGTAAGGGATTTAAATTACTTTCAATCATTGTCTTTAGTTATAAAAGGCGTTGGGTAATGTTCACTTACAGTCCACTCTCAATATAACGACCACAAAGACAAAAAGATTCCATTCTAATAAATTCTAAAGATTAAAAATGTTCAAACCTGCATTCACACATTGCTGACTTTATGGCTGTTCATGGCAATTCTGTAAAGTGCCAAATATAGAGTCCAGCCAACTCAGTTACAGTACATGGTGCATCAATTTTTTTTTTTTTTTTACTGCTTTATTTTGCAAGCTCAGTACAGAAGAAGAAATGCACCATATTGATACCTATGAAAAGGAATTGACTAGACCCCCTCTTTGTTAAATTCATTGTTGGTCTGATAAAACATGTTTCTCAAAATGTCAAATATTCATGACAGCAAAAAAAAAAAAAAAAAATGTGGTAAATGCCACTGGAGATTAGCCAAAAAGGGTGATTTTTTAACCAAAATTTAAGATACAATGTTTTAGCAGTCAACTGACGATATGGCAGAGTACAAAATCCCCATGAATCACCTTTTAAGATGATGATGAGAGAACTTAACCCTCAAAAGACTGGGGGGGGGGGCCATCATGGCCCCCCCTCGATATTTTCCGCAACCATTCCGCCGCGCGAAATTTTTTATCGCGCCGCTTGTTGACTTTATACTTTCAGGTCTCGCGCATCTTTTGAAACCATTTTCACGAAAATCGGTCGTACCGTTACGACGCTGCACGATTTTCAAAAATATCCGTCAGACTGAAAACGGCTCAAAAACGTGATTTTGTGTACAAAGTCAATGCAAATAGAGTTTTCTCACCTTATTCATAAATATATGATTATTTTCACTTCCATTGGCTGAAATCAATTTATTTTAGCATTATTATGCTTTAAAATGGTTCTCTAATAATTTTTGCGAAAAAAAAAAAGAAAAAAAAAAGGGTCGAAAAAACAAAGAAATACATAAGAAATTCATAAAACAATAAAATACATAAGAAATTAATTTCAATACTAGAATTTTTTCTTAGTACAATTGTTAGGAATGCTATAAGGAATATTATTACCCTTATAAGACATCTGAACCGGGCTATTGCAAATTCATACCGACCGCAGTTTCGATATGATATCGATATATGAAGCGATCATGGGGTATATTGGCCATATTGACCGGAATAAAAAAATCCCATTGAAAAAACACGCATTGACGTAAGGCTGCCTTTTTACAATGTTGACCGGCTGGTCGGGGGTCCTACGCATAATTTTAATGATGCGCGTTTACAAAGAGTAGTAAGACAATGGATACGCACAGAAGCATTATTGCGTCACAATGGTTCAACTCAGAATGCTGAAGAAACAAAGAAAAGAAAAAAAATCCCACGACAAATGCCCAGTTTAAATCAGTTTTTCGGTTTTTGGTAACGTTATATCCTGAGAAAGCAAACTTTTATGACTCGTTGAATGACACATTCTGCAAATTATACCGAGGCATGATGTTTCGAGGGGAATTGATTCCTTGATATTTTAATATTGATGAAGACAATGGAACATTTTGGATTCAAACATACATGACTGTACTGTAGCAGTTGTACCAGACCAGCTAGGATATGTGGTAAGTAGACTACACTGTGTGTTTTCAATGTCCTATGTTGGAGATAGGTAGTTGAAGGATAATAATAAAAATATTGACTGTTTTTTTCGGGCAATATGGCATATAGTGCCCTTACTAGCACCATATTGCCCTCGTCTTCGACTCGGGGCAATATTATGCTAGTTCAGGCACTATATGCCATATTGCCCTCAAGGGCAGTCAATATTATTTAAATAATACACAAAAATTAGCATTCTAGGAGCTTTATTTTTTCAATTAGAGCGAAAAGTATGATTTCATGCATAAATGAGCATAATTAATTCATCATATAAAATAAATCAATATTATTTCGCAAAAATTAACAACGCAGTCTGGTAGATTACATGACACACTACCATCGTGCAAATTTTCGGCGCGGTCGCGCGATCGGTGGCCGAGATCTTAGGGGGGGCCATCATGGCCCCCCAGTCTTGAAAGCTACCAAAACACCCCAGTCTTATGAGGGTTAAGAGTTCATTTCAACAAGATAAAGGGCTGGTCCTTAACCTTTCATTTCAGTGAAAGTGGACTGTATGCATAGAGATTTACTCAACACAATTGATGACTTACCATATTCAAGTTCTTTTCATCATAGCCACAGATAACAAAGAGAGCATTTGAGCAGATCAGCTCTGTAATAGGGCAGAGGTCCTGAGCCAACCATTGGATAAATTTATTGCTCGGCATAAATTCACCCTCACCCAGTATATCAAACAGGAACTGAAACAGGTGAAAGAATAAATGAAGGAGAAAACATGAAAAACAGGATTTACATGTATGTACTGAAATACACAATGAATCAGACCTGAAATCCATATATTGTTAATTATTAACTATAACAGACATCTTAGCAGGGCAACTTTAGTATTTTAGTATCTTATTTTGACGTTTAACAATATTGACCGGTCAACTTTATTCTTTTATATTGCCCACTTAGTAAAACCGATGACAAAATGCACTTAAAAACGCGGGCAAAAATCTAGAGCTGCATTACAATACATGAAATCTAAGATAATGAAAAAGTGCCAAAATATCACAAATGGCTTAGCATACTAATATATTATAGTAAAAGCTGGGACAATGGATACGCCCCAACCCCTAAACCTTGAAATATTCAATATTGGTAGATTATAAATGCTCTCAGTTTTACAAGTAATATGATATCAAAAATTGCGGTGCTCTAGATGTCTGGTTGGGTTAATGATAGCAATTTAGACTGGCTGGGAGAAAATAAATAAAAAAAAAACAATAGTATACTTTTTGGCCAGCCCTAGCTGTTCGCTTGTGATGTTGTTATTGTTTTGCTGCTCCTCCTTCATATCATCAACATAGAATTCAAAATATTTGTTGAGTCTTCACAAGGAGTTGGAAACAAAATAATTACCTGGACCCCAGCCAGAGCTATAAAATAGTTTGGATGAACTTTTTCACATTCATACATGTAGGCCTCTATCCCATAGATGACAGAGATTTTCCAAGTGTCTAAATGGATCTCTTTTTGATCCTCAAATTGGCAAAATTATATTATTATTTCACTCCTGCAACCTTTCCGAAAAATTTAAATTTATATTTAATGACACACAACTAATGAAAATTACAAAATGCATCGAAAAACTTGCCGATTTTGCGCGTGAAAATAGCGATCATACATTTTTCTTTGTGTTGCCAATTTAGAGATTTCAATGATAATTTTCATTTACACTGTTCTAATTCAAGAACCGTTTAATGTACAGTGGCAGAAATAAATCCCTTTAGATCAGTGATTTTTGCTCTTTCTGTTGATATGTAATTCATGATTCATGGCATTCTAGTTTCAAAGATAATGCAAAATCGTCACTAAAAGGAGACATTGTCCTTGATGGGATATTTAAATATATACAAATTTTGGAGTAACTGTCAGGATAAAATTAAACTTTGGGTGACAATGTGTACCAGGCATCTGCTAGTATTAACACTATAAGTAATTAATTGCAATGTTTAAACGAACAGAATATTTCTAAGACACACCGACTCACCTTTATCTCTGGTAGGAAGTATGTGAGATAATGTAAAGGGCTGACCATATTACTGACTTTAGCAACAGGTGCAAGGGCATAAAACATCTTCACCTATGGTATAAGGTAAGAACAAAACAAAAAAGAAAATCAATAATTTTATGTAGAAGGAAGAGGTAGCACATTATACAGGGCTCAACCAATATTAGTGAATGAAAAAAATATACAAAAATAGAGCGAGATAGAGTGGAGGGGATAAATGTAGAAAGAAAGGGAATATAGAAGAGGTATATCAAATAGAAATAAGAAGAGAGACAGAGAGAGGGAGAGAGAAAGGGTGACACAGATTTGTGTAAAGGGAGACAAAGGACAGAATGGTAATATAAAGAGTGGAGAGTGAAACAGACAGAAAATATCATGTATACATAAACAGAGGGGGCGAGAGAGAAAGAGAGAGAGAGAGAGAGAGAGAGAGAGAGAGAGCAAGATAAAAGGTTTCAGTTTCAGTGTATTGGAAACAATAACAAGGGTTAAAAGAGATACAAAGAAAAAACAAATTGCTTGTTTACATTCTCTCATTCGATCAAAGAGTCAAAGAAAGAGACAAAACAATTGTTACAATAACTTCCTTCCTGCTCTTTGATAGCATGTGTATGTCTTTTCCACAGTACATGTATCCTTTTCCACTAGGCTCATTTACAATACATAAAATTACGTACATTATGTAGGATTGTATTTTAATTTTTTTTTGTAAGAGACATTTTGTCAGCATTCATCCAAACAATCTTTTCAGACGGTTGTGGTCAAAACATTCATTGTGATAATCATACCTACAGATTACTATACTTTATTTTGCTGAATGTATATCAAAAAGGATAAGACCGATATAGAATTAGGCCAAGTGGTCGGTTAATGGTTGACCAAATGACAATTCATCATTAAAGGTAACGTCAACAAATAACGACCTTATGAAAGGGGGCATTATTATTATCCTTTTGCAAGCATGTTTGCAATGAAATTTTCAACGCACCTTAATAGGCAGACTTTGTACTCTTATGCAGAGTAAGAACCTCTATGTTTTCAATTTTTCAATACTGAAAATTTTATAATGTCAAAGAATTGTTGATTTTTTTATGAGAAAAGTTGATTATTTATTGCATATTAGTATGTTTACGTAAATATATACATTGACAAAGGATAAAAGGAAAAAAATAAACACACCTTAGAGGCAAGCTCAATGTTTCTTGAGAACTCAGCGAATGCAATGGTAGTTCCCTGTGAGTGTCCAATGTAGAACAAATCCTCTTGGTTGGTTTCCTTCAAAGCAAGCCCAATCATCGCGGGTAAGTCATACTTGGCCATCTCATCCCAACTAGAAAAATAAAAATAAGACAAAATAATGGTGATCAATTTATTTCTTTTTAAATTTCCTTCCAAGTGAGCCAAATCAAAATCATACTTTTGACACCTAGAAATTGGAGAGGGGGAAAAAACAAATGAAGTCTAATAATTTTTATTTTCAGAGAGAAAAGAGATTTGAAATTGTTTTTAATTAAATTGAATGAATGAATTTATTCAAAATGAAAACATTGTTAAAGGGGAAGTTCACCCCGGAATTTTATTGGTCTTAAAAAATGAAGAAAAATAATAGAAAAATATTAGTGAAAGTTTGAAGAAAATCGACCAAAAAATAGCGAAGTTATGAATATGTAAAGTTTTGATTCTGTGACGTCACGTGCGAGCAGCTCTCCCATTGGTTGTGTATGTAAATTCCATAAATTTGTCTTTTTGTCAGGGTTCTTGATAAAGGAATGGGTCAATTTGATGGAGTTATGTATATAAACATATGTTTGATGGTATATCGACTGCACAGGTGACATAATTATTTTCTTCTGAAAAAAAATGACATTTTATGGAATTTACACTACATATCACATACGAGATCTGCTCGCATGTGACGTCACAGAATCAAAACTTTCAATATTCATAACTTCATCATATTTGGGTCGATTTTCCTCAAACCTTCACTCATATTTTTCTTTTATTTTTCTGCATTTTTTAAGACCAATAAAATGCCAGCGTGAACTTCCCTTTAAGCTAACATGTATAAGCTATTTCTTACAGTAACATCTGTGAGTTATCACTAAATCAAATTCGATTCCATAAATTGGTAAAAGTCAAGATTCGTTAAAACTCCAAATAGGATGATACAATAATTACTTAGAAATAACCATAATGTAGAAAACCTTCTTTTTTTTTGTTTTTTAAGGAACAAGTTTTGGAGTAAGCCTCCATCTTCATCCAATGAATCATCCCAAAATTACCGCTAATATAGGATTTATAAGGAATTAAAAAATCATCAAATCAGATTCAGTATTAAAACATGACATTTCCAGTACAAATTGAATATCATCTGTTCTCAAGCTTAGTCACAAATAATTGATAATTGGGAATGTGTGTTCATAAATCTCTGTTTTGTAAATTGCTGTTTTAATCAAAGTCCAACGTCAATGCCCAGAATGACTTTTAAAAAACTTACATCAAATGATGGCCAGAAAACAAAAATACACAGTGAAATCTACTTAAAAGCATCACATACCTCCAGTTCCAGAACTCAGTCTGTTCAGGCTCATATTTGACATTCTTCCTCGAGTACTCATTCCCCCTCACGTTACCCAACCATACATCAAATCCTGCATCAGCCAGGATGTACGCTAGACTCTCATTGGCCAGATTCGTCAACCAGTTCGTTGACGAGGCTAGGAGGCCGTGTTGAAGGAAGACGACCGGTCGTGGAGTGTACTTGGATTCGTTACGGCCGTAAGGGATACGTTGGACGCCCAGGATGAAGCCATCATCGGTCTGGACGGTGTATTGCTGACAAGGGTAGCCTTTGCTGGTTATTAGCTGGCTCTGGAATCAATGATATGTTTAGATGGATAGTTTAGTAACTTTGTGAAATATAATTTAGACTGAATGCTCTCCCTGAAGAGGTAATGACTTTCAAGACCAGACTGGATCGGTTATGGATGAATAAGAGATTCTGCTCCCAATATGAGTTAAACCCACCAGCCCCGTCGCTGGTCGGGAACTGACGAGTCAGTAGACATGTGTGGTGAAGGTTTCAAAATATCTATACATGACCACAAATTTTGTGGTCAAAAATACTTTATTTGAATTTATACTCGCATTGAATCAAATCTTTGAAGCTTTTTCCTCGAATTGGTGACATCTGCAAATGTTTCACATGAAGTAATCAACTAATAATGAAGAAAAATACAGGAAAATCGAGTCCATCCCTCCGTCAGAGCTGCCAACCTTTAGAAGTAGAAATTAGTAATCTTGGAGCTCAAAATTCGTAATTTTGAGAGAAAAATCGTAATTTCTTACGCGGCAAGAATTTCCTCAAAAAATTGCAAAAAAATCGGCATGCATCACATAATTGTCCTTAGCCTTGCCCTAGCCCTAGGGCCTCGGTACACAAAACTTAGCGATATTTTGCTTTGTTGCTAGCATCTCCGGCAGCTCAATATTTGGCTGATTTTATGCGTTTTCTGATAGGCTATCGTATGAACCACCACCATGTTCGGACGAAAGAAAAAAAATCCTTATTTTCTTACGTAGCCTAGTAAGAATTCCTTTGAAATATCGGACGAACAAACCTTGCAATGATGAGCATGCTTTCACCTTTCGAAGATGGTACGGCATGATACAAGGCCATTAAGTCTATTTCTTCTTTCTTTTTTTGGAAGCTAAAGTTGCCATGTTGAGCTCAATCAAATTCCCATGCGATAGATTTTTAGATCCAGGTACGGTATAATCCAAGTTTAATCCAGCTAAAAAATCCAAGGTAGTTTGTTGTTGTCGCACGCACACATCGTATTCAGGCGCGCGTGCAGCCGCCTGCATGCACCCGGCCAGCGCAGCAAACCACCGCCGAAATCTAGGGCGAGTAGCCGAGCGGGGAGTCGATAGTTTCGCTCCTCCATCCAGCAATACAGGCATGGGTGTGCGCGCGCATTCGACCCCCCCGCTAGCGGTAGTGCGCCGCTTGTATGCAAAGATCATGCACTCAATGATCGTATTGCATACAACGCTATTGTAGTATAATTCAAGGCGCCACTTGCATGCAAAGACCATGTAATCATATTGCATTATAAAAGACAAAAATTCGTAATTTTTCAATGCCTTTTCGTATTTTCGTATTCCCTTCTTATTTTCGGGACAAATACGAATTTTTCGGGACGGTTGGCAGCTCTGCTCCGTGCGTGCGCTGTTCAATTAGGTCTTCGCCACAGAGTTAAATACGTCTTCGCACAGTAAAATGACGTCATAGAAAAATGGCAGCGATGGCACCAACAGTATGAGAAGAGACAAGGCCAAAGGAAAATTCATTTTGGTAAGTCAAAAAGCTCTTATATAATTCATCATGACGGGCCATGTCCTGAAATATTATAGATGGGGTGGAGTTACATTTTAACATTAGATTTATCATATTGACCAGTATAATTACCAGAGCGCTGGTTGTTTTACTGTGAATGGGGGTGGTGAAAGTACAGCCCCGTCGCCGAAATGAGTAAAATCCCACCTGACTAACAGAGCAAGAACACTCAGCAAAATACATGCAATGACATGGAGTGGGAGAAAACAAGGTCAGACTTTTATGCAGCAAACCAAAACTTAGAAGGAAGACAAATGAGTTGGAAATGGAAGCCTGACTGCTGCAACTAAAGCAATCTTTAAGAATTTTGGGTAAAAGTACGGGTAGATATGGTCTATTTATTTACATCATTAATCAAAAAGAATTACGATCCATGTGAAAGTAAAGCCTCAATGAAACTTGTCAATATATTCTATATTTCTACATTACCACGATTACATTTAGATGAACAAATTGCAAGAAAAATCTTTTTCAAATTCAATGCAATATTTGCCGTCTTCTTTTTCTTTTTTGTTTTATTATGGGGCTTTTTTTTTTCTTCGTTCTTTTACATTCGACTCATCTTGATCATGTTGATTGATGCCCCCCCCCAAAAAAAAAACAAATTCTTTTAAATCCACATTCTAAGTTAGTTTCTTCAGTAATAACATACATAACACAAACAGGATATCTCCTGTAGTGCTAAGGAGATCCACACACAATCTTACAAAGTCAAGTACACGTCAACAAAAGCCGTGGGTGTGGCATTGACCATTACGTAATCGAGAAATGCTGTGATGCCATTGGCCAAAACCGGGCGTCGCCCACTACACACCTCCCTTTATACATAACCCATTGCGGCTCCTCAAAAAAATTACACAACACCGACTAATTTCAACAGCAAAATGTGCTTTTCATGAATAAATATGAATTATCTTACCGCATTCCTTTTGATGTCTGGGTCTTCTCCTACACGTTTGTACAGTAGATGCTCAAGGTTGAAAGCTGTGATCGCTCCAATTAGAGATAAAATGAAGAGACACCGCAGTGCCGTATCCGTACGAGTTACGATAGCCATGTTTTCGTAGTAATGGCGTGGTTGAAAAATTAATCACGTGCCGCGCCGGGTTTTTGTGTACACATCGCGCGGTCACGAGACCGTTCGTGTATTTACAACGTTATAGTTCGTTGCATGGACTCTATTGTTTACATTTATGAGTTCTTCCTGGTTGAGTATATTTTGTATATATTGCTTGCATTTCGTTTACATAACATGCAGTATACTGGTAGAACATTTATCGTGCTAGAAGGATATTCCTCAATTTGTAACATATTTCGCCAAATAGTAGGCCCCCTATGGCTTTTATTGAATTAAAATTTAACCTCAATGGTGGACCATGATGGTGGACCTAAGAATGCAAGGATGCAAGAGGGGATGCGCCCCCCCCCCCATTTTTTTTCTTTTTTTCCCCCAACCATTTGCATATGGGACCACAACCCTTTTTTGCCAACCATTTTCTTTAAAATCTTGGATCAGATGCTGAAAAATAACAAAATGAAAAGATGTGATGCTAAAAACCTGTAGCATGAATGTATAATTCTCATGACCTGGGTGTGTTTTTACCTCCCCCTCCGTATGAACAACCTCTACATCGCTTTCTTTTCCTCCCTGTTTTCATCTCTTAACTCCGTCTCTATAGCAGCTCTCTTGTTTACATGTGTTTCTTCTCTTCCTTCCCGTAAGTCTCTTTTATTATAACCCTTAATCTCACTATCACTCGCTCTCTCTCTCTCTCCCTCACACTCTCTGCTTCCCTCTCTCCCTCTCCCTTTCTCTCTCTCTCTCTCTAGCTCTATCTCTCTCTCCTATAACTCCATATTTTATTTTGTTATTACAACTCGTAAATTTTTCACTCGAAATCTCGCCACAATGTACTAGTATATATGTGTACTTTTTATCATACGCAATTATATTGAAAGAAAACTACAAATATTGTTGAGATGTCATTGTTTCAAGTGCACACCCATGAAAAGGTTTCTTTTATTGTCAATGTCAACCAGAAATAGTTGCTCCTGTACACAAGCCTAAAGCTTTCAAAGTCCTATTACTTATATTACTACAATACATACAAAAATCCTGTATTTATTTACACATTACATTAAACATGCAAATCCTTCACAATCCCTTACGTTTTCCTTCCTGTACAAAGAAAAAAGACAGGAAATGATAATAATTAGGAAGAAATGAGACAAAAATACAAATATTAATTTCTGCATTGTTGAATATTCCATATCGCAAATCGTGTCGATAAATCCAATTTCCAATTGGGAGACACATGAACGAGCATGCTCATTCATTTAAATAAATAACGAGATGAAAATCTATTTGTTCCTCTTTATCATTCATATGAGCTGCCCATGATTGAAACAATGCCATCAAGGCAAAAGAAATGACATATGGAAAGAAATAGTAATAATGTACAAATGTAATTACATATCTACACAAAAGTCCATGTACATGTATGTACATTGTTAACAATATACTCTTGAATGAAATCCCATGTTCTTTTCTGAACTCCAACATCAAGTGAAAACATGGGCTTTTTATTTGTAATGGAAAACAAACATAGTATTGCAAACACTTTGTAAAGTTAGAAAATGTAGGCCAAAACTTCATCACGAACTCACTCAAAGACATATCTCTCTCTCTCATTTTCTTCGCAGGAAAGAAATAAATTGTACAGAATAATTTATAACAAAGAAGAACAACATTAATACTTATGAAAGGAAAGCACATGTACAGAAATATTCATAAATAAGTTGTGCTATCAATGGCATTGTTTGTGTTAATTAATTGAATTCACTGTTTAAAGCAAAAGGTGAAATCATTGTAACATAACAATTTATGGCTCTCAGCAGACAAAACAATTTTAGGGAGCGAGATCATATTCCTAGCCATCAAAGGAATAATGAGGGGTAACTCATTGATGTATAGTTTCCGAGTACACCATCATCTCTAGTAGCCACAAGGCATGCACACATTTAAATACACTTTCAGCTTTTAGCAGTGCCCTGTAAGATGATTTACAATCAACTGCTAATTTTTAACGACCGTTCTGATTGGTTAACAACAACTTTTATGCAAAAAGTATAACCAGGATCCTCACTGGTTACTTGCAATCGATCGTAACTCCCTATGTTACAGGGCCCATGGGACACATCTAATGTTGTTGATAATTCAAATAATTTAGTTTTTATTTTTGTTTAACTGCCTTTGTTTCTATAAAAATATACATTGAAAATAATCCAATCTTTTCTACATAATTCTGGAATGTTCTAATGCCTGTGCATTTCTTTTACATTTCAACTTTCTCACAAGATGTATCCCTTTTCATCACTGCAAATTACACCAGATTATCTCTTCATATCAAAGATTTATAGAGATCATAATTTATTGTTAACCTATGATTTCATATATCCCTGTTTAGAAGAAAAAGGGTATTAACTGATGTACGTAAGGTCTCTCTGGTACTTGCTCAATACTTCGACAAGGAAAAATACCATCATATCCACACACTTTATTGTTACTGAGTTATTTTCCTTGGGCAGTAATATTTGGTAGTAATACTATATTTTTTAATTTTTATTCAAGGTGTTGCTGTTTTTGCTTATTTATGCTGACATTAAAAGTATGCCTCAGAATTTATCAAACAAAACTCAGTGGCTCCCATTTGGCTATGTTTAAAGGGATACTGTAACTTTGAGGAAGCATGATTTAACAAACCGTTTGAAGTCAGGAGTTAAAAGAAATTGCAAAATATTATGTTTACCAAATTGTATTGTCTGTAATTCCCGGTTATTTTAATAAAGTATTACTGAGATTATGCTTCTAAAATGCATTTTCAAAGTTTGAATCTAACATAATAGTACAAGCACTGGTACTACATGTATATAGGGTCACACATAGGGCCTGCATTTTTAAAGCCTCCATAAAGTTACAGAATCCCTACAATATTTGTTTGTAGTTTAAACAAATGTTTACCAGATAGTGGTATCAACCACAGATTTCATGTTATTAGGGAAATAAATAAATGGATATTTAAGTCATTCACACACAAAAAATTCAATAGCTTCGCATATCTCGCGACACTCCTGAACAACTTAATTACAATGCATTGAATTACGAAATGAGATTCTAAACAAAAACACAATAAACCAAAACAAATAACACAAGAAAAACTGTTCAAATATCAACAAGAAATTCCAGAACATTCTGAAACATTCTGAATTTCTGAACATAATACCACAAGAAATGTCTAACAAAAATAAACAGAGACATAAACTAAACCCCTTTGGCTGAAAATTAACAAGAAAACTGAAAATACAAAATAATCAAGAATTACAATCTCATCTCTATAAATAACAATTCATTTACAATTTGTCACAACATCCAGTGTCATAAAAAAATTCCTTGGTCCAGTCAACGTAGTGATATGGTAGAAATAATCATATGTACATAATATTAATGCAGCTTGTACAATTTCCACATAACTCAAAGAGACGATTTTGTACATTATACACATCACCTCTCCACTACACTATCGAAAGACATTTGAAATTTAGTATGCTTACATACTAGAAGAATATCTGGCATTTATATTTGAAGCACTTTCAGTTAACACTCATGTGGCTATCTGCAAGGGAAATACAGAATTCTTCTTTTTACAATTCTGCTTGGGGTACGGTTATTCCCTACAGGATGAGCAAGCACAGTAAAGCAACCTGAAGGAAGAGACCTTTTTTTCTTCATTTTAATGTTTTGAGTTCTAGTTGTACTTTTTAGTTTATGTACGGCAATCATACACTTTGATAGTTCCATGTATCATCAAATTAAATGAAGTATTCTAACTTCTCTTTTTTCATTTTATGATATTTACCATTATTATTTTTTTATTTCTATTTATTTATTTATTTATTTATTTATTTACTGAAGTCATGAACCAAATTTGTAAAGAAATCTAAAATGGTTGACATACAAATGGAAGCAGCCCTAGTGTCTGTTAGGGTATTGAGTAGAAAATCAATGCATACATTTTTATTTATTCATTCTAATTTATAAACGTCTCAAATTGATATATTTGAATTAAAATCTGGCTTTCAACAGCACTGGCAATGGGGAATAGATTATCCAAATACTGTAAAATCAGACTGCATTTGGGCAATTCTGTTGTAACATCGGTTCCTGAGCATTTTCAAATTTAGAATGTTCACATGGTAGTTATGTAAGTGGAAATATTGATGTCTTTAAGTAAATATACTTGCATATACATTTAAAGAGCTTACATGCAAAAGGGACTAAATCCACTTTTATAAATTCAGAGGAAATGTCATTTGTTTACCAGATTTTGTACACGCATCTATAGAAAAGGGAAATTACAAAAAGCATTTTCTTACAGTTGCAATCAACAATTAAGAAAATCCTTTTGTTCAAAGATGGGAATGTACCTGAACGATGGCCTGGTATCAGTAACTCAATTTTCATCAAAAGTGGATTTAGTCCCTTTTGCATGTAAGCTCTCCATTTACTAGACAACAAAATGTCCAATCTACATAACTACCATGCAAACAATCTAGATTTGAACAAAACAAAAAAAGGTCATTGATGTTACAGTGGAAGTGCAAATTTGAAGTTGATAAGGGAGAACCTACATGTATATCACACTATAAAGACAAGGATGACTAAATAGAACCGAGCTTAGAGACACAAGGAAGTGTTCTGGTGGGTCAAATCTTATTTTGAAGACTTATTGCTGAAACAAATTAAATTGGCATTAGATATTTACCTAAACATTTGCAACGTTGCTTTATTTCAAGTCACATTACAATTGAAATCATTTTTGTTGTTGTAATTATTACATTATTACATTATCATTTAGAATTTATCTAGAGTCTTAGAATGCTGGAGACAAATCTATTCACTTCGGCCACAATGATCACATGGAAACCTAGGAGTTTGCCAACACATATACAACATATGTTGGGAACAATTTGCCATTTGGTTTATTATTTCCTAAGTCCCTACACTTGGTGTTATCAGAAAGGTTGGTTTTTACTAGTCAGGAATCCTTTTCCTCTTGATCCACATGATCTAAATGCAAAGTTCTTTTCAACTGGGACGCAAATAAATATGGAGTAGATTGGAGGACCAAGAATCTGCAGGAGCTGTCCTCTCAAGTCCTTGTACACAGGAACTCCTGTAGTCACCAGGATGATTTATCCACAGGCTCTAATGCAAAGTTATTCTCAAACTGGGCCTCAAGATGATTTACAGTTGTTTGCAGGACAAAGCCTCACTGTGTAAAGGTTGTCAATGATTTTCTTGGAACTCCTGCGCCATGATGATTTATCCACAAGCTTGAATGAAAGGTTATTCTCAAGCTGCACCTTCACATTTGTTTCCCTGTTATAGCCTCATTGAGTAAAGGATCTTACAAGCCATTGTGAAATCTATGTCCAGACCAAAGAAACCCCGGCAAGGTGCTCCACATCCTAACATATTCAAGACTCATGGTCGGGACTTTGTTCCATGCATAGCTCTTAAATCTCTTTTGAGGTCCTGCAAGATTCTACACATCTGTAAGCATCAAGAATTCTGGAGTTGTTTTTCTCATGTAGCCTCAGTGTTCGTAGGTTTTGGAAGCTGTCGTCATGAGTCCATGTCTAATTTGTTCAAGCACTTAGCCAGAGTGGTGGAGGATTCTGTGTTGCTGATCGCTAGGCGTGCTAACAGGAGCTCATGCTTTCGTATTTCCCTACAAATGAAATGAATAAAAGAAGAAGGAATGAAGAATAATTTAAATATTCTATCATTTAAAGTGCATATCAGTTTTGCATGTAACTTCCGTATGTGCTTGCAACATGGCTTGGAGTATCACGTCCCAGGCTTTATCACAGTGCATTTCCAGGAACAGCTGTTTACCACTGATGATATACATACAGAGAGATGCCTCTCGGTACTATTAAAAGTTCCTGAAATTGGCAAAAAGATCCAGAATAGCAGACACATTGGGCGAACGAGCATGAGGAAAGGTCTTGAAAATATATAATAAAAATGTGGTAAATTTTGAGAACAACTTTTGTGAATTCAGGAAATTTCCTTGAAAGGGCATCTCTGCATATCTGATGTCAGATAACTAATACAAAATCTTGCATTAAGGGGTGTGAGTGACCACAAGTAAAAAGAGTTAAAGGAGCTGAAAAAAAAAGCTCCCATACTTTTTTGTATAGAGGAAATAAAGATTAAATAAAAGCTAAAATAAGCTAAAAATAAGCTGAAAATCAAAACCCCCAAAAGCTGCATTCTCACCCCTGTGCATTGTTGTCTACAATGGAACATTAAATATTGTTAATTTTCAAAAATTGAAAGATAAAATAATGATTGACATAGAGGATGCCTTACCTTCTCCCAACCCTAGAATGTGTTGCTAAGTTCTTGAGGATCAGAGCAGCAGTGAGTCGTATACTCTTTGTGACGGGCCCTTCATTCTCACCCTGTATCAAAGCAAACAACAATTGGATAAAGATGTTAAGTAAAAGATTGAATTAGTGCAGCTAACAGAGTATTACATTTCACAACAAATGATTTTGATGATCAGATGTGAAGTGAGATACAATGTTAGTATTTGTTTACTTATTTGGAGATGGATATGTAGGAAAAATTTATAAACAAGACAAATGGTAAATAGTGAACATAATTCATAAAATATAGAAATTAAACAGAATGTCTTGAAATTGTAAAAGTGATAAAATTACATTTTTTATATTTCTAAATGTTTCCCCCAAAATGATTGTGACATATGCTCGCTAGGATGCGAGAGCTGTGTGGTTTGATTAGCATTTGCATGCCTCACGGGCGACCAGGTGGAATGCTCCACAGGGAGTGGAGACTGTGCACTCTAAATGTGGGATTGTAAGAATTCAATGACCAATTTGGTAAAAACTGGCAACTCACAGTATTATCTTTGTTATATTTATCTGATTTGGCTACTAAACATATGTGACCTACAGGCTCAAAACTACTAATAAGTCACAAAAATTCCTATTCGGCTGTTGCATGTTTTCAGAAACTGGAGAGTTTCCAAGCTTTCCAACGATACCAAACACTTGACGTTTGCTAAATTGTAACCAAAATGATGTCCTATGCAGAAAATCCTGCTTCTCTTCTCATTTACTCTGTTGTGCTATTTATGACTTATTGGTGGTGTTTAGGTGGTGGGTCACATATAGAACCCATGTAAAAATTTGAATGCCATTTTCTTACCAAGAACTCGTTGAGCGAAGGCGTGTTGAGACTCCTACGTATTGCATGGTATGCCGTGTGTGCGTTATAGATGATAGGAGGGGGTGCAGGGGAGGAGTCTTGAGACGGGGGTGGGGTAGGCTGGGCAGCACGCTGTGCTCTTCTCTCCATTGAAGCTTGAACAGCTTGCTCTGAACAATGCTTGTCCTACAGAGACCAGAGAAAGAGAAGGTTACAGAAAGCTACCTGAAGATGAGCAAGGTCAGAGTATTTAAATTTTGTACAATAATAATTTTGCTAGTTTTTGCACTGTACCTTGTAGAGATTGTATTAACTCTAAACAGCTAGACATCCTCAAAAATGAAGAGTCAATCAACCATCAACTGTAAATGTACATTGACCACCAACATGGTGTAGAAGTGAGCTGCATGATTGTGTTCATCCAATATCAGTAAAGTGGCTATGATTCCTGATAATGAAATCTTAGATTATTCTATGAAATCTTTTAATAGATTATTCTATAAAATAAACCAATGTAAAAGAGAACTTAATAAAGTAAATGAGGAGTGAAACAGTGATACAAAGAGAAAAAGAAAGACAGATACATTTATTCATTACAGTCCATTCCCATTATATCAAGGGGCCTGTTGTATTAAAATCTTGTTATGCTGAACACAGACATATTTACACATGTTTATAATCAGAACCGGAAAATAGCCTCATTTTAAGGAAATCTTGTTGTATCCATGCTTGGTATTATGAGAGTAGACTGTATAAAACAAACTCAGGTCACAAAGAAAAGACAGGAGAAAACAAAAACAAAGAAGGAGAAAACAGAATAAGTTAAAACACAACTGACAGAGAGAGAGAAAGAGAGAGAGAAAGAGAGAGAGAGAGAAAGAGAGAGGGAGAGAAAAAGAAAGAGAGAGAACATTTTGCATGGAATTTATGATGTCTTACCATGATGTGGCTGACAACAGACCATCTCTGTCTCTGGATGCGATCACAACCCTCCCATTCACAGATCCCCCTGTAATTGATGTTGAGAATATGAGCCAGGCAGGTATGTGTATGGAGAGCCTTGCCAGACACTAGTTTCCTGTGGATGGGATAGACATTGACAAACATGCTCTAGTAATATCTACTGACTACTTGAGACAATTACTTTAATTAACCAGAAATTTTATAGTGCATGACAGTTTCTTGAATATTGCAAGGGCTGAGAGTCATGCTTTGAAAAACAATATTTAATGGAGTAATCTTTTATTCTCTTTGGGAAATGAAAGAAGGGTCTACAAAATCAAAAATATACGACTGATCATTTATTTCAATCACTTTTCATGTTATAAGCATAATTTTTCTTCTTTTTTTTCCCATTTCAGATGCAAATTCTGTTCATGTTTCATAATGATTAATTAATATTTCATAGTGATAAATTCAATTATCTTCTGAGACAGGCAATTTTGACACTGACAATAAACGATATGAAAAGAATTTCTGCTCACCTATTGCATCCTTTCCATTCACAGATATACTTCTGAACAGCTGGTGCTGATTTTCCACTGGTACTGCTCGACTTCCGACTTGAACTTGATGTTGAGGAAGATGACGAATGTCTCCTCTTCTTACTTGACCTTGATGACGATGATGACGGCGATGGAGGGGTCGGAGCAGGAGTTGTAGGGGAGGGTATTGGGATTGTTGACTGCTTGGCGTCTGGCGATGATAAGACATCATCGATGGGTCGCTTGAAGCAAGGAGAGGCAGTGGAAGGGCTAGGGACTTGGACTGTTAGTGGAGACGGTGGCTGCTGTGCCGGCAGAGGCAAGGAAGATTGTGTTGAGGTAGTTGTTGCTGGTGAAGCAGATGTCGCCGATTGTGAGGAAGCAGGGGTTGCCTCTGAATTGCTCATGATGGAGCTTTGAGTTCTGTTTGAGGCAGCTGAACTTGTCTGGGTGCCGCCAGACCGCGAGGTGGTGATAGGCACTGACTGACATGAGTTTTGCTGGTTGTTGTTATTGGCGTTGGCCACTGCACCGACAGTGACCGAAGGCACGGTACTGGGAAAATTGGGGCGGATCTCGTGGCAGAAGGCCACAAGAGACTTGGGGTTAGGAGTACTGGCGTTTGGAATGTTAGGTTGGCTAAGGTTTGGTACTGCTCCGTATAAGAGCTTATCTAGTCTATCACTCACAGTGTTATTACTGTCATAATTGTCTTTAAGCAAGGGGGAGTCTGCACGAGATCCCATGTCACCATTCATTACATGATTCAAACAAGGTTTTCCCAACTTGTCAGCGAGGATGCCGTTTTCCGCCGTGGTAGACATGTCTCTTTTCATTTGTTCCACTTTATCGCCAATTGTTTGTGGGGTTTTCTTGAGTAAACTGTCAATGTCATTGGAAGCAATGCCATCTTTGGCAAGTTTGATCCCACTATGAAGTTTATCATTCATATAGCCATTCGGCAGTCCTTGTTTTGCTGGTGAATCTTGATTCTGGGCTGCACTAGGATCCACCGAGTTATTGCATTCATTGGCATCAGTCTTTGTGCCTACAGGCAAGCCATTGCAAACCACACCTACAACTTTCTTATCCCCATCCTCGGATATCACATTTACTGAATAGCTACCTTTGCTTTCCTTCTCACCATTTGCAGCCACTTCTGAGACCTTGACCTGATCCTCCTTGATGGAACCATTCTTGTTCTTGTCTCGCTCCTTGTCCTTGTCTTTGTCCTTCTTTTTGTGCTTTGATTTTTTCTTGGACTTGGATTCCTTTGCATTCATGTTAGGGCTCATAGTACCCGGCGGGGCTGGCAGGATGGGTTGGTGGTGAAGCTGGATCTGTGGAATGTTTGCAATAGTTGGAGAAGACTGGACAGTCATGGGTTGAGGGAACTGCGTGACTACTTGAACATGTGACAGAGGCATGTTCTGTCCTTGAGTTTGGACTGTCATAGGAGCACCTTGTGATTGCCCGATGGCATTGAGGACGATCTGGCCTTGTTGAGGCTGTATCACCTGTACTTGTTGTTGCTGAGCACCTGGTGCTCCTGGAATCACTGGACCCTGCTGAAGCAACCTCTTGATGAGAGGGGAATCTCTGTTTGTAGGACTCAAGGGACCCTGTATTCGCTGCATACCTGGAAAGCGTGCAATCTGCACATTTTGAGGGCTCCCTTGGACTTGTGTTACACTTGCTGTGTGGACCTGGTGATGCTGAATTTGGTAATTCTGAGGAATTTGCGCCATGGTTAAGTTAGGTGACGGATGTGGGAGTATGGGCCTGGGACCCTGGGCATTACTGGTCGCTGGTGGGGGTTGCGGTAGGATCGGCTTTGGGCCTGTTCTAGGAGGAGTGGTTACATTCTGCACCACAAGCTGTCCAGAATTCTGGGAGAGAATTGTAGCCTGGGCAAAGTTGCCTTGCTGTTTGCTGTTGGTCATAATCATGGTCTGGCCAGGCTGAAGATGCTGGACACCAGTGACCACATTAAGCTGTGGCTGCTGTTGCTGCTGTTGGACTTGCTGTTGAACTTGACCTTGTCCTGAAGGCTGCTGTACTAATGTCAAATGAAGGGGCACTTGTGTCTGGAACTGTTGTCCTTGGAAGTTTTGTTGGTTATGAATGACCGTTTGATGGCCCTGTACTATTTGAGGTTGTACTTGAACATAGTTGCCAGCTTGAGTCTGAAGGACTGCTCCCTGGGAGTTCCTTACGACTGTTCCAGCAGACATGCTTACAGGATGTGTTTGAACCACGTTGCCTGCTTGCGTCTGAAGCACCGTCTGGTTTCCATGCATTTGGACATTGACCATTCCTCTTGAAACTACAGCCTGTGCTGGAATCTGTTGCTGAATGACATACTGTTGCTGTGGTTGGGACTGCGTCACCATCAACTGTGTTCCTGGCTGTTTATTACTGTTAGCCACTTGGTACTGCTGGGTGACCGGGGCCTTTGTCTGCTGCTGGGGCTGACTGAAAACACCAGCTTGACTAATAGCAACAGGCTCTGGCACAGTTGTCACAAGTCCTTGAATTCTTTGTTGGTGTGGCAGGTCAGGCGTTGATGTCTCCCCATTCATCTTCGGTGTTTGAGACCCTTCATCCTCAATGGTATCCGCCTCTGACAGCATGCTTTCTGTCTCCTCCATCGGGACATCGCAAGAACTTTGGTTGAGGACAGGGGAGCCTGCAATCTGGCGGATGATTCCTTCTGCAAGATCGGTCCTGTCCTCGCCATCCTCGTCATCTTCGTCTACTCCCACAGCATGCATGTTAGGGATTTTTTCTATTCTGACCTCACCATCTGGCAGTGACACTTTGAGAGGGGGCTGGCACTTCTCTGTGGATACATCCGCAGTAGACGGATTGGAGGACTTTTCTGCGGAACCTCTGCTGGGACTCTTACTGGATTGTCTTGGTGGGGTCTTCCTTCCTGATTTCCCACTGTTGCTTCGACTTCTGCTCTTACTCTTAGATTTCAGTTCAATGCTCGATTCTGAATTTGTATCTGACTGAATATGATTTTGCCCATTTCCACTTAGCACAGAAATTCCTTCACAAGACTCCTGTGGATGAACAGTAGAAGATACACTGGTGATTGTTTGAGGGATGCCTTTAGGCAGACTATTTTCAGCCTGGGATGGAATACCAACCAGACCAGGTGCACCACTATTATTTGGCCTTTCCATTGGGGGAGCCCCAACAAAGTTCTGAGGCCCATTTAACGCCTGACCTTGGCTTATTTGTCCGTTAACTGGTTTACTATTGGCTTGTTGAGAGTCAAAGTTCAACTGTTGCTGGGGTACTCTCATGTTTCCTGCAATAATATCCGCCACACTGACATTTTCTCCCTGAGATGAATGTGGTACTGGTTGTTGCAACTGCACTCCCTGAGGCATTTGCTGTTGCTGTACTTGGGGTGCTTGTCCTGTACTCTGCACAGTTCCTGGAACCATCTGAGGCTGCATTGCCTGCGGTTGCACTATCGGTTGTTGTACAACCTGCTGGTGCTGCACGACTGGTGCATGACTGTTCGGCACTATGGCTCTAGGAGCTATCAAAGGTACTCCTTGACTAACTTGTCCCCCAGCAGGAGCATGCATCTGTATCTGCAACGGCAATTGTCCAGTTTGTCCAAGAATCTGTCCAGGAGTAGGTCCATTGGTTGAAGGAGCCATCGGTCCGTGGATGTGTCCTGGTATTTGTCCATGGACCTGACCAGGGAGCTGTACCTGTGGAGGAGGAGCAACCAATTGTCTCTGGGGAACACCTTGGTTGAAGATACCGCCCTTAGGAGGAGGAGGACTTGGTGAGACTGTTGGAGATGGAGAGTGTCTTTGAGCCATCCTCGCAATCATGGCTGAAGCTGCCATTTGTCCTGCCATAGTTTGAAAACACAGAGAATATATAACTACCAACATGAATATCTATTTACAATAAGCTTTGAATCTTCGACTGTATCAATATAACCATAACAGAACCTCAAGGACCCGTTTGAAAATGATAAAATGGGCAATGAAAAATGAGTTAGTCCTCTACACAGGATTAAGTGTCGGGGGGGGGGGGGGGTATTGGGTTTTTGACAGACATGTATCAATCAGATGCGATTATTTACGTCTGGGACCGACCTTTAACGTCACCATCCGAGAGAGATTCTGTGCTTTGATTTACCTTTTCCCAGCACGATTCCCATACATGAACATGCTTTATAGTTATTTTTAAGTATACATATGGTGGTATAGAAGTTGGGCATCAACTTAATATAGAACCTGAAGATTCGCAACCAAATGAAAAAGCTGACCAGAGAGATTAAGATTTGTTGTTCCAAAGACTTTATCCGCCTGAACAATTATGATCAAATTTTGACAAATTTTGATCTAATAGTCATATAATAACTATTCAGAAACTTGTATTTTGTTCTCCATTTTCTGGAAAGGAGAACAAAATACAAGACAGAATCAGGAAAAGTGGATTTGACTACTGATCCATCATTTCTACCTCACAAAATAATTTGATATACGAAGACTCACCACTAGAGGAGGGGGCAGGCTGATTTGGTTGCCATTTCCACGGTAACGGGACACGCCTTCTTTTGATACCAGAGATGAGGAACTGAGGACCTGCCTCACTATTTGCTTTCTTGCCTTCTACTGCTGGGAAGACAATCCTACCAACAAAAAAAATATATATTAACATTACAGCTATTGCAGTGCTGGTTAGAGTCGAAGGGGTAACAAGAAAGATTTCCTTGCTTATCTAAATTATGGTTGATTATTGAATGTATGTACTCTAGAATGTTTGTTTTTCGGTGACTGGAAAAAAAGAAATAAATAAAAGAAAAAATAACTGTATCAGGACAACTACCCTTTGGACGATTTCCCCTGGACAACTACCCAAAGAATTTTGGTTAGGTGTAGGGTTAGAGGTTGATTTTCTGGCAGGGAAGTTGTCCCAGGCTAGTTGTCTTAGAACCAATAATAACAAAGGTTATACTATTAATATCAAGGAATGGTTGTAGGAGTTGTAGTTGTAGGAGACTTGAATTGAAAGTGACTTACTTGACGCATCTCATGAAGTCGTTTGAGTTGAGGATATTCCTGCCCATGATCTTACCACAGGCAGACAGATACTCTGCAAACAGGTCTATGTTAGTGATAGAGGCATCTTGGTCTGTATCGTAGTGTGCACCCAACCTAAAGGGACAATAAAAAAAAGAATAAATTAAATATAGAACTTTTTAAAAGATAATATAAACTGTTGACGAGTATAAGGAGAAAATATTGATGATAGAACTTTATCAAACGAAAGTGATTTTACTTATGTAACTTATGTGAAATAAAACTGTCATCAATTTTCAATAACACCATCATCACATCATTTATTTACCACACTGGTGATTTATTCATTCGACTGCATAAAACTTCCCGAATTTGGAACACTCATAAAATCTGGAGCAGAAATATGCCCCTCCCAAAGATTTTCTGTAAATGTAATGCAGAGATGTAAAGGACTGACAGATGAATGATTGTAATCATGCCATAATAGAAGAATAATTTATCTCAGTAATGACAACTAACCAATCAGGATCCTTGTTGCATAGATTTCTTACATAAAAGACTCACTGTGAATACATCAGAAATGTTGTTTCAAATTTGTAAGAGCCCACATCAAACAGAACTTACCTCCTTACCTATAGTATTTTTTTTTTTTTTTTTTTTTTAACAAGTTGAATTGATTTATATATAACTTACCATTGGCAGGCTAGACTCTCCATTTCAGCATCCTTGCCCTGATTCCCTTGGGCTGGTGGGGGTGGGGTGGGTGATGCTGAGCAGTTGGACAGTACCCCGATAGGTCCTACAAGGAATATATTCAAGATTGTTATAAGTTATTTGTCTTACCAGTACTTATTGTTTTACAAACACAGTGACATAGAAAATGCCGTTCATCATATAAGGGATCAGGAGTTGGTCCATTGGTAATTCTCTTTGTTACCTCTATAAATCAACCTATAAACGTCTGTTAAAAATTAATCAACCAATCACCATTAAAAATTTATTATATCAAACGATTGAATGCCAATGTAAACTCACTGTACCTCAAAATGTTGTGCACAGATTATAGATACAGGACTATTATGTAAACCAGCCTGCAGACAATATTTCATACTGTGGAAATATTTTATTATTTGAATAGAACATCATTTGCACAAAAGACATTTGTTTTTACTGGTCCCAAGTTATGGAATTCTCTTTCAAATGAGATTATACAATGTAATTCAATACAAATTTTCAAAGGAAGGTTTAAAAGTTTTGTTTTAGATACATACTAGTTGATTGTATTTCTATAACGTGTTAAATATTTATTAATTATTTTTCTCTGTATATATTTACCATTGTTTTAAGTCTGACTGTGTAAATACTCAATCAATAATGTTTGTTTTTATTTTTTGTGTAGTTAACCCTAATCAGACTGGGGGGGGGGGCCATCATGGCCCCCCCTCGACATTTTCCGCGACCACTCCGCCGCACGAAATTTTCTAATCGCGCCGCTTGCTGACTTTTTACTTTCAAGTCTCGCGCATCTTTTGAAACCATTTTCACAAAAATCGGTCGTACCGTTACGACGCTGCACGATTTTCAAAAATATCCGTCAGACCGAAAATGGCTCAAAAACGTGATTTTGTGTACAAAGTCAATGCAAATTGAGTTTTCTCACCTAATTCATTAAGATATGATTATTTTCACTTTCATTGGCTGAAATCAATTTATTTTAGCATATTTATGCTTAAAAATGGTTCTTAACCCTAATCAGACTGGGGTGTTTCGGTAGCTGTCAAGACTGGGGGGGGGCCATGATGGCCCCCCCCTAAGATCTCGGCCGCCGATCGCGCGACCGCGCCGAAAATTTGCACGATGGTAGTGAGCCATTAATCTACAAGACTGCGCGCTGTAATTTTCAAAAATAATATGAATTTTTTTTATATGAATTAATTATGCTAATTTATGCATGAAATCATACTTTTTTCTCTAATTGAACAAATAAAGCTCCTAGAATGCTAATTTTGTGTATTATTATTCCTTATAGCATTCCTAAAAACTTACTAGAAAAAAATCTTGTTTCAAAAATTAATTTCTTATGTATTTTATTGTTTATGAATTTTTATGTATTTCTTTGTTTTTCGACCTTTTGTTTCTTTCTTTTTTAAGCAAAAATCATTTAAGAACCATTTTTAAGCATAAATATGCTAAAATAAATTGATTTCAGCCAATGAAAGTGAAAATAATCATATCTTTATGAATTAGGTGAGAAAACTCAATTTGCATTGACTTTGACACAAAATCACGTTTTTGAAGCCATTTTCGGTTCTGACGGATTTTTTTGAAAAATCGTGCAGCGTCGTAACGGTACGACCAATTTTTGCGAAAATGGTTTTAAAAGATGCGCGAGACTTGAAAGTAAAAAGTCAGCAAGGCGGCCGATCAAAAATTTCGTGCGGCGGAGTGGTCGGGGGGAAAATGTCGAGGGGGGGCCATGATGGCCCCCCCCAGTCTGATTAGGGTTAAATTTCATTTCATTTCAGTCTTTATTTAAATTCATAATAAAATACAAACAAGCATTATCATATATATACAAGCATTACAAGATGAAATACAAGTCATAATAAATGACAAATTCATATAAAATAAATGATTTTTGCGTAAAAAAAAAAAGAAAACAAAAGGTCGAAAAAACAAAGAAATACATAAGAATTCATAAAACAATGAAATACATAAGAAATTAATTTAAACAAGAATTTTTACTAGTACAATGTTAGGAATGCTTAAGGAATAATTATACACAAAATTAGCATTCTAGGAGCTTTATTTTTCAATTAGAGCAAAAAGTATGATTCATGCAATAATTAGCATAATTAATTCATATTAAAAAAATTCATATTATTTTGGAAAATTAACAGCGCAGTCTTGTAGATTACATGGCTCACTACAATCGTGCAAATTTGCTCGGCTCGGTCGCGATCGGCGGCCGAGATCTTGGGGGGGGGCCACATGGCCCCCCCCCCCCCCAGTCTTGACAGCTACCAAAACACCCCAGTCTGATTAGGGTTAAGTAATAATTCATACAAAAATTGTGTAATTTTAAAGGAGGCCTTCACTTACAAGCTCTGCTTATTATTGTCCCTTCTCTTTCAATTTCACATTGTTTATATTTGTAATATTTATTATGTTGTAAATATGTAAATTGCAATATCATTGTAAATACGAAAAGATTGAAAGAGGAATAAATAAATAAATAAAAATTAATTGTCTAAATTAATAAATAACTCAAATTGAGACTCACTTGATGACTGGGCAGGAGGGGTCTGGTGTTTAGCCGGTGGTTGTTGGGGAGGGGCAGCACTGGGTGACATCCCTGGTCTTCCCATCGTCACAATGGGATGATGAATACCATCAGGTACATGATCAACGATCTTGATTCCTACAAAGGCATCCGCTCCTAATGACTGGGCGTCCAATGTGATAAGGCATACCAGCACGTCTGTAAGGTGTAGGGTCAAATATCAAAATGAAAATGAAATCTGATATTTTGTTGAAATATTTGTAATTAAACTCCTGCTCAGTGTTATAGCTTGGTTATTTCTAGTGATGGTTCAAATTTCACGAAAAAGAAGTTGTTCTTACAAATGGAGCTCACGGTTAGCAGCTAAATGATGACCCCCCCAAAAAACCAAAAAAAACAAATAATAAATAAAATAAAAAAATTTTTAAAAAAATAGCCCCCTACATCTAGTAGATCTAAATACCAATTACTGAATTAGCTGTAAATTTACTTTAAAGTCCCAGAGCGGACCGAGAAATGAAAACCAAAATTACATATAAAACGAAAGCTAATATTTCTTCATAAAACAACAATTCCCAATTTAAGCATTTTTATCTTCCATCTAGAAAGTATTTCATTAAAAAGGTGATTGAACCTCAACCAGGCCATCCCTCCCAATTACTCAAAAAAAGTACACCTATTATAATGGCGCGGCTGATGACGTCAAAAAATGTTAACGGAATGCTACATGCTAAATGCTGAATGAATTTGCCCTTTCATTTCATAACAATAGAATTCTAGCACACATGAGGTCTATTGTTCTGACATAGCAATGCAAACGTGTTTTCTAAAGGCAAAACCCAATCATGCCTGGCAGTAGCATTCCCTTAAACTTCTTTGACGGACGTCATCAACCGCGCCATTATAAAATAGGGGTAACTTTTCGAGTATTTGGGAGGGATGGCCTGGTTGAGGTTCGATCACCTTTTTATGAATACTGTTATGAAAATTGAATTTATTTTGGGGGGTATTTATGTTATACGCCTACTTAGCTTTCAATCGATGTAAGGTTATATTTACTCCGTCAACGGTCTTTAATGTAAGTTTTGTTGTTAACTTACTTATTTTTTGAGAATACCATAGGAATTTTGATAAAAATTTGACAAACACTCATATACTACACAGATGCAGAGTTAATCCATAATCACACTTCACAGATCTTGTTAGGCCTATCACTTTTGTGCACATGTTTACCAAGCAAAACAAATTAGGCTAGTTAAGAAAAAAAAAAAGAATATTTAATCATCAAAATATGGAAAAATTTTACAATGTAAATATTGATTTAAATACAAACGATATTTTCGGATTTTTTTTCTTTCTTAAATGATTGTGATCGCGATCGCAATTGTGATCGCAATATCTACCTAACCATGCTGCCCCATCCATTATGTTTCCTGTTGGTGCTTTTCCCTGTTTTCCAAACGCTTTTCCCTTAGCAAAAGACCAAAACATTCGGTAAATACTTGAAAATTAAACATTTAATGTCGAATTGAAAGCATAATTCTCGTAAAAAATGTCCATAAAAAATGATTAGATATAGCAATAAGTAAGTTAGATGCAGTTTTAATGTGAAATTAGTGGTGGCTGGAAGCAGTGTTTTTCAACACGAGTGGTGGTCGGAAAGTACCCGTGGTGGTCGGGCCCAACTACCGCCGACCAGCGTAGCTATAACACTGCTCCTGCTACTATTCAAAGGCACTCCACAATATTCCATATTTTAGATATTTGATAGAACAAGTGGTTAAATTCTGCACAGTGTATTATAAACTGTATGAGCTCTAAACACGTACTGATTAAATGCGCATTGCTGGTACAGATGTACGCTAGAGTCACTGCTAGCTTGCTGTTTAGGGCCGTTTTGCTTGCAATAATTCTTTCCCAATTTTCATTTTCCATAGAAATCAATTCCGGGAAGAAAAAACAAATGATTTTTCTTCCCGGCATTCATATTTCGGATAACTTCCGAAGCGAACTTCTGAAACAAAAATGGCGTATACTCCTATTCTCGCAAAAGAGCGAGATTTCGCATTCGGTGAGTGCTCCATTCAACGAGGCGTAGCCGACTTGAATAGAGCTTCTTTAACCTCATGCGAAATCTCCTACCATCACACTCATGCCTATTCACTGTTTCTATACTGACCTATGCTATGATGGACAGTGGAAAGACGAGTGCAGAAAGGTTCTTCTCTCTCTGACATGACAAGCATGACCTCTAGCGCCCCCAGGAGTAGCTGGATGTCATGGATCGTGAGGAGATTGACAATCTTGACGTAGATGGTAGGTTCCAAGCACCGCTGGAAGAGATCCAGGTTGTTATCCACCATCATTAGCTTCTCCATAAGCTCCATCGCTAGAAAATGCATAAACAATAACGGTAATAGTAAACAATATTAGAAATAGTGACTTTTCAAAAAGTAAACTATCACTTAGTCTAAATCTACTTTGACTAATGTCCATTTGGTCTCATCTTACATGGTCTTATTTCATATATAACCAGTTCAACTAATGACCTTTTGGTCTGATTACCATTTCGTCTAAATCCCAGTTTGTCTAATGTCCACTTGGACTATCACCACTTGGTCAATTCCAGTAACAAACTGGTAAAAGACTAAATATTCATTTGGGCATTAGATGAAAATGCAATTAGGCCATTTGGCTATTGGACGAATTGGACATTGGACCAAGTGGTTATTAGACCATGTGGATATAAACCTTTTAAAAATCTCGCTTCAGTGGTAACTTACAGACAACTGATCAAAGAATTTACTTAGGAGTGGCGTCAATTTTCAGTACAAATTTCTAATCCTTCAAGCAATTTCAATGTGGAATATTTATTTTTCACCATAGGTAAATTATTTGATTTTCAGGTAAATTAACCAAATGGTCTTTCCTCTAAATAAATAACCATTGACCGCCAAAAATGGCATGCTTTAATTGGCACAACATAAGGGATACCGGTATGAAAAAAAAAAAAAAAAAAAAAAAAAAACCTCTCCATTTCAAGCGTAATATTTGAGTTTAGAATCTATCATTCTGATATTATATTGCATGATTGCTATTTCAATTGTTCATTCTAAAGACATATCTATAAATTTTGTATTCTTTTGTTGGAAATGGAAACAAACAAAATTGAATTGAGTTGAACTGAGCAAAAAAATGAGTAAACTCACATCTGAGAGCAACAAACTTATCAGACTGTGATAGCAGGCCTTTATGGATTGTATGCAGCATGAGTTGTGTACTGACGTAGTCTATGGAATCTAGAATAATCTGTTATAAGGAGAGGGCGAGAAGAAGAACAATGAGAATATTAAATAAATACTACTTAAACAACATGGTAAGCACTATACAAAAAAAGTTATTCTAATTTTTTTTCCAGTCAGCGAAATGAATGTTTTGAGAAAATATGTAGCCAATTATTTGGCAAAAGCTAATTTATACAATTATTTACCTTTGCAATTGGGCCAAAAATTACTAGTACTACATTTTATCTTTATACCTGACGTGACAATTGTGTATCGAACAGAGGCGCCCTAAACAGCAGCAAATTAAAGCTTATTATATTAGCTTATCAAAACTGGCAATAATAAAAAATTAATATCTTAAACGAGATATCTATAACATTCTATCTAGTTTGAATCATATGATACACCTGCAAATGATGAGATTTTATCTATCTACATTCTAATTATCTATAACAGAAATTAAGGTGCTCACTTACCTAGAAATCACCAACAAAGAGAAACATAGTAGAATAACTTACATGGTTGCATATATTAGTGAGTGTATCCAAGCCCAGTTGTTGTAGCATTGTACATGAGTTATGAGCTAAGAGTAATAGGAATCTGTAAAGTGTCCGATGCCGGGCCATGGTACTGATGTGATGGCTTTCAAACGATAGGTTCCTGAAGATTATAGCGATCTGTGGGAAGCAATCAACAATAATTGTTATGCCCTTGTTCGTAAAAGCACATAAATTTCATTATGGAATTAAACGGAGGACAGATTATCAACTCAACTTTGCTACATAAAAATGCTGCACTTGAAAAAACAACACTATCTGCACAGACCACCAAGAGAGGCTAGACTTTGGCATGCGAAAAGGACACTTTAGATAAGAATAAACACATTAACAAATTTGTGAAGAATTCCTACAAAACTCAATAAAGGAGAACTTAATAATCTGCTTTGATTATTGCAGGTCTAAGTTTTTTTAAATTGCTATTTGCCAGGAAAATCCCTTTGTTTCAGTACATTCAAATATCAAGGAGAGAAAAGTCCAATAATAACTTTACAGACATAGACGGGGTTAATTATCCTAATTCTAGAGGACTAACATGTAGAATGAATACCAGCTACAAATAAATTACTTGCAAATAATTCAATATAAATCAATCAATAAAACTGTATTATTTCTTTATCATTTCTTTTTTAGAATAAAGTCAACCAAAAAGCACGGGCTGGATAAATCTATTCAAATAAAAGAGAATAATAGAACACTTTCTTTCTTTCTTTGAAAAAATAATAAACGTGTGCTTACCTGTAATATCCTCTGTCCCTCGACATCCGATAAACCCATCTTCCTTACACAAAACAGCTCAACATCTTTGTACTGTCTCTTATCTATAACAAAACAAAAAAGAAATTAACAATTGAACAGAACAGAATACAGAACAAACATCTCTGTTCATTATCAAAACAATGAGTCCAAAAGAACAATGACGATGCTTCTGTTGCTTCATGATTTCATTCAAAGTTTATCCTTAAGTAAGTATGTTATTGGAGTTTCCTATTCTGTTCATATGAGTATGGAAATTGCATTCTGTACTGATTTCTTCATAGATAAAATGTAAACTTTTGTTCAGGTCAAGTGAACAATACCAATTACTGATTCTAATAGAAACTGTGAAATATCTGAGTAACTATAAGTAAGAGGTAATCAAGCCGGTACCGGGGTAGTCTATGTGAGAAAAGTGTGGTCTCTTTACTGTCTTAATTACAAATGTGAGTTCTGCTTTGATTTCCCACACATTATCACAATTCATTATACATCAAGACTCTTTTTCTAATTTGCAGTTCAAAGAAAATAATGAGATGACTGAGCACTCCTCACCTTCAGGTTTCTTAGAACCTGGACCGATGACCTCTCTGACCTCCTTATCACTTATTGTGTCGTACCAGAACTGGACAAATTTCCTCTTAGTTTTCTTCATCCAGTCCTCTTCATATAGCTTCCGTAAGCTGCCTGGACCTAAGAAAAGAGAAATTAAATATAATAATACAGAGGAATCAAGATCAATGCACATATTGTATTATCTAGATCCCCCTTATGACTATAAACGTTTTATGTGATATGTACTTGTAAACTTGCAACTATACATTCTGTTGACTATGTTTGTTTTTGTTTTGGTTCCGTATTTGTGTAATTATTACTTTCGTGTTGTATTTGAATTTTTTTTTTTTTTGTCATGTAATGCTGACAAAATGATCTTTCGAAAGGACAAAATGATCTTTCGAAAGGACAAATAAAATCTATCTGAAAATCTGAAATCCAACCTATCAACAAATAAAGCGTCACTTCGGTGTTGAAATGTGACAACGCATTAGCTTCTACAGGTTTTCATTATTTTTTAATTAGTTAACCTATGTGAACTCATCAATGAAGTACACACAATGAAATGCCATGGCTTTTATACTGCAATTATAGCATGCAAGTGTAAACATCATAAAGATATTGCACAGTGCCCTTGATAAATGTATTAGTCTGTTTTTTGCTTATTGGCAATTAAATTGCAATCAACCTTTTTGGACATCCAACCCCCATTTTATCTGTTTTTACTCATTTACTTGAACTAATCATCTATGATAAAAAGAGAGCATTCACCTTCACTTGGAGAACAAACACAAATCATTCCTAAAATGTTCCCCATTTTCAGGATCAGAAATACATACATGTACTTTATGGAATTGCCCTTTTGTCAAAGATAGAAGAGTGATGATTTGGTTTTGAACTTAGAGTTATATTACCACATTATTCAATTGGAAAGTTCCGCAAAAAAAAAAAGGTGAATGATCATTTCAAAAGGACTGGAATCAACAGTACAAAGTTAACCGACATCGTCTTACCTTCGTAGAAGATGCCGGCATGTGCGAGGAGGAGGTCGATGAGCAGGGGAGCTTTCTCCAAGTGGATGACGTGCTTGCCCTCGTTAGATAACAATGTACAGATATTGATAGCAAAGTCCACCTCGTTTGGGAGGCCACACTGGAGTGAGTGGAGAATGCGGTCGTACTCAGAGGTCTTGCATTTTTCCGTCGCAAAGTGATGCGTCTGTCGAACTTTGTCTGCAAAGGAAGGTTGAAAATCACAGTCAGTGGTGATAGAATTCATTCGTGTTTAATTTAAGCACAAATAAAGCTTGATTTGGTATCCCGGTATGTGAATGACCACAAATAAAAAAAAAAAGTTGAAATTGAAAGAGCTCCCATACTTTTGTATAAAAGAAAGCTAAAATAAGCTGAAAATCATTAAAAGAAAAAAGAAGAAAAAAAAAAAAAAAAAAAAAAAAAAAAAAAAAAAAAAAAGAGCTAAACTCTCACACCTTGGGTTAAAAAAAAAAAAGAATAAAAATTCAAGTTAGTTTGCATTTACTTGATAAATAGCAAGGTTAGCTGGTATAAGTGTAAAATTATATCAAAATTAAAATCGCTTTATTTTGAAAAATTCTCATAGTTTTAAAGGTTAAATAGCAAAAGGGCATTTAATCTTCAAGAATTGGAAAATCAATGAGCTTTTTTCTTCGGCAAATTCTAAAAGTTAGAGACAAATATGTCATGGCATCTATCTATGCCTGTAACTGTAAAATTGTTTCCTCATAATTACCATGAATAATATATGTAAATACTGAAAAGATTAATATAATATCACAATGCCATCTGAAGTTAGGGCTTTTTTTCTCTAGCTAAAACAGAAAATCCCTAAATGATATACAAGAGACAATCTGATCTCCTATTTCCTTCCTGAATAATTTTGCCACAAGTAGCCAGAATCAACACAATCATAAAGCACTGTGCCAAAGACAGTCAATAATTGTGTTCAGTGCTTTTACACCATGCAGTGGTCACAACAGGCTTTCTGTTTAAACTCGCCACAGAGGCAGAATACCGTGCTGAATTCTTCTCGCGTATCATACCGATCCCATTTTCATAACATAAAATTGCTGCGTTTAACACGAGTCGCGTGTCGAACTCCCAATTCGGGTTACTGTGTAAACAAGGTATAAATTATGTTCTACTTTTCTGCAACACAGATATGGTTTTGTATACTGACCTGATATTTCTCTTCTGTAAGCAAAGCTGATAGGTGTGTGTGGCCTCTTCCCTCTGGCTTCATCATCATCCTCTCCTTTAAAATGAACCTTTTCATATGCCTCAAGGTATCTGAGAAAAGAAAATAGAAAATGCAAAGAAAGATAAAGAAATAGTTATGAGAATTTGTAAGTACTGTTGACATTTATTGAGAATCAAACAAAAATTGAAAAGAGAACATTCACATTTTACTATTGGCAGCAGAAAACAGAAGGAAAGCACATGTATACATTGTATGTGGTTTTGCAACATAAAGAATTAGTGACATGTCTATTCTTGCTATACAAGTTTTATCAATCAAATCCTACTTTATACAAACTATTTCCTCAGTGAAAGGCCTTGCCTACTTTACAATATTAATAAGAACTTCTTTAGTAATTTGTATATCAAGCACATGATGTGTTTGGAAGCAGAAGGATGTACATTTATAATCAAGCTCACTCAAACTTTTTGTTTCTCATCAGACAGTACATGAATGTATGATTTCTGAACGAAGTACAAAATTTGTTGAAAAATTCATCAAGGGTACATTTTCGTAATTGCGCTTACAGACTATACACGTTTGCTGCATACTAAATTCACAGTCAATCAATAAAAAGAATGCTATTAGAGCTAGAGAAGGTCAATTCAGTACAATAGGCAATCAAGTTGTTGACTCAAAGCAAAGTCAACCAACCATACACTATACAATGCAAAAACATCTTCAGAGGTGGTCCCTCATCAAAACTAATTTGCAAAATAACCAACCACCGGCATTACTAATCCCATGAATTAGCTACCAGTAGATCAGAAATCATTAGGCATTTACTCCCAATTAACAAGTTAAATTAAATAATGGATTTTATTTGCAAAATATTGGACTATTTTGCAATGTAGCTTGTTTAATTGCACTCTAAAGCTGATTTGCATTTCATTCAGTATGACTACCCACTGCTCAGTAGGTCACAAAACTCAATCTCAAGCTCCAAACTTCATGCTTTTCCCCCGATCCATACGTATGTATAGCTGGCTATTTCGCCACCTGGTTCTAGTGAAGAACGACCTTTATATTAATATTGTGTACCTATCACTGGAAAATTCAGCCGAGGAGGGCAACGAAAGGGTACTTCAAAAATTCATTGCTGCCTCCCACAGATTTTACGATGCATGCTCTAGTGATAATTGCTTTAAAAAAAAAATCAGATTATATCTTACAGTTGTTCATGATGAGTTCTTTTAATGCTGGATGTAACAATTTACCTACAACCCACTTAACCAAACTCTATCTTAAATCTGTAGAAAATACTGCAATTTTAATTCATAACTGTCAGATCGTCCATACATATTTACATTTGTGGTTTTTAAAAAAGATTACTGGAAACTTCAATTATCATAAAAGCAAAAATGTTTGCATACACAAAGGCCTAGGCCTATATTCACCTTTTGGACATAAAGCCATAAAGTGAACTATTCAAAAGGACTAAAAAATAACCACTTTAATACATGTACATGTACTGTATACCATATTATCTAGTTCTCTCATCTCATATATCCTACATGTACCATTTCACTATCATCATTTATACTATGACCCCTCTACTTAAAAAGACAAGTTCATGAGTGATAATAGGAAACATCTGCCTAAATGGCAGATATCTTTGGAATACAGGATTTGTATGAAAGACACCTACTGTTCTGTAGTACACAATCATTGTAATGACAAATCTGGAAATTTGTATGCTGTACATGTACCATCATTAATATTAATAATAATAATAATAATAAAAAAATTAAGTACATTATGTAGGCATGAAAAACACTAAAGAGTAGTAAACCTGTGTGTTCATGAATATTCCAATACTCTAACCAGTACTGAGGTCACTATGTACAGGTACACAAGAGGCTGATGGCACAGTTTTCGGCTCCACTTGGGAAGGCCTAGCTTGGTAGAGAAACTTGTCTTTCTAATGTTAAAGTTGAATTAAGAAGTGGATGAATTTCCATTAAATTGGGTTCTACAGATAATATATAGCATATATAAGTTGTTCAAACAGATAGCATATCACAAAAATCCTCTGGCTTCTCAATATTCTGGTTTGATAGTTCATGAAATTAGCCTCCTGCCTGGGCGCGAAAGACTAGTGTACTCTAGTACACTCTGAGGGTGACGTCACGGCCGGGTATTGTGTATATCGTGCCTGGATGTTGAATACAGAATGATGTGCAGATAGAGATAGATGATTTTACCAATTTTTTTCAAGGAAGTCAATTAAAATAATTAAGGATCATATGTACAAATCTTTACTATCCCTATATAAACAATAGTATGAATAACGATTTCCAAGTCTTAAATTGTGAAGTATTATTGCAAACAATGAGTTATTTATTGATATTTTCACTATTTCATATATTTTTAACTCCGAGTATATGATCGAGTTCTGTGAGGTGACGTACATTGTAGATCCGGTCGCTCCCACAGTGCACGCGCAGCTCGAGCAGCTTGTTCGGTATACGTATTTTGTAGTTTTATTTGTGTGTGTTGATTCGCTGTATACTATACTGTGCATGTCTGTGGCTTGCTTATGATGATTTCGTTATTCCTTGTTGACAAGTATTCAAGATCAAATGGGTGAAGTTTGGATCAAAATGACCTTTCTATGAATTTCGAAGACATATAGTGAAAGACGATGAAGCAAACTCACAAAGAAATTGATAAACAATTCTACTTACTTACTTCGAGGCCTATACCGACTGATTTTGGTATAAATTGTAAGGCAAAACCGAATTCATGAGACGGTATTATTTGCAAAGTGAAGCGCAAAAGCGAACACTTAGCACATATACATGAAGCTAGCTAGCCAGGCCAACCGCGCCGGCGGCCCGGCAAGCGCAGACTGATTCCGCTAGTGACTTGGTTTTTCAAGAGCCGGCCGCATCACACGCGGAAGAATATCTTTCAATAACACGAACGATTAGCGTCCGCTACGCGATTGACCGGTGAGCATATCTCGATCAAATTTCATATTATTTCTCTTAAAATTAACCTATAGGTTTATCGTATCATTTAGAGGGCAGTTACATATTTTGGAGAATGAGTATGTTCATAAATCTACTTTTATAATCATTTACGTTTCGCAAATTGATCAACTGCACACCACAATTAGCTGATTTCCATACCGTAACACTATAACAGTCAGTATTTATTGACTTGTTTCGCAACGGTCCTAGTCTTAAAATGCTACAAATAAGAATATTCTAACAATGTAGAGGCATATTATTGACTGTATGACATTGCTTCATTTTTATTTCTGTTTTAAAATCATTCACATAAACTTAATAACGATAAAATAAAAGTTCTGGCACACAAGTAGATTCATATAAATGTGTCAGTGTGTACGCACGGCATGCCTTGTGTTTACTTCGCCAAGACCGAATTCCAGTTTGTGACGTCGACGGAGAGAACACTAGTGTTAGTACGCATCCCCGGGGAGCGAACTCGGAAAATATGGGTAGGGGAACATCGTTAAAATTCACTATTCTGAACTTATTTTGGGGGTTGAAACGCCACTCAGTATTTTGGGTGGGTTGTAAGGATGCTATTAATATAAATATCTCAATATTTGGGATCGTCTTCTTAATTCAACTTTAAACATAAAGTTGAAAAATGGCATTCCAAAGATCTAGCAATAGCATTAAGTTGAAAAAATACTAAATTTAAGCAGTACACAATAAGGCGCAGGCTTATACATGTCCTTGTCCTTGAAAAGGGTAGCATCAATGGGGGTTTGTTGTCTCTGTGTATGATCCTCTATTGTTGTAATCATCAACAATGGAGGATCAATGGGGCTCGACTACGGTACATGCCTTCATACATGTACATTGCAATAATGCACTTTGTGATGTATTTTTATGTATTAAATTTATTTAGAGAAAGGGTTTTTTTTTTTTTCTGCATCACATAATTTCACAATTTTGTTCTTCCCAGCAGAGATTTCATTGTCTTTGAATATGGTATCATCGATGGGGCTTGTTGTCTCTTTGTTGGCCAGGTGTCTCCTTCTTTGTAATACACAACAATAAAAGACCAATGTGGTTAGCACAGAGTCTCTAGAATAATGATAGATAGGCCTATACCCTGATCTCGCTTGCAAAATTTTTGTTCACCCTACGGGGCTAAGGTTTAGGACAATAAAGGTGACACTAATAAATTATGGTACATTGTAGGCCTACATGTATTCTCTAACTCTGGAAAAAGCAGGGTAAGCACCGATTGTGGTGCCTGGGCTTGACATGTGGTGCTACATGGACATACATATCTGAGAGCTTCAGAAAGAAATGTGAAGATTCTTGGGCTGAAATAAACAATCCCATTTTGCTATGACAACATCATTTTCCCAAAATTGAGTTCTGTTAAAAAATTTCCAAAAATTGATGACAAAACCTGGGCTAAATGGGCCCTACAAGTATCATATTGGAAAACTTAATGTTTTGACAAATGTGTATCGACCAAAAATACAATTATCCATGTCTGGGACCGACCTTTAACTTCACCAAAAGACATAACTGGTACTCAACCAGGATCTGATCATTGTCAGTTTTTAACTTCCACTTGCTACAAAATGTAGGCCTACATACATGTGTACCTGTGTGCCCGAGTAGCCTACATACATGTACGAAGTAGGCCAACATATCTCCACTGTCGAGTGTAAACAAACTTGTCTTCATGTTTTGTCTGTGAACTGATATGACCTCAAACTGACCTCAAGCAAATTTTATTAGGACTTACTGTTCCCAACAAAACAAAAAACGTGGATTGGCAAAAGAAGGAATATTACATGTAGGCCTACATGTAGGTACTTGTATGATGCCCAGGGAATATTAAGCAAATTTTAAACTGACCCTCTTTTTATGTAGGCAAGTGTCTTACTCATAGCTAAGTCACAATTTGAAGAGACACCGACGAAGGATTTAAAAAATAGATATTGATAAAAATTATACCTAAAATATTTTCCCCTGATGGGCTCGGAACCCTGTTAAAATTCAATTAACCCGTTTTCATTCTTGGAGGTATGTTTTTTTTTCTTACTCCTTTTTCTTTTTTACGACAGGAGGTGAGAAAGTATAATTGAACAAAGCCAACAGCAATTGCATAATTTCATAAACATTGTGCATGAAAACACTACATGTTATTTACAGAGTCAATTGTAGGCCTTTGAAAATAATAGGTGTATTAGGGGACAATAATAGGTGCACATTGATTGAAAGTGGAAGTATTTCATTTGAATCACCCATTCATGTTAGACAAGTTCGTGAAATATGTAGACTGAGCCTCCGAAAAAAAGGTTTTATCCATGCATTACAGAGCTATAAATGGGATACAGTATGAAAACACAGTGTATACACTGTACTGCACACAGCTCAAGCAACTTTGTATTGAATTCTGCACAGAAAACGACCATGTACAAATGCAATGTACATTGGATGTGTGTTTCATGGCATTGCTGGATATATATGTGTGTGTGTGTGTGTGCTGCTGCGCTGGGGAGCTGTACACAAAGAAATACCAAGATACTTTATCACACACTTTTCAACTAGTGCTGCTAGTGCTTTGTATACTCTGGCTGCACACACACAGTTAGGGTGTACGTGTACATACACAAACCTTTGTCTGCATTGAGCCTGTACATGTATACAGGCGTGGAGAAACATATTTGAGTCTGTGCCCCATAGCATAATACACAGATAATACTCCAAACAATATTGTTTGTATGGGGAACATCTGTAAGCTCATATCTCAATCAGCTTTTGTATTGCATTTTTGTTTAGCTTTCAGCTACCTGTAGATTTTTCAGTTTCTCACCATCTCCCTCCCACTTTCTCACTGGCTTTCTCTATATTCAATGCAAAGACAAAGTGCTATAAAAATGTCCATGTACAATGTATAAATGCGATATATTTTCATGAATTTATGGATTGCCCTTTCCGAATTATTTATCCCAAGGAGTAAAGAGATAGAGTAGAACCACCAAATACCGGACACTTAAGCATTTTTGGATTCTAAAAAAATGTGCAATCGCCGAATTATATAAAACTCATATGTATTTGGTAGTACAATTGTTCATTAATAATCTTATTAAAAACAGAATTGATAAAAAATATGGTAAATATTAATTATTTGCTTTCTACTGAGAGCTTGTTTTTGTCTAAATATCGGATGCGCTCGTTAAATATCGGATATATTCGGCGATTCGCCGCGATCGATTTTGGCAGTCAAAATCACGCTCTAAACAACATGAAATAATTGCTTAATTGTTGAAACAGCAACTTATTTCTGTCGCGCAAATGCCGTTTTTATAAATTAAAAAAAAAAAAAAACATAAAAGAATCGGTAAATAATAATTATTTACTTACCAAAAGAACCTCTTCCGTCTCTAAATATCCGATGTGTTTGATGAGCTCAATGCGCCTGCGCCCTAAAAAAGCCAGCGCATGCGCGATGTACAGCACGCATTTCCCATTCACTCCGCACCAATGTCCGATATGAAGCACGTGGCTATTTTTAGAAGGGTGTGGAAAATTCCATTGGTAGACCGTGGGCCGGTACCGATTTCACTTTTTTTTTCGATACAGCGAACATGTGACATCTCAGCTGTTTATTTCCAGCAAGGATCGTATCTCCCGTTCGGAATTTTTTTTTGGTCGTCGATCTTTTGGAGTCCAAAATTAACCTGGGTCATAAGGATTTCTGGAAATCACAATTATGGATTTTACCCCTGGATTTTACCCCTGGAAGATATTTTTTTAGCAGCAACCTGACTCTACTGTGTTTGCAGTGCAATAGAAGGTAAATCCATCTATCATATGCATGCAAGTTACCCTCCCGTGCGGGGCCCATTAGCTGGCTGGGGGGAGTTGAAGACCAATTTGTCCGATATTTAACAACGTCCGATATTTGGTGGTTTTACTCTACTTGGGAATAAAAAAACATGAGCACGGCATTCACTGTTCATGTGAAAGATATTTTGGTGGAATGAAAGCATGTTTTCATTGAAAATGAAAAAACTCAGACAGACAAAAAAACAAGCAACATCCTATAATTCAGTAAATCTGATTAACATGATCATAATTGCGCACCATTGCATATTTGATCTGCTGAAAAAATATGAAATGCCATATTTTTGTAATCTCCACAAGGCAAAGTGTGGAAATATCATTCATACATTTATTGTTCATTCCTATGTAGGCAAATGATTGTATAATCGTTGTCAGAGTACATGTGGGGTCTATTACTTTCTTTGTTTATTCAGTTTACAAACTAAAGGTGGTATTCCCACCGGCCATGAGATGGGTTCGCTAGTAGTTCACGACTCGAGTCTTTCGAGTCATGGAGACGTTTCAGCCACATCTCTTGAATTGAACATGTTCACTTTCTTGAGATTTTTTCACTCACAGCGACGTCTCCACAGTTGCAGAGACTTCTGAGACTGATCAGTCGCTGGTGTCGCGATGACGCCTCTTCTGGTAGTGGCGGATCCAGACGGGGGCAGGGGAAGCACACCCCCTCTATAATTTCAAAACCACTCATTCACTGTATATGTCAAAATTTCCCGCAGCTCAACCCATTTTTGGCCTGTCTATTTTTCGTTCCCTCTATTTTCTAATCCTGGATCCGCCACTGAGCTGAGATACCCCCTTTAATGACCTTTTCCTCAAGTTATTTTATTTAAAGCTTACAATAAACAAGGGGGTGGGGGGGGGGTTCTTTCTCTTTTCAGCCCTTTACACTCCTAAATTTGATATGAAATGTCTTGGATCACACTTAAAAATGAGTTTCATTTGTTCATTTGTCCGAACTGTAACTGATCTGCACTGTACAGATATCGGTATGCTGAATTTGAATCCTTAACTAAATCTCACTAACTGCTTAATGATTTACATGTGTCCTTATAATGATTTGCCATATTATAATCTACACAATTATCCCCACAGCTGTGTTTCTTATCAGACAACATGACATAGGCCCTACATGTACATGTATTATGTAGGCCTAATTGTTGAAGTTGGAACTCATTTCAATTACTGAACAAAATTATTTGGTCATTATTTACATGAAGGCTCTACATGAATTTTCAGAACAACTAAACTACCCTCAAATGATGTAGGCCTACATGTAGCAACGCGGACATTCGACCAGCAATCGAACTAGCTGCACACATGGACGATCATGAACTGACAAAATAGGCCTACATGTATGTGACCAACAAGAACCATGTGGTGGTTTTGTTGTGATTGCTGGACTGCCAGCTAGTCACCTGATCTTGTTGCTAGTTACCATGGCAACAGACCTACATACTCTTTGCGTCTCTGTGTAGATCATTTACATTTTGTAAATATAGTGATTATTTATATTTATATTTATATTGGCAGAGTAGGAAAACGCATAAATTTATTGTTTTGAGCAGAGAGACTTTTTATAAAGCCATGAAAAACTTATTTTCATATTGGACGTAACCTGACGACCCTGATTTGTATTTTATTACAGCGCTATCAATAGTTTTTGGCCTCAAGTTTGCATGGTAAATCAACCAAAATATTTCTTTTATGGTAGTTGGATAAACTACAGAAAATTGGTATGAGAGTTGTAGTGTCCACTGAAAATGCATTAATTTTTATCCTAAATAATGTATTAAAATGGTAAACCACTTGGTGTGGGAAAAAATTGACCTGCCAGCCATACATGTACCCTGATTTTGGGGGCACCACTACACTAATACAATTTTGACTGTACAAGCCAACATTTTTGCGTACAGATATTTTCACAATATACTAGATGTGGAAATTTGCGGGTAGAGAATTTTATGATTTTTGTGATGTTTTCCCTACTATAAATAGCCTTAAAGGCCTATGTTAAACAAAGTGGAAGTGAAAAAACGGACCAGCAAAATTTGTGAAAATAACCACTTATATACAGTAATAAATTTTTCTAGGACTTGGACATGGACTTGAACATGGAAGTTTTGTTGTTTCCCCAAATGACAAAATACATGAATACTGCTCAACAGTTCTTGCAGCCTCTGACAGTTTGGCTATATTTAACCATCAATTTCATACACAAGGCCAGGCTGAAGGGCAAGGTTGAAGCATGGATACTTTCATCCATAGTTTAAGCATACATGTAGATCCATCAGTGTAGAGTACATATATTCACATGGTATGCGTGTAACTTTAAGCCAAAGAAAGCTATGTAATGTTTATGTACTCAAGTAGACGAGGAAGGGCACATAACTTGATAACATAAAGCTCACATTTTCTCGCTCATTAACATGAAGCAAAGGATGGAATTCTTGAAACGTACATTTGGCTTTGCCCAGAAGCCATAAGGATAATTTTTTTTTCTTTTTTAAATGGCTTGTAGGAAAACTACAGTTTTCAGTAGAAGAAATGGTCAAATCGTTGGTATTTTCACAAAGTTCACCACATGGAAATTTACAAATGATAGAAAACATATTTTTTGGGGGAAAAAATGTCTAAAACCCCTCACAAAATTGACAGGCAAATAGTTTGACCCTTTACTTTGACTTTCGTATAATTTGACATTTACTGAGAGCAGCCATCTCTAAATACACGTAGCCAAATATCTAGGGCCTACATGTTATCACAATCTTTAATGTCTGGTTGTTTTTGCCTATAAACAGCTTGACCTTTAGGCTTTTGTATATCACCTAGAAATGGAGGATTTCAATTTCCAAACAAATTATTCCCTTTCTTGGCATAATAAAGAGGCATTTGATACAAATTGATATGATATGATACTATTGCGGTATTACTACATTACCGCTGAGCAGTTTTTCTTTTCTATGTCTAACTGTTGAGGTGAAAATAATAAAATATTGGAAAATTACTAGTGAAATTTGCAAGAGATGGCCTTTAAATGTATGAAAATTGCTCAATAGAGTTTGTTTAAGTAGACAAAATACAACATGAAAGTGTCTGTAGTTGCAGTAGTTACATGTACTGTAAAACAAAGTAGAAAATACTAAAATTTAACTACCAGTACAGTTTTTTTTTTTTTTTTTTTTTTTTTTTTTTTTTTTTGGGGGGGGGTGGTTATTATCTTGTTGTCTGTACATGATATACATGTATGTCTTTGGACTGATTTTTCACTTCAAATAAAACTGTAAAAACTTCCAACAGTTGGCAATTACAAAGATAATTCATACTTTTCTTTCAAGATTCAGTTCAAAATGACAACTACATGTAGAAGAGTGAAGAGTCTTCACTGAAGACCCAAGTAATGTATGAAGATACCAAATAAACATTACAATGTACACAAAAATGGAGCATGTCCAGTAAGTATTAGAAGCAAGCCGGGCTTGTTACAATATAGAACTGCTCATTTGCTTTGTTACTCATCATGTTTTTGTTGTCTTTCTTTCCTAGCTCTTTGTCTTGGCACCCCCTATGGGGAAGCAGAGTACTATCATCTGTGCAGGGAAATGGGTCAGGGGTTCTTTTGTTATCTGAAGGCTACAATGTACATGTACATGTAGGCCTTTATTTTCAGTCAATGAACGAGCAGTGTTTCATTTCATGCTATGGACACTGTAATGCTCAAAGGCGGAATGAATAACATTTGGTAGAGATGATTAATGCATGATGATAAAATGAAAATGCATGAATTATCAGAAAGTGGTATCGGCTTCAGGGGAAAACAAGGAAATCAGATGAAAAATTGTTGAAAATGCCCGTCTACATGCATTTACTAATTGTTAAAATATTTTTAAAGAAGCGAAACAGACTTATCTTGATGCATAATGGCAAATTATTACAAGTGTAAAACTACATGTACATTGTACATGTACATGTATGTAGTTTTCATGTCACAACAACAGCATCCTTTTTTTTTGTTTAAAGAAGTTTATTCAAAACCATAAGTGAAAGACAGGTCGAGCTATACTGTCCACTTTCAAGGGGAAAACTACATCACCAAATCACAAATTACATTTGTAAATGTAGATTTTGAAGAATCATCATTAGATGCAATTATTTTTACAATCAAACATCTGATTTCTCATGGAACAGCCTGATTGGTTATTGACAATACATTACTTGAGGGTAATAATGTACAGGACAAAGAAATAAACAAGTCCAGATAATACAGATCTGTGCCCTGTCAGTCGTAAATGACATGATTCAGCCTCTCTTATCTTGCCAAAGCAATCATTAAGCATAGGAATCATGTAATTAAAGGAACACTGAACAACTTGAAAAAGCATATTTGATTCATTTTTATTCATTTTGTTTGAAGGGGTGTTTTGCCTTTACTGCAAAAGCACTTTTCATTTACTAAAATAATTACTTGACAAATATTTTACATAAGTTAAAACAAAGGTACATTTGAGACTGAATTTAGAACTCTTCTAATCGATATGAAGTAGACATTTTACATAGATCTAGGCCTACAATTGACATTTTGCATACTGGTTTGGAACTGTAAATCTACATCACACCCTTCAATCCAGAAAAACATTTTATACGGAAGTTAATTAAATATTAATGATAATTTACGTACATGTACCAGATACTGTAGATTAAAATATCATTGAATGGCTTTTTTTTTTCTTCTTTTGTCTCCAATATAATGTAGTGAGCTGTACCCAATGTTTTCATTCAACATATAATTGCACCAGGGAAAAGATTCATCTTAACAGGGTGCATTAGAAATTTCTGTAATGCCCTTCTGCGAGGCAAGCAAATTTGAATAAGTCTGTAAAAGCCAATTTATTCGCATCCATATATTTTTACGCTTTTGGACTAGTTTGGGAAATTCACGAGTGCATAATTTCATGGTTTTTGTAATGCTTTCATTGCTGTATCAATCTGTTTCAATTCTGTATCAATCGAGGGCTTGTTTTTTCTCACCTGAGGTAGTGCTGTCTAATGACATATCCAATCTGACTGCATCCAGGGGGAAACCCCAATACCTCACTCACAAGATCCCAGTTATGCTCGTTGGTGACCTGTATTAAAAAGAGAATAGACATTTATTCAAAAGAGAACAGACATTTTGAAAATACATTTACAAGTGGTATGAAGGGTTTGAGCATCCTGATGTACAATGGATGAATTCATTTATGTGCAAGACAAGCCATCATGATGTACAAATATACAATCAATCTTAAGCTTTAGTAATAGAATTTCAAATTGAGAAAAACTGGCTTGTATTGAATTGCAAACATTTATCAATATCATTTATATTATTCAACTAGCAAAAAATAAATCAGCTTACAAATCTTACAGGAAGTCATGTTTATTTAAAACCTCATGCCGACTTTCTGCATTAAAAAAATTATTTATTCACTTTAATTTTTTTTCCCTACCATTTAAAGTTGGGTTGCTGGTAGCGAAAATGTAATTAGCATGAAATCACTAAATTCTGTGAGAATTTAATTTCTTTCCTTACCAGAACTCAAAATGAAAATGGCATTATGTTTTTTATTTGAAGCTGCAGCTTACAAAATTATTGTGTACATGCACAAAAAAAAATATTGTAGAATTGTTTTTGACAACATTTATCCTTCTTTTATTTAGAATAAGGAAAGGTTTACATGTTTTAAATTAGAAACTTCATCCCTTCTTTTAAGGCATTTGTTCAAACACACTGGTTAATAAGTCTGTTCCAAATACCAGCATCAGATTTACTTGAAGGAAAGACTGGCCATTGAAATTATCTTCATGTTAGAAAATAACAAATTAAAATTATTGAATGGATTGAAGAATATTCCTAAATTCTTGCCACATTGAAATTATTAGGTCTACATTAATTCAAAAACATTTAAATTTTTGCCATACTGTACTGTACATGGCAATACTAATGATACATGTAGTATTCAACTTCACACGTTACAATGCAAACGCATCTTGTGCATATTGGCGAGAATGTAAACAAAGCAATAAAAACTGGCATCCTGCTTTATGAGAGAAATCATCTGACATGTAGGCTACTTGTACATGATGAATGGAAACTTGATAGTTCTACATATTCCTATAAAGAGTGCTCTCAAATGCTCTGCCTTAATTTTTTGAATCTGTATTAAACTCGTAAAACAATGTCATGACCAGCTGACATTCAGAAACTAGAAATGCTCTCTTTTTGTGAACTGTGACCCTGATAAATGAACAACATTATGATGTACATGTTGTTCAAAATGTGTTTGTGTCACTTATAGTAAAGTTCTTTAGTAAAAACAAACAAACAAACAAAAGAACCTGAAGTTAGCCTAGGGCATTTAGTTGGGGGGAAACTCCAGTAGGGGGACAGTAGTAACAAAAATATTTAGCTTTAAAATACACACTGTATGCATATTTTTTAGAGAAAATTTTAAAAAATGGACTTCTTTTCAAGTGCCCTCATTGCAATATGACAAGAAACAGCTAAAATTGACCAAATTTGTATAATTTTGCATTTTCGTCTAACAAAAAGGGAATCAAACAAACTGGTTGTAGATGAAATGGAATTAAATGTAGATCATGTGGGATGAAACCAAACAGGCATTTGTCATAGTGGGTTTAGACCAAGTGGCAAGTTAACTGTGTGGGACCATAAATATTTTTACGTAAACAGTACGTATGAGTTAAGTTCTTAATATTTTGATGATTACAAACCTTACAGCATACAGCGATTCTTTGATGCAAGCAACCTCTTCTAATCACATTCTTCCACAATTCAATATGATGACCAAAATGTCAAGTTTCAATGTTGCATTTGTATCTTAAGAATCATAAAATTTTATTTTAAAAGAAGTAACAGTTTTACAAATTTAATCTAGAGAAAATTTAAAGTTGACCGTCAGTTAGTCTAGATTGAATAGCCTCTTTTGCATTGTTATCATTGCCCTAAAAAGAGCCATTGAATCTTCTTCTTCATGTTTTTCTCCTTGTTCTTCCTTCACCTGTAACTGTAAGCTATATTTACATATACACACAATACATGTACCGTATATCCTAAAATTTTCCATGTGAGTGTCTGTGAATTTATTTTTGGCAAAAAGAAAAATCTCTCAAAATGGGGAAGGAAATAGGATTTTTTTTTCAAAGAGAAAATGTTTTTTTCTCTCTTTTTCCATGTATATAGGCCTACACCATAAATTGATGAATTGTTGTTTGCTAATTAATTAAAGACTGCAATTGTCTGGTGCACTGAACTACTGTATAAGTGTTTTTTTTCGCGTACAGATATTTTTCGCGGTTGGCAGGGGTCCCGACATTTTCGCGCGATGTTAAATTTGCGGAAGGCAAAATCTGGAATTAAAAGTAACTAGAACTATAAGAAATCCATCTTTTTCTATCTAAATCGCGACATTATATCTATAAAAAGACATTAAAATGGAATAAATACTTAGCTGAATTCATTTGACCTACATACCAGTCATCCACGCATCGCGCTGTATCATTGTGTGTGCTTTTAATAGCGCTGCATAGACAACTCTGCTCCGTGAGCGCATGGAGTTCAAAACATTTTCTAGCGTGGATAAATTCGCGGTACTGTTCAAAACCTTTTCGCGCGATGTTAAATTCGCGGTAGCATCCTGATTCGCGAAATTCGCGAAAATAAAACCCCCGCGAAAGAAACCACTTATACAGTATTGAGAATCCCTGGCAAAATGCCCGTGTTTATAGACATACTCCCCAAAATATAATTGACCTCATTTCATCAAAATGAACCGAAATTAATGCGAGTTCGTACATATATTGTGCCGATTTCGGCTGGTCCACTTTACAGGCAAGACTGCGATTCTCTGTCTTCTCCCCTAACTAACTGACCTCCTCCAAAGGTGGCGATCAACTATTAGGCCTAGATCTACAGTGATTATCTACAGGCTTGCCCTACAATAAAGTTAGAACCTCAGAAGAATATTAGGGTAGGTACCCCCATTCAGAGATTGCAGTCCCACATGCATGCCTCTCAATTGTCAATGCATAAATTGTGACCCTTGGCTCAATGCAAGCCAATACAGAACAATCGATTTTCTATAAATATTACCATTTTCAAGCTTTTCTCTTCAAAGAGGAAAACTTTTGCACTAATATTGGGAAATAAAAAACTCAACTAGGCCCTAGACCTTTCTACCATAAAAAAAATGAAAAAAAAGTTGAATTAGAATTTATCTCACATTATTACATTCTGAAAAAGAAAAGAGAAACTTGGAGATCAAAATTTCTAGAGATCTAGGGTCTACTCTACACATATTTGAACGTATAATTTATACCAGTTTTACCCATTTTTCACAAGTTTTGTTTTTCCAAACAAGTTTAAAATTATCTTGTTTTAAGTAAGATGTTCAAGATTATTTTCAGGCATGATTTGAGACTGGTCATTTTTTATTTTTATGTGGGAGTAGGCCTAACTTAGGCCCTACCTAATTAGGGCCTACATCTAGATCTAGTCTAGATCTAGATCTAGATCGATATACTTTTTTTTTTACTAGATCTAACTTAGGCCTACCCCTAACGTTAGAGGTCTAACAATTAGTCTTGATCTCTAGTCGATAAGAACATGAAAAACACTTTTCTAGCATTAACTTTTTAACTAGATGAGTCTAACTTAGGCATATCATAGATTATAATTTAAAAAATAACACTGACATGACAATTGACATGTCACTTGAGTCATGAGCATCCTTTTAAAAGGCATCATCATGAAACACCCCACCTCAGATGTGATCAAGCCAGGGCAAGCTCAAGCAAGGCATTGATCAGTCGTCACATTCACAGTTCACATACATCAAGACTACGCGACAGCGCGGTCGCGATCATCCGTGGTCATTTCTTCTTTCTTACCTTCTTGACTCCCCCGAGCGAAACCACTTTGGAATAGAGCAGGTACAAATCCAAGTCTCTGCCCGACACTTTGGGCATCCGGAACATACCCGGTTGAACACTGCGAAACAAAAGAAAAGAGAAACACACGTGAGAATATCGGTACAAAACAATGCATGCGACCAGAATTTCGGCCAGAATGAATGAAAGTATGTGAGCGAGTGAACGAGATTCGACCATACACAACTCACCCTTTTGTGGCATGATACTGTCGAAGAGCATGGAGAAATTCCCTTTTCTCCCGTTCGTAGGTGAACGGATCTTTGTCCAAAAACTTGGCCATGATTATCCTCCAGCTCTTCCCGTGCACCTTACGCGAGTTTTTCTAGTGTTAGGTCATCTGTTAATGAATTTCCTCAAGCTCCAAGTGGCGCATCAATTTAAATTTCGGCAGAGAGATCCGCAAAAACTACGAGAGTGAGCTGATTTTGCACAGCACTCGTTTGTTCTCATGCGATTCCTATGGAGTTTACACAGCTTCGAAATACGGTCAGTTTTACACATTCATGTGCCGAAAACGACTGATTATGAGTTTTTAAAACACGAACCGGTATACGCGCTGATTAATAATACGCCGACTTCCACAATCGAACGAAAGTTTTCGATGAAACGAATCTACTCAAAGTTCAACACCGTCGGTAGAGTCGTTCACGAAATCTCGAACGCTAACAAAAAGGTCCGAAATAGCGAGCTCGACGAATGTACAATTCATGTACTGACGCTCAATTCGCTCTATAGGGGTTACCTCCATTGAACAATAGGCCATACCCCTGTACAAGATGGCGTCTTCCATAAGCTGCAGATTGGTAACCCTTTCTTGTGTCTCGTACTACAACCAACTAACGCGCTGTGTTACACATTGCACTAGCACAATCTATCACGAGGCTAAATCGCTCATGCAAATTTTACACGTAAATGGTTGAATTTGCATTTGCCATAAAAGGAACAAGTGTATTACGATTCTGGCTTCTATAAATCATCTTATTTCAAGGTGACGTTGATTTTGTGGGGCAGGTCTGGAAAATTTCACTGCCTCGAGATATCATTTATCGCAATGCCAGTAGGTCTGATTTTGCTCCATACGAAAGAGATCAAAACACAGCTTGCTGACATTTGAAGGAATTTCAGGAATATAGTATGATCAAATTTGATGCATTTTTATTGCCAAGAAAAATAGAGTTGTCATGTCACGATTTTCCTTTACTTTTCTGATAGCTTTTTTTTTTGCCACGCTGATTCACGAGAAGGTCTAACAAAGTTACATTTTTCTTTGTTGTGGTTCATTCACAGTTGCCAGTCTTAGTTTTATCTTCGTCTTTTTCTTTGTTATGAAACCTGGGTTGACATCACAACCCAATATCAACATTGAGCCTATTTTAACAGTTGGTCGACAAGTGAATAGGCAACTTCAAAATATTTTGACATGTCTTCATTTTTGATAAATTATTATTAAAGAGATAGTCTTACGTAATTGTGTTGCCATGACAACCAAAAATGCAGAAGTAGGTTTGCGTATTTTGATGAAGAGTGGATACGCCCATATGTTGTAAGTTAGAGAAATTGTCTTTTTTATAAAAAGCAATATTTCAAGACGCGATCAACGCAAGTTGCAGATGATGCGAAGAATAGTTAGACTATGAAGGAAATAACAACACGCCGCGAATTCCCAACCACACATACACAACACACATTCCCACAGTAAACACGTGCTTGGAGTTGTGCGTGGGGGTGGGAGGTGTGTGTGTGTGAGGTGGGGACTTTCCCCAAACCCTTCTTCCAAACACTATGACATCACAACCAATCTTCGCACACTGGACTGAGCTGAGCTACTAGAATATATAATCGCGGAGTCGGTGCATGAGCACAGACTTGGGAACCGCATAATAATAGGCCTACGTCATGTGCTGTGAGTAAGCAAAGCGTTTTTTTTTTTTTTTTCTGTCTTCTTTTAACTAGGGAGGTCATCCACTTCCACCTCACTGTTATAACTATGACACTATATAACGCAAGGGCATATCCCTAAATAGGGCCTACTGCAATATTACAAGTACGGGTGCACAAGAGGCCTACATCCACTGCCATTAGCATTGGAATTTCAATAAAATCACGATTTTCTTTTTCATTTCCTTTTTTTTTTTCTTTTTTTTTTTAAATAACATACATGTGGAGGACTATCCCCTACCCTTATGCTAACAATGAAGGTTTTCCCGGTCAATTTTTAACTATCTACAGGCTGAAATTTGCAGTAGAGCCTGGTCAGTTAAGAGTGAGCACTGGGGTGAAAATTTTTTAGGGGATGAAAGTATTTTCAGGATTTAGACTAACATCTCAAGTTGTTAAAATATAATTTTCAGAGAAATACAATGATGAGAAGCCCTTCAAATATATTATTTTTCTACGGGGGTGCCTAAAAATAATGTCACGGACGGACATTTTTCAGTAAAAGTGTTCAATATCTACACAACTTTTTAATTTTTTCTTTACTGATACAGAGAGGTTGAAAGTATTTCTAAACAAAACATGAAAACAATATTAATGATAAACTGGGGAAATAAATCTGTGCGATAAATTTAAACATTTTGACCAAAAAAATGTCCGTCCGTGACAAAAAAAACAGAACAAAAGTATTTTTTCCCTTTGTTATTGCTTTGTTGAAATTAAATCATGCAGAGTTCACTCCCCATTATAAACTTTGCTATGTTAATTTATCTTTACAATTGTGAGTCATTTATTCATATGACATTTGATATTTCCGTTCCGTTGACATTTTGTCTCAACGGACGGACAATCAGTACTTAAATGCAATTAGCTTGCACTGTTTTGGGTGAATTATAAATCTTCAATTACCAGGTATATCTTGAATAACCCTGATTCATCAAATAGATAGATGAGATCAAATCATGTACATCAGTAACCCCCCCCCCACTGCACACCCAAATTCTCTATGAATAACACCAAATACCATGTACATGTACTGTATGCAGGGCAAATCCACGATTTGTTTAAAGATTTTAGTTGGAACACCCAAAGTTTGGCATGATACCGCATCAAGCAAAAATACCTAAAAATGTTCACTATCACTGCTCTTGGGGAGGGGGTGGGGTTTCAGATTAAAAAAAAAGGACCTTCGCCCGTCCAACTGTCATCCTTTTTTTTTTAAATTAAAAAAATATGTGGGGTAGGGTCATGCCATTTCCCCCCTTTTTTGGGGGGGGAGGTGAGTGGGCCACCAGGACACCCTTGATCCACTACGTTTGATTGAAACCTTCATTCTGATTTTTATCGAATGTATTACAGTGATTTGCAGGACAGCAAATACATTAATATAATTGTCAGTACATCAGAAAATTACTCCGAGGGGGGGGGGTGGGTAGGTGGAAAAAAAGTACCTTGTCTTCCAATGTGTCACCTTAATTAATAACAGCTTAGGTAGCTAGAGTTTTCCATTTATTGTTTTATTTTATATTCTATATTTTGGTGGGGGCCGGGGGGGGAGTCGGGGGGGAAGGACCCCTGGATCCGTTTTGACTTCAAATCTAAACTTCAATTCATGGTGTGATTGTATTACCGTGAATTTTAAATTCGACGGAAAAGTCGATTTCTAACAGTTTCCTCTATGATGGTCCGTCCGTGACACAATGTCCGTCGTGACACTGAAAATGTCCGTCCGGACAAATGTTTTTAGCCGTCAATCAAAAACTGGAGCTTTTTCACAATTATTTACTTGGCCACGAAGTAAAATTACTTGCTATTAGTATGATATGTTATTGTTTAACTGGCAATTGATTAGAATAGAAATGCAAAAGATCATGAGATAGAGAAACCATTCTATCTCGTCGTCCGTGACTTTAACATTTAAGGTTCTATTCGCAAGTTACCATGCAAACAATTTTTTGCCATCATTTGTGTAATCCAGTGGAACCTATATTAACCAAGAAAATTTCAATATTTATCAATGATTTACTTTCACGGCTTTCACTTTGAAAATTTGCAAATGTCCGTCCGTGACAACTGGACCAGGCTCAGAATCAATCCGTCCAATTGCGATCGCATTAAAAATCAGACATTCAATTCGTTGTGGGCTGAAATAAGACTCGGCACCAATTGTTGTAAATTGCCCCAATAATATGACAATTATATTCGTCAGCGTCATTTAAATTCGCCGATTCGTTTCACTTCGTCTTTTTGAATTAACTGGACGGAATTTTGATTTCGCGCTCATGAACGAAATTGATTAACTTAAAGAGTTCGGTCCTAAAGGGAAGTTCACCCTGGAAATTTTTATTGGTCTTAAAAATGAGAGAAAATAATAAAATATTAATGAAGTTTGAAGAAAATCGACCACATAAGCGATATATAATATGTAAAGTTTGATTCGTCGACGTCACGTCGAGCGCTCTCCATGGTGTGAGATAAATCCATAAATTTGTCTTTTGTCGTTCTTGGATAAGGATGGAGCAATGATATAGTCATGTAATGCAACATGTTTGATGGTATACGACGACAGTGACATAATATTTTTCTGAAAAAAAAGACATTTATTGGGAATCACACATAACATAGAGATCTGCCGCAGGACGTACAGAATCGAATTATATTATACATATCATCATATTTGGTCGATTCCCCAAACCTTCATTCTCATATTTTTCTTTTAGTTTTTCTGCATTTTTGAAGACCAATAAATTCCAGGTGAAACTTCCCTCTTTAAAAACAAATTATAAATGATTTAGAAACGAATCACTTTTATGTTTGAGTTAATTGAAATGACCGAAGCCGCGCTTGAGAGGTTATCGTTTGCAGATTGAATGAACATTTAACGTATTTTGATTTCATCACTAAATTGACCAGGGAAACCATTATATAAAAATATAATTCTTTACATTCCCTGCAGTCTATGCACCATTTTTTTTTTTTTTTTTTAGTGTGTGTGTGTGCTTGTCTTGTTCTTGTTCTTCTTCTTCACTATCTCTCTCAACTGATATATTCCACTCCTTTTCGCAGGGTGTGGCATAATTATTTGCACCGTTAGTAACACGTTATATAGATGCGGAAGTTTTTAAATGGGGGGGGATGGATCGCGTTTTGGTACACGCTGCTAAAGAAAGAGGCCGCGCGGATGCCCCTATACCACCTAACCCTCCGCAACCTGCAGGCGTCATACCCAATAGAGAACAGACATTCAATTCGATTTCTTTTAAATTTGACAACAGATGCATATTAATCGATTAGACACAAATGCATAAATGTTGACGCCGACCAACATAATACTCTGAACTCTTTATTTCAAAGCTTGTGAAAGTAAAATTCACACCTACACACAACCAAAGTTCCAATGCACCCTCCCACTCCTCTTCCCACTTAAATTTCAAAATAAATAAATCAATTTATTTTGTAATGTTTTTTTCTACAATTAAATTCAAGGTTTCATTGAGCCTTTCTTAGTGCTATTGATCAAGAATTTCCGCTTGTTAGCACACGGACCCTGATTTTTTCTCATTTTATCTATGTGCCTATGTCTCTTCATTGGATTAATTGTCAACATTCTATGATCATAATCGTGATTTTACGAAAATCAGAGTCTGCTTTAAAGAAAGTGAGAGTGTGTGAGGGGAATCATGAAAAATTTGTGCGTTACCGTGATGGATCCATGCAGGTAGGCCCAGGGGACACGCCCCCCCCCCCGCCCATAATTTGAAAACCACCCATTGACTGTACATTTTAAAATAGAAAATTTCGCCTCGCCGCCCCCCCCCGCCCCCCCCTTTCCGGGCTTTGGCGCCCAACCCACATTCAAATCCGGATCCGCCACTTTGTCAGAAATCACTTACATTTTTGTTTGATCTATCAACAAAAAAGAGACATTTACACTGAAGATATTATTAATTTACTATTGCTTACATTATGGCGTTCATATATAAAATACAAATTAGAACTAACATGCATATTATAGAAAAAAATGAGTCCATGTTAAAAGTCCATTAGCAATGACTTACCTAGAGTGCGTTATGTCCGCTCTCTCTCGATAAAAAAAAAAAAAAAAAAAAAACATTTGTTTTTAATCACTTTGAACATTATCACAACCTGGAGGCTATTGTTAGGGTATTTCCATAAAGTAGGAAATCCGATCTTCCTTCTACAATGTTTTCATCACATTGGTGCTTTGTGTAATTTGAGACATGACTGTTTCACAATCAAGAGAAAACTCCATTTCCCCCGCACTCCACGCCTTTGTGAAGTTTCGCATAATGGCCGTGAATTCAGCGCTCCAGAACAATAGAAGTGCTAATTTTGATTTTGTTCCTCGTGACAGAATTAGCATACTTTTTTTACGAAACAGAATTATAGCAGACACAAACTGCATCGACAAAGAAAAATCTTTGGCTTAATTTAGTACCAACAAACACACATATCCAAAGAGTTCACCCTCAATTATCCCAACTGTACCATTTTTTTTTATCACATACTTACAGCATATATTAATAATGAAACGGGTGCGGGTCAGTTTAAATCTCAAGTTTAATATGAAATCGCACTATAATCACAAACATTCACACAACGAAAATAAAGAATCAATCATAAAATCATATTTATTCTTTTTTAAATAGATGCTTAATGGCATAAAATATCAACCCGGTAATATAAAATCATGCGTTCACCAATGTCCTTTTTTTTTTTTTCAAACTAAAAAAATAAAGAAATCACACTACAAAAGCACATTTACAAGGAAATCGGAGTACAAACTCTTAATCATAATTCTATTTTCCTCTTATCATAAATTTAGGAAACATGTTGTTCAATCCCTGTTCTGAAATTTTGCCCAAAAACAAAGCCCGCAAATCGCTTTTAATTTCATACATTTTTCTGCGAACGAAATTATGCTCAATGCAGTAGCAGTGCCAGCACGCAATATAGATGTGCTATTTTGCACGAGATCGTAATGCTAGAGATGAAAAACTACTTACTTAGTATTCTGCTCGAAGCACTATGGCAGCATGCATACATTACTGTTATACGAGCATCTTATTGCGAATTAGACCAAGTACAAATGACCTTAGCGAAACAAGAGACCAATCAGCGGGCTTGAGCGAGCAGCAAACTGTGCGGATGTTCTGATTGGTTAGTGCCGCCAAGATTCTCTCCACGTGTTGGTGTTGGTGGTCTAGCGTTGGCAAAAGAGGGGCTCCCCATTCGAGGTGGATTGTGTTGTTTGGGTGCGCATATCAAAAAGCTCTTGGAATTCATCGAACTTGATTACATATAAAAGATCTCTCCGATCTTCGCGTGAAGTCCTTCGCTGGATACGTTGTGTGGTTGTCGTTGTTTTTCAATCACATGAATCGCGCGTAATACAGTGAAATTATATTCGTTTGCCATGTTCACACAAGTGCAATGTGCCTCGATCACTTGATCTATATGAGCGGCTTATAAACGACGACGCCTTTATGTGTTAGACATAGGTCCTACTACATGAACAGTAGTGAACTGGTAATTCTGATACTTTTCTAATCTGAATTTTTTACTAGGATTTCGGTCAAAGAGCAATAAATAGGTAATAATAATAAAATAATAATTTTAAAATGTGTATTACGTATTTTTTTTTTTTTCTTTTTTTTTTGTAAAATGTAAATTCAGACGAAGCTTCATTTTTGCAGCAACATGCAGTGATACGTTTTCAGGCTTAGCCTTCTTCTGATTTTGTCATCATTATCACTAATACGCGCTTGTGATCGATTGGGATTTTCATCCCCTAACACGTGATCCTTTCAGGTATTGGGTTCAACAACACTATACAAGCTTCACATACGAAATTCGGCTTCTTTTGATTGGTTAATTGCTTCCTGACTTCGCGCATCAGATCCAATTGGGAATTCCTTCAACACGTGATCGCGGTGTTTAGGTTCAACCAACTTTCAGGCGAATTAAGAAACATCTATGGACGGCAGTTCATTTTTCATGTCAAGTTTATTCAAGTTTTTTTTTATTCAAGTTTATTATTCCAACTCATAAAAAGACTACCCGGTAAAACCATTATACATGATCCATATAAATACATAAATATAACATGAAAACATAATTAGAAAAAAATTGATGACAAAATATCGAATACAAGAAATACTAATACAACCATACATCAATAAATAGGAGTTGGAGGAGCACAAAGCCAAGGCTTGTCAAGCAGCTCCTAGATTCGCTGAAAGTAATGTCTTAAAGTAAGAACATTTGAAAAAGAACAAAGAAGAAACATTGTAATTAGCAATTAACATAGGGTAATCAAGTCAAATGTATATTTATAAAGTAATCATTCTAGGTTTGGGGATTTCAGGATTATCAAAAAGTACTTATATTTTCTTTTGAAGGTTGGGAGTGGGGGAAGCTTTATTGTGGAGAATAGTTGCCAAAGCTCGTGACCATACATATTAATTGTTCGAGATAATGATATTTAAAAAGGGTATACGGATATCAGATTGAGACCTTGTAAATAAGTTATTATAATTTGGTTGAGGGTAAATAGTCTTAAATAGGGTGGGAATGGAACGATTAAATCTGTACATGAAGAGCAACCTGCAGATTCAAAATATTGGAAGTAGATAAACATTGTACTTTTAATAGTGGTTAAATGATCTTCTTGGAGTGACTTCGTAATAACGTAATGGCTTCTTTTGCTGAAGTCTGAAACTTTTGTTGATAAAATTACGCAATTACCCATATTATAGGTAAAATATGAAATAATATGTAGTATGAGGGTGTGACAATTTGACCACAAAATATTTTGGAAGGATAGTCGTAATTCTAGATAAACACCTATTGCACGTGAAATTTTTATAGAAATCATACTCCAATTGTTTAGACCAATTTATAACTTTCATCCAGTTGGACCCAAGAGAATTAGTGATGGGTTGACTTATACTGACCATTTAGAAGTTATCTGAAATGAGGCACATCCTGTATTTTTTTATTCTTGTTGTTTAAATACCATACTAATAGTTTTGTGAATTACCAATCAATTGTTAAATTATAAAACCATTTAATCAATTTTGGGTATCTCAGAGTGTAACAATTGAGCATGTCAGTATATTTTTGCAGACAAAATAACTTGTACATTGCAAATATTATTGGACGAAGCAATCACTAGCATATTGCAATCGTTTATATATAATAGATAATAACGGACCCAATATTGACCTTGGGGACACCTACAGAGATGTTCAAAATTGATTTAACATAGATATTACGAATTGTTTTCATTGGTCAAATAGCTTTATGATTCCAATCAACTCCTCTTATCCGTTGGATATATTTTCTAAGAAGATATATTGGATTATAATCAAAAGCTTTTGAAAGGCCAAAAAGCTCTAAACTGCATCTTTTTTTTCGAAATAGAATAATACATTTATTAATTCGAGTAAGGCATGTATGTAAGTGCCGAACGAACAAATTGATTATTTAAAGATTGAATTGTTCAAAAAAAGATATCAGTCTTGTATATACCAGTTTTTCGAAATTTTTGGAAACACAAGATAGATAGATATAGGTCTGATAATTTTACAAGTATTCCTTTCCAGATTTAAATATTTGTAAACCGAGCTATTTTCTATTATCGGACGCCTTGTTCGAAGGACAATTCAATATGTCATGATTGGTTGAGATTAATGAATACCTCGGAAGTACTTTCACATTAAATTCGTCTAACCAGAGACTCTTCTCTCTTTTAAATTTAAACTTGTTTCATATTTCGTGTGTTAGTCGGATTTAAAATAAAGTTCTTTCTGGGTTGCGAGGTAAGAACACGGGTCATGGATAGTTGGATCGAATCACTATGTTTTTACCACGTTTACAAAATATTCATTAAAAACATCTGGTTATTGCGGTTATCTATGCATCATTCGCAATTTCAAGAGTTAATGACTTCGTCTTGTTTGACTTTGTTTTACTAATCATTAAATGTTCAAGTGAGCTTAAGACGTACTGACAGTTGAGATCATACTTAAATAATCCTGTTTAGCTTTACGTATGCATTTGATTGGGCAAAGATTTCTCTGCCAGTTTTATATACTTTTCACGAATAATGATTTCGTTAGGATGATTTTTATACAACTGTTTCATTCATACTAATTTTTCAAAGTTTATTTACCAAGTATCTTGCGTCCTTGTTCGTTGTACTCTTTGTAAGGAAATGAGCTCGTACATATATTGAATTGTTGAAAATAGTCATATGATGTTACTTCTCTCTACCAGTGTTCATTATGCACTATACAATTCACCCAAGAAGCATTAAAGCAAGCATAGGATGCATTATTTGATCATTTATTTGAGAGTATAATTATTTCTCTTCGGAGATCATTTACATTAAAATTTAAAGTAAACCTGGTAAATGTCACTTACATCAGAAATTACTACCAGCATATAACGTTATAAGATTAGACAAATATTGTCAAAAGAGAGAAGAGGTTTGTAATTCTGGTAGGTTTATTATATAAGTTGATAAATGCATATGATTCATATCTGCGAACTCATAGATGAAGTTTCGTTATCGGTACATTTGTTGCATATCATATTAAAAATCTCCCATCAATAGCAAATTTTTCAGAAGATATTTTAATACGACTGGATACCAAATCTGAAAGTATTTATATCTAGGGCAGCTATGTTAGTGGTCGGAGTAAATATTCATTAGATTGTAATTATTAATATTTGTGTAAGAAGTATTTGTCTAAGAAAATTTGATTTCGTTGATTCTATTATTTAATAATTCATATCTGTTTTCTCAATTAAAATTTTAGGTTTTGTTTTAGATAAAAATTTAAACACACATCCACAGAGCGACGGTTCTACCTTCTCCAATAATATATTTACCCGAGGTATTAACATATGCTAGTAACCATCAAGGGACATCTATCGGCATCCAGGATCTCATCAGGCCAATGGAGAGCATTCTGGGTAATACAGGGACGTGTGCATAAGACGTGATCTTTAACATATACGAAGTTATCAGATTTCTTTTAAGCCTTCTAATTTTAAATGTCAAAGCAATCCACATTTTTATTTTTGTATAAAGTTCTACCGTAGTTGCACTATCATTTAAACAATAGGAGTCATGGTCCGAGAGTACATCATCAGTTATCCTGCCTATATGTGATTTGTCTTCATGATAAGTGTGGTATTAATTAATGATGATAAAGAAGAGAAAAAAGGGAAATTCGGCTGAACATCAGATAACAGAAACACAAACATGATTGATATATAGATAAATTAATTCGTACAATATAATTGGTCTAATATGGCCCGGTTTGCTCTCACTCCCAGTGTCTATCTCATTCCGTCTAACAAACATTCGTTAATACCTGTTGCAATGCTCTTGGCGATAATTATTGCTATCCCATTTGTCTATCTCCATGTGCTAATATCCATTTGTCTAAACCTTGATCTTATCCATTCGTCTAATCCTTTCGTATGAATTACCTTGGTCATACATACACAGGTCAATACTGTAGACAAATGAATGATAATAACATGACTTGAAAAGGACGAAAGTGTATTTGACACAGACTCGTTTGTTTGATGATTGGAAATTAGATGAGTAGTCGAGAAACTAGGATTGACAGTAAACCAAAGAATACACATTGAGCATAACAATCATATCGAGAAGAAAACTGCCTGCGTTTCCCCTCTGTTCATTTCAAAATCATTAAATCCGTCACTGCACATGCGTAGTCGTAGATGACTACCAATAAATACCTTACCTTTAAAAGGAAAACAAACAAACAAACATATATTAATAAAACGAAGGGTAAACTTAACAAATTGAGTCCAGTGATGATAACATCCACGGAATTTACTGTATAAATTTGTGTGCTCCATGACTGGGGGCTTTTCATCAAAGGACTTTGTCGAGTTTTATCCGACAAACTGTCTATAAGCTACATAAATGCTTGCATCGATTGGCTGAGAGCATATGTCGTTAAATATCCGACAAGTCCTTGATAAAATG
>CALNVZ010003426.1:48851981-48872434 GCA_940671915.1 Paracentrotus lividus
ATCCGATTTTCTTCTACAATTTTTTTCATCACATTTGGTGCTGTAATTTTTGAGACATGACCGTTTTTCTACAATCAAGAAAATCCATTTTCCCCACGACGTCCCATGCCTTTGTGTAGGTTTCGCATAATGGCCGTGAATTCAGCGCTCCAGAACAATAGAAGTGCGTAATTTTGATTTGTTCCTCGTCGCACAGAATTAAGCATAACTTTTTTTTTACGAAAGCAAATTATACAGACCAAACTGCATCAGCAAGAAAAATCTTTTGGCTTTAATTTAGTACCACAAACACACATTATCTGAAAAGATTTCACACCTAAATTATTTTCCCCCAACTGTACCATTTTTTTTTTTACACATACTGTACAGCATATATTAATAATGAAAACGGTGGCGGGTCCAGTTTAAATCATCAAGTTTAATAATTGAAATCGCACTATAATCACAAACATTCACACAACGAAAAATAAAGAAATACAATCATAAATCATATTTATTTCTTTTAAAATAGATGCTAATGTGCATAACAATATACAACCCGGTAATATAAAAATCATGCGTTCACCCAATGTCTTTTTTTTTTTTTTCAAATAAAAAAATAAAAAATCAACAGCCTACAAAATGCACATTTACAGGAAATCGCGAGTTACAAACTCTTAATCCATATATTTCTATTTTCTCTTTATCATAAATTTAGAAACATGTTGGTTCAATCCCTGTTCTGAAAATTATGCAACAAAACAAAGCCCGCAATCGCATTTTACATTTCCATACATTTTTCTGACAACGAATTATGCTCAATGCAGTAGCAGTGCAGCAACGCAATATAGATGTGCTATTTTGCACGAGATCGTAACTAGAATGAAAAATACTACTACTAGTATTCTGCTCGAAGCACATTAGCAGCACTGCATAACATTATCTGTTATACGAGCATCTTATGCAGATTAGACCAAGTACAATGCTTAGCGAAAGCAAGGACCAATCAGCGGGCTTGAGCGAGCAAGCAAACTTGATGCGGATTTCTGATTGGTTAGTGCCCGCCAAGGAATTTCTCCCACGTTGTTGGATGTTGTGTGGTCATCAGCGTTGCAAAAGGGGGGTTCCCCCATTTCGGATGGGATTGTGTTTGTTTGGGTGCGCATATCAAGCTCATTGAAGTTCATCGAACTTTGATTACTATAAAAAGAATCTTCCGATCTTCGGTGAAGTCCTTCGCTGGATAACGTTGTGTGTGGGTTGTCGTTGTTTTTCAATCACATGAATCGCGCCGTAATACAGGTGATAATTATTATTCGTTTGCCATGATATCACACAGTGCAATGTGCCGTCGAATCTACTTGATTATATGAGCGGCTTAAAAGACGACGCCTTTATGTGTATAACATAGGCCTACTACATGACAAGTAGTGAACTGGTAATTTTACTGTATTTTGCTAATGCTGAATTTTTTTACTAGGATATTCGGTCAGAAGAGCAATAAAAAGGTTAATAATAATAATAATAATAATTTTAAAAATGTGTATTAGTATTTTTTTTTTTTTTTCTTTTTTTTTTTGTAAATGTAAAATTCAGACGAAAGCTTCATTTTTGCAGGCAAACATGCAGTGATACGTGTTTCAGGCTACCTCCTTGATTTGTCAATCATTATCACTGTATACGCGCATTGTGATCGATTGGGATTTTCCCCCTTAACACGTGATCTTGCGGTATTGGGTTCAACAAACTATACAAGCTTCACATACGAAATTCGGCTTCTTTGATTGGTTAATTGCTTCTGCTGTACGCGCATCATGATCAATTGGGAATTCCCCTTAACACGTGATCGCGGTGTTATGGTTCAACCAACTTTCAGGCGAATTAAAAACATCTAGGACGACAGTCATTTTTAATGTTCAAGTTTATTCAAGTTTTTTTATTCAAGTTTATTATTCCACTCATAAAAAAGATACACGGTATAAACATTATACACGTGATCCATATAAATACATAAATATATACAGGTGAAAGCAGTGAAAGATTAAAAAGACAAGATTGGATGACGAATAAAGGATGATAATCGATGATCAAGCGAAGATACTAGATTAACAAATAGGCAAGTTCAACTTAAATAGAGAGCTGGAGGTTATAGCGCCAACGGAAAGGCCAAAGGGGCTTGTCAAGGCGCTAGCTCCCCTAGGATTGAATGGGAAATTAAGATTGTACTTTAAAGTTAATGAACATTGAAAAGAAACACAGAAGAAACATTTGTAATTGAGGCAAATTAAATAGGGGTATATATCGAAAGGTTAGAATTTGTGAATATTTAGATAAACAGAAATGTAATATTTAGGTGTTTGGGGAATTTCAGGAATTGTAGTTCAAAAGGTTACTTATAAGATTTTCTATTGAAATAGGTTTGGTAAGAGGTGGGGGAAGGCTTTAATTAGATGGTAGGAATAGTGTGCCGCAAAGTCTGAGGACCCGACGTTGATACAGTAATTATTGATTGTCGAGGGGCATCATCGATATATCGCATATTTTAAAAAGGGGTATACGAAAAGATCGCAGATTGAGACTGTCTGCTGTTGTGGTGTCTGGCGGTGCTAGCGTGGGTTGTTGGGTGTAAAAGTATGGTTACTGATCAATTTGAAGTTGAGGTAAATAAGTCATTATAATTAGGGGTGGGTAATTGTGACGAAATTAAAATGACATGTATCATGGAAATGAGAGCAGACCGCTTCCTGGCGGCAGATTGAAAATTATATTGAAGGAAATAGTGTATGCGTGAATCGACGTTGACGATAAAAAAACATTGTAACTGGGGTTTTAGATAGTGGTGGCGTTAATGTATGGACGCTTCCTGATGGAGGGGAAAAACGTTGTAATAATACGCGAATGAGCTCTTGTCATGAAGTATGCAATGACTCTGTTTGTTGATAAAATATTGACAGGCAATTTACCCCACATTATGTTTATAGTAGCACGATATGGATAATAGTTTTTATGTTCGTGTTGGCTGTAGTATGAGGCGTGTTTATTACTTGTAGGTGTGGAGCGACGGAACGTGATGCTAAGTGGAGACAGGCGATAGGTGGTGGGTTTAGGGGTGGTGTAAACAATCTAGTGTGATGACCAGATATGATGTATGATATATGGTTAGTAGTGTCGGCAGAGGGAGGTGAGAGAGTCAGTGATGTCTACAGAGACGCTACGACGTGTCGATCGTCCGATAGGAGATATCCGTATTTACAAGAATAACACACCCCTCTATCTCGCACCGCTCCGCACAACCACCACACACGCCCGCCACGCACCACCACTCCCTCATTCTCTATCACCGCACACAATAATACTCCAATACTGTTTATAGACACAATCTTATCACCTCTCACTTAACATCACAACCTATAACGGACAGGACACCAAAAACAACACACCACAAATAGTGTTACGTTGCTGATAGCCCTGGGTATGTTTGAACTGTATAACTTGAGTAACCCAGATATTCGAAAAGTATCTGATAAGGGCCACATACCCTGCTATTTTTTATATTGCTATTGTTTTAGAATGTAGAACGCCGGGTCGATAAGATAATTAATTTTGTTAGAAATTTACCAGTGCCAAGATAATCTAGTGTTGTAGGTATGGATGTGACGCAAAACGCCATTTAAACGTCAAGATTGATGGTTATAATACGGAGCACACACTTGTGGTCATGAGGGATGATATGCGATTGGACTACATGTCTCAGGGGGAGTGTATGAATGTATCTCTTAATTTGCGACAATTAAGTGTACGATATCTAGTGTTATTCAGTCTATTAGTAGAGATCACTTTTGCACCGCGTGAACCAGTGTTCATGTCACTTAGAATATAGGCCACGTACAGGTGACTATGCGAGGGCTTACCATATTCCAAATCATTCGTTTATTATTTATTAAGAGTATATTGAGGCGGACGCCATATATGAGTGATGCCTTGGATCAGACCCGGTTAGTCACTGTGTGAGTTGGTTGTGGAGAGACGAGGATGTTCAAAAAATAATTATTGATTTAAACATTATGAATATGTACGAATTTGTTTGTCTAGTTAGTCAGAAATATGCTTTTAATGGATTCCAAATATGGCCAACTCCTTTTATTCTTAAGATGGTATGATGATTCTTGTCGTAAAAAGCAGATATTTGTGATCATAAACCTATCTAAGCGAAGCTTTTGAAGGATCCAAAACTGGATAAAGGATCGCTGTGCGCACAGAGCCGTGCTCAAATTTTTTTTGTTTTTTTGCGAGAAGTAGAAATAATACGATTTATAAATTTCATACCAGTTGTTGTTATGTAGAATCAGTTAACGATAAACACCAGATGATAGATACTGTAAGTCATGGATAGGGTGCGAGCAACAATGGTGAGATAGGATGTAAATATGTGTCTTCAAATCAGTAAAGTGCTAAGGATAAGTAGTCTTGTTATGATATGAGCGCTAAGGATGTCGATTAGTGTGGAGTCTGAAGTGTCACGGTATGGTTTATATCATTGTACCAACGTCTGAACAGGTTCTTTTCTGAAAAATTTTAAAACACAGATGAAGGATGAAATTATAGGGTGCTATAGATTTACAGTAATTTCCTGTTCCAGGATTTAGAACTTATTGGTAAAATCGTCGAGCTATTTTCAAATGTGTATTCAGGAAACTGCCTTGTCTGAAAGACAAGATTAAATATGTTGCATGATGGGTTAGGAATTGAAGATTGAAGATACCGGACCTGCTCTTAGGATAGGCTTTCAGCATTAAATTCGTCATGAAACCAGGAGGGACTCTTTGCCTTCTTCTTAAATTTAAAATAGTGGGTTCAATATTTGTCAGTGGTTGTTTGAGGTCGGATTATAAAATATGAAGTAAGTTATTCATGGGGTATGGAAAGGAAGGTAAGAACACGGGTTATAGGAAGGTTTGAGATGGTTGTGAATCGAATCATCGCACTAATTGTTGTTTACCGTTCACGGTTTGTAACAAATATTCATTAAAATGAACTCTGAGTTAATTGCTGGATGCTTAGCTATCCCATATTCCGACGGTATCAATTTCTAATGAGTAAGTAGACCCTTCGTCTTTGTTTGAACTTTTGTTTTAAATAACAATCATTAATAGTTTTCCTTATTCGCGAGTCTTTATAGGGACTCGAGCTGAACAGTTGAGAATCTATACTATAATAATCCGCCGCTGTTTAGCTTTACGCTATATGCGATTATATTGCAAGATTTTCTAGAGCAGTTTTTATACTTTTGTTGCACGGATAGATGAATACTTTCGGATCTCTAATTGGATGAATTTATTATACAAACTGTGTTTTTTCTCGATACATAGATATTAGTTTAGTCACCAGAGTATTTAATGACGGCACCAAAGAGTTACTTGCGTCCCTTGCTTCGTTTTAACTCTTTTGTAAGGAAAATGAGCCGATCGTACATAGTATATGCAAATTTGTTGGAAAAAAATTATGTCACTATAGAGAACATGGTTTACATTGTCCATATCACTAAATACAGTATCATCCCGAGAACATTACTAAAGCAGTCGCATAGAATGCATTAATATTATTCATTTATTTATTTTGAGCGTGATTATATATTTCTGTCCTTCTGGAATTCATTACAAGTTAAATTTGAAATGTAAACACTGGTAAATGGTGACTTACATCAGGAAATTAAGACTGACTCCAGGCATATGAAACGTTATTAAAGATTATTGGACAAAAATATTTAATAAACGAGATGAAGAGGTGGTTTGTATTCTGGTGAGGTTTATTAATAGCAGTTGATGAAAATGAGTCATATGGAATTCATGATTTCTTGGAACTGCAAATTGATGAAGTTTTCGTTAGCCCGCGGAGAATCTCGGATCGTCCGACCCTCCCCGCGCCCCCGCCAGTGGACTTAAGGACCTGGGGTACCATTTGTTTGCAGTATCGAATATTAAAACATGCGTCCCATCAAATAGGAAATTTTTTTTCATGAAGATATTTTAAATAAGCAATGGTTCCGAAAAATCCGTTGGTGGAGAGAAAAAAATTATTAATCTGGGCGTGTGGGGCGCTTCTGGTGGTCGAGTTAAATAATTCCATAAGTTATTAGTTTTGTTTATGAAGGGTGGTTTGAATAAGATTTTTCGATTCAAGAAAAATTGTTTCGGGAATCATTCATAGTAAATTAAGATTTATATTGTGATATCTTTATCTCTGCTCAATTTATGATTTGTAGGGTTATCGTTTAATAAAAATGACAACAGCCACCACAGGAGGCGAACCGGTTCTCTACTAAATGAACCGCATTTCCCAATATATATCAGGATTAATAGATCGCGATGAGAGAGGAGTGAGGCCTTTGTAATCCCATAAGGGAATCATTATCAAGGCATGCCAACGTTCATTCAGTCAGAGACCAAGATGGAGAATGATCGTCTGAAACGGACTGTAAACATAACTGAAGTTTTATTCAATAGTTTTTTTAAAGGCTTCTAATGTAAAATGAATAAAGAGACAAAACCGTAAGGATTTTTATCTTTGGATACATGAGTTCAAATATTGCAGCATCATGAATACGACAAGCAGTCAATTGGGGGTAGGGGTACATCACAGATCCTACAGTATCTCTTCCATAGGTTATTTATGTTTGCTTCCCCATGATTAATTGAGTTAGAATATAATCTGAGATAAAGATGAAAAAAAGGGAAATTCCTGAAATCGATAACAGCAGAACACAAACATGATTATATATAATAAATTAAATTGTCAATAGTATTGGTCTTAACTTATGCCCGTTTGCTCTCACCCCAGATGGTCTAATTCAATTCCGTCTACAAACCGTTCGTTTAATTACCTGTTGGTCTGAATGCTACTTTGCCTATTCACCATTTTGTCTAATTCCCATTTCGTCTAATATCCATTTCGTCTAATATCCATTTCGTCTAATATCCATTTCGTCTAATATCCATTTCGTATAATATCCACTTGGTCTAATACATACACAAGGTCAATTACTGTAACAAACTGCATGATAATAAACTGACTTGAGAATTAGACGAAAATGTTATTTGACACAGACTCGTTGTTTGATGAATTGGAAATTAGATGAAGTAGTCGAGAACTAGAAATTGACAGTAAACCAAAGAATTACACATTGAGCATACAAATCATATCGAAGAAAACTGCCTTGCGTTTCCCCTCTGTTCATTTCAAAATCATAAATCCGTCACTGCAATGCGTAGTCGTAGGATGATCTACCAAATAATATGACCTACACTTTAAAGGAAAAACAAACAAACAAACATATATTAATAAAAACGAAGGGTAAACATTAACAAATTTAGAGTCCAGTGGGATGATACACCATTCCACGTGAATTACTGTCATACATTTGGTATGGCTCCAATTGACCTGGGGGCGTTTCATCAAAGGACTTGTCGGACGTTTTATCCGACAAACTGTTATAAGCTACAGAAATGCTTGCATCTGATTGGCTGAGAGCAAATATGTCGGATAAAATGTCCGACAAGTCCTTTGATAAAATGCCCCCCAGGAACGGTGACCCAGAATAGGATCATTTTCGCCCTTATTTTGTATTTTTTTGTCTTGTTTTTGTTTTTATTTTTATGTTTGTTTTGTTTTTTGTTTTTGCCTTTGTGCTGGGAAGACTATACTCCTGATCATACCCTTGTGTGGTCAATAAGTTCACATGTTCAAGGGATATTAGAAAGGAAAAAAAAGGTTAGGACCTAAAGGGAAGTCCAAGAGGAACATTTTCACCTCACCCCATATTGCAATGGGGTAACCACAGTGTACACAATAATACCAACAATATTTCGTGCAGATGAATTAGTTGAGGACAACTATTATACCTCTCCTACTTACCGCTAGATGGCGTTCTTTCACTCTGACTCTGGTTGCTTGTATCTGTGAATGTGTCATCGATAATCAAGGAGCAACATAAACTAGAGAGCTCTGCATTTTTCTTTTTGAAGACTTTTTTTTTCAGCAGGTGTTGAACCAGGGCCGGGAGGCGTCCATTGGAACCACAAAATTAGCATAAAGATGAATAGAACGACCCCAAAAGGCCGTAGAACCTTTTTGCAATAATAATAATGTTAAAAACGCTTTCGTCCTCCAAACTTGAAATGACTTTCTCCGGACAGAAAAATGAAATGGGCAAATAAATAAAAATCATATAAGCTACAACATGTAAAAGTACACTAATACCAAACTAAGCGTTTTCTTTGACTTCCAGGAGAGAATTTGGAACATTAAAAATGGGGAGCTTCAAAAATGTTTTTGTTTTGTTATGTTTTTTTTTTGTGTGTGTGTGTGTGTGTGTGTGTGTTTTTTCTCGCTTCCAAACTCGTCTGAGTTGCTGCATTGGTGAATGAAGTAGGAATTGAATACGAGTCTGAAATACCAATGCCGGACGGGCAGCTAGGGTTGTTCATAATTAGGAATGCATGTGTTTGAACACCTAGAAAAGTTCAATCACGTAATATACACCTGTTCTCTTTACCAAGTTATTAAAATAGGCGGATTTAATAGTCATGGATTTTCAAAAAAAAATTCTCCTGGGGACATATTAACGAGTTATTCAAACAACCCGTTCCTTAAGAATGTGTTTGCAATCCAGTTTACATACATTAGTTGTTGCTATGCCAGACAACGCTTTTTCGAATAGACCAGTTTACTAAGTATTATTATAATTTATCCATGCTTCTTTTCTGGCGACATAGTAATAACAGAATTAACTACAATACATGGAATCCAGTTTGCATACATTAGTTGTTGCTATGTCAGGAAAGCTTTCAGGTTGTCAAGAACAACCTTTGTTTAAATAGTATGTTTAAGATTATAATAACTTAGTAAACTGGTCTATTCTCAACAACTAATATATGGGTTAAGTCCAGGGTTGGAGTAAGTAACGATGGGTAGGCCTATCTCACAGACGCCTCAGAGACTATATCAATTCTACTCCACGTGAAATGTAAATCTAACGTATGACATTAAATCTTAACATAAAGACGCGTCCATTATTTGAGGAGGGGGAAACGCAACATTACATTCATGAGAAATACAGCTGAGCGGCGCAGAAAATTATACGGCTCTACATTAATGTCAACAAAACCCGCCCTAACGGCGGGAAGCGACCGATTGAGAACTGCATGCAATTATTACTTAGCGTACAAAAACTCGCCTAAGAAAACTTCCCTGTGGTAAAATGATATTGTCAGTCGATCCGTTCGAGCAAATTAGTCATGGACATGAAATAATTGAACTTTTATCATAGTTTTCGTAGGTAGATGCTTCAGACCAGATTGGGGAAAAAGACATTTTGGCAAGCCTATAATATGATTGTGCTAAAGTTGTAATCAGAATCTTTATTTCACATAGATTGATGTTCCTAACGATTATTGATATAAATAGTGATCTTGTCACATCTTGCGAAGACGCCGTCCACATGCGATACGCATGTGATATGCGGAAATATTGACCCATCGAGTAAAGATTCGTTTGTGATAATGTTCAAAGTGACAGGACTTTTTTTTAACCAATCGAAATGAATGTACCATATTTGGAAAGCTGAGAATTCAAGCTTTTAAAAACTGCTTGATCATTAAGGTGTAATATAATTATGCGTAATCGAGGAAGATGACTATGCAGCGTATGAGCTATTTTGAGAGCAAAATTGGCCATATTGTACAGGAATTTGATCTGACTATGATTTCGAATTGACACAAGTGACAGGACTCTTTTTTCCCTTTGCAATAAGTTATTCCTATTTTTGAAAAAATCAGACTCTTAGCGTACTTATTCAAGTTGATCATTTCTTTGAAAAGGTAGTTGCTCGCCATAATCAAGAAAACAAAGTGAAAAAACTGTGCAAAATACAAAATGTCTATGGCCGCGTTCGCTTTGCGTAGAGTGATAGCGCCCTCTTCCCCTTAAGTTTACAACTAGAATTGATATGAACGTCTCCTAGGTCTCCACGACGCCCCTTAAGTCGCAGGGAAAATCGAAAATGTTCATTTCTATGAGATTTCTGCCGTCTCAGAGACGTAGCCGAGTCTCAGAGTTTCTGAGACGTCTCTCCATGAGACAAATCATCTTTAGTCAATCGATTTGTGTATGGAATTTACAGCGGACATGGAATCCTTAAAAGTCCATCCCACGGCACACTACATACTAGACCAGTCGCGAACAATAGACATGCAGAGATAAGAGTTTTACTTAAAGCTCTCTGCACACGACCCATGAGATGTATTTCGCGCAAACGTCTTCATATTTTAGCAGATGCTCACAAAATGGCGGATGTTGTGAGTTTAAAAAATACAGTCGCCTTGAAGTCCGTCATGGTCCTCTTTCTACTGACGAGTAACGTTTTGGGGACGATCAAGTCCATTGGTGTGTTCCTACTTGAACTGGAATCAAATCTTGGAATAACATCAACTGATATTGCACTGGCTCTTGGTTTGTTTAACGCCTTTGCGTTTGGTCCAGGTAAATTAATTTATTTTTCAGTGCATCCAAGAAAAAGCAAAACTGGATCCTCAGTCATTTTCTCAGTGAAAACAGTTCATGAAAATTGAATGCATCCTTGTAAAGGCGGGCTCATACGATGCGACTTGCTGCGGTGCGATTTTTCAATAAAACTTTAATATTATTTGATAGTTTCTTTCAAACAAAAAAAAATCATAATGTCCAAAGTTGTTGGTATTCCTATATACCAAAATTGATATTCAAGGCGATTGCGATCCCCATTCTCTATATAAATTCAAATTGTTTCTATACCGCAGTGACGTCACAACGATCTTGCGACTTTAAGATAATTTGACCTTTACTCCTAATTAAAGGCTCGCATTGGAACACAATTTTGATTACATTGTTCTTTTACAATTTTTACCTCTCTACCATTTGTTTAAAAAATCACATCGCAGCAAGTCGCATAGTGTGAGCCCGCCTTAAAGTTAAATTTTTCTTCTTTCTCTTGACATCTAATACAAGACGAAAGAGCGAGAGCAAGAAGTGTTTTAATTGTAATTGTCATAACTAACCCCCTCCCAATAAATATTATAATATACCCTAAAAGTTATCAGGGTATAAATAAGAGTTGCGGAACTTCAATGTGATCAATAAAAGTGCATTTTACAACATTTGACTTTTTACTTTTCTCCATATTCTAATATTCTGTGCATTGACGCATGACACAATCATTACAAATATGATATCAATATAAAGGGGAATAAATTATCTTTCCAATAGTCTGATTATCAGGAATAGCTAAAGCATATCTGAAAAGTTATAATGGCCCAAAGTCGATTTGCGGAACTTTTTGAAAGGGGTTTATATTGCCCAGAATGAATGAATGAAAGATCATTATAAATCGCATTGACAGTCATATTTACACTAATTTATTCAAATACTTGATTTGTAAAAGAACTAATGACAGTCAAATCGTGTTTTCCTTCTTTGATCATTGTGATCATTATGATCATTGGTGAAGTAAATAATTGTTTTGTGAATTACATATGATTGAATGCGCAGAAGAAATTATATCAAATATGGTTTTAGTCCACGGTTTTAAAATCCACCTTTGAGAATACGGGCCATTATGTTTACGCAGGTCCAATCGTAGCATACCTGTACCAAAGACTTCACGGGGGCTACCGCCGACTGTTCGTAATGATAGGGGCTTCCTTAGCTCCAGGAGGGCTCATTCTAGCATCATTGGTCACCAATAATGCTCAACTTTCTACTTGTCTATCAGCTAGTGGTAAGATTGTACTTATTTTATTTGTTAAAAATTGATATTGTTATTGGTGTCTATTATTTTCCCCATATGGGTTGGCACACCCTAACTGAGGGAACCATTCGTTTTCAGATGGCGGAGGGCGGGGTGGACACATACACTGTCCCTTACTTTCACAAGCACCTGAAACATGTTAAAGGTGACCTAAGCACAATACACTCACTTAGCAATGGTATTGCAACATAGCTAAATGTTTGCATTTTTTCATATTTTCAAGTCTTTTAGCTTTTGTCATATTTCATTTATGGCCAGAGATTTTGCGAAATTTTTTGTATATTCTGAAAGAGGAAACTTGCCCCTGTTCATTCCTGAGATCAGTAAATCCTCAGACAGGGGCACTTTTTTTAAACAAAGGGGCGACATAATAAGACCCCTAAAAATTAAATTCTAAGAGGTCGGGATTATCAGTGAATAAAATTATCAAGGAGGAGTCATGTTTCTCCCAAAACTGTTAACATGTTTCCATCATGCTTGTGGCAAATTAAAAATGGCCAAAAAGGTAGCACTACAATGACAGACAAAATGAAGGAACGCCTGAGGACGATCAATTTATTTCTATCGTTGCCAAGGAAAAATTTAGTCTTGTATTGCAGAGACGATTTAATGCAAATTTATTCCACCAAATTCTCAAATTACTGTTGAATTCTTGTAATAAATATGATGTCGTTTACAATAGAAATAACAATTTTCACACTTTTATTATATTTTGCTAGATATGCACCATCTCTGATTTTGCCACGCATCCTCCTTAGCAACGGCGTAACAATTTTTTTCTTCTGTGCGTGATGTTTCTTTCATTAGCCTTTGCGATGGTTCCTTATGACTATTTTCCACAATGATAATGGAAACATGTAAACAGTTTAAAAAGAAATTTGACTCCTCCTTAATAATTTTATTCATCGATTATCCCCACCTCTTAAAATTTCATTTTTAGGGGCCTTTGTTCATTTGTCGCCCCTTTGTTTAAAAAAGTGCCTCTGTCTGAGTATTTACTGACCTCAGGAATGAAAAGGGAAAAGTCTCCTCTTTCAGAATATACAAAAAATTTCGCAAAATCTCTGGCCATGGATGAAATATGACAATATATAAAAGACTTGTAAATATGAAAAAATGCACGCAGTTAGCTTTGTTGCAATACCAGTGCTAAGTGAGTATATATTGAAAAGTTTGGGTCAGATTAGTGCCTAGAGTTGTGCGGTCAAATTTTCGCTCTTTTGAAAGAGTGGTGTCGGAAATACCCCTTTCTTTGGAGAAAGAGCCCCCTTATCATTGTACCCATTCCAACTAAGCCCCACCGCCCCTAATGACCACAGAGGTCCATATGGGCCTGCGGCAATCACATCATGTACACAACGCAAGCCCAGCGAATTGAAATTTATGAAAACTGCCGACAACGCGCACACAGAGCGTATACATAGACAACACGTATCAAATATACACAACGAATGCACTGCGTTGCGTTGGCTAAGAGCGCGCTCGACGAATGAGTAAGGCACACCCAGCGGATACTATACGTTGGCCATGCTCGAACATGTGACTGCGTCATTATGGCCCCGTCATCTCCCTAATGCTGCAGTCACACAGACACTTACGTATAGTTACATTTTTGTTGTTTTAATCTTATTTCTTCTTATATTCTATCATTTCTTTTGTATTTCTTTGTTTTATTGGATGAACGAAATTGTCACTATTTCCAATCCTAACTATGACGGGAAGGCATTCGTGGGGATCCGCAGAAAAGAAAATAATTTTTGGACGCAACCGGACGTAACTATACGTAAGTGTCTGTGCGACTGTAGCATTAGCATTGGAAAAGAAAGTTTGCTATTGCAATTGGTTGAATGAAATACCGACCTGAAAACAGTTTAATTGATTTTTATTCTGATGTTTTTCCTGCAGGACTCGGTTGCAACATCATGTCCATCTCCATAGTGATTGCCCTGAGTGAGCAAAGCGGTGATGCCTTCGGAATCTTCTACGGCATTGGCAAGTCCGGGTACGCCGTCGGTATGGCCCTGGTGCCCCTGCAGGCGGCATACCTGATGGACATCTATGGCTGGAGGGGTTCCTTGATAATCATTGGAGGCATCATGGCTCATCTCATTCCATTGACCATGATGGTGGAGCTCAACGCAGGACAAACCTTACAGAACACTCCAACAAACAGTGATGATCATCTAGACGTGCCCCTGGAAGTGACCGAAGAAGAATCCATGAAGAGTGGCACAGTATTGTTGGAGGAAGCGTTGATGATTCATCGGGATGAGATAGCGAGCAACGATTCCTTGATACATGCTACTCCTGTAAAGCACGACATCCATATTGCAAAGGACAAAGCTACAGTCTGCAAAGCTCCCCTTACGCATGCGCGTATTCTGGGGGGGGCTTTACGGGCCCGGGCCCCCCGGGGGGCGCGCAGGGGGGCGCCGAAAAGAGGAAAAGAAAAGGCGAGAAAAAGAAAGAAAAAAAAAAGAAGAAGAAAAAAGGAGAAAAAAAAAGAGAAGGGAAAAAAGGGGGGAAAGAGGAAGGGAAAAAAGGGGGAAAGAGAAGGAAAGAAAAAAAAAAAAAAAAAGAGAGAGAGAGAGAGAGAGGAAGGGAAAAAAGGAGAGGGGAAAATGGGCGCCCTTAAAAAAAATGGGGGCGCAAATCGACAGTAAACTAAGGGGCGCGCCAAATTGACCTTAAACTTAGGTGAGCGGGCGCCAAATCGAAATTAAAAATTGGGGGGGGGGGCGCCAAATCGACCTTAAATTTAGGGGCGCGCCAAATCGACAGTAAACTTAGGGGCGCCAAGCGACAGTAGGGGCGCGAATCGACCTAAATTTAGGGGCGCCAAATCGACAGTAAACTAAGGGGCGCCAAATTGACCTTAAACTTATAGGGGCGCCAAATCGACCTTAATTTAGGGGGGGCAAAATCGACCTTTAATTTAGGGGGGGGCGCCAAATCGACAGTAAACTAAGGGGTGCCAAATTGACCTTAAACTTAGGGGCGCAAAATCGACCTTAAATTTAGGGCGCCGAATCGACTGTAAACTAAGGAGCGCCAAATTGACCTTAAACTTATAGGGCGCCAAATCGACCTTAAATTTAGGGGTAGGCAAAATCGACCTTTAATTTAGGGGGCGCCAAATCGACAGTAAACTAAGGGGTGCCAAATTGACCTTAAACTTAGCGCCAAATCGACCTTAAATTTAGGGGCGCCAAATCGACAGTAAACATAAGGGGCGCCAAATTGACCTTAAACTTATAGGGGCGCCAAATCGACCTTAAATTTAGGGGGGCCCAAATCGACATTAAACTACGGGGGAGCTAAATTGAGCTTAAACGTAGGGCGCCAAATTGACCCGAAACATAGATGGGGCGCCAAATTGACCTGAAGCTGAGGGGGGGGGGGCCTAATTGATATTAAACTTAGGGGCGCCGAATCGACCTTAAACTAAGTAAGGGCGCCAAATTCAAAAAGGGGGATGGGAAGGGGGCGCCCTTAAAAAAAATTTAGGGGGCGCCAAATCGACAGTAAACTAAGCAACGCCAATAAACTTAGGGTGCGAATGGACCTTAAACTAAGGGGCGCCAAATTGAGCTTAAACATAGGGGCGCCGAATAGACCTTCAACATAGGTGGGACGCCAAATAGACCTTAAACTTAGCGGCTCTAAATCGACCTTAAATTTAGGGGGGCGCAAATCAAACTTAAAATTAGAGGGGGGCGCCAAAATGAGCTTAACGTAGGGCGCCAACTTGACCCGAAACTTAGATGGGGGTGCCAAATCGACCTTAGATTTAGGAGGGCGCAAAACCGAACTTAAACCTAAAGGGGCGCCAAAATGATCTTAAACGTAAGGGCGCCAAATTTAGATAAAAATTAATGCAGGGCGGCAAAAATGATCTGAAACTTAAAGGGCGCTGATTTAACCTGAAGTTAAGGGGGTGCCAAATCGATTTTAAATTAAAGGACGCCAGATTGAGCTTAAATGTAGGGGCGCGGAATTGACCTGAGACTTAGGGGTGCCAAATTTATCTTAAACTATAGTGGCTCCACTATATCCTATTTACCTGAAACTAAGGGGCCCAAAAACACACAAAAAAAAAAAAAAAAAAAACCAGAAGGGGTCTTTAAAATGGTCTCTATCTAGAAATAACAAAATTTTAAAATTCCATACCTCCTGGTTTGTATATACATAGCAAAATTTTTGCTCGTGCTTCGCGCTCGCATCATCTTTTCCCATTGATTTATTACATTTGTGTCGAGGAACGCGTAAAATGACCTGTTTCTAATCATTCGAATGCATCAAAATTCCGTTCCCTATTCGCATACGCCCATGTTTTTCCTCTTTTACCAGAATTTACATTATGGAGTCTAACCGTCAAAACATTTAAATTTACTTGTTTTCACGTTACATTTTTTATTTATTTATTTTTATTTTTATTATTATTATTAGTTTTTTGCATTCAAATTATGTTCACATATTAGCGCATCAAATTGAGCTTACACGCACGGGCGCAAGATGACCTGAAACTTATGGGGCACTGAATTGAAGTTAAGGGTGTTCAAATCGATTTTAAAATTAGGGGCGCCAAATTGAACTTACACTTATAGGGCGCCCAAATGATCTGAAAGTAAGGGGCCGAACTTACCTGAAACAAGGGGCAACAAATAGGTTTTTAAAATATGGTCTCTATATAGATAGAGCAAAATTTCAAAATTCATGCATCCGGGTCTGTATATACATAGCAAAATTTTCGCTCGCGCTCGCGCTCGCATCATTTTCTCCCAATGAATATTACATTGTGTTCATGAGGAACGCATGAAATGTCCTGTTTTTAATCATTGATAATCAAAACTGTTCGTCTGCTCGCGCTCGCCTGTGTTTTCCTAACCAAATTATCATGATGGGATCTAAACACTAACATTCAATTTATTGAACGTTACATTAATTTTTTGATTTCAAATTGACTAAATCTTAGGGGGCGCCAAATTGACTTAAACGTAGGGGCGTCAAATTGACCTGAGACTTAGGGATGCCAAATTTATCTTAAACTTAGGGGCTCCAACTTTTTTTTTAACTTAGGGAGGGTGTGACGAATTTACCTGAAACTAAGGGGCAACAACTTGGTATTGAAATATGGTCTCTAAAATTTTTAATTCCTCTGGTCTGTATATACATAGCAAAATTTTGGCTCGCACTACGCGCTCGCATCATTTCTTTTCCCAAATGAGTTATTACATTGTGTTCCTGAGGAACGCATGCAATGCCATGTTTTCTCATCATTCAAAGACATCAAAATTCCGGTCTCGCCTGCGTTTTTCCTCTGACCATAATTTGCATTATAGGATACTAATCATCAAGACATTTAAATTTATTTGAATACACGTTACATTTATTTTGCATTTTCCCAGGGGCATCAAATCACCTAAATCGTACATGTATGGCGCCAATTCAAAACTAACATTTTGGGGGCGCCAAATGATTAGTTGGCGCCAAATTGAGCGTAAACTTAGGGGCGCCAAATTTATCTTAAATTTAGGGAGGGAAGCAGAAGGATAGATAAGCAGCTAGATAGACAGATATTCATCTCTCTTTCATAATCATGTAAAACTATTGGGCAACATACGGTCTTAAATAATATGGAGGCCAAATTGATCCTAAACTTCAGGTCTCTATTACATAGAGCAAAATTTTTCTATCGCGCTTCGCGCTCGCTTCATTTTCCAAAGAATTATTACATTGTGTTCCTGAGGAATGCATAAAATGTCGCGTTTTCAGAGATCATTCCGATACATCAAATTTCTGCTCGCGATTCCTATTTTTCTTTCTTGTAACCAGATTATGAGGATTCTGAACAACAAAACATCAAATATACATTTGTTTGATTTCACATTACTTGATGGACAAATTTCACATGATTTTATATGACTTGCTTTCAAATCGTTTTGATGGACAAATTACAGCTCCCGTTCATATGATATTCTGATGAAGAGCTAAACAAAATTGATACCCCGTAATTTGCTTAGAATTTCTTTGCTTTCTGATCGTAAAGTAGAGGGGGAAAAATCTGATCGCGCTTCGCGCTCGTATTGAGAAATATCCGTATTTTCATCTATAGCGGTAATACCTCATAATACCTAGAAATTCTTTTCCATGAACTCACCATTGGCAATTATATTTAAAAAAAAATAAATAAATAAATAAATTTAAAAAAAAACTTCTAATAAATTATTATTCAAAATCCTTCAACATACATTTAAGCCGTAGGCCTATGTTTGCCTGGCGGGGGGGGGGGGGGGGGGGGGGGGGGGGGGGGCGCCATATTTTGAAAAGTACACAGGGGCGCCAAATTCACGTCGGGCCCCCCGGGGTGCGAAATCCTGGATACGCGCCTGTTACGGTAGATGATGAAGAGTTAGTCATCAATGACAGCACAAGGCTAATAGAAAAATCACCCTCTCGTCAACGGGCTGAAGAAGTTTCAGATACGTCTCGTAGAGAAAAGAAAATCGTTGGAACGACTCCCTGCTCCGATGAATGCGACACGACTGGTCATCTCTTGACGAACTCTATCTACAATCGTGACTGCTGGTTAATTCTTCTAATGTTCGTCACATTCATGTTCGCTATGTGCGATGGTGGCTGGTTCGCGTTCTTGATTCCTCGCGCGGTTGGCCGAGGCATCCCGACTCGTCGCGCTCTATTTCTCTCTTATTCGGCCGCAATCGCAACATTCATCGGCCGCTGTTTCGGAGGACTGCTTCGGGCAAATTTCAAACTCTTTTCCGGCCAAGTCTGGTTTCTCTTGTTAACTTTTCTGAATATCACATCACTCCTTGTCGATATATTTGTCTCCAATTTAGTTCTCATGATCGTGACGTCATTTATTACGTCAATGACGATTTCAGAAAGAAACATCCTTGTAGTGGTGGTGTGCAAAGACAGGGCATCGAAGACAGACTTTCCTTTGATTCTTGCATCCTCCGAGGTCGTATTTGGACTTGGTAGTTTGATCGGGACATCTATATCAGGTTTGTCTTTCTTTCTTCATAAAGAGACGTGTTTTGATTATTTTTTTTTTCTTCATTTTTTAATTTTTTTTAAATATATAGTTTAATCTTCACTGCATGGGACCACGAAGAAACACCCCACTCCCCTATCCCCGTTAACTTATAGACAGGTTCACTAATGTTATACTGTTTAAACAAAGATTGTTCTTGACAGTCCGAAAGCTTGTCCGGAGTTTGTCCGACATATCAACAATTAATGTATGCAAACAGTATTCGAAATTATTGTAGTTCATTCTTTAATGACATGTTGTTCGAATACTTCGTCACCAGGCATATGTCCCCTGGAAAGAAATGCCATAGGAAAGAAGTTAGTGAACATGATGCTTTAAAAATAACATGACATTTACAGTGACTTTATTCTATTTTTGATTTTGTTTTCTATAGGTTTTGTAGCTGATGAATAAGGTTCCTTCAATGCATCTTTCATGTTCCTAGTCCACGTATGTTCGGACCGCTCGTTTCGAGGGCGCATCCATGTTTAAAAGTTCATTAGCATAACCACTGAACCGGTTCCGTGAACTTTGCCCGCTGTAATTAGCTCCTCCCGTTCGTTAATGAGCAAGGACACCTCTCAAAATATGTTTTTTTCCAGTGTGCGCGCCTGGGTGGGCAAATACAAATGAATATTTATGAGAAGATATGAATCAAGCTCGTTCAATTAAGGTTACTTATTTCTCACAAAACTGATCCAAAGTGACATATATTTTCAATAAGAAAAAGTTTGTAAAATTTTTGAATATTTATGAATAATATTTTATTTTCTCATTTTCATTCCTTTCCGAATTTTTACAGTTTTACCGACCTTTATATATATATACTGTGATATATTTTTTTATAATTTCCATCATTTTAATTTAAACGGTGCTTTCCGTATACAATGGAGCTACTAAGTTTTGCGTATACTATATGCAATGTATCTAGAGGGTCAAGTTATAATAAAGTAACTTATATTAAATATAGTCAGTGTATGAACAACAGTTACTTGGAGGAACAGGTGTATTTTGTTGATGTATTTAGTAAATTTAATCATGGAGGCCTGCGCGGTAGTACCATGGAGCTACTAAGTTAATTAGGCCTACGGTATGGTACGGTATCTAACATGATTATTGTCATTAGTTTTACAATGCAAAGTTTGACACATGTTTGTAGACTATATGCTAACTCTACCTGGTCATATTCATATCATAATCGATCTATGAAAGTATAAATGACAAATGCTTTACTTTTTTTTATATCATATAAAAATATAATAATTTAAAAAAAAAAAAAAAAAAAAAAATACAAATGGGAAAACCTTTTCATTGCCATTGCATTTGTCATTCTGTTTATGTCATTATTTTCGAATTGATAAGCTTTCAGAATATTATAGCCTTTAGTTTAGACCTCTATTACTAAATACATCCATAAAATACAACTGTTCCTCCAAGTTGTTGTTCATACACTGACTATATCTAATATATGTTACTTTATACATTGCAAATATAGTATACGCATAACACGCATAAGTTAGTAGCTTCGTGGTATACGGTAAGCGCTGTTTAAATTTGTTGAAAATTACCTGTTTTCTG
>CALNVZ010003426.1:48873639-48891423 GCA_940671915.1 Paracentrotus lividus
CTCCTTTTTTCTTCTTTCCTTTTTTTTCCCTTCCTTTTTTCCATTTTTCCTCCTCTTTTCGGCGCCCCCGGCCCCTGCGCGCCTACCCGGAGGGCCCGGGCCCGTAAAGTACCCCCAGATACCCAGATGTTACTGAAAAATTTAAACAAATTATTTCTGCCTTGCAAAGAGCCAAAGCAAGAAAATAATCATTTTATTTATTTATTTATTTATTTATTTATTAAAACATCTTTATACAGGATTACGAGTTCAGAATACACTGTTTTTCAACAAGGCCCTGTTAACATTTTAAAAACATGAATAACAACATTTATCAACACATGATCAAAAACCGCATTATCAGGTGATTATAATGCATATTACGAGTTACTAATAGAAAATTTGAAATCGATAATCATGTAAAATAACTAAACAAAATACAAAGATGTCATTTTAACAAAGATATATTAGAATAGTTGCTTAATCTTAATGATAGAATTAAAAAAAAGTAATGATCAGTGGAATTTATGATATAAAAGATTTAAAACAACATATAAGTGGATCAATGAGAGAGGCAAGTTTCGTTAAGAATAAAAGATCATAACATCTCTCTGATCCAGTTTGTTGGTATTCCCTATATACCAAGAATTGATTTCAAAGGCGATTGCGTCCCATTCTCTACATTAATTCAATTGTTTCTATACCCGCAGTGCCGTCACAAGACTTGCGACTTAAGTAATTTGACCTTTATCCTATTAAAGGCTCGCAGTTTGGAACACATTTTGAGGGACAAGTTGATTTCTTTTACATTTCCTTAACCATCTCTCTCATTTGTTGCTTAAAAATGCACATCGCATCAAGTCGCATTACGTGTGAGCCCGCCTCTAAAGTTAAATTTTCTTTCTTTCCTCTGTACATCTATTATACAAGACGAAGAGGCAGAGAGCAAGAAGGTGTTTTAATTGTAAATTGTCATAACTACGCCCCTCCAATAAATTATTATAATATAAAACTTCCTAAAAGTTATCAGGGTATAAAATAAGAGTTGGGCGGACTTCAATGTGATCAAAAGTAAAAGTGCATTTTTTATCAGACATTTGAACTTTTTAAGCTTTTTCTCCATATTTCTAATATGTCTAGTGCATTGACGACATTGACAGCAATCATTACAATATGATATCATATTAAAGGGAGAAATAAAGTTCATCTTTCGGCATAGTCTTGATTACAGGAATAGCTAAAGCAAATCTGAAAAGTTATAATGGCCCAAGTCGATCTTGCGGAACTTTTTGAAAGGGGTTTAGTATTGCCGCACAGCATGAAATGAATGAAAGATCATTATAAATCGCATTGAAGTCATATTTACACTAATTTATTCAAAATACTTGATTTGTTAAAAGAATAATGACAGTCAAATCGGTGTTTTCCTTCTTTGTCATTGTGATCATTATGATCATTGGTGAGTATAAGTTGTTGGTGTGTAATTACATATGATTTGAATGCGCAGAAGAAATTAGTATCAATATGTTGTTTTAAGTCCACGGTTTTGGAAAATCAACTCTTTGAGAATACGGGCCATTTATGTTTACGTATATTGCAGGTCCAATGCGTAGCATAACCTGTACCAGGGAAGACTTCACGGGGCTCCGTCGCCTGACTAGTTCGTATGATAGGGGCTTCTTAGCTCCAGGAGGGCTCATTCTAGCATCATTGGTCACCAATAATGGCTCAGCTTCTACTTGTCTATCAGCTCAGTGGTAAGATTGTACTTATTTTATTTGTTAAAATATTGTATTGTTATTGGTTCGTCTATTTAATTTTCCCCATATGGGTTGGCACAACCCTAACTGAGGGACCATTCGTTTTCAGATGGCGGAGGGCGGGGTGGACACATACAACTGTCCTCTACTTTCACGAAGCAGTGCTGAACATGTTAAAGGTGACCTATTGCGAATTACCTCACTTAGCAATAGGTATTGGCCAAACATAAGTAAATGTTTGCAAATCTATTTTTTCATATTTTTCAAGTCTTTTTAGCTTTTGTCATATTTCATTTATGTCAGAGTTTTGCGACCGAAATTTTGTTTGTATATTCTTGTAATAAGAGTGAAACTTGTCCCTGGTATCTAGTTTAGTCCTGAGATCAGTTAAATCCTCAGGGACAGGAAGGACATTTGGTTTTACAACAAAGGGGCGCACATAATAAAGACCCATTACAAAATTAAAATTCTAGAAGGTCGGGATTTATCAGTGAAACTCATAAAATTATCAAGGAGGATCATGTTTCTCTCCAAAACTGTTAACCACTGTTATTCTATCATGCTTGTTGGCAATTAAAAATGGCCAAACAAGGTAGCCACTACAATGACAGACAAAATGAAGGAACGGATTGCCTGAGGAGATCATTTTATTTTCTATCGTTGCACAGGAAAAATTTAAGTAGCTGGTGTATTTGCACGAGACAATTAATAGCGAGAAATCTTATTTCCATCAAATTTCTCAAATTACTGTTTGAGTTCTTGTCAATAGGAAATATGATGTCGTTTACAAAAATATGAAATAGTATTACAAAAAATTTTACACTTTATTATATTATCTTTTGCTAATATGCACATCTCTGCATTTTGGCCAGCGCTCCTTCCTTAAGCAACCGCGTACATTTTTTTTTCTCTGGTGCGTGATGTCATTGCGCTTTGCGATGTTCCTTATGAGACTATTTTTGCCACAATGGATAATCTCGGAAAATTGTGTAAACAGTTTAAATGAAATTTGACTCACTCCTTAATAATTTTTATTCATTCGTATTTTATCCCCACCTTTAAAATTTTCATTTTTAGGGCCTTTTGATTCATTCCATCTTGGTCGGCCCTTTGTTTAAAAAAGTGCCTCTGTCTGAGTATTGGTACTGACCGCTCAGGATGAAAGGGAAAAAGTCTCCTCTTTTCAGAATATACAAAAAAGTTACGCAAGAATATCTGCAATGATGGAATATGACATTATTTAAGTCTTTTATATGAAAAACTGGCCCTTGCAGTTATGTCTTTGTGTGCAATAGCCAGTGTGCTAAGTGAGTATATATTGAAAAGTTTTGGGTCATGATTAAAGTGCCATAGGAGTTGTGGGCGTCAATTTTCGCTCTTTAAAGAGTGGTGTTCGAAATACCTTTCTTGGAGAAAGAGCCCCCCCCCTTTTATTCATTGGGGGTTAACCAATTTCGCAACTAAGCCCGCTACCGCCCTAATTGACCACAGAGGTTTTCCATATGGGCCTGCGGCAAATCACATCGATTGTAGACACAACGTAAACGTAGGTCATGTAGTACAAGCCGCAGCGATTTGATAATTTTATGAAAACTGCCTGACAACGCGCACACAAGAGCGTATACATAGTACAACACGTATCAAATATACACAATCGAATGCATCTTAGATGTTGCGTTTGCGTTTGGCTAAGCAGCGCGCTCGACGATATGAGTAGGCAACTACAGCGGATAACTTAGCGTTGGCCAATTGCTCGAAACATGTGACTGCGTCATTATGGCCTCGTCATCTGCCCTAATGCATGGCAGTCACACAGACACTTACAGTATAGTTTAGCATTTGTTTGTTGTTTTAATTCTATGTTTCTTCTCTTCATATAGTATTTCTTTTGTATTTCTTGTTTTATTGGATGAACGAAATTGTCACTCTATTAAATCCTGGATCCTTTAAACTATGACGTAGGAGTGTAATTCGTGGGGACTCGCAGAAAAGAAAATAATACTTTGGACGCAACCGGCACTGTAATTCCTACGTACAAGTGTCTGTGCTGATACTGTGCCATTAGGCATTTTGGGAAAAGTATAACGTTTGCTCTATTGCAATTTGGTTTGAAAATGAAATATTCCTGACCTGAAAACAGTTTATATGTGATTTTTCATTTTCGGATGTTTTCCTGCAGGACTCGGGGTTGCACATCATGTCGCATCTCCATAGTGATTGCCTGAGCTGAGCAAAGGGCGGTGATGCCTATTCGGGAAATCTTCTAAACGGCATTGGCAAGCTCGGGTACGCCGTCGGTATGCCGCCGTTGGTGCCCCTTGCGTAGGCGGATTTAACCTGATCCGGACATGCTAACTGGCTGGAGGGGTTACTTGATAATACCATACTGAGAGTGGCATTGATGGGCTCATCTCCATAACGTCCATTGACGGTTCATGATGGTGGAGCTCAAGCGGCAGGACAAAACCTTACAGGAAACACTCCAAACAAACAGTTGATGATCATCTAGAACCTGTTGCCCTGGAAGTGCAGCCCAGAAGAAGAATCCATGAGAGTCCAGTTTTGTTGGATAGGATGCGTTTTGATGACTGGTCCATGGATGAGATAGCGAGCAACGATTCCTTGATAATTGCTTACTAGCCTGTTAAAGCAGCGACATTCCATTATTGCAAAGTGACAAAGCTACAGTCTGCTAAAGCTCCCCCTTACGCATGCGCAGTATTCTGGGGGGGCTTTCCACGGCACGCCTGGGCCCCCCGGGGGGCGGCGCAGGGGGGGCGCCCGAAAAGAGGAAGAAAAAGGGAGAAAAGACCAGGAAAGAAAAATAAAGAAAGAAGAAAAAGGAGAAAAAAAAGAGAAAGGGAAACAAATGAGGGGGGAAAGAAGGAAGTGGAAAAGGGGGGAAAAGGAGGACAGGGACGAAAAAGATAAAAAACAAAAAAAGAGAGAGCGAGGGGAGAGGAAGGGAAAAAAGGAGAGGGCGATCCATGGCGCCCTTACAAAACTAAAATAATTGCGGGGCGCCAAAATCGACAGTAACTAAGGGGCGCCAAATTGGACCTTAAACTTAGGGGCGCCAAATCGTAAAATTAAAAATATGGAGGGGGAGGGCGACAATGCGACTTAATTGTAGGGGCGTGGCAAATCCGACAGGGAACTATAGGGGGGCCAAAGCGACAGTAGGGGCGCGAAATCGACCTTAATTTAGGGGCGCAAATCGACAGTAACACTAATGGGGCGCCAATTGACCCTTTTAAACTTTAAGGGGCGCGCACAATCGACGCTAAATTTAGGGGGGGCAAAATCGAACCCTTATAATTAGGGCTGGGGGTGGGCCAATATCGAATAGTAAAGGCTGGGGGGTGCAAATTGTACCTTAAACTTTAGTGGGCTGCAAAATCTCGACCTTAAATTCTAGGGCGGGCCGAATCGATCTAGTTAAACTAAGGGGCGCAAAGCTTGACCTTAATCTTTAGGGGCGCCAAATCGACTTAAATTTAGGGGTCAGGCAAAATCACCTTGTAATTTATCGGGGCGACGAAATTTCGACAGTCCACAAACTAAAGGGGTGCCAAATTGAACCTTAAACTTAAGGTGGCGCCTTTGCGGTGGTCAAATCGAGCCTTAATTTAGTGGGCGCCATAAATCGACAGTAAACTAACGGGCGTCAGATATTGAACCCTTTAAACTTATAGGGGCGCCAAATCGACTTTAAATTTAGGGGGGCGCAAATCGAATTAAACTACGGGGGAGCTAAAATTGAGCTTAAACGTGGGGCGGCATAATTGACACCGCGAAAACATAGATGGGGGCGCCAAATGTGAACCTGAAGTCTCTTGAGGGGGGGGGCCTCAATGATATTGACATAGGGGCGCCGAATCCGTACGCCTTACTAAGTAAGGGCGCAATCCAAAAAGGGGGATGGGAAGGGGGCGCCTTAAAATAAAAAAAATTTGAGGGGCGCCAATCGAAGTAAACTAAGGCACCAGATAAACTTAGGTGCGTTGATAGTCCGGACCTTTAACTAAGGGGCGTCCAAATTGAGCTTAAAAAACATAGGGCGCCGAATAGACCTTCCAACATAGGTGGGGTACGCCAACAAGTATAAGAGCCTTAGACTGGGTAGCGCGTCTAAATCGACTTAAATTAGGGGGGGGCGCAAATCAAACTTAAGAATTAGAGGGGCGGGCCAAATTGTAGACTTACAGTCGGTGGGGCCGCATTTAACCCGAAACTTTTTAGATGGGGCAACGATCGGCGCAAATCGACTTAGATTTAGGAGGGGCGCAAACAACCTTTAAACCTAAGCGGGCGCACAAAATTGATCTGTTAAACGTAAGGGCGCCAAATTTTAGATAAAAATAATGCAGGGGCGCAAAAAAATGTTCTGAAACTTTAAAGGGCGCTGTATCTTTACTTCGGTGAGTGGGGTAAGGGGGGTGCCAGAATCGATTTTAAAATTAAAGGACGCCAGATTGAGCTTAAATGTAGGGGGCGCGGATATTGACCTGAGACTTAGGGGTGCCAATTTATCTTAAACTTAGTGGCTCCACTATATCTCTATTTACCCTGAAACTAAGGGGCCCCCAAACACAGCAAAAAAAAAAAAAAAAAACCAGAAGGGTCTTTAAAATGGTCTCTATGCTAGAATAACAAAATTTAAAATTCCATACCTCCTGGTTTGTATATACAGTAGTGCAAAATTTTTGCTCGTCGCTCGCGCTCCGGCATTATCATCTTTTCCCATTGATTTATTACATTGTGTCGAGGAAGCGCGTAAAATGACCTGTTTTCCTAAATCATCGAATGCAATCAAAAATTTCCGTTCCTATTTCGCATATCGCCCATGTTTTTCCTCTTTTCCCAGAATTTACATTATAGTGGAGGGTAACCGGGGTCAAAACATTATACAACTATTACTTGTTTTCAACGGTTACATTTTTATTTATTTTATTTTTATTTTTTTTTATTTATTTTATTTTTTTGGCATTTCAAGATTTATGTTCACATATAGCCGGCATCAAATTGAGCTTACACGTCACGGCGCAAGATGACCTGAAACTTAAATGGGGGCCACTGAATTGAAGTTAAGGGATGTCAAATCGATTTTAAAATTAGGCGGCGCCAAAATTTGAACTTACCATTATAGGGGCGCCCAAATGGATCTGAAAAGTTAAGGGGCACGCCGAAGCTTTACCTGAACTAGGGGCAACAAATAGGTTTTAAAATATGGTCTCTATATAGATAGAGCAAAATTTCAAAATTCATGCATCCGGGTCTGTATAGTTACATAGAAACTTTTCGCTCTGCGCTTCGCGCCTCCCGCATCATTTCTCCCAATGTGAGGGGTTATTACATTGTGTTCATGAGGAAGCATTGGAGATGGTCCTGTTTTTCTAAGTCATTGGTTAATTACATCTAAACAACTTTCGTTCTTGCATATCGCGCTTCAGCCTGTGTTTTTCTCTAATCAAATATTTGGTACGATGAAATGGGATTCTAAACATCAAAACATTTTCAATTTCATTGATATATTCACGTATACATTCAATTTGGCATGATATTCAAATTGAACACTAAAATCGTTAGGGGGCGCCAAAGTTAGGGTTAAACGTAAAGGGGTCATTTGACACTGAGACTATGGGATGCCAAACTTTTATCTTAAACTATGGGCTCCAAACTTTTTTTTTAACTTAGGGGAGCGCTGTGAAAGCGAATTACCTGAAACTAAGGGGCAACAACGGTGGTAAATTGTGACAAATATGGTAGCTCTAAAAATTATTTAATTCCTCGGCACTGGTGTATATACATAGCAAAAATTTTGGCTCGCACTAACGGCGAAACAGTCGAAGCATCATTTCTCTGTTCCCCATAATTGAGTTAATTAGCATTGGTGTTCCTGAGGGATGCATGCATATGACATGCTTTTTCTCATCATTTCAAAGATGACATCAAAATTCCGGTCTCGCCTGCCGTTTTTCCTCTGACCATGAATTTGCAATTATAGGATACTAATCAACTCCAAGACATTTTAAATTTATTTGAATACATCTCGTCGCGGTTCATTTATTTTTTGCATTTTCCCCAGGGGCATCCAAATAACACTAATCCGTACATGTATAAGGCGCCAATTCAAACTAAACATTTTGGGGCGCCAGAATGATTAGTTAGCGGCCAAATTGAAGGGTTTAAACTTAGGGGCGCGCAAATTTATCTTAAATTTAAGAGGAGGGAAGCGAAGGACTAGATAAGGCAGCTAGATAGACAGATGATTCATTTCTCTCTTTCATGGAATCCATTTTGTATAAATTAGGGGCAATTCATACGGTTTTAAATTATGGGGAGGCTAAATTGATCCTATAGGACTTCCAGGTCTCTGACTTACATAGAGCAAATTTTCTATCGGCGCTTCGCGCTCGCTTCATTTCCAAGATTATTGACATTGTTGTTCCTGAGGCAAAATGCATAAAATGTCGGTTTTCAAGAGAATCATTTCCGATAATCAAATTTCTGCTCGCGATTTTGCTTATTTTTTTCTTTGCTTGTAACCATGATTTGAGTTGATTCTGGGAACAGGCAAAATACATAATATACATTTGGGTTTTGATTTTCACATTACGATTTGTGATGGGGTGATTCATGGAATTTTCATCTCATGATTTAGTAAATATTGTATTGCTCTTTTCCCACCATCGTTTTTGGATGGGATCAAATCTAACAGCTCCCGTTTCATATGATATTTCTGATGAAGAGGCTTAAACAAATTGATACCCCGTAATTGAAATTAGACATTTCTTTTAGCTTTCCTGGATAAGTAAAGTAGAGGGGGGAAAAATCCTGTCGGCGCTTCGCGCTCGTTTGAGAAATATTCCGTATTTTCAATCTAAGGCGGTAATACCCACTCTCTATAAATCACTTAGAAATTCTTTTCCATGAACCACCATTTGGTCAATTGGATTTAAAAAAAATAAATAAAATCAATAAACCTTTAAAAAACCTTCTAATAAATCTATTAGTTCTAAATCCTTCAACATTAACATTTTAAGTCCGTAGTGTGCCTATGTTTTGTCTGGCGGGGGGGGGGGGGGGGGCCCGACATAGTTTTTGAAAAGTTAGCTACGAGGTGTGCGCCATAATCACGTTCGAGGCCCCCAGGGGTGCGAAATCCCTGATACGCCGCCTGTTACGGTAGATTGATGACGAGTTAGTCATCATGACAGCACAAGGCTAATAGAAAAATCACTCCATCTTCCCTCAGTCAAATCGGGCTGAAGAAGTTTTCAGATACGTCTCGTAGAGGAAAGAAAATCGTTGGAACGAACTCCCTGCTCGATGAATGGCGACACGACCTGGCATCTCTTGACGAACTCTATCTAAATCCGTGACTGCTGGTTAATTCTTCTAAATGTTCGTCACATTCATGTTTCGCATATGGTGCGTGGTGGCTGGTTTCGCGGTTCTGATTCCCTTCGCGCAGGTTGCCGAGGCATCCCAACTGGTCGTGCGCTCAATTTCCTCTCTTATTCGGCGCAAATCGCAATGTTCATCGGCCGCATGGTTTCGGATCAGACTTGGTTTCGGGCAATTTCAAACTCTTTCCGCCAAGTTCTGGTTTTCTCTTGTTAGATTTTCTGAAATCACATCAACTTCGTTGTCATATAATTTGTCTCCAATTTATTTCTGATCGTGACGTCATTTATTACTCATTGACATTTCAGAAAGAAACATCTTTAGCTGTGGTGTGGCAATAGACAGGGCATCGAAACAGAGTGTTCATCTTTGATTCTTGCATCCTGCCGAGGATCGTATTTGGACTTGGCTAGTTTGATGCGGGACATCTATAATCAGGTTTGTCTTCTTTTCTCCATAAAGAGACGTGTTTTGATTATTTTTTTTTTCTTCATTTTTTTAAATTTTTTTTAAATATATAGTTTAATCTTCACTGCATGGGACCACGAAGAAACACATACCCCACTCCCTATCCGTTAACTTATAGACAGGTTCGACTAATGTTATAGCTGTTTAACAAGTTGTTCTTGACAGTCCGAAAGCCTTGTCCGAGTTTGTCCGACATATCAACAATTCAATGTATCAATACAGTATTCGAATTATGTAGTTCATTCTTTAATGACATGTTGTTCAATACTTCGTCACCGGCATATGTCCCTGGAAAGAAATGCCTAGGAAAGAAGTTAGTGAACATGTGGGCTTTAAAAATAACATGACATTTTAGCAGTACTTATTATTTTTGATTTTGTTTTCAACTAATTAGGTTTGTAGCGATGAAATAAGGTTCCTTATGCTTTTCATGTTCCTTAGTCCACGTATTGTTCGGACGCTTCGTTTCGAGCGGCAACCATGTTTAAAAGTTCATTAGCATAACCACTGAACCCGTTCCGTGAACTTTGCCTGCTGTATTAGCCTTCCTCCGTTCGTTAATGACAACGGACCACCTCGTCAAAATATGTTTTTCTTCCAGTGTCGCGCCTGGCGTGGAATAAAAGAATATCTTATGAAGAAATATGATATTCAAGCTTCGTTCATTAAGGTTACCTATTTCTCACAAAACTGATCCAAAGTGAATAATATTTCAATAGAGAAAAAGTTGTAAATTTTTTAAATATTTATGAATAATATTTTATTTCTCCATTTTCTCCTTTCCGATTTTCTAACGAGTTTTACCGACTCTATATATTATATATACTTGATATATTTTTTAATTTCCACTCATTTATTTAAACGTGCTTTCCGTATACAATGGACGCTACTAAGTTTTGGATACTAAAAGCCAATGTACCAGACGGGTCAAGTTTATAATAACATAACTTATATAAAATAGTCAGTGTACGAACAACAAGTTACTTAGGAGGACAGGTGTATTTTTGATTATGTTTAGAATTTTTAATCCATGGATGCCTGCGCCGTGTAGTACCGATGGACGCTACAAGTTATTAGGCCTACGTGTATGGTACCGGTTATCTAACATGATTATTGTCATTAGTTTTATGCAATGCCAAAGTTGACACATGTTTGTAGATATATGCTATACTCACGCCTGCGTCATATATATCATAATCGATCTATGAAATAAATGCGAAATGCTTTACTTTTTTTTACATCATATAGAAAATAAATAATTTAAAAAAAAAAAAAAAAAAAAAAAAATAGCAAATGGGAAAACCTTTTCATTGCCATGCATCTGTCATTCGTTTAATGTCATTTATTTTCGAATTGATAAGCTTTCAGAATATTATAGGCCTTAGTTAGACCTCTATTACTAAAATCATTCCATAAAAATACAAACTGTTGCCTTCCCAAGTTGTTGTTCATACACTGCATATCTAATATATGTACTTTATACATTGCAAATATAGGTATACCATAACACGCATAAGTAGTAGCTCTGGTATACAGGTAAGCGCTGTTTAAAATTTGTTTGAGAATACTGTTTTCTGGGCTTTAACATCAACGTTTTCATTTCATTTCCCCGAAATGTGAAGTATATTATTTAAAAATACATATCACAGTAAAACAGTTTAAAACAAATTCGTAAATGGTAAAAGAAAATAAGAGAAATAAATATTGTATTTCATAATTATTCACCCAATTTCAATGACTTTTCTGTTGAAAATAACTTTGGGTCAGTTTTGTGAAAATAAGTAACCTTTAATTCGAACGAGCTTGATTCATATCTTCTTTATAATAACATGATAAAATATTCATTATGTATTGTGCAGCCCTGTTGCGGGCGCCGGCGCACATTGGGAAAAGACAAAAATGGTTTTATAAGATTGTCATTGCCACGTCGCGGAGAGTCAATTTGGCCGCCGTCTACGAGTTTAAGCGATTTGGCACCCCTTAAATTAAGGTCAATTTAGCGGCCTAAGTTTATGTTCATTTGCAGGCCACCTGAGTTTAGGTCGATTTGGCCCTCCGACTCTTATGTTACAAGTCAGTTATCCCCCTAGTTTTAAGCTGATATATATGGCGCCCCTACGTTTATAACGCTCAATGTGCACCGCCCGGGCAATGAGTTAAATCGTATTGGCGCACCCCTATAGTTAAGTCTATTTTAGCCCACTAAGTTTAAGGTCAATTTGGCGCCCCAATATTGTTAAAGCTCAGTTTCTGCGGAAATTGGCGAACCTTTTTTTCTCAAATCCCCGCCCCCTTCCCATTTCTCTCGTTCTTATCTCTCTTTTATTCCCTTTCCTTTTCTCCCTTTCTCTTTTTTTCTTACTTTTTCTCTTTCTTTCCTTTTTTTTTCCCTCCTTTTTTTTCCATTTTTCCTCCTCTTTTTCGCGCCCCGGCCCCTGCGCCTTATCCCGGAGGCCGGCCGTAAAGTACCCGCCAGATTACCCAATGTTACATTGAAAAATTAAACAAAATTATTTCTGCCATTGCAAAAGAGCAAAGCAAAGAAAATAATCATTTTAATTATTTATTTTATTTATTTATTTATTAAAACATCTTTAACATTCATCAGGATTACGATCAGAAATACACTGTTTTTCAACAAGCCCTGTTAACATTTTAAAACTGAATAAGCAACATTATCAACACTTGATCAAAGCGCATTATCGTGAATTAATAATGGCATATTACGATGTTACTAATAGAAAAGTTTGAATCTATAATCATGTAAAATAATCTAAACAAAACAAAGATGTCATTTAACAAAGATATATTAGAATTAATTCTTTAATCTTATGAATGAATTAAATTAAAAATTAATGATCAGGGATTATGATATAAAATTAAAACAATCATACTAAGTGATCAAATAAGAGAGGCAGAGTTTCCGTTAAAATAGTAATTTGAGCGCTTTTGAGAACAGAATTAAAAGCGCAATAATAATTTAGATTTTAAAGAATAAAGATCATATTTTGAAATTCATTTCTTATACATGCAATTTAAAGTGTCAATTAGAATGAGCCGTTTTCTAAAATTGATGGTAGATTATTCCTATATCTTAACCCAGCATCTATATTTGAATTCACTTCTATTCATAAAATTCAAGATTGGCTTGAGTAAAACTACATAAGCCGAGTAAAAATATCGTTATTTACATCGTGACTCTCACAGACCATTCTCTACTCATTACACATTCTCACAGGTGCTTTTCCATAGATAGCAAATTGTACAAATGCAAGAAGGAATATCTCTTCTTTCGTCTAACGTTTGCCATTGTGTAAGATTGAAATTCCAAGTATTGGTTTTTGTAATCAAATTCCTTTAACGATGCGGCTCACGCTTCTTTGTAAACGTAAAAGAATGTTCTGTTTCTTTGACACGAGCAATTCCCCCCAGGACTGAGCTCATGAATTATCAACAAACGCTGTTGTATTGTGCTTTATAGATTACATATACATCAGCGCCCTCACCTGACCATATTAGAGTTTGAAGATACATAGTCCAGTATATTATGTTTTTGTATCGATGATTGAAAGCGTCTCCCAATTTGAAATATTTTTTTTAAAAAAGATCATTCATGTTCAACCCTTTAACCGCAAAATCACAAATATCAAGGTAGATATGGCTATAGAAAACAAGATAAGAAAGAACAACAACTAAACACTCAAATTCGAAAGAAGACAAATTGGGTTTCTGTTAATTACACAATTATGATATTTACCTTCTTCAATGCCGTCAATGACAAATGAGTTTTTTAAATGCCAATCGGTGTTGTGTTCAATTTAATTTCATAAGGAAGATTCAGGGGAACATACCAAATGCCGCAAGTAAAACATTATAAATCTCATTAAATATTATTGAAGATTCTCGAAAATTTATTTCAGCTTGGAGACAGACAAAACGCGAGAAAATATTGCGCCCTCACGTGCAATATTAGCTGCCTCTTGCGTCGATGCCTATATATCTGTCAACATGGATGCCATCACGTCTGCCAATTACGTAGCTACAAACAACGTGAGTCGTAGTCGCGGTGTATTCTTCCTAATATTCCCTCTATATCATTGCCGAATTTTATCAACACGGAAAAGAATTCGTACTGATTTCGAGAACGAGAATGATTATGATGATAATAATCACAATAAGTAATGCTACTAAGTGCGAGTAAGAAAGGAGGGTATGGAGCTAGAATAAAAATGAAAATAACTTTACAAACAATACAATAATTATTACGTGTTCAGTAGCGGATCCATACAGGGGTGCTTTATAATTTGAAAAACAATCATTTACCGTATTGTTAAGGATGTTGCACAGTTAAAATGAAGTCCATTTCATTGCACCAAATTTTTACCAAATACTTTGATCTATGCATTACAAAAATGACCAAAATAATATAGTTATTGCTTATTTTTTTTTTTTCTACGACTTAATTTCATATGCGGTGGCATGTCCAGTACGCAGAATTATTAAAAGAATGTTGCCTCTATTCGACCTCGCATTTCAACAAACGAGTTATAATCACCTTACTTTGTCAAAATGTTATCAAACTTATTAAACCTTCCAGATTTGTTACGAAGTGAATACCAAAGATTGGCATATGTTTTAAAACTTGTAACCTTACTTATTTTCGAGCCAGCAGCGCCCGTATGTGCTACAATGGTGCGTAAAATGACAAAAAATAACTCTTAGAGCTTGGAATCTACATGAAATTAAAATAAGACAGTTTAAGCTGCACTTTATTCACAATCCATTCAACTTCACAAAAAAGCTCGAGTTTATGTATGAACCAGTTTTTCTCTTTTCAGCAGCATGTTATCATACGAAACATAGACTCATTGTATTCCTCACTCCCAATTTCATTCTCATGATGTTATTTTAAATATTAAGAAACTAAGTTTATTTAAAAAAAAAAAAAAAAAAAAAAAAAAAAAAAAACGAACATTTTTTCCTGATTTCAACGGCGTGTCCCCAATGGAAAGAATAAGCGAACAACGGTATCAGTTAAGGCACTTCTAATCTACACTGTCATAATTTTCAACTATTAAAAATGCTAATATGAAGAGGTATTATCTTTCAAAGCTTACATATTTTCTATATTTATGTTACAAAACTCCATTTTGATCCGTTTTCAGATGCATGAAACTGAAAAAAAAAAATCCTAATTGTTGTCGAATTTGTTATTGATACAAGAATATCCAAGTAGAGGTGCATATTCACTATTTTGCCGACTTTTCGAGTATTTCGGTGGATTTTCAAATTTGCTGTTAAACTGTTCACAGCATGAGAAAAACATTCTTTCACACATCTGCCAATTATTAAACCACCTCTTGTTGAGCATGAAATTATATTATTTTTTAAAACTGTATTATTGCTGTAATTTGTTTACTTTTTATGAATATATCGTCTTTAGACCATAAGGCGTTTATGCATCTTAATAGATTGTCCGTTGAGACGCCATAAGGGCGCTATTACTGTACAAAGTCAATGTACTAGCGCCCTTCTGCTCCAAACGAACATCCTTGATCTGCAATAGCGCCCTTCTGGCTCCAAGCGACGATATTATGTTCTCATATACAATTGTTCATGTATTGACATCAGTATTGTTAATATGCAGATGATTGTGGAAATAAAACCTACATAAATGAAATGTAATGAAAACACGAAAAGAAAAAAAAACGAACGCTTTGTTGCACACAAAAACCAAGCCCCGCCCACTTTCCCCGCAGAATATGTGATCACCATTTCCTCAAACACTCCACTAGTCGCGAACAATAAACACAAACATGAGAAGCCGTTGGAAAAGTCCGTGCGTCGCGCTATAGCAAGTATCGGTTGAATAGATTCCATAATTATGCAATTTACAAGGATCGCAGATAAAAAAAAAAAAATCAACTCTTCAAAACGGTGCGTAACTTTGTTAAATGATATTTTTTTTACAACCTTTCAGAACTCCCCAGGTGACATGTGGGCTTAACAAAGCTAATAGTTTTGACTTCTTTAGCTCCTTGCAATGGACGACACGCCACGATATTTTTCAAGCTACATTAAACGTCTTGATATTTGAGTAGATCTCACAAAATGGCAATTGTGATTAAAAAACATAGTCGCTCTTGAAGTCAATCCTACTGTCCTCTTTCTACTGACGATAATGTTTGGGACGATTAAGCCATTGGTGTGTTTCTACCTGAACTTGAATCAACTCTTGAATACAGCAACTGATATGGTGGCCTGGTTTTTCAATGCCTTCGCTTTGGACCAGTAAATTTTTTATTCTAGTATGTATGTATTTATTATTACCAATATTACAAAATATTATGCAGTCATGACAGTAATAATATGATAAATATTTGTAAATGGAGCCAACAATACAAATAGTAAAGCTAATCGCGGTTAGCCCGTTCAATATCAATATGCATTACTGCAATGCATAATTGTATTTCTGTATACATTTAGAAGATCTCATGTAAATAATTCATATTATAGCAAATTATCTTATCACAGTTTACAATATTTACATTTTATGTATGAAAAATATATATATATTCTGCGAGAATAATTTTCTTAATTCTATACAAGTACAGTCCAAAAGTTTCCTCCTGTGATTTACATTTTCTTCCGTTCTCTTAAATCATTCAAGAAGGACTCCAGCTGAAATTAAAATTGTTGTAAAGTAAAATAAAAAATTTAACAAGCACAACACAGAAAATTTCATCAAAATCGAAATAAAAAACACATTTATGCACTTTTTAGTATTGAATTTTTGTTTTTAATAAAACAGTTCTTGCATTGTCTCAAATATTCGATATTCAAATTAGAAAAACTGATGATGTCACAGTTCCCTACCTTCTTGTGATTATATATATAATATCCTATTATCTTCATTTTCATACATTGCGTAAATGAAAATCTGTCCCTCATACTGAAATAAGTAAACACTTGTGACCTCGAACATACACAACACTAATCCCTGTTTTTATGTCAATTGGGCAGAAAATCTGTTAATGTATTCATACAATAAATACCAAAGAAAGTAGGGGGACTGTGACATCATCACGTTTGCTCATTTGAATTGTTCAAAAAATTTCCTAAAAAAATAAAAACCTAAGAAAAATTCATAATTTGCTATTTCTTATCCGATTTTGATGAAATTCGTGTTGTGCTTTTAAATTCTACTTAGTTTTCTAAACACACAAACACACAGCTGAGAAGTCCTTAATGTTGTAAGAGTTCCATAATTATAAAAAGACCTAAATATTTAATCTGTTTCCAAGATTTGTCCTTACTTGATGAGAGTTATTTCTTATTTTTATAGCTCTGGTCTCGTAAGGGCGTCTACAGACAAACAACGAAACAAAAAAACAAATAAAACAAAAAAAAAACAACAAAAAAAACAAAACAAAACAAAACAAAACCCAACGTTCATGAATTAAATACATCATTTGTAAAGTTCAGTTTTCTTCGTTCTCTCGGCAAGACGAAATAACCACTGCACATAGATGAACAAGAAGTGTTTTTAAATGTATATTTCGTAAAATTATATTGCGTATAATGAGTGGACAAGATCATAGACGTCATGTACAGTCATAGTTATACTAATTTTTCAAACATTTTAATTGTAAAAGAACTGTTAATGATATTCATATCTAATGTGGATCTACTTTTTTTCTGGGCGCACTGTATTTCGGTTATTTTTATTTACCCAGGTGTAATCATAGCATACCTGTACCAAAACTTCAAGGGGCTATGCGCAGATTCCTTGTGACGACAGGGCAATCTTAATTCCTGGAGGCATATACTGCATCCTTGGCGACCAATAATATCAGCTCGCTACTTGTCTATCAGCTAATGTGATATTTCACTCATGGCAGAGAGAGAATTTATTTCCAGATGCGCACCAAAGGCGAAGGTGTGAGACAGAGAGAGAGAGAGAGAGGAGAGAGAGAGAGAGAGAGAGAGAGAGGAGGGGGGGGGGGGGGAGCGGAGACACATGCAGTGTCCATACTTATAACAAGCACCCTACAAGTAACTATTTTTAATAAAATATTGAAAAGTTTGGGGTCAGATTAGTACGTAGTTGTGGTCAAATCTTAGTCCTGCTGAAAGTGGTGTCGAAACTAACCATTCTTAATTCTTT
>CALNVZ010003426.1:48891448-48973892 GCA_940671915.1 Paracentrotus lividus
TATTAGAGAAAGAGACCCCGAAGAGACCCCTTTTCATTGTAACCATTCCAACTAATGGTGGTACCTCACTTCGCGGAGACGTCTCCGCGACGGAAAAGAAAATGTCGTCTCAGCGACGGATAAAAAGTATTAGAGACGTCTCCAATACTTTATTCCGTCGCGGACACGTCTCTGAGACGTATCCACTACAATTTTCAAAAGCTGTCTCAGAGCCGTTTCAAAGAACCGTCTCAAAGTAGTTCCTGCGATTCCAGCGCCTCATGAAACGTCGCGGGGACTGAGGAGACGTCTCGAGACGCCTCCGCGACAAGCTTTAAAACCGTCTCCAATTAGTTTCGAAACCGTCTCAAAGTAGTCCTAAATCCGTCTCAAAGTAGTTTCTGCGAAGTGAGATACCACCATAAGCCCGACCGCCCCTGCTGACCACAGAGGTCCATTTGTGCTCGTTAACTTTATTGGATGCCTGAATATATTCACTCATGAATCACGTGGTATGTCGGATTTGTTGAAATTATGGAGTCAAAATGACGACATGATAATGATTTGAAAACCACTGTGAAACATTTTCCGGCGTTGCATCCCCTCCCCTATCAGGCCTGCGCTTCGCCAAACAATCGATTGCTCTACTGTTCCGAAATAAATATCAAAACGTAGTAATAGTAAAGTCGTAGGGACCCAATCGTCATATCGATTAAAACGGTATTTGAAAAAAAACAACATAAGACCATTTTGTGTCCCTGTCATCTCCCTTAGTATTGGAAAAGAAAGTTTGGCCATATCATTTGATTGAATAAAAGATTTATATTCACTTCGTCTATTAGCTGTTTTGCCCAATTATCAGATTGTCTGATACCACATGGGCTAAACCCTTCTACTAATAATTTGGTATAATTTCCCCTTAGTCTAATATATATCCAATATATCTCACTTGGTCTCATTACCAAATCTTCTAATAGCCAAATGGTCTAATAGCATTTTCGTCCAACTTATTCCTAAATGACCGTGGTCTATTAACAGGTTGTTACAGGAGTCGACAAATTGGAAATTAGACGAAATCGACATTGGACGAAATTGACATTAGGTGAAATGGGAATTATACAAGATGGGAAATAGGCGAAGTTGCAAGCAGACCAAAGGGCAATTAGACAAACTGGTTGATATCGAGATGGAATTAGGCCATATGGGATGAGACCAAATTAATCAGGTAATTAGGCATTAGTCAGAGCGGGTTTAGACCGAACGGCAATTTACCGAATGTAAAACCTTTCCGTGAAGAACAGTTTAATTGATTTTTTATTCTGTTTTCCTGCAGGACTCGGTTGCAACATCCTGTCCATCTGCATAGTGATCGCCCTGAGTGAGCAAAGCGGTGATGCCTTCGGAACCTTCTTTGGCATCGGCAAGTCTGGGTTGGCCATCGGTATGGCCCTGATGCCTTTGCTGGCGGACTACCTGATGGATATCTATGGCTGGAGGGGTTCATTGATGATCATCGGAGGCATAATGGCTCATCTCATTCCATTGACCATGATGGTGGAGCTCAACGCAGGACAATCCACACAGATCACACCTACAAACAGTGTTGATCACCTAGACAAAAAGGAGGTGACCAAAGAAGAATCCATGAACAGTGGCACAGTATTGCTGGAGGAAGTGTCGAATATCCATCGGGATGAGATAGCGAGCAAAGGTTCCTTGATACATGGTTCTCCTTTAAATCAGGACATCCATACAGAAAAGGACAAAGGTGCCCTTACATCAGATGATGATGATGATGATACCATTAATGACAGCACGAGGCTGATAGAAAGACCACTCTCTCCTCAACCTCGCCAAAGGGATCAAGCAGAGTTAGATACGCCTCGTGGAGAAAAGAAATTTTTTGGTGAGACGACTCCTTGCTCCGACATGTGGGACACTGCTGGGCGATTACTGACGAATTCTGCCTTCAATCGTGACCGCTTGTTAATCCTTCTAATGTTCGTCACATTTATCTTTGCTATGGGTGATGGCGGCTGGTTCGCGTTCTTGATTCCTCGCGCGGTTAGCCGAGGCATCCCAACTGGTCGTGCTCTATTTCTCTCTTATTCGGCGGCAATCGCAATGTTTATCGGCCGAGTTGTCGGATCACTGCTTCGGGCAAATTTCAAACTCTTTTCCGACCAAGTCTGGTTTCTCTTGTTAACTCTTCTGAACATCACATCACTCCTTGTTAATATATTTGTCTCCAATTTCGTTCTCATGATCGTGACGTCATTTATTACATCATTGACGATTTCTGAAAGAAACATCATTATAGTGGTGGTGTGCAATGACAGGGCATCAAAAACAGAGTTTCCTTTGATTCTTGCAACCTCAGAGGCTGTATATGGAGTTGGTAGTTTGATCGGCACATCGATAGCTGGTATGTCCTTCTTTCGTCTTGAACATGTTGAAAGCATTAAAGGAGAATGAAACCCTAGGATTCAGTTGAATTGTATGAAACAAACAAAATCAAAGAAACAGATTAAAGAAAGTTTGAGAAGAATTGAATAAATAATAAGAAAGTTATATGCATTTGAATGTTGTGATCACTAACGCTATGGACATCCTCACACTGGCAACAGACCCAAGATGTGTGATGTCACACATGAACAACTCTCCCATATGACATACAAAAAAATACCAAAAATACTTCTTTTCCCTTATTCTAATGGTAGTACAGACTCTTCACCCATGATTTTATTTTGTGAAACCTGTATCAGATGCCCTCCCATGAAAAGAATCTCAGATCTTTTAACAGAATTAATAAAAAAGACAATTTGAGTGAAATATGTACAAAAGTAATGGGAAAGTTGTTCATGTATGACATCACACATCTTGGACCCGTTGCCAATGTGAGGATCCCCATAGCTGTAGTGATCACAACATTCAAATGCTCATAACTTTCTTATTATTCATTCATTTTTTCTCAAATTTTCATTGATCAGCTTCTTTGATTTGTCTGTTTTGTACAATTTAATGAATTTCTAGGGTTTCCTTCCCCTTTAAAAATGAAGCTTGGAGCCTGTATTATCACGTGTGTCTTTAGTTTTGTTATACAGTATATATATATATATACATATATAGTAAATAGTGGTAGTATTTTAAGAGTTGTGATTGGTTGAAGTGATGTCACGTGTCATTCACGTTTTTGTTATAGTGAACGGTTTTTGTTATATTGAACGTTTTTTTTGTTATATTGAACGGTTTTTACCTGTGTTAAAATGAATGGTGAAATCGATTGCCTTGTTGCGCAAGCGCGTAATAACAGTAAAATGATTCGCACAACAATAGATACGCGGAGCGACAATATACGTCACAATAGCTTAATTAGCACCAAAAGTTTGGCAAACATTTGCAAAGATAAAGCCAGATTAGGCAAGGTCAAAGATCTAGGGGTCTATTTACTATAATAAATAGTGCATGCATCTATTAATGCAACATTACTGACTATGTGAACTCCAAATACTAAATTATCCCTCGGGCACATCTGTTTCACCTCGGCCTACGGCCTCGGTGAAATAAATGTGCCCTCGGGATAATTTAGTATTTGTCGTGCACATAATCTAGTATGTTGCATGGTAGAGCATGCACTATTTATATAATATTGCATCCAATAATTTCTTTTTTATCTACGGATCCCCACGGATGCCTTCCCATCTTGATCATCGTCAGCAGGAAATTGTATCTAGCGATATAATTTCGTTAATCCAATAAAACAAAGAAATACCTAAGAAATGATAAAATGTTAACTGTTTGGTAAAGCAATATTGATGACTGTATCCTATTCTGTTTTTATTCTTTCTCTCCCTTTTTCAGGTTTTGTAGCTGATGAATACGGTTCCTTCAATGCATCTTTCATGTTCATTGTTGCTGCCGACATGATGGTATTCTGTCTTATGATCCCTTCCATCGTCGCCGAGTTTCATCAACGACGGGAAAGAATTTCGTACTGAATTTCAAAAATAAGGATTATGATGATACATGCCGTTCCAAAACGATTTTCCCCCTTTTCTTTTCGGGAGGGCTTAAATATAAGTTTCCCCGGCCATTTTCTTGCTCCATTCACTCAATTACATGAGCGCAGTATTCAATTTCCCTAATTTTTTTTAGCCTGTGCTTAAACTGGCGTTTCAATTGCGTACTTTAGGCATTCAACTTAATGCAGGCGCGTATCCAGGATTTCGCACCCCGGGGGGCCCGACGTGATTTTGGCGCCCCTGTGTACTTTTCAAAATATGGCGCCCCCCCCCCCCCCGCGCCAGGCTTAAATGCGTGTTGAAGGATTTTGAATAATAATTTATTTCAAGGTTTTTTTGTTTTTTTTAATACTTGCCAATGGTGAGTTCATGGAAAAGAATTTCTAGGTATATGAGGTATTACCGCTATAAATGAAAATACGAATAATTCTAAATATGAGCGCGAAGCGCGATCAGATTTGTTTCCCTCTACTTTACGATCAGAGAGCAAAGAATTCTAAGCAATTAGGGGTATCAATTTTGTTTAGCTCTTCATCAGAATATCAAATGAACGGGAGCTGTAATTTGTCCATCAAAACGATTTGAAAGCAAGCCATATAAAATCATGTGAAATTTGTCCATCAAGTAATGTGAAATCAAACAAATGTATTTTGATGTTTTGTTTTTCAGAATCCTCATAATCTGGTTACAAGAAAGAAAAAATAGGCGAGCGTGAAGCGTAAATTGGGAGCCTTTACGTTTAAGATCATTTTGGCGCCCCTCTAGGTTAAGTTCGATTTGGCGCCCCCTAAATTTAAGGTCAATTTTGCGCCCCTAAGTTTAAGGTTGATTTTGCGCCCCTCCTAAATCTAAGGTCGATTTGGCGCCCTTAAGTTTAAGGTCGATTTGGCGCCCCCACCTAAGTTTCGGGTTAATTTGACGCCCCCACGTTAAGCTCATTTTGGCGCCCCTCTAATCTTAAGTTTGATTTGGCGCCCCCCTAATTTTAAGGTCGATTTGGCGTCCCAGCTGTGTTGAAGGTCCATTCGGCGCCCCTAAGTTTATTGGCGTTGCTTAGTTTACTGTCGATTTGGCGCCACCTGAATTTTTTTAAGGGCGCCCCCTTCCCCTCCCCCTTTTTCAATTTGGCGCCCTTACTTAATTCAAGGTCGATTCGGCGCCCCTAAGTTTGTAACTAATCAATTAGGGCCCCCTCAGCTTCAGGTCAATTTGGCGCCCCCATCTAAGTTTCGGGTCAATTTGGCGCCCTTTACGTTTAAGCTCAAGGTTGGCTCCCACGTAGTTTAATATCGATTTGGCGCCCCCCTAAATTTAAGTCGATTTGCGCCCCTATAAGTTTAAGGTCAATTTGGCGCCCCTAGTTTACTGTTGATTTGGCGCCCTAAATTAAGGTCAAATTGGCGCCCCTAAGTTTAAGGTCAATTGGCACCCCTTAGTTACTGTCGATTTGGCGCCCCCCTAAAGTAAAGGTCGATTTGGCCGCCCCCTAAGTTTAAGGTCAATTTGGCGCCCCTTAGTTACTGTCGATTTGGCGCCCCCCTAAATTTTAAGTGTGTCGATAACGCCCCCCTAATTTTCAGGTCGATATTGGCGCCCCTAAAGTTTAAGGTCAAATTTGCGCCGCCTTAGTTTACTGTCGATTTTGCGCCCCCCCCTAAATCTAAAGTCGATTTGGCGTCCCTCTAATTTCCAAGGTCGATTTGGCGCCCCTTAGTTTACTTTCGATTTGGCGCCCCCATTTTTTAAGGCGCCCCCTTCCCTCCCCCTCTCCCTTTTCTCTTCCTTCTCTCTCTCTCTCTCTCTCTCTCCTTTTTTTTCTTTTTTTTCTTTCTTTTTCTTCCTTCCTCTTCTCTCTTTTCCCTCTCCTCTTTTCCCCTTTTTTCCCTTTCTCTTTTTTTTTCCTTCTTTTTTTTCTTTCTTTTTTCCCCTTCCTTTCCCCCTTTTTCTTCCTCTTTTCGGCGCCCCCAGTGCGCCCCCGGGGGCCCGGGCCCGTAAAGCCCCCCCCCCAGAATACGCGCATGTATGTGTATAGCAAACTAAAATGTACTTTAGTTAATCAAGTTCGTACATTCGTATACTGTAAACGCCTTTGAGCCACTATGGAAAGGAGGCCAATTAAATAATAGAATCAATTAGTCTTAATTGCGAGTTACTACACTCGCTAATTTCTCAATAGTAATTATTCAATTTCACAGAACACAGAACATCTGTGAAATTGAATATTATTATTGTGAAAATGGCGAGGTATGTACGGGAATTATAGCACCAAAATTCGTAGGTCCCAGTTGTGGCACATGCTTGAAAATAAGAATTGTGCCACTTTTATTTCAACTTAATTTTGAATACTAAACTCTGCCTATCCTTAACTTATAGCTAAATTTACTACTGAACGAAACTTGCCTCTTTCATTGATCAAATTTTATGTTGTTTTAAATCTTTTATAGCATCAATTCCGCTGGTCATTATTTTATTCTTATTATCTTTGTAAATTGTTCATCTCTGTATTTAGTTTACTTATTTTACATGATTAACAATTGCATATGTTCTATTTGTAATTCACAGCGTGATATATCTTCATGCATTTTGATTTTTTTTTTAGCCTTGTTTGTTAAAATGTGATACATATTTTTTTTATTTGTTATCGGGACCATGATGTAAAACAGATGACATGTATTTTGTCAATATCTAATCTTGTTTATCCTAAAGAAATATTTTTGAATAAAATAATGAAATAATATTCACTTTTCCGTGTCCACTATATGAACCCGATTCTATAGTTCTTGTTGGCGGTACTCCAGCAAAACAAACAAACAAAACAACAACAACCAACCAACGAAACAACAAAAAACAACAACAGAGATTTGTATGATTGCAAACGTTCATGAGAATATGCCCTTCCATGTGACTGGCATTTATGACCCAAGACTCATTGGCCCGAATTCTCAAAGGTGCGCCATGAGTTAGACAATACACTATTCTTTAATAAATAAAGAAATATACTAAGCGAATTTGAGGTGACGTTGTTTTATTTACCCAAGCGTAGGAGTTGAGAGATAGATTGTATATGGTGCACTTCCACTTTACAATGATTGTAAATAAATTATATACAATTATTCGCCATGGCTTTATGTTGTAGGCTTCAATTTCAACATCAAAGGAGGAAAGAAGAAAAAGCATATAAATGAACAACAAATATTAAGGCAAATATCTTTCCCTCACTCTTCTTTGAGTTTTTTTTTACGCAAAATACATATTTAAGAACAGGATGGCGTTATATGTGGTTGGATTTAAAATATAACGTCATCCTGTTCTTAAATAATTATGTATTTTGCGTAAAAAAAAACTCAAAGAAGAGTGAGGGAAAGATATTTGCCTTAATATTTGTTGTTCATTTATATGCTTTTTGTGTTAGATGTAATTACATAGTTTTTGGAACTTGTATAAGATCGTCCAAATAATGCATGCACAGTACTACATGTAGTAGCCTGGTTCCATATTTTATATTTTCATGTATTTTAAATTGATTGTGTTATATGTATCACTCTTTACAGGATGAGAGGGTATTCAATATACTGACATGTATGCATATTAATTTGTATGGGCAGTTGAATCAAAATGTGGCTCACAATTGTTTATATGATACAATCGTATCCTATCTTAATACTGTTTTTGCTGTTTTGGTTTTTATCACACGCTATTTATATGAAGTGATTCTGCATATGAGATTGTTAACTGTTGATTGTTTCCTAGAGAGTCTTGGTACTGGCTTACGCAGAATGGGATAGGGATACATTAAAGTTACTGCATAAGTTTATATGGATTTATGATTTTGTTATATAACGACATGTGTAGGCCTATCTTATCTTATTTATACATGCGATGTGATTTGTCTAGGTCAAAATTTTAATTAAAACCAGTCATCTTATTATTTAATTGATGTGGTGCCTTCAGCATTTTTGTATTATAGTTTATGATACTTGTATATGACATGTTTGTTTATATTCACTGATATAGATGTCTTATTAGGGTTGCCTGATGTTGTTCAAATTATCACGAATATGTTTAAACTGCCTCACAGTGATGTTTATCTAACTAGGCTTGGCTCTTACCCCTTTCTATATTGGAGAATGATTGATTGGTTTTACTGATTTATATTATATTGGTTATGAATGTGTCCCATGATTATCAGAAGATGTAATGTTTATGCTGAAACTGGTAGAACTGATCATTTGCTATTGTACATGTATATGTGTTCAGTATATTTACAAAACTGTACTTTGCTGTGTATCCATGTGATATTTATATATATGCATTCATATCCTTTCATTTAGAGGGTTGTTTAAAAAGTTATTTTTAGTTTTCCATCAAAAGAACAGGATAAGCAGACTGTCAGTGTGATATGGATGCATGGTGTTTTGTTTTCAATGTTCGTGGAAGTTTTAGATTCTTATTATTATTCATTTTCCTTATATAGTATTATGCTATGGATATTGGTGTTCCCTAATATGTTTAGAATACATGACAGGCTCATATACATGTATCTAGGGTTTGTAACAGTGTGTTTGTTTTCCCTTACCTTGGGAATGTGTTAATTTATAGGGAATAGTTGTTGACTCTAATTATGCACAAGTAATTTATACCAATCCATGAAGGTGTGTTACTTAGATTAGGATATTTTACATGTTGCTTTGTTTTGTATTTTTGGAACACATGTTTTGATTTGGTTAGTTTGTTGCCAAAGCCAAGGGTTCAATTTGAACATAAAAGAGGGAAAGAAGAAAAGTGATTGCGCCATGGCTTTATGTTGTAGGCTTCAATTTCAACATCAAAGGAGGAAAGAAGAAAAAGTGATTGCGCCATGGCGTTATGTTGTATGCTGCCAGCTTGCGGGCTATGATATACAGGCCTAATGTTAATCGGGTCGACTGTATTCGCCCTTCTGGCCAGCTGTTGCGTTGCGTGAGTATGTTGTGAATAAATGCTTAAACCTTAACCATTGTGTCTGGTTGTCCATCTGTACTCTTGTCTTAATAATGGCGATTGTATATAATTTATTGGCGGTGTTTCAAAACCGTGGATTTTGAAACCACCTTCGAGAATTCAGGTCATTCGCATTTATTGTAAGGGTGAGGGGAGGGTTGGGGGGGGGGGATGGGGTCACATCAAAACACATATTAACACAAAATAAAACAAACAGACACTCCACATTTATTTTTTTTAGTTTGTGTGAATAAACTTTAATACTTAGAACATGTCAAAAATTATAAAACAAAATATCTCCTCGTTTTCACCTTAAACTATGCACAAACCCCAATATAAAAAGAGACATACATCACAAAGTGCAGAAATAAAAAATGACTATCGTTTTTTTACCAAATTTCTTTAAATGCGACCTAATAATGTTTCACTTTCCATGAAACTAGTGGCGGAGATGTCTCACGAGTCGCCAGAAAATCGAACATGTTCATATCTATGTGAGATCCCGTAGCGGGGACGTCTCCGCGACGTATAAGATACCACATCCGACATTAATTACGACCTTATCCCATTGACAATTAAAAGTCCAGTATATATGTATTAGTATATCCAAGAAGGCCTGCTGCAATAATGATTCGTCCTTTTATCAGTATTCATCATCTTGATGATTGAGGTTTAAAACGCCACCTCGAAATCCTTATGACTCATTCTCCAATACCAATTTTGACTCGTTCTCCTGAAGACAGTGAGAAATGCTCACCGAAACGTCGAGATTGGGTAGATCCTTTTCAGAACCACTCATAACCTCAAGAAAGAATACTTGGTGCACCGTGAAACCTTCACCTGCTAATCGAAATCCTTGCACCAATATAAAGTATCATTGTATTTTATGCTGCCTCATAAACCTTTTGATTGATGCATACCACAATCATCGTATCAAGACAATTAGGCCTACCCCCTGGAAAATCACCACCTGGGGGGGGGGGGGCGTTTCATCAAAGGACTTGTCGGACGTTTTAACTGTTATAAGCTACTGAAATGCTTGCATCTGATTGGATGAGAGCAAATTTGTCGGATAAAATGTCCGACAAGTCTTTTGATGAAATGCTCCCCAGGACAATTACCCCCAGAAATAGGGTAAGGGTTAGATGTAGATGAAGGGGTAGACATTTGGCGGGGTAGTTATCCGGGGGTAATTGTCCAGGGGGGTGTAACACAAAGACTTACGATTGATTAAAAGTTACGATTGATTTTTTCTCGGTAGCCTTATCATGGACAGGCTGCTCCAAAGTTGATGATCTTGATCATAACCCTAGCCCTAACCCTACTCTTAATCATATCCAAATCCTAATCCATGACTGTACCGGGTTTTCAAATGAGGTTGCCAAGAAAAAATCAATCGTAACTTTTAATCAATCGGAAGTCTTTGTGTTACACCCCACAGGGGTAGTTGTCCTAGAACCTCATAAGTCATCATCAACATATGGCAATCACTTGAGATTTTCTAAACTCAGACCCCAATCCCCTAACAGCTTACAGGAATATTTCAAGTTAACAGAATTCGAATGATTTTCGTTTTCATGAAATAATATCAGACTTCCATGTCGAAGTATCTTTAGACGTTAGAACTTAAATACTGGATGTTAATATCCCTGCCAGGTTATAAAAGACCCATAAAGCGTCTCGAACCTAATAGCAGAAATTGATGAAAGCGGTACAAGTTTAGCCCGGGCTAACGTTGTCCACAGTTTTCAATAGAGCGCCGTGATAAACAGTGGACAGTCTTTGTCCGTACATTATTCAAATTCAAAACCCGAGACAAAGATTGACCGTCAATTAACAGGGCACTCTATGGAAAACAGTGGACAGTATTCGCCCATTTAAAGTTGTGCCACTTTCGTGAATTCGGGCCATTGCACGCTGGATACGTACACTGACATCACATGGCTGAATTGCAAGATTGGGAGTTTTCGAAATGTGTCGACGTCAGAGTGAACGAGGTTGGTTCTAAAGAGTGGAAGTTTCTGATAAATAAGTAGACTTATAACAATAAGTCCTGATAATAACGGTAGCTTCTCCACGCGTGACGCTTCTGCTTTCTCAACTTCTGGTTCCAGTCGACAGGCTGTATTGAGAATTTAAAAATGCTTCGTCTCGGCGTTCTTAACTCAGTCAGTTAACTGCAACGAGTACCTAGAGAGCTCACTCGTGAGGAAGGTGCCTTTATTAGGCCTACTTTAGTTATTACATGTAATCAAAAGATTCCATTATATACAATTCTTTAGAATCTCGTTCACGTTCACGTCGACATAATTCAAAAACTCGATATCATAAAGGAGTTCTCGAATGGCATGTCGACATGTGGACTGATACGTGACGACATTTTAAGGAAGCTTTTGGAGAAGACTCGAATGTTTCGTTTTCTCGTTCTCGAGTCAACCGGCCAGTGGTCTGGTAATAGTCGCTAGTACTATTATAATTATGATTATGACCTGTCGATATGCCATTCTGAAACTCTCTATTATCACTAAAATCGTCACCGATATACCACCGCTGTAAAATAATGTTGCCAAAAGTTTAAATATCTAGTATCATCTGCCCGAGTCGTCTGCTCACGAGGAACCGATGCGACGCCCGTTATACCACATTAATTAATTAATTGCACACGACATGGGTCACGTAACACAAAGCTTTGCAATTAATCGCAAAATGGCAATAGCCAATCAAGATCGTTGTTGCAAGCGCTTTTGGTTCAAAAGACTGACCAGCAACCAATCAGATAAGTTTGCAATTGAATGTAAATCTTTGTGTTTCGGGCCATGAACCTACTAGAAGTCTTCCCTAACACCACTACACGACGGATCATGAGTAGCTGCGGAAAAACTCCGCCTCGACCTCGGATATCATCATGAGAATGGTGGTCATCATCATCATCGTCGTCGTCCGCGGTTTCGCATTCTTCCTCCTGCTATGAAGAACCAGTCAATCTTTCGGATATAGTGATTGGAACCATTAGGCAAAAAACAACGGCGTCAGCTGCAGCTACGAATACATAGGATGCGTTGAAGGTACTATAGGCGTAAGCAATGTAACCTGTAGTAAGGAAAGAAGAGGTTAGAAATAATTAGACACAGATTGGACATTTTCATTTTGTCGGAAGTATAGGCCCACACATTTTGTTTGGTTGGTTATTTTAAGTGATTTCTATATGTGCGATCACACATCACCGCTTCAGATGGCGATTCCTAGCTGTTCGGTATAGTTTCGTATGTAGAGTATGGTCAAGGAGATATTACAAGGGGTATTTCCTTCGTTCTAAACATCTCCCGTTTCAGTAGGTATAACCATGGCTCATTTTTTGGTGTGCTGGGTTTGCCCAAGACAGCAATAAGCGCCCTGATGATACTAATGTAACTGAGTTGGTCAGACTCTCTCGCTCTCCCTCTCTCTCTCTCCATAGCGGCACTCAGTACCAAATCGCCATGAATCGCAATCCGAATCGGTGTAGTGTAATTGCATCTAAATCTTGAATCAGACTAATAAAAGGTCCTATAGGTAAGTTAAGAGTACCGCTGGGAGGGCCAAATCAAAGTGGTAACACGAGAGTGGATTAGGTCCTCTACCGAAGGAAGTAGAGAAACCCAACCGCCAGGTGTTCACTTGACATACAAAAAAAAAAAAAAAAAAAAAAATTGCAGTAGTTTCTTCTTTCTCCCTTCTTTTCTTGTTAATTAATAATTTTGAATAAAGTGTGAAACTGACCAGAAATATATGATATGAAAAAATGAGCAAAGAAAATAGGATTTGATCGGGATTCGAACCCAAGACCTTCTGATTGCTAGACAGGTGCTCTATATCACCTGGGCTATGGAAAGCCCTAATGGCGATATCCGTCCCAGAGAACCCGATGGAATCCCGCCGAATCTTAATTTCTTTGCTCATTTTTCCATAATGTAATAATTTATTATGTAACAAACCTGCGAGAGAAGCCCCTATAAATGTTCCAACTCCGAATACGATTTCCGACGTTGCGAGGATCAGCGGGAACTCCGACTGCGTGACTCTATCTGTACAGATGACCAAGACAAGCGTACTCCGTTCCGCTAGCGTCATGCAACTCACAAATGACGTCACCAGCATCACACCTAACCTAGCAACAAAGATGTCCGCTACAAGCGATGCGATATTGACAAATGTCAGCATGAGAAACCACTCTGTACTCGAAAAGCGCTTCAGTCCTAACACAAATCCCCCGAAGAAACGACCAATGAAGGCACCTACTGCGGCGGAATAGGCGAAGGATACAGCAGTGGTGGTCGGGAAGCCTCGGTCAACGGCTCTGGGGATCAGGAACCCGTTCCAGGCACCGTTTAACATTGAATACACAAAGGTGACGAACATGAGATGAATTAACCATGGATCCCGGTTGAAGACGGAGTTCTTTACCGCCAGACGGGCAGTGTCCGTCCACTCCTTAGATAACGTCCACGCTGAAGAGTTGTTATTGCCACGAGAATTGTCTGCTTCTGTGTCGCGTTCTCGTAGCGACGGATCATCTAGTAATCTTGTTTCGTCACTAATTGTCTCTTCGTTGGTTGCATACAGCGGTTCGTCTTGTTCTGACGATGCCGTAATCCATTCGCCGCTCGATGATTCAGTTAGTAACCTTGAGTCGTCACCGCTTGCCTCTCCGTCAGGGTTCCTTCGTACACCCTGATCATCATTGGCTTCATCCTGTATTATGTTAATCATAACGATAACGATGATCATAATTGTAATTTTTATGCAAGCCTTGTACAAACGTGCACATAATACAATTCAATATAGACTGCAAAGGAACATTACGGGGGCTTTCATACAAATTTGTATGCCTTTTGTGGAATTACAAAGGTTGTAAACTAAATGTTACATGTTTTTACTAGGAGGATATCGTCGGCCTCATGCCAAAAGGGCCTTAGCATTTTTAATATGTGTACATTATGAATGGCCTTTAAAAATGTTAAGGCCCTTCTGGCATGAGGCCGACGATATGTCCATCTTTTTAAATGAGGGTCTGATATGTGCAACAATATAGGTATATTCTAATTCATGAATGGATAAACCTTCCCACAAGGTATGGATCATAATTATGGCGGAGACAACATTTTGTTTTAAGCATGTGTCTTGAGTGGCTCTTACGGCTTAGATCCTATTGCATGAAACTGAGGATAAGGCATAAAGCAATATGTCACCTGTGCAACTGGTTCTCCATTGATATCAACCATCATGGTGAATGGAATAAGATTGCCCATGAGTGCACCAATCATCATGAAGGAACCTCTCCATCCATAGGTTGTCATCAGGTAATCCGCAAGCAGGGGCACCAGGGCCATACCGAAGGCGTACCCGGACTTTCCGATTCCGTAGAAGAGACCGAAGTTGCTGCCGCATTGGTTGCGGAGCGTGATGACGACGGCGATGGATAGGATGTTTGATCCAAGTCCTGTTTTGAAACGAAACAAAGATAGAATGTGAACTAACTGGAATGCCTTGTGCACCAATGCTGTAACATAAATATTTACGCCTAATTGCAACTTTAAAACAGCTATTCTGATTGGTTTAGAGTGAAACCTGTATGCAAGAAGTCTACATAACAAGGATCCTGATTGGATACTATTATTTAACAATTGATCGTCACTCTTTATGTTACAGGGCACACTGGAGACGGACAGTCAAGCTGCCCGGAACATCGAGCCCTGTCCACTACTACAATCCTTCCTCGCCTCTTGCCTGATTCTCATTTAGTTTCCAGTCCTTTTCAGGGCTCTATCGAGAACAGAACTCTTCTACTCTATTTTCTACTCTCTATCGCGCCCATTCATCATGTTCATTTATACTCTTCTCAACTTTCTCAATTGTACTTTCCAGGACTTGTCCTTTCCATTGTCCTTTCCATGGTGAACAGTAAACCTCATCACAATATAATTTCTTCAAACTTGAACATTCCAAATGGTAAGCATATTATAATATATGATAAAATCTTTAACATTAGATCGTCACCAAGTCAAGAACCTAAAGGGGGAATAGAATATCTGTAGAGACCTTTTATGTTCGTACGTTTGCTAATACAGAATGTCCCGGATGAGGAAATATAAACTCAACCTTGAGAGCCTCATATTAAAGTAATTTCATAACTAACTTACCTGACAAGAATTTTTATTTCATGTCAAAGAACACATGTAACTCATATTCTACCAATACATGTGAGGGCATGGATGACTGAGCACTTGAGTTTTGAGAATCTCTGTCCAAGTTTTGGCAGTATTGCTTTTGCCAAAACTTGGTTCTAGGCAATTTTGACACTTGTTTTTATAAAGCCCAAGTGCTCAGTCATCCGCCACAGCTAAGGTACAAATTTAGTAGGCCTATATCATTGAACAGAGTACGAGTTACTCCTTCACATGAAGTAAATTTCAAGGTCACAGAAGTTATACCGAGTGAGTCAGAAAAAACTTTACACCTAGAAAAATGTCAATAAAAAGAAAACCAATTTATAAACTCCAAATTTTTATACATATTCTGAAAGAGTAACTCCTCCCGCATCTTTTGGTACCAATTGTGTGTGTTATGTGTTTACGATTGGATGAACACAACGCATTGTTTGCGAACATGTCAATTTTGAATTGTGCCAGAATGGGAGTAAAATCAAAACAATAAAAAGCTAGAAAAAAAGCAACTTCATCCTGATTAAAATAGCATAACTTTTTATTGAAAATTTCTTCCGCTTAATATCTTGGCAGGGGTGTTGTTACACATATTGACTACATTTTGTATGAAAATGAGATAGATCTGTAAAGTCTGGCATGAGTGAGCACACGTCAAAGACAAAATAATCACTTTTTAAAAGTATTAGGAGGCCTTTTTAGGTCTGTCAGTGGCAATTTACTCTTTGATGTTTACTCATTCGTGCATTACTTGACGAGTCAATCTAATTTTCATACAAAATGTAGTCAATATGTGTAACAACACCCCTGCAAAGTTATTAAGCGGAAGACATTTTCGTAAAAAGGTTATGCTATTTTAATCAGGATGAAGTTGCTTTTTTCTAGCTTTTTGTTGTTTTGATTTTACTCCCATTCTGGCACAATTCGAAATTGACATATTCGCAAACAATGCGTTGTGTTCATCCAAGCGTAACGACACACCACACAAAAATGGTACCAGAAGATGCGCGAGGAGTTACTCTTTCGGAATATGTAAGATAATTTGGGATTTATAAATTGGTTTTCTTTTTATTAACAATTTTTTAGGTGTAAAGTTTTTTTTGACTCACCCGGTATAATTCTACATTCTTTTTTTTTTTTCTTGGACGAACTGTATATAATTCTCGGAAAGATATAATAAAATAATTTTTTTAAACGCTCGCAAATGGTCAAAACATTTTGTTTAAGAGCCAAAAAGGCAATCCCTGAAATTAATGAAGGTTTAATGCCTTTATGTCTCTAAACACATGATCATTCATACATACCAGCAGCGGAAAGACTGAAAGCTAACTGAGCGGTGGTGTTGACGAATGCCCCAGCAATGAGAGCACCTGGGGCCAGTATAGCCCCTATCATCACCAAAATCCATCGGTGACCGCCATGGAGGCGCTGATAGAGGTAGGTTATGAATGGACCTGCAAAGTAAAATAAGAATTAATAAATTTTTTCTAAATTCTAGTATAGGCAACTCATAATGAGAATTCAGTTCATTTTATACTGCGATATTTTTACACATTATTACCAAACTCACTGGCAAAGTTTTCAACATTGAAATTTTCGATTGAAGATGCCAACAAATTGAGAATGAAGGAATGTTCAATTCATAGGGGAAGTACAATTTTACTTTTTACTTTAAATATTTAATTTTCTAGTTTTAAAGAAATTCTCAAAGACTGTCAGAAGTAGGGCCTATTGATAACTACTGTAAGTTTATTATTATCGGGAAAAAAACATATTTCGTTTAATCTCATGTTTTCGTTCTTGTCTGCCATTTGAAACTATTGTCGAATGCCAATAATACCTTGATTGAGGCAAATACAAAACCGCCACTTGCACTACTTTTTAATGTTGGTAACCACGAGACCGTGTCCCACGCTTTGCGGATCCAGGGGAGGGGCGCTCAAGTACGCAAGAGGTGTGCCCCTCTTTTTCCCTTTTCTTTTGTTTAACCTCTCAAATTGAATCATGTCGATGTATAAATTGTTGGCATTGAAAATTCTTTAAGGAATGAGTCTTCCTAAAGAACAGAATATTAAAGAACAGAATTATACATCGGTTTCGAAAATATAGGGGGGGGGGGGTTGTGAGGGGTGTATCGTGAAAAATGGGTGAGTCCAATGGCAGGATTCAAAGCAATAAACCCAGACCTTTATTAATCGAAGTGTCAACATGTTATTTCAAAAGGTTAAATTGCATACCCCTAGCCCTAGCTATTATAAAGGTGAAATACATGGTTTTCGTTCATGCAAAGTAAATAAAATTCGGTTTTGTAAATCATTCATGTGTATCCCTTCATACATGTAGGCCCACCGTATTTGTTCATTTGAGGACGGGAAAAAACGAATAGGTTTTTGAAAAGCGTTCATAAATTGACATGATATACAAAACTCACAGGCATTCTTATTCTTATACATGACGCCCACAGCAGTGTCATTTTACATGATATTTTTTTGCTTGCGCTCGCATCTTTTGCGGAATGGTCATCAGATTGTGCTGGGATTATACCAATAAAAAAATAAAAAAATAATAAAAATAAATACAAAAATAAATACAGATAACAGGTTAAATATTGCTAAATTACACCTCTTCAGTTCATTATGAGGCAACATGTTCGTCTCGCAAGAAATGCCAATGGCATTTTTTATCTTTCTCTTTTTTTTTCTTCTTAATTAATGGTTTCATATAAATAACTAAATTTACACCACTTATACGTATTATGGTTTTGAAATGAGCTCTCCATTATAATTCTTGAATACGTACCTGGAATAAATGCAAATGCACCAAACATTCCCAGTGAAACTCCTATATCAGTTGGTGTGAGTCCCAAACCTTCTATCAACTTGGGCACATATACTCCGATAGACTTCAGAGTCCCTAAAGCATACATGGTCTGCATAAACAGTACCAGAACGGTTTTTAAGGCCCTCACATTGCGGGAACTTGCACAATCCCGGCAGCTCGGCATTTTGGAAGATTTGGCAGTCATTGGGAGTAGTTGATGTCCAGCACAGAAGCAACGAGACTTGTATGATTATGCCATTCCGATGGACACATTTTCATGATCTTAGTATTAGACAGTTATACCTCAGTCAAACTGCCAGACTGATCCCAGACCGACTTTAAATTTAGCCACTGTCTTGCCATTCACTGTATGTAAATGACGTGTTCGGTCTGGCGTCGAATTTCAAGTCGGCCTCTCCGATGTGACTGCGGCATTAACCGTTTTGATCAGTTAATGATCGAACTGTTCAGTTTTTGGCAAATATGAAGTTATTTAAATGAAGATATTGACAATGTAACATTATTAACAACATATGTTTATTTCACAAGTTACTTGTAATGATTAACTTGAGCTGCATGGGCCCCTCCCCTAGCTGAAGACCGCAGTGGGTGGAGATCTTCTATTGATGCCCAAAAGTTCTCCAATATTCCGCATGTAATAGAAGGAGCTAAGTCCATAAGTCTAAGAAAAGTAGCTTAAGCATGAAGTTAATCCCAATTTACATGTAAATCCATGTCTCCTCCACGGAATTCATTTTCAGTAAGCCATGTAAAGCGACTAATGGCGAAGATCCTGTACTGCGAATTGAACAGGTAGCACCAAATATGAATACTGCAAAAGATCACCTTGCGAGAGCTTCCCTTGATGCAACATCCTCGCTGATGTAGGCTCCTTCAGTAAAAGAAGAAAATCGAAACAGTATTCAATCTCGGTGAATCCTGACTCAATATTCCCAACGAATACGTCCTTGCAGGCAAATACAGAGTGCACAATAAATATGAATTGTCATTCAGTTAGCTAGGCCTACTAATCGGGCGCATCCATAATGCATACAGATCAGTTCGTAAATAAATAGTAATTCATTGTTTACGCTTCAATCTAAATAGTCTAACAGCTCATCAACAGCTTTCCGCATAATGCATGTACAAAAATGTCAAACATTATGAAATGGCCCTGGATTTTAATACGAAATAGAAAGATTCTTTCCTACTGCAAAGAGCCATTCACCAGCATTATAATCCGTCTTCAGTTCTGTGTATGGTTCAGGAAATTTGTAAGGTGAATCTGCAAGGATGAATAGACACAACTCAATGCTAGGAATTCCCATACAATATGCACTGAGCGATATTATTATGGAAAGTTGACCAAGCATAATATGAGTAATCGTGTCTAGTCTCGTCTTTGAAAGTGGAGGGGCTTAGCCGAAAAAAAAGGGGAGAGGGGGCTAAACAGGCTAAAAATCACAAATCTGAGGTCATTTTCGCGTTTTTGTAAACGTTTACCGCAAAAGTGGGGTTCCGTGGCCCTTGTTTAACCTGGTCATCGGATTCCTGTAAGACGTCTCTTTCTGACACCTGATTTTTTTTTTACAACTATCTGTGCTATTTTTTTAAAATCCCAAACGAGAAGATGATGTTTTACATTTCTTTAGATTTCGAACATCCATCCCCCTATCAGCTATATAGTTACAGGCTTGAGCAATGCGTCAAATGTAGAAAATTTATTTTCAAAGCTAGCGGTGGACCCAGCATTTGGAAATAGAGGGCGACCAGTTTGAAATAAATGAGGGGGGGGGGGGGCGTGGTAAACGGCAATTTTAAAAGTGTGATTTTTAATTATAAAGAGTGCAACTTTTGCCCGTGCTTGGATCCGCCACTGTCAACACAATTTCTACTTATAAATCAGCTGCACCTGTAAGCCTATCCTCATGCAAGGCATCAAGCAAAGAGAGGCATCCATGTTCCTGCAACATGTCAGTTACAAAAATTCAGAAATTCCATCTTTTGAATGAAAGAAAAATATATTTTGGACTCCATTGTAAACAAGCTCTAGAGCTTGCATTTGGGTGTCCTGTCAAGCTCATATGAATGTTGTTTATACTTACCCGGTTGTTGTATGTCCGGACAGGTTGTTTGTCCGGACAAGACGCCAATTTTAGAACCTTTGTGATCAATATTTCTTCAATCGATTGAAAATAATACCAGACAATATAACAAAGCACAAATATTCACAAATATTTTTGCTATTTACTGCACAAATTTTGAATAAATCCAGAGCATAAGATGATGTTTTTATCTTCTTAAGTGTCCGGATAACGGACCCCCCATCCTACTTGACAAATAAATCAAATAAAATCAAATATTTCCGTAGTTCCGGTCTAGGTGACAATGACAGTAATAATGACAATTCATTCATCCCATGTCACCTGTGCCCTGTAACACAACGACTTACGTTGATAAAAAGATACGATCGATTTTTTTTTTTTTTTTTTTTTTTTTTTGGGGGGGGGGCAGCCTCATCATGGACAGGGTGCTCCAAAGTTGATCATCTTAATCCTAACCCTAGCCCTATCCCTACTCTTAATCATATCCTAATCCTAATCTATGACTGTACCTGTGTTCAAAATGAGGTTACAGAGAATGAAATAAATCGTATCTTTTTATTTAATCGCAAGTCTTTGAGTTACAGGGCACTGATTAGGCATTGGAGGCTTATTTACAAGGATATTATTGTCGTATAAGAATATTATTTACAAGGATATTTTTTACAATATGATTCACATAATGATCCATATATAGTTACAGAAATAGGTCAATAGGGCATACTGACATAATAGGGGGTTCCCCTGACATTCACACGCGCATCCTGATGCGGTAAATACGCGCTCTCGCATGCCATTCATTTGCGCGTAGTCTGTCTTTTGGGACCTACAATTTAAATATGGATGCCGTTGTTTTTTGCATAATTCTTTGCCGAAAATCCCGAAATTATGATTTAATCTCTTAATGTGCACGTGATGGGATGCCCCATAACTCTGTTATTTCTTGGTATTCTTTCACTGCCATTCGTGTTGCCGGAATCTCCGTTATATCCACCGAAAAAGACTCGTCAACATGAAACTACAACTCCATGGAACTGCTACAACGGCCAGTTTGATCAGGGTAAATCTTGTTTGCTATTGTTAAAATAATCTTTATCACAATGATAATGACAAAATAAGGATGCGTGACTGTAAAGATGAAAGGGTTGGTGGGAAAGAAAGGGATAGGGTGAAGGTAATTGATGATGACAATTGCCATGATAATGTCATGATAACATGATGATGATTGCTCCTGTATCATGATGTTGACAATGATATTTGGTGGTGGTGGCGTTGGTGATGATGTTGATGTTTAGGATGGTGCTGATGTTGACGGTGATAATGATGGTGGGGATGATAATGATAATGATATATTTAGTGATTTTAAAGGCCCTCTCGTGCATAACACAAATTAGACAGAATAGCATTCTATGTGCTATGTGAAAAAGTTTGTGTTGATGGTGATCATAATGATGAGGATGGTGGTGATGCTAGCGTTGGTGATGGTGACGATAGTGGTGTTGACAATGGTGATGACGAAAATGGTGGGGATGATGATTGTGGTAGTGGTAGTGATGATTGTGGGGTGATTGTGATGATGCCGTGGTTTACTCTATATTTGGAGGTGATGACAAAAATGCTGAAAATAACTGTGATGTTCCTCATGATAGTGGTGACGATGATGATTGTTGTGATAATGACGATGATGAAGAAATGGTAATGATGATAACTTTGATGTTCCTTCGATAGTGATGATCGTGGTGACGAATTATAATGATGATGAATTTGAAGTTCCTCCTTACAATGGCGATAGTGGTGACGATGATGATTGCTGTGATCATGACGATGATGACAAAATTATAAGAATATTAACTTTAATGTTCCTTATGATTGTGGCGAAAGTGGTGTCGAAGATGACGAAAGTACGTGTATAATGGTGACAACTTTGATGTTCCTTATGATTATGGCGATAGTGGTAACGATGAAGACGAAATTATAATGGTGATAACTTTGGTATTCCTCATAATGGTTTCAATAGCGGTGACGATGATGACGAAAGTATAATGATGAAAACTTTGATGTTCCTCATGACAGTGGCGATAATGGTGAAGATGATTATTGCTGTGATGATGACGAAATTATGATCATAATAACTTTGATGTTCCTTTGGCGAGTGGTGATGATGGTGACGATCGATGATGACGAAATTTTAATGATGATAATTTTGATATTTCTTATGACAGTGGCAATAGTGGTGAAGATGATTATTGCTGTGATAATGACGATGATGACGAAATGATAATGATTATAACTTCGATGTTCCCTATGACAGTGTCGATCCATGGTGGTGACGATGATGATTGCTGAGATGATGACGATGATGATGAAATTATAAGAATGATAACTTTGATGTTCCTAATGATAATTCCGATGGTGGTGACGATGAAGATTGCTTCACTGACACTTCAGAACTGTAGTGTACACGTGCCGCTTTTGCCTCCAAATACTATTATATAAGCCTACATGAGATACACTCGTGGAACATAATCTTAACTCCTTACCTCTTACCCGCAGCAACCCCTGAGTACTCATTGCAGGCACCATGCCTTCGCTTCATCTCCTCTTCACCGGGAGCTCAAATCGCTGGTACCCAGATCCACCCCATTAGAATCCAGGTGGATGCCGTTGCGACGTCTGCAGGAAACACCGACCTAAGATGGATGATTCTTGTACCATCTGTCCATCAAGGGGGCGAGGAAGGGAGATATCCAGTTCAAGAATGCCGGTACTTTATTTGACTCTCTTTCATCAGAATACTTGTTAATACAGTCTACTCCCATTATTATAAGCACTAATACAACGAGATTTCGTAATAACGAGACAGTTCTCCTAGTCCCATCTTCAAACGTATGCGAACATGCCTCTATGATAGTGTTTCTGTGTTCAGCTTGACAAAATTTCATTTTGTCTTGTCTTTCCGTTTATGCCCACCGTCAATATACCCATTATTATTAATATTATGCTGATAAATATTATAGCATTATAGAGAGGCGGTTAATTTTGGTTCCGAGCAGGTGATTATCTCAATTTGTTGTGTTTATTAATTTTCTTCATTTAGGAACAAGATAAGCTGTGACATATATGTGCCTCCTAATGCATACTCCCATGGTAACCCGGTTGTCATGGTGACTGGATCATATGAAGGAACTCCGTGGATAAACACCACTATTCATGTCTTACTTCAGAAACAAGGTGAATAGACAATGCATGTATTATAGATTATTAATAAATCCATGTAATACTTTCATTTTATCAATGATAAGTGTGTCGAAAATTTCATGAAAATTCAAGCAAGAATTGCTATTTTAACCCCCCCCCCCCCAAAAAAAAAACAAACAAAACAAAACAAAACAAAAACAAACAAACAAAAAACAAACAAAAGCAAAAACAAAAACAAAAACAGCCACAAAACAAACAAACAAAAACAAAAACAGCAACTACAACAACAAATTGATTTTTAAAAATAATAATAATGAAATAATAATAATGATAAAAGGACCATAATTTCGTTTCGACATTGCTCGGATCTGACCCCTAGTTAATTGTCTAGATTATAATATATGTTTTAAACAGGATTATGTTTATCATAATTTATCGTAGGTAAAGATGTACCTCTCCTTTCGCCTCCTAAACGTCAGCCAAATGATACAAATCATCAATCAAGTCACCAGGCACCAAATGTATCCACACACAACAATTATGAAAAACCCGTGTTTAAGAACGGACCTTTCAATTCTCGGAACGATAGGCAGAGGCATATAATGGGAGATCCACAAAACTCTTTGAAAGATTTAGCAACGCCATTCTCTCAAACTCACAAACTTCGTATTGTTAGAAGTGGATGGAACAGCCAAACATCCCCCAAAGAAGTGAGAACTTTGCATATGTTTCCTGAACGTGCGGGACCATCAAGGAATAGACGTATTTCAAATTATAATGGGCAGCTAAGAGGTGAAACTGTACTTCAGAAGGAAAATCTTTCAAGACGCAAGAGAAGAGAGCAACCTCACAGGAAAAAGAACGTGATTAAGCAAATGGGTCAAAAGCACTCGAAGAGACGAGTTCGATTATCTGTCCGTCCTCACACCCAAGATATGCCGCACCAAATTACGTTGTCTCGTCCAGTCCGTGGTCTTTCGTTGTCTTCAAGACAGTCTTCGAGGCACTTGCCTAAACGAAGGTTTAATCGGCAAATAAAGAGAGGTCAGGCGTTTGGATACCACTCTTTTCATCATCAAAGTCACCCCACTGTTAAACGACGAGCGGTTTCAAGAACACCTACAGGATATGGGCAACAGAGGTCTTCTGACGTGAGATCTCATCAAGCTGAATACCCCATGCAATATCCCCCGCCGACCCAGGAAGTTAACTACAAAGAAAGAATTAAATCTGAAGTTAATGCGCTAAAACGTCTGCAAAGCAGTTGGCAAAATAAAGAAGTACGCGATCATCAAATGCAGGAACATAAGAAAGCACATAGACGAAAAACGGTCCACAAAAGTAACCTCCTCGAGAAACTACAGGATCTTCGTACTAATCACTTGACCAGGTTAAATCACATTTCTTCAGGAGAAGGTCACACAGATGAACGACTTTCACCTGCTCATTGGCGGACAAGCTTAGTGGAGACAACGACGAGGGTACCGCAAACCCAAAAGATAATACCAAACTATTACCCAATTATACCGCATAGACGAGTGCAACAAAAACCTGCAACAACTCCTCCAAGTACATACCAAAGCAGCCTAGAAACTACAACAATGGCTACAACTAAATTGGCTACTACGACCAAGTATGTAACGCCAGCTGCTCCCCCAACAACTGAAGCAACAACGGCTCCGACAACTACAAAATCTCCTGTTCCGGGAAGACCCTTAACCAACCGTGAAAGAATGAGAAATGATAGGAGGATGTACCAGCGTCTCAGACCCAGATATCCAGCAGGAGCTTCAGACAGATCTCAAGGTGGAACGGATTATGGTAGCCAGCGGGAAAGTAGCACTTCAAGCAAACCTTCGTATACGTACAGGGAAGAGCGACCGTTAACTGTAGCTTCAGAGTTGGAGGCTGACCCCCACCTAGAGGGCGTCCTTTCAATTACCGAGAATGGCGAAGGACACTCGGATTTCAAAAACCGCAATACACCTTCCAATGATGATCTCCCCGCGCTTCCAGATTCCCCTGAAGATATCAACGAATCTACCATCAAGGAACCTTTGGAACAATACAGTGACATATTATCAACTTACTACTATGATGAACCTGAAGAGGAAGTAGGAGGACATACCTCCAACGAAATCGTAGGATTGGCAGATGAGGATGTTCCAGATCAAGTTTACGATACAAGTGTTTCTCTGGATACTTGGGGAGAAGCAAGAATAGTTCGAAGTCGAAGCCCTGATCAGAACACAGTCGACGATACCGATCATCGAAATCCAGAAGATTACGACTCCCTTACGAAACAACTTAATTCACAAAGATATGGGCCTATTGCTGAGCTTAACAGGTCTTCCAATGAACGAAAATTTCGCTCTTTACAGGATAAAATTTTTGATCAAGCGCAAAGAGATCCAGGTAACCAAAAGGACAACCTTTCGCGATATTCAATAGAGTCATTAGGATTACGACCTAACGAACCAAATTTCCGGAGTTTTAAGTCGTCTTCGAGTAAGAAACCTGTGTTTGGGTCCAGGGGACATGGTCTTTCGCTGAGGGATAAGGCGGGTCTAGGGAGAACCTCCAGAACGGTGAACGAAGAAAGTACCTTTGAGACATCAGCATCAGAACCAATGGAATACACTTACAATCCATCAAGTGATCTGTCAAAACACGACCTGGTTCCAGTACCCATCAAAGAAGACAAGGATAAAACATCTTTAACCGAAGATACATTCCGTGCTCTACAAGAGAAGATAATAGCAGAGGAGCGAGTGGGTCAACAAGGTAATGGAGGACGCTTATCCAATGTTAAGAGAGGTAGGGAGAACATCAGTAGAAGACCACTTGGTAAAAGACGACATGGGTACAATGAAAGAACCGTACCAAACAGGAGAACTTCTTTTGTATCCTCCAATACTAACCTATATAGGATCGGGTCTGCCACAAAACGTTAATGTCAATCCAAAAGAACCCGGAGACATCAGGCCATTCGATCGCTATGCAGTGTCAGCTGAAGACAGGCCTTTGGCACCCAGACCAGAATTGACTACTACTTCGGTCCGCATAGGTGGGACATTTGATGAGAATATGGATTACAGTCCAATGTCCATTGTAAAAGAAGATACAGGTGAGAACAAAAGCAACGTCGCATTCTGATACCAGACTAAATATGCAGAAAGTAGATTTGCATTATCAAATGGCCAAGATATTGTCTAGGTGCCTGTCGGTTTGACTTGTGTTTGAAAACGGGTTTTAGATTTAGATGTTGCATTGACCTAACTCACCCGGCCTTCATACACAATTATAATCTATTTAATGGAGAAAGATATAATTTATTTGGGGGAAAGTAAAATGAAATCTAGCAGAAGTGATATCAAACAACAACAACACACAGCACACTATAGAACAGCATCAATATTTTCTGTGAAAGTACGTACTGTATGCACCTACATGATTAGGTTTGTGTATATCAAGATATTTTAAAACCCCTACTGCATGTAATTTCTGTATCCAATAATGCCGAAATCAATTAATAAAACTTTAGTGTTCCGTTTCTTTTGGCAATTGTATATTATATTGTTGCAGGATGGAGCGAGTGGTCCCAGTGTTCTCATACCTGTGGACATGGTACCAAGACAAGACGCCGTGCGTGTACCGGACCTGATACAATCATCTGCATCTCAGGTGTCGAGTCACGAGTGATCAAATGCGCACTTGAGAGGTGTACAGGTGAGTGTGATAGGCTCTATACTGCGGCGTTTAAAGCAGGATCTTAATCAAATGTAATTTTACTGCAAGAGGTATATCAAGTCGTCCACTTGTTAGGTGGTACACTTTTGTGTCATGACGATTGCCTATGCAGTGACATTTTGCGGCGGACCCATGATTAAAAGGTAGGGGCAGAGCTGGCAAATTTTCCGATCCTAACACGTGATGTATTATCGTGTCTTTCCGTTGGTGCACAAAATCAATATGGCATTTTAAATACGTTCATATTGAGTGGTTTCCAAAATATAAGGAGCGTTTACCTCCCCATCCCCCTTCCTGTGAAAGGCCATTACACTTTGTTGTTTTGAAGCCAATTTGACTGTATGACTGAGGGTTACCATGGTAACTTGTCAAGCAGTTGATGTGAAAACATGTAGGGTACATGCAGGTAATATGGGCCAGCAGGTAATATGGGCCACCTGAAGCAAATCATGTCGTGACCGTCGACCGGTCACCGGTCACCGGTGTGAGCACCATAATGTTGTTCATATGAACTGTGTACGAAAATATGTCGTCGTGAGAGCATCTGATGCCGAAATTTCTCTGAGAAAATTGCTGAAAACCAACAAGGTAGATAAAACTTACGGCATTTTTTTACCCCGATGTAAAATTTGATATTTCACAGAATGTGATGGTGAAAGAGTGTTTGAGGGGGTAACCTCAATTGTTTGGTATATTTAGTAAGCTTATAGTTTCATTTTGATCATACTAGCGTGTACAGGTCAATTTTTTTTTAGTGAAGGGGTGCAATGTGGCATTGAATGCTTGCCTGACACAGCAACATTAGTGCAGGTAATATGGGACATCCAAAATGGCGGAAATGATTCTGGTACTTAGTATTGGGATGAGACATCAATCTCTTTGCTACGATTTTTGGGGTATATTCACAGTATATAATTAATATAAATAACTTATTGTAGGCCTATATTGACTTGTACAATGAAAATAATATTTAAACAATATTTAAAAAAAGAGAAATAATATACAAAATACATAACAATGAAATATATAGTCAAAGGATTTACTGAAGGGTCTTATAATTTCAAATTTTATCTTAAAGTTAATGTTTTTCATCATTTTAAGCAAATTCCAGACATGGTAGAGTCATTGTAGTTTTTTAAACATACATTAAATACATGTGCCCATATTACCTGCACATGCAGGTAATATGGGCACTTTGGTAATGACGTCAACATTTGAATATTGCAAACAGGGGGGTGGGTGATAATTCTTTTTCTTCACAATACAAATTAGAGCAGTAGTTATTGATTCATATAAACAAAGATTAGACTGTGTGTCATTTCATAATTTTATGCAAATTAGGCAAATGAGCTTATGGGGCCCATATTACCTGCATGTACCCTATCCATTCTATAGGCCTACGTGCATGACGTGTTCATGAAAAGGTGGCTTGGAAGTAACCACGGTTTCTTGGAAGGAACCAAAATGTAAAGAGCCTTTACCTCCCCACGCCCCTCCTCAGACGTTGTTGTTTTAGAGCCAACTCGATGTTGTGATTGAGGATTTTCCGTGCAGTTTATGTAAAAACTTGTATCAATTCTTTCCTTGCTCCTGCTCAGATGGCTTGGAAGGAACCGCAGGAGACACGGATAATGACGACTCCCTGCCACAATCGAGAGACTGGTCGGGATGGAGCCCATGTTCGGTCTCCTGCGGGAGCGGGTACAATCACCGGGAGCGATCGTGTCACGAGGATTGGGACCAGGGGGAGACTGGATGCTATGATGGGAGACAAGAAGAGACACGCACCTGTCAGCTAGATGGATGCAATAATGGTATGTTTTTTTTTGTTTTTGTTTTTGTTTTGTTTTGTTTTTTTTTTTTAAATACGTCATTATAAAATATATATTGTGACCTCAATATCACCAATAATTTGTCAGAACTCATCGTTTATTTTTTTTTTGTCAATGTGAATCTAGAGATTCCAAGCTTTCTAGTGATATCAAGTACCAGTAGGTCTACTTGGAGTTTAAAAAAAATGTAACCAAGCTAGTTGACTGATACATTGCCACGTCCATACCCTCAACATGGGGATGGTTGGGGGGGGGGGTGATTATGACTGCAAAAACCGCTTATCTCTTTTATTCATGTCATTTTTTCTATTCCTCATTTTTTTCCTGTCCAACAATACTGGATAATGGGGATAGGGAGTGGGGTAGTTGGCTGTCGACAATTAAAATATTAAAATAAACATTGATAATAGGCCTACTCAACATGACTACCCAAATGAATGGAATCTTACTTCAGCGACTTCGTTCTTGTCATTTAAAAAGGTGACGGTGATGGTTTGTCAGTAAGAGGTGAGACAAGGCGGTCCGAACATCATGGCCATACAAAACGAATCAAATGCCATCTGGATGAGAATCGGTCCCATCTTCCAATGGAACTGTACTGGACCAGCCCGACAGGCGAGAAAATCACTCATGCCATGGCGCGTGACAAAAATTCAAAGTAGGTCTGGGTCTCGTTGCATAAAACTACTCTTGAATACGGTTGCGTCTTGAGCAATTTGGAAGTTACAACTGATGTCAGATTTGCCATTGAATCCGGGGTATAGTTTTGGTAAATCTAAAACTATAATCTTTTGAAATTTTGAATTCACTTTAAGATAAAACGAAAGATTATAATGTTATACACATTTTAAAAACAAGTTTTAAAATTAATTTTTTGGTGCAAAAGTGCAAGTTTGCATGTTAAAAGGCGCCTCCAGTAATTGTTAAAAATTGCACCTTAAACGTGCCCCCATTGTGACAGTATATAGGTGCAAAGTTAGACTTTTTCTTCGAGTGATCATTAGGGGATTTAAAACCTTTTTAAATGTTGGAAGCAAACGGCAAATCCTGAAATTTCACTGTTTCCCTTTTTTCAAGATTGAAAAAAAGAAAGAATATTTCTGGAAGCCGAATTTTCTTCACCGGCGTAGGCTTGCATGCCAAAGTAGTATTTTAGAAGTATCATTAAGAAAGCAAGAAAATATTCATATTTTCTTCCAGATATCGTTTAGAGGGGACTACTCTGGTAGTGACAGAGGATCACCCGACTGAAGGTAGCTACCACTGCGTCGTCATGTATGGTGGTAGCAGCGAGTCACACAACAAAGGGAATACAGGTTCGTAGTAAGGAAACTTACTGGTGGTTTGAAAGGTGGAAAGTGGTGGTTTAATTTTTCATGTGCCTTGGTTCATATTTAAGACATTCTTACCCCCCAAAGGAATTGCTTTCTACACGACGTAGACTAATTCACAATGTAATGAATCTTTTTTCCGTCATAATCATTGTAATAAGCTTTATTTTCATGTGAAAAAGGGCAAAGAAAAGCGTAGTCCATTGGGATTCGAACCAAGACCTCCTGATTATTAGACTAGTGCTCTATCACCTGGGCAATGGAAAGCCATAATGGCGATGTTCACCATTAGGGCCGTTTTATATATTTCTGATCAGTTTCAGTCTTTGTTGAAATGTTTTATATTCATGAGGAAAAGTGGGTCTTCAATATTTATCCGGTATCATTTTCATAGAGGAAAGGGATTTTCAAAACGAATTCTTCATCTGTTTCAGGTTCTACAACTGGAGCCTGCTACTCGCACCCATGTCATCATAAGGGGATATGCATAGACCAGCCTGGGCATAATATCTCGTATCGCTGTTTGTGCCCTGCTGGATATGAAGGCACGACTTGCCACATGGGTAAGTATATCCAAAAGTAAAAGATGATTTGAAATTAATTTGATAATGATCAAACTTATTTGATATGAGGAAGAAAGAGTTTTGTATATTTTTGAAAATTTACTGTCGCTGTCCTATTGTGCTGAATTTCTCCCGAATGCATATCAAAAACATCATGATCTGATGATGAGGATGATATAAATTTAACAGATCGGAATTTCGAAATCAATGATATTTAGAAGCGTTTACTCGTTTTAGAGGGCAATAATTATTATACTGATCATGTGATTTATGAAATGGCACAATTCGATCTGATAGCATATGGGGGAGAAGGGGGGGGGGGCGGGCGTATTTCTCTGGGCATTTGCCAAAATATTGGTCATGGGGAGATCCTCCGATTGCGAATCCAAGCACAGGTATAAGAGAGTTTACAGATACAGTCTGCGCATGCGCGAGTCTCCGCTATCCCCTCTCGGGGACGAGCCAACTTTACATAAAATGCAGCGACTGTACAGCCAACCCATGAGTCAACCAACGAATGGCATATCTACTCATTTTTATCAGCCAAAAATCTAGCTGTATATTTCTTTTTATCGGTCTGTTCCTTCTCGTGTGCCATGTTGAATAATATGATGAGACATTTTCATGACTTTGATTGAGGTTTTCCTCCCAGAAAGTTGCAAAAACGGACTGTGTACGTATTGCCGAGTCGCCCGAGTGATGAGCGGGAAAGCGCCCCGTTGGTTTTGGCGAACTCAATGCCTGTTTGCCGTACGTGAGTTGGTAACTTACAAATTTCGCTTTCAGTTGAGAAAAGAGACTCGAATAAACATGGTATCAAAATAAAGATAGGAAGAAGTATTCATTGTCTATCTCATCAATAGACAAGTGCGATTCTTCATCCATATTTTCACAATATCAGCGCAAAAAAAGTATGAAAACCATATGTAAATCAAATGGTATCATAGACTTCACATCTAAGAACTCCTGCTAATTTATAGAGGAGACCATGTACAGGTGACCCCTGACCCAATTACGTCACAGATCTCCTATCGCTAACTGTAAACTCCCTTATAGGCCTACACCATGAGTTCATTTCTTAACGGCAAGTTCTACAATACGAGAGGTTGAAAGTCTAGTTGCGCTTTTCACTGATAAGCCGTCAATTGACCAATCACTTCGCTTTAAAAAAACTGAACACGTTTTCTGCCAACTTTTAACCAACACGAGATTAGAATTTCACCGCATTATTATTCCCCCTTTTTTCTTTCTACTCTCACTCTTAGCTCCTTATGTGGAAGGTGATGTCATCGTTTTGTCGTTAATGGGCTGGTTCGTGGTGTCTGCAACTGTCGCCATTGTTGTTATGTTATCTTGCTGCAGTAAACAGTAAGTTACAGCGAACTGCGTACGAAATTTTGTAGATCAAAAATGCAAGACTCGGAAAACTGGGGGAAAACTACGGTATCGGCGTTCATGAAATGATACATTTCGATTGAGCTACAAGTAAAATTTGAAAGTTTTAATCAAAATAATGTAATGTATCAGGTTGAGGATCTGTTACGAACGTCTTCATATAGTATGTAACTTTCCTATCTGTTTTTTTGCACTCAACGCAGATGAAGTAAATTAAATAGATAATTGAAGGAATAAAATTATCATTAATTTTGTTCCACGGCATCGCATCTGATATATATGTAAGCAATGAGTCTATAGTTGGATAATAAATTCCCAAAGTTATTTGAAAGCACATTTATACAGACGTCGGTTATTATCATTTTTACGAAATCGCACAGTAGGTTATCAATTTAGTATAAGCCTATGCTTCCTTTCTTTTTCTACATTTTCTTCAATTCGATTCTGATCCGACCCCTGTTCAAAGTCTTTCGAATGACGATATTAAAAGTTGTTCCCCAAACGTTAACATCAATATTTGATTTGTTTTTCCAGGATGAAGAAGAAGAAAATGAAAAAGAAATTGGAACTCGATGACGCTCCTGCTGAAAAGCTGCTGGCGAAGCTTTTACCACACATTGAATCAATGCGCACTACCGAGAGCGACACAGATGAAGACACAAATCCACTTCTAGGATTCCGTCCAAGAGCTAAAGACGCTGGTAGGCCCAAGATTAAAAGCATTCGATCGAAAGAGACGAAAGAGGAACCAAAGAAAACTGGAATGTTTAAGGCTTTTGTTCAGAGGGCAGCAAAAGCTTCTGGAAACGAGATTAAGGAGGTTGTTAATCCGACGGTTAATCCGACGGTACAAAAATGGAAAGATTTGACGAGTGAATTAAAAGCGCAGAGGAATCGGAACAATTCAAATACATTGGATTCGAGCAGAAGCGAAGTTGAGAGTCTTATATCAAACAACAGTTCTGATGACGATCTTTCCGAACGGGACAATGTCGAAGACTACACTCAGTCTGTGAACCACAACATGAATAACTGTTCATGGGACTACAGCAATGTTTCTTCATGCGCGCCGTGTGATCTCAATTCGTCATCAATTGTCGGAAACGAGGATGATTCCTGTCTCGAGATATCGACCGATGACTTCCGCGACTTCCAAGTCGCGAATGCTTTCTCGGTGTTCAAGGGTTCGCCATCAACGCTAGGAAAGCAAGCCGTAATCGACCCGTCGGTTGATCATGAAAAGTCGAACCCAATTCATACGACGGACTTGACATGGCCGGGAAAGATGCCGCAGGGCACAGGGACACATTCCATGTTCCACTACGAACCTCCGGCGCACGCTTCGGCATCCAAAACAAACTGCTTCACTGAGCGACAGAACGGTGACGGCGTTAGTTGTGGATTGGCTTCTGGCACAAATCCATGGCGACGCGATCGACCATGGGCAATGAGCACACCACCCCGAAGAGGAATTGGAGTTCGGCTTCGACTTCCACCGTCGCCACCATTGTCCGTCAGACCATCACGACTGAAACTGCCTCCGAGTCCGACGAGACAGACAGCATCAGGAAGGTTTGGTCCAGCCGAGGAGCATACAATCTTGAAAGAGTATCATGGCCGCAGAACTGCTCGCCCCAAACATGCCAAATTTTGTGTGACCTTTGACACTAATCAACAAAGAAGTTTTGATCCTTATTCTGGTACGAGCGAATGCAACAGGATAAGCTGAACTTCTGGATCGCCATCGATCCGATTCGTTCAAGACAATGCTCGATATTCTCGGACATGTTACAGAAATAGGCCTAATTGTAACGTATCAAGCTCATGAACGTGAGAGTGGCCATCATGACAAGGGGTGTGAGAAAGTTCTGTTCGGATCGTTGATTCTGATGCTTGCCAGCGCATGATCATTAATACCGTACCGTCCATTCTCATTGGACAAAAGTTGTACGACGTCATCCGCCTGCGGGAGCGTATATAGCCAATTAGGAAGGGGAAACTACGATACAATTACCAATAAGAAACAGAATGTGCGACTAACAGAACAAGACATTGAGCAGGCTTTGTTCATTTAGGAACCAATTTGGGCCTTAAAAAAAAAAAAAATTTTTCTGACGCGCACGCTCAAGTAATGTAAAGCCCTCATTATTATTTAGTAAATTTCATTTACTTTGATTTATCTCAATTACGTTTACTCAGAGGCGGCGGAACGAATTTGAAAGTGGGGGGTCACGATGGAAAAGGGGCACTTGAGACCAGGGCCCGTATTCCATAATCTATACTTTTTCGAAGAATTTGTCCAGGAAAAAAAATTCGTAGCCTTTATACCAAACACGTTAAGCACTTTGTCTGAGGTTAGAAAGCATCAAGCAAAATTCTGAATTTTATTAATATCGTCATTTTTAATTTTTGTGGTCTCAAATGAGCTTGCCATATAATCAACATTCAAGTTAAGCCACCTAGGTAGTAGGCTTAAAGTTAGGATAAAATTCTCATTTTTTATGTGCGATTTGAAGGCGCAATTTCATTTAAGACTTTTGACTTAGCAAAAATATAAGAACTTATGCTTCACTGCCAAAAATAGGCTTGAACAGAATTCTTAGTAAGCCGTATTTATGGAATACACATTTTAAAGATAAGCAAAAATGCTTAAATTTAATGCTTTTATGGAATACGGGCCCAGAGGCTTAAAAAGAAAATTACCTAGATAAATAGGGGTGCGCAGAAAAATATGCCTTTAAATTTGTGCTTTTAAAAATTGTAATGGCTTTGTATTTTATTAATGATAAACAAACGGAATGCGAGCGCGAAGCGCGAGCAGAAAAAAATTGAGATAATTGTTCATTATAGACCCTACATAGTATCCGCGAGCGCGAAGCGAGAGCTTAAATTCGTTAGCTGAAAATTTGAGTTAATTTATTGTGCATTATATAACTTAATATCTGCAAGCGCGAAGCACAAGCTGAAAATTTTGAGTTCAAAATTGGAATTAATTGTGCGTCATATACCCTATTAAATATCCGCGAGCGCGAAGCGCGAGTTGAAAATTATGAGCTTTACATTTTGAGTTAATTGTGCATTATAGACCCTATCAAGTATCCGCGAGCGCGAAGCGCGAGCCGAAAATTTGGCTTTTAAAAGACATATGGAGTAACAAGGGGCCCTTTTTTGTATTAAAGTGCCCCTTTTTAGTAATAAAAGTGCCCCTTTTTAATATAAAAATGGCATTTTATTAGCTAAGAAAAGGGGCACTTTTTAGTCAATGAAAAGGGCACTTTTAGGATGGATGAAAAATGGGGGGGGGGGGTCACAGTGCCCCCCTGGTTCCGCAGCCTCTGCGTTTACTGATGGGTATTTATGTTTCTTTCTCAAAGGGAATATCATTCACAATGTTTTTGTTGTGACAAAAAGTTAATAAACGTCAGAAATTTCGATTTTGTAAAAAGTGAACGCGTTTGTTTTATTGTTTATGTTTGGCATGCGATGTTTAATTTCACCTCTTTTATCTACTATCCCCCTCTCTCTGTCTCTTTCTTCTTTTTTTTTCTCTCATTTTTTAGCTCATCCGGCCCGAAGGGCCAGATGAGCTTATGCCGTGGCGTGGCGTCCGTCGTCTGTCGTCCACATTCAAAATGCTTCTTCTTCGTCATTTCAAGTCCGAAGTTAAATTCTGTTTGCTTTATATGATAGCACTATGTGGGGGATCTAAAACTTCTCTACTCAGAATTTTGAAACTCATTAAATATGCTAATTTATGCGCATATTTCGAAATTCACGTAAAATGCTTCTTCTTCTTTGTTGAACGATTTTGATTTTTGGGTTCCATTCTGGCAGAGCTACATCAGGTAAACCAGACTTTACACAGAATTTTGAAATTTTTACTAGAACATTATTTATGCTAATTTATGCGAAATTTAAAAATTTCGTTTATTTCTTTGCGAGATGCCGGATGAGCACCAAAACATTGATGTGCTAGTTTCTCTCTTTCCTTCTCTCTGTCTGCCTCGCTATATCTCTTTCTCATTTAAACCCTATTCAGGTCAATTCAATTTATGATTTATTGCAGACAAAAATCACTGTTATTGACGACCAAAAGGCTGAAGTTAACTTGTTTCCAATAAAAAATTCATTTAGTTTATATTCATGGGTAAAAATAACTAAACTTGCAAGTAAGAATTCATAATATGCTTTAAATAGTTTAGAAAAATGTGTGAGATGTATAATAGGTTTCTTTTTCTAAAATAATGTCATTTATATATATATATTTTTTTTTTTTGGGGTGAAAAATGTTAATAAAAGAACAAAATTACGATTTTGTAAAAAGTGATAGCATTTTGTTTCATTTTTAAATTTTTCTGGCCCTATCTTAACATCCGTAAATGGCATGATAATTTCCTGTTGGTCCTAATTTTCTGTTGACCTCGTTGCCCCCATCGTGCAGTAAAGCCACATTTTTTGAAACGTCAGGTCTAAAAAATATAAGTTCATACATAGCCTACAAATATTTTGCTAATTACGACACTATTCAGTGATTTAATTTCCTTTCCCTGACATATGGGACTACATGTATATTCACTTGTCCTTTTGTGATCTTGAGATATTAATATTCTATCTATTATTGACTCCCAGTCGTCGAATAATAGTAATAAAGAAATTATGCTTCAATCTACGGACTCTGCTCTCTTGTGAGTATAATGTTGTGACTATAATGTATTTGTTGATAGAGGGCGTAAGACCAAGCTGGAGCGCTGAGATGCTGGATATATAGGATGCATGGGAGGGTATGGTGCTCATTTTTCAATGAAGAAGAAAAAATACATAGCTCCCCCCCCCCAAAAAAAAAAAAAAAACAAAAACAAAAAACAAAAAAAACATAACAAAACAAATAAACAAACAAACAAACAATAAAAGAAAAAAAACAACAACATGTGTCTGGCTCATGTGGGCATCGGTTTTTGCCTTCATGCCTGCGACTAATTTGTAACATGGGGAGGGGTAGGGCTTATACTGGTGCCTATAATTTGTTACTCTGTGATGCATGCATGGAAAAAAATAAATAGGGAAGAAAATGAACGACTGCTAGTTTGGAAGAAGAAGATCTGATGAAAAAAAAAAAAAAAGAAGTAACAACAAAAAACATCTGTCTGGCTTTGTTGATGTGGACATGGTTTTCATTCTGCGAATAATTTGAAACATGGCATATGTCGAAACAAAATACTTGTTCTTTACTATCATATCATCGGGCCTAGTTCACCAAGGCTCATATGAGCTGTTGTCGAGGGGAAGAAATAAATATGATAATGTCAGTCATCCTTCCTATCCTGTTTATGAATTTTTTTCCCCCGAGCTCAATTTATAAGTTTTTTTATAAGCCTATACTCTACCACAGAGAACTATTTTTTTAGGGGTTGCAACCATACATTTTGTCTACAGCTGTATTCTATTCTGATGTTCTTCTTCGTCTAGAGAGTGAAAAAAAAATAGAAACAGACACGTTTCATATTTTTCTGAGATAAACCAAAATTTGTGCATTTTTTTTGGGGGGGGGGGTGGGGGGGGGGGGCGTCTGATCAAGTGTGTGCGTGGGCGTTCAGTGTAGACTGCTGTATTATCACACTAATGCTTTATGACTGCCACAACACACCAGCGAACGTGTATAATAGCAAAATAGATGGGTTACCAGTCTCCCACTACAAGTGAACGAAAATAGGTCACACAGGCTGTGCCAGCATATCGCATTTGCATTGAGTTTGTATGTGCCCCGATCCCATGTCTCGACCGCCATATAGGGATGTGTACGTTTAGCAAAAAGTGACAGAACAGAGGGCGTTTAGGGCTAATTTTTGGAAAGATCATGACAGGAAAATGAAGAAAAGACGTTTTACATGACATGAGCTGAAATGAATAAGGTAAGAAAACAAGAATCTAATGCACAAGTGTAGTTATTAGTGGGTAAAATGACGTACAAAGTCGATCTGCATCTGATGATCTGACAGTAACTCGAAAATCGAAGAGACTGCGAGCGTGAGACGGCGAAGTCTCCTATTCTTGGCCATGAATATCGCCCTTCCCTACGTACTCATGGTACCATACCAGACAAGTCATGCCAATGGAATGAAACGGACTTAGATCTAACTAATGAAAAAAAATATGAACCTATAAAAAAAATAAAATATTTGCCCAGTCCAGTTGTGAGTTGTGTGCCTGGACAATCATGACATTTAGAGAGCTGGAGCTGGATGGGTACGGGTTGGGTTTTGGGTGTTTGCAGTTTCGTATCCCGCCCCGAGAAGGGATAGATCAAGGGTAACGGCAACGCGAAGGTATAGACGACCCTCACGCACTAGGGTTAGGGTAGGGTAGGGTGGTGTGTAGGGATACCAAACTGAATGACGAGAGTACCTAATGTTACATCCTGTGCTCGTAATTTCGTCTTGGAGGGGGAGAGACGAATACAACCGAGTACAAGCAGCAGGAAAACAATTACTTCTGCATTTGCCGCAGTCATCAGGAGACCACGTATTGTAAGTTAGATCTGGGCCATTCCACGGCACTTACACTTATGCATGGTCAATTCATAATTGAGCTTGCACTGGGAAGTACCTTAGTTACTGCAGCAGTTTTCTTCCAATGGAAAGTCAATTGATGCAGAAAAGTGTCTTGAGCAGCTCAACCCAAGTCAAGGTGGCATATCCAAAAAAGGGTCTAAAAATTCTACTAAACAAACTAAAAAATATCTAATGGAAGAATTATATTGCAATGAAACTGGATTATCTTAATTTATTTTGAAGTAGGTTTAAAGCTGGGTTCGCTAATTATTATTGAGAAGTTTCCTCAGCAACCGAGAGGGTGACAGACAGCCAATTTTCAGTACTGACTGATGTTGGTTTGCAGCTGTATGTGATTCCACGGTAACTTGTGTTACAAAATACAAATAACCGTTACCTTTCAATATTGCTAGGATGCTAGGATCTAAAAGTTACTTTTTGCACCATATGTAAAGCAGACATAGATCTAGACAAACCAAATGGATTGAAAAAGAAAAATATTGGTCAAGCCTGTTCAGATTCTCGGGTCGTTCTTCGGTAACTTCAGTAACTTGCATTACGAGGAAAAGGACATGTTCAATAGCATGATGCATGTTAGGGTGAATTATCCTCAAACTATACCATGTTGATAAAACTTTTCCTATCTTAAACTGAAATTAGTATATTTCTAACCTATCAACTCCATCAAAATGAAGAAACATAACAGGTAATATACAACTCACGTTACAATTTGTCCGTCAAGACATATTTTGAATTTTAATACCTTTTTTGTGACTTCAGAATTTTATTGTTAATTTAGGTGTGACTAAATATTCTTCTGATTATCTTGTTTGAAAAATTGCAAAAGAAATCATAGTTCTCTGTCAAAGTCTTAAAAAATTTTTTAAACTTGCACGTAGTCCCACGTGCTTGAATCTATGTATATAGTACTGATTCTCCTACAAGAACATACAATTTTAAGGTTAAATCAAACTCAATATGTATCCCCCAATGTAATAATAATTTCAGAAAAGTTTGAAGCCCAAAATACAACCTGAATTTGAGATAAAGCAAAAAGAAGAAAACAACAAATGTCCTCCCAACCGTGGAATGGCCCATCTTCATCTGCGGCCAGTTAGGGGGTTTTGCCGATTTTTTAGGAGCGGGAAATATATGTCTGGGATTTCAGTATTATATATGGAGAGAGGGGGTCTAGATAAAATATAGATCTACACAAATGTAAAAAGATGATAAAAGAAAGTTCATGAGACTTGACTAATATTAGACAGAGGATACTCTGTCTTCTCTGTCGCTGGCTTGTGTCTAGAATAGGGTGCAGTGCAAAGCCAAGAAAATGCATCACGACAGAAGGGAAGCACAAGGACGATGACTTCAGGGGGGCATTTCATGAAAGGATTTGTCGGACGTTTTATCCGACAAACTTTTATAAGCTACTGAAATGCTTGCATCTGATTGGCTGAGAGCAAATTTGTCGAATAAAATATCTGACAAGTCCTTTGATGAAATGCCCCCCTGGCCCCACTCAATAGCTAAGTTGTGGACTACTTACATTACTGCATCCTGAGAATTTTTTCAGCGGTGATGATGATGATCAGAGCGAAACATTTCAATGAGTGACTGTCGGTGTAAGCAGTAACAACTCATGTCTATTTTAATTTTTATGGTGGCCATGAAATACGCTTTTGATGTATGGCACATTTGCTGGCGAGTTTTTAAATACCTTTGCATCTCAGGCTGTAGACTTTGCATCCCGGGTCTCGAACTTTGCATTCAAGAACACAAGTTGTGTACAGTATGTATTCTTATCTTGAATTTAATGAATGCATAGTTTGATAAAATAACTTAGGGCAATTCCAAAGTTAACCCGTCTTTTTCATAGATAGATTATTTGCATCAATTTCAATAGAAATATATTCCTAATTAAATTTACTAGAAGACCCAAATAATACCATTTATATAACTATGCACAAATGATAAAGAAAAAAAGAAGAAAAACCTGTTATCTGGGAACTACTTAATTGCCCTCTATAATTTTTTGTATTGGTTATTGATAATTGTAGTTCTAAATTTAATAGTAAACAAGATGTAATGTTATTACCAGTATAAATTTGCTCTTAAATGTATATTCATCCAGTGCCAGCCTACGAACGTGGGCGGAAAGGTGATATTTGAAGTGCTGACGATTCAAAGACGATAGGTTATTCAGAAATACCCTCAACTACGTATGAAAGCAATTATATCCACAATAGAAAGCTTTATCTTCGTGGTATTACATTTAATATTAAAGTATTGTGTGACTTTACGAGCTACAAAATTGGTACCTTGAGTTCAGGTGCATTGTATCATATGGCAATGGAGTTGCACTTGAAGAATATTAGTTTGCACTTTAGCTTTTGTAAATTCTTGATCAATATTATTGACTGGTAAATGTTATGCATACTACATCATGTTCTGTGAGCTTTATTTGTATCAAAATATTGAGCCTTTGGGGGTGACCAAAATTGAAATTTCCAGGGTTGAGAGTTGAAAAAATATATGTACACGTACAATGTACATGTATGTTTGTTTGTCCATATGCATCTATATCCGTGTAGACGAATGAAGTTTTTTTTTTTTTTTTTTTGGCAGCTCTCAAAATTGAAAAGAAACAATATTGTGGGATGAAAGAGGGTCAGCTGTGCTGGATATAATACACAAGAAGTCTTATTCTTCACAGATACATGTAAGATGTCTTTCCAGTTGAAGATAATTAAGTTCAAAGTCATTAACCCGTGTATTACAGTGCAGATGTGGGCTTCCTGATGTAAACATCTGATTATGTAATCATCTCCATACTGTATACATCCCTGGTGTGAAATTAGTCATTAGCGGTTTCAATTGCGCTAATGAGTACGGCATCGAGAGGAACTAAATCTGAGATGGATAACTATTAATAGAAATTAGCAATTTCTGTTCCAGAGAGGGCTACAAAGGAAAAGTCATTTAAAGGTGTTGTATCTTTGATTTGTCTCTGAATTTAGTTTAGACAAATTACAAGGTACATGTAAACGTAAAGGTTTCAAATCTTTACCACTTCACTGGAAATATTGACGAAATATGCAAAGTACAGTACATTGTATGTCTCTTGAAGTAGAACTTTGATGGCATGAGTTCTGATCATATTTTGGGCGATATGTGGATACTACTCATGTTCAAAATTCCCTTTTTTTTGGTGTGTGTGTTATGTTTTTTTTGTTTTGTTTTCTTTGTTTTTCTTTTGTATTTTGTTTTGTATTGTTTTGTTTTGTTTTGTATGTTGTTTTGTTTTGTTTGTTTGTTTGTTGTTTTTTTTTTTGGGGAGGGGAAGGGGGGGGGGGGGTCCTATTGGAGGCAGATTCACATCTGGAATTCACTGTTCATTGATTATTTATCTAAATTATCTTCAATGCATGTCCAAGGTTGAAATTGAAAAGTGTATAAATTGCATGTATTCTATTTGGTACCATACAGTGTAGTTTCATTCAGTACTGTACGTGTGAAACTGAACAACACGGCTGGGGGCTATGAAGACACATAACTTGTTTTCAAAATTCAAAAGAATATTTTATTTCTTCTGAGACAAAAGAGGCAATAAATTAGGTGATTCATAAATCCATGCCTAAAATCTAAGCCAGAAATACAATTAATTGGGCATTAAAAACACATTGAAAATAAAATGAAAAATATACATCACAAATTTTAGAATCAGTGCAGATTCAGTGAATTTTTGGTGGGAGTGCATGGCAAGCAACTTTCTGAAAAACTGCCATTTATACAAAATGTATGTAGAGCTCTGAATAAAAGCAAAATGCTTGAAGCTTGATAAAAGAAATCTTAGTTTCAACAAACTACAAAGTAGCATTTTCTTGGAAGAAAAAAAAAACCTGTGGACAATAAAATTTGTGATGCAGTTCTTTGTTTAATGACCCTGGTTTAAATATGTTTTATGTATTGAGTAGGCCTACATTACTCCTGGGGTTTCCTTTGTCTTCCTTGCAAGTTAGAATGATATCATAGTTTGAAGCAATAATTGAGGCGGGAGATTATGGGTATGAGTAAGGGTGTTATTGTTATCACAATACAATATTATGCAACACAAGTAATTGATGTTTGTATTGAAAATGTTTTGTCTTCTTTGTAGTTATCAGGAGAAGGCATATTTATGATTTATGATGTGGTTCCTAGTCTGACTCATCTTATCTTACAAAAGAAGAAGAAGAGAGAGAGAGAGAGAGAGAAAAAAGAGAAGTAAGACTGCTCTTTGTTATTCTCCCCCCCCCCTCCCCTCGTTTTCATATCCAAATCTATGGCCATTGCCTTCCTCACTTTCTCTGCCTCTTGTAACACTCTTCTCTTGTTCTTTTAGCTTCTTAAATGATATTTTCATCGCTCTCTTTATCATTCTCTCTTCCTCTTCCTATAATTTTGTATCCATTTCCCTCTCTATCTCTGCCACTTGTATAACATTGTCTCTGAAAACTCATCTCTTTTCTTGTTCTTTAATTTAGCTTCTTGTAAAATGTATCCCTTTCTCTTTCCAATTTTATACCCATCTACTCTTCTCTCTATCTTTCTCTGCCTTTTTGAATTACATGTATATGCCCTCAAAGTAACTCTCTCTTTCTTGTTATCTCTTTCTCTCCAATTTTATATCTCTCTTCCCTTACTCTCTCTTACATCTTCTTGTAGTTCCAGTACCCCAGACCAATTATTATTATTATTTTTTTTTTGTACCTACAGTACTCTGTCCGTCTGTCTGTCTGTCTCTGTCTTTCGCTCTCTCTCTGTCTCCCTATTCCTGTCACTCTCACTCTCACTCTCCTTTCTTGTATCATCTGCAAAGAAGATGGAAATCCCCCATTCTCTCTCTCTCTCTCTCTTTTATTTAGCTTTCACTCAGTCTATTGATAGGGTTGGGCGAATCTCAACTTTTTTTTTCAAACAAGTTGTTTCTATAGTAAAATTCGACGTAGAAACTGAAAATGACAATTATTTTTGCATACGATGACGTCTTACGTCGCTTAAGTGCAAAAAACCAAAATGGCCGCCAAAATAGCGTATTATGCCCAATTATCATACTTTTTATACGTATAAACCACTTTTAATGCGTTTTTATATGTCTTTTGGGTGTCAGGGAACCCAACATGATTAATCCAACAAGATTAATCCTACCTAAGTTGACTGTTAGTGTAGTTTGGTAGTTAGTTTCAGTCAATATCGAGCAAAAATCACCTCGTATCAAAATCACTAATTAACACCTATAACCATACTAGGTACATTTGGTCATGATAAAATTGTCAGATTTGAGCTTTTAAACCATCAAAATCCATAAAAAAACAAAATAAAACCGGTTTATACCTATAAAGTGTGTGATGAATGGGCAAAATACACTATTTTGGTTTTTTGCACTTTAGCGACGTCAGACTTCATCGTACACAAAAATCATTGTCATTTTTGGATTCTACATCAAATTTGACTATAGAAATAACTTGTTTGACATAACTTTTCAGAAAAAAGTCATTATTTGCCCAACCCTACTATTGAGCCATACCCACATGTGCACTGAACACCATACATGCACGTTCTTACATACAAGATGGAAGAATACTGACATTTAAAATGAGGGGGTGTTGCGCAATCAGGTTATCACTCTCTCGCTCCTCCTGTCGTGAGTGGGTGGCGGTGGATTTTGTGATAAAAAACATTTCATCTCCATTTGCTCTTGGCGCTTCCAAAGATATCGTGCGTGTATATAGGCCTACCTGAGTGAAGGCCTCAGTAGATATTAGATAAACATACAGACATATAATAATCAGTTCAGGCGTGCCGAAGATGATGATGATGTACTTGTAATGTAATGAAGCTGTTTGGCGAATATATAAAGTGGACAGAGGATTTTGTTTCTATAATTTTCATTTGGCATCTGCTGATGGAAAGCGGCTTGGTGAGAAAAAATATGAACTTTATATTTCAGTTTACATGTATATTGTACTGTTAAAATTTATCTTGTTGTGATTGACAATATTCATGTAGTAAACAAATCTAAATGTACTCCAAATATGGAATGGTTGTTTATTCACTTTATATACATGTACATGTATCTCCAATGTCAGTTGAATTATATAATCAACAAAAAATATTTTTTTTGAATTCTGATTTGACACTATTTGTAGGCTGTTTATATTTAGGCCTAAATTGTATTATACTTCTCCTACATTAGGGAACATCAGTTCTTAATATAGAACAGTATGAGGGTAGGCCAACTTCTATCTATTAATACGACGTGTACCCTTACAATTCTATGTTATATTACTAGGATTCAAGATAAATTACACAGTCATATTCCTAAAGTCCATATTGTAGCTCATGAATGGATTACATAATATGCCATTAGACATCACACATGTGACTAATTTGGCTCACAGCCTATCTCATGGACGTCAAACACAAAGTATCGTTTCAGAAATTAATTTTTAGTAATTAATGCAAAAAATGTATCCTACTAATAGGCCACCCTAGTGTGAGAGCAAGAAGGACACGAACATCATTTTTGCTAAGAGTTAATTCCCCTTTGGCTCCTAGAATACAAACTGTACTTTCTAACTTTCCAAAATTGGAATGTTTGTTATTTATAAAAAATGTGCTTTGCGTTTACATGGCAAGACACGATGACAAATCTAGACAGTTGTGAAAATCGGCTTTAAAAACTCCTTCAAATTTTAGTTTCTATTCGGCAAACCATTTCCCAAACCTGTGGAGAAACATTAAAATGGGCCTCTTTTCATCTTTAACCTTTGTCAATGTGCCATTGCAAATTGTAAACATTGGGCAACCCCACATTCTTTCACTAGCAAACTTTCGTTTTCCTATACACTGCATTTATACACTACAGTTGCGTTTCTACAGTGTTTGCTCTTGGCTATAGTTCAGTGACCTTCAGTATTTTGGTTGGTAGTCTTCATTAATCCATACTCTAAGCTACAATTATCCCTTTTTTGTGGCAGTTAATGTGTATTTTATCTCCTGCACTTCCACGTATGATACAAATTGAGAGCGAATCATTGATGTTGTCATTGTTCAGAGTAAATAATCAACAGTCTTGTTTCAAGGCTGCTGACAGTTTTTCCTACCGATGGTCAAAATGGGTCTTTATGAAAGACTACTTCTATGGCCCTGTCAGAAATCTCGAAATGCACCCACTGTTCGAGAATTCTTGACATTCTTTAGCGATTGCTCACCATTGTCCCATGTCTTTTGTTACCTGTCCACAGGTTCCCACAGATCTCTATTGTGTGGTCAGACTCCGGCCTTCATTACTGCTTCTTGGCAAGAAATTCATGGTCTGACAACATTCGTGCAGAGAATACGGGAGAGACATGTAGGCCTATGTGTTCTGACATGTAGTTCTAATCATGCGTAGCTTATTATTATTACACAAATCGTTATCAGGGCTCAAATTTAGCAGTGGCCAGGTGCCAATGGCCACCTGAAACTTTGTCGGCCCATTTGAAATAAACCAAAAACTCCATTCAACCATTTGGATGCATACTCACATGGGGCCAATGGCCACCTGGAGAAAAATGTTTTGCGCGAGCCCTGTAATTTTTATTTTTGAGGAGCACACGATTGCAATCCTGTATTTATCAAGGGGTACTCAACTGCCCTCTGAAGAAAAAAAAATTATTTGACAATTGGCAAATCTATGGTTAAAAAATAGATGAATAAGCCGAGTTTTATTGAAGCTGAGACTTTGGAAGGGTTCCAGACGACTTTTTAAACTCTGTCTAGAACCCCCTTAAAAATGGTGGGTCCCTGATAGGCCTATATATTTTTCTTTTAAAAATAATCAGAATATTTGTACTTGCAATCAACTTGTCCAATCACAAAACTTTATAAAACATGGCCATGGGAAAAAAAAATAACTTGCTTACAATTAAATTTGAAAGACTTTTTGCAATGATTGTGCTCAGAGAGCAATGACATTTAATTTTTTTGTTTTGCAATAAATAAATATTTATATAATGAATGAAAGCACCATAAATTATAAAAACAACGACAACAACAACAACACACCCCAAATGGGTATTGATTGCAACATTTTCCTAAAATGTCATCAAGGCAAAAAGCATTTTAAGACAAGACTTTTGTTGTATGAAGTACATATCTAAGCCTCTTAAGGTTATGATTAATTCGGTTCAACTTCAAGTCAAGTGTTCTTTATTTGCTTTAAAAAACATACAAAATATTAAAAAATATACGCTAATAACTACGAATAGTCACATTTGTAAATAAGAAATGAAATTCTTGGTGGGAGAAATCGGTTGCTAATCGGATGTTTTAAAAAAAGCATTGTTAACTTGCCAAATGCCCCCAAGATGACCATACATGTACATGTATGGTTAGCAAAATATCTATACGAGTGGAGATTGTGCACTCTTCATTCTTTTTTTACTGATTCAAAAAAAAAAAAATTATATTTATTTTTTTTAAAACTCAAGATATTTAATTTGCTCATGTCTTTTCTAATGTTCGCATTATCCATTTAAGAATGGAATAGTCTGGCAATGATATCTCCAGGTTATATTTCATTGAGCATGCAAAGTTAGGATTACTTACACATGTACATGTACATACTAGTAGATTGTAATTACAAATTTGATAATAATTAGGGATCAATAATTGTTTGCAAGAGCATTGTTTGTACAATGTTTGGCCTTCATGTTTATTAATTTAAGGAAATGTGTACAGCTTTTGATTCTACTGATGCATTATTGTTAGTCTTTTTGTTTCTTATATTTTTGCACTTTTTATCCTTCTGTTTACTACAGAAAGTGTTGTGAAATAGATTATTTTCTTTAGTGACCATGATGCTAAAAGCATTTAAAGACCGGATGCATAATATACGTTGTAATTTTCAGGAAAGGTGTTAAAGTCCGGAAATCCACTAGGATTGAAGTTGTTTGAATATGGACACCTTTGATTAATTACAGTGGATGAATAGAAGATTGTCTGAATCAAACAAAAGTGCAATAATTTTGTTCAGGGTAAAGAAAATTTAATTTTTTTTTAATTATAAAGTTGAAACAGAATCTTCAGATCAATAAATATAGTCCTGCATGGATAATAGAGAAAGAGAGAAAGACAGATAGAGACAGACAGGGAGACATAGAGAGAGAGAGCTGCGTACAGTTACAAAGAAAAGAGAATGGAGGAGGGATAAATATGAAATTTGGTTTTATTGCATATAAAAACAGAGAGATGAACAATAAAGATGAAGAGAGGAGGATAGTAGGTTACCGTGGAGAGAGAGAGAGAGTAGTTGGCAGACTTTGTCATCTGACCTAAGATTTTAAGATGTAAGATTTTAACGGTTGACTAGAAGGATTTCAAACCTTATTTTTTAGTATGAAAAGTACTTTTTCCTTTCTGAGTTCTATTTTGCTGTAGATATTTTCCTAATTTGTATTGGTATAGTGAACATTTCTAGTGCTCAGTGATTCATTTTTTAAAAAAGAGCTATATAATAATGCGTAAACATTTGTACCAGATTTTTTAAAGGGTTTTCATACCAGATTTTAATTGCACTTGTGTATTTTTTCCTGGGGGGGGGGTGTGGGTGGACATGCTTAAAAACATCATCTGACGGGTCATTTTCAGGTTTTTGTACAGTATGTCTGTTGAATTTTTCTTTGTTTCTTTTTTTTTTGTTTTGGTGGGGGGCACTTAAGCCCCCTTAATTTGCTTCCACCAGCTTCACAGCCCCTTTACCACAAATCCCAGTATACAAATAAAATTAACGAAAAAAAATTCTTTCTCTTATATATCCATGTTAGAACCATGGAAGAAAGACTTCCTTCCTCCTAGAAAATGTAGATAGTGTATCCGGTTGTGGTTTTGAGATTGAATTGTGGAAAAAGTACTATTATTATGGTATCATTATTAGCATAAAATGAGGAAGGGTATGACTTGAAGGAAGGGTGAAAAAGAAAGTAAAGAATGGTCATGGAATGGATGAGTTGCAGAATTTCCTCATTCAAGTTTCTCCATTTTGGCTCATCAGACGTGATCTCACTGTGTTACCATCTCTCTTCCGCATCATTGCCATATGTTTACCAGCCAATTAATGCTTCTCAAAATAGAGCGCAATTCAATTTGGGAGGATTCCTGATTATTTTTATCCGGTCAGCCAGCCCACTCCATTCATGCTTCTGTAGCGGCTACGTCTTTTTATCCTCCATTTTCGTTTGTTACAAATGGATGTAGGTTCGCTGATGACAAAAGTGTACGCTTCATTTGATGCAGTTCCAGAAATCATCTTTCGTTTATCCTTGTACTTGTGTACATGTAAGGATATTATACTTCTAATTAATTTGTCACCCACTATGTCCTTTATACATTTCAGCCAAACTGTTTCCTTTTTTTCTCTCTCTTCCCTGTCTCTCTTTTGTCTTTCCCCCTCTTTTAATATCTTTTAGATGTATATCCTCCTCTCTCTCTTACCGCGTTTACATTGAGACTCGGCTCTCGTGTCGAATCCACGGAAAGGGTTCGACACTGCAAAGAGTGAACCTGTGATCGTGTTTATGGCCTTGTGTTATAAGTTCGCCGCCTTTTGCGTTACATGCCAATTTCACTACAAATGGCACTTTTTCACTTCAAAGACCTGTATCTCGAAAAGTATAAACCCTAATATATATCAAAAATATACATTTTCTGAAAGGAAATTCCTCAATGAATCTAAATCTGCATTGAAATATTAAACCAGTGTGCAAGATAAAAAAGTTATTAGGAAAAAATTCAGGAAATTTAGATTTTTTAAATTTTTCATTGTTTTTATCGTCAAGTCATCTACATTGTATAATCACCCAAATATTAATAATATTATTACACTGTATATATTAATAGAGAATAATAAGACCTTTCAAACAAGGTATAATTTATTATGGTTTACAATTTTAGAATGAAAAATATAACGATCTGAAATTTAGCCCTGAAAATATAGCTTTTTTCAAATTCATGAGGGGGTTGGGTCCTGCCAAGTACTGTTGCACAATCAAACATAAATTAATGCTGAAAAATAGCAAAAAGCGTAACAGCACCACCCTATTTGGGTGGCGAGTTCATAATACACGACCATATACACAACAAAAAAGGTGAGTTCAACACGGCTCCCAGATCATGACCGGAAGTAAGGGACGTCATTAATGTGTGTTGCGATGTATAGCCAAAGTCCATATCTGACCTCAAGGTCATCGACTTCGACACGGCTTTCTGTTTACACACGTAAAAATTGCTGTGTCGAACCCACCTCCAAGATCGAAACCTACGATTTTGGCAGAGCAAAAAAGGCGTGTCGAACCCGGGTCGCGGATTACACTGATACCGTTTACATGGCATAAAATTGCCGTGTCGAACCCGCGACCCGAGTCACAGTGTAAACAAGGTACATCTCTCTCTTCTCTATTCTATCTTTTCTATACCACCTTTCAATTCATGATTTTTCGGTTTCGATTTGGTGTATTGAATGTGAAATTCCTCATTTGAAATACCAGTGTTTGTGCTTTATTGCAAACATAAATTGTGCTGAGATATTTTTTTTTGCTGTAGATTAATAATGTACTTCAGATTGAATGTATTATGTGAATATTGCTCAAAGTACATATTTAATGTAGCGTTTATTTTCACTTTTGGATTAGTATATATTATACTAGCATGTATGTATACTGGCATTTGTGTACATTTTTCAGGCAAGCATTAATTTTCACTTTTGACTGTTTGTGTACATGTATGGATGCCCAGCTGTGTATATTTCCTTGAGAACATTCTCACCCTACCACATGCCGTATCTTTAGGGGAACCCCCCATTATGAGTCATGCACTACATGTGGACATGATGGTTGTGTTTCTCAAGCATTGCATGTACCGCTTTTGAGATAAGAACCAGAAGTCCGTTCCAAAATACATGTTTCTCTGGATTGCGCAATATTTTGAGGTGGGTGGGAATGAATAGGTGTCAGTGATGAAGTCGTTGAATGTGAAGTTCATTTCATGAAGTTTTCTGGTAATTATCCTTGTTTTTATTGTGGATTCAATTGAAAATACAAATGTTTCTTAGATCCTTCAATATGGTTTTGAACTATTAAATCATAGATCCTTGATCATAAATTTAGCTCAGTGTCTTCTAAAATTATATAAAAGTCCAAGTGCTTGTCGTGAGCTCCTCATTATTCAATATTCTTCAAGTCACAGATCCTGAATGAGAATTAATTTACTTCAGGCTTTTCGAACTACAAGAATCATAGTTCATATATCTGGAATATTGCTGTTTTACGTTTTTGTCAACTTTATAAAGTCAGCTTGCAAGGTATGGTACATTATGTACATTCCACATTTTTTCAAAAGCTTTCGACATCATGACCATATAGTGAAGGGCTCTTTATAACACCAATATGTAAATTTGAATTGTTTTGGGTGTTAATTCTTAATACTTAAATGATGCTGTCATGATAGTTGTATTTTTCAACATATTCAGACAGCTCTTTGGTCTTCCTTCATTTCACTTAAGAGAGCAATATGATGTGTTTGATAAGTTCCTGTAGTGGTCTTTATTTGGGAACGTAGTACAGATGACCTTTTTAATAAAAACTTTATTATAAGAGTGGAAATAATAGATTTTGCTCCACTTTATTTCCCAATGACATCAATTGGAGTTAGAATAGCGTCACTTTGAATAGCACCAGCAAATCTTTTGTGAACCTTATCCGACACAGGCGTTCAATTAATATCAAAAGCTGATCAGTAATGCATTGCATCAGTTGAGAGCCACAAGGGCGCTAACTCTATTTAAAATTCAATGTTTTAGTGCCCTTCTGGCTCTGTTATAATTATCCTGATCTCATCTCTGTCAAACGTTTGAATTCCATGCATTCCACGGGCATGAAGCCAATATTACGTGTACATTTCTGATTTCAAGTTGAATCGTGTAGGCCTACATTTCTAGTAGGCCTATAGATTTCTACATTCTTTACAGAGCAATACATTGACAAATACTGAGCTTCTCTAAATTTGGTTTGAGATATTGATGGCTTGAGTCAGAAACCCTGCAAATTTGGAAAATGGAAGGCAAGTAGCATTTTTATTAGATTTGTTTAATGTACAGTACATGTACATTTGTAGATTGTAATTTTTTTTTTTTTTTTTTTGTGCATCAATGTGCATACTAGTAGTAACGTTTACTCTTTAAGAGCAAAAAATTAATCTTCTTTTCAATATGTGTACATCATGCCTAATTCCAACTTTCTCAATTCCAACTATATTCAATGCATTGCATCACTTCACACTTCCTAAAAACACCTCCAAATTGTCCAGTCCATTTTAACAGTTGTTTCATCCTTCTAATGGTAATGCCCTCAAACCTTTCTTCTCCTGTCGCTATCCGTTGCCAATTTGAGATAATCGCTCGCTGCATTCCGTCGCCGTGGTACCCCAGACCGGTAATTCACCACAGAGATTTGTCTACTAGAGCAGACACTAATTGTATATTAGCAAATTTAAATGCCATGACTAAAGCCTACACATGTAGTCCAACTTCCCATGTTCAAGCAGTGCGGGCCTATGACTCCGGGCTATGACTATGGTGGCCCTGGAGTACAATGTGCGCTATTCGTTGTAAGGCACCTTTGCAGCCAAGTCGCAAACTTTGCATTAAAAAATGTGTCATAGAAAGCCCACTTTAGGGCCACCACATGTATTACATGATAATCTGCATGTTGTTCAGATACTGATTTTGGATGTATCGGGTAACGACAACATTATACATTTGTACCCCTGGAAAATTACCCCCCACACATACATGTAGGATTAGTGTTAGATGTAGAGATATAGAGTTAGGGGGTGCCTATATTTTTTGGCAGGGGTAGTTGTCAGGGGGTAATTGTCCAGGGGGTAGTTGTCCTAGTACCAATTTCACAGTATTATTGACAAGTAAAGTGACTTTCGAGCAACTACCGTATTGGGCCTAGTATGGGATGCAGTATATAGTTCTACAATTCAGACCACTGTATACAATCCCTTCTAATAATACAAGTGTTCCGGTCGGCAAACTAATGGCTTGTTACATTCCATCGAACCCCATGCGGCTATAATCCGACAGTCCAGTTAGAGACACGCATATCATCACGTTAACAAGGGCTCGTTTCCAAACCAACCATTTTAATTGGAAATAGCACTCAACCATCTGGTATCCACATTTGTACAAGTTGGGACTGCTGCATTTATGCATGCACATGTACAGTGAGGTGACAGACAGGTTGCGCAATTCACAAAAAGAGTATTGTTGACAAATTTGTAATGTACAATGTAGATTACGACAATTGAGACCCAGAAGGACATTGTAAGAACTTTCACAAAAAGTTAAAGGGGAAGTTCACCCTGAAATTTTCTTGGTTTTAAAAAATGCAGAAAAATAAAAGAAAAATATTAGTAAAAGTTTGAAGAAAATCGACCAAAAAATAGCGAAGTTATGAATATGTAAAGTTTTGATTTTGTGACGTCACGTGCGAGCAGCTCTCCCATGTGTTGTGTATGTAAATTTCATAAATTTGTCTTTTTACAGGGTTCTTGATAAAGGAATGGGTCAATTTGATAGAGGCATGTACATGAACATATGTTTGATGATATATCGGCCGCATAGATGACATAATTAATTTTATTTTTAAAAAATGACACTTTATGGAATTTATACTACATATTACACAATAGGAGAACTGCTCGCACGTGACGTCACAGAATCAAAACTTTGAATATTCATAACTTCATTATTTCTTGGTCGATTTTCACCAAACCTTCACTCATATTTTTATTTTAGTTTTCTGCATTTTCTAAAATCAGTTTAAACCCAGGGTGAACTTCCCCTTTAAGTCCTTTTGAACCTCATAATCAGATTGTGTAAATGTGCACATTATTGAAGAAGGAATGGACTACTGTATTCGCTGTTATTTTTGCGTGATTAATTTTTCGCCCTGAGCGGCCTCAAAGAATGTTCACAGGTTCTTGAATTCGCGCTGAATTTTATGCAATTGAATGCACCCAATACATGCATAAAAAAAGCATGCTCATATATTCGCACGTCTTTAAATTCGCGCCTGCCGATCTTCGCACGTCTTTAAATTCGCGCCTGCCGATCTTCGCACGAAATCCGTGAAAATTAATGTACCGCGAACATTTCCACGATTACAGTATGTATTGGTTGTGTTGGTAGAATGGGTTAGAGTAGAAATGTTGAAATATTGTTTGGAATGCAGAAGGGCGATAGCTAAGTGCGTTCAGCGGTTGTAGGACGACTACCCCTGGACAGTTACGCTCATACATTGTATAACTACCTCTGCCGAAAAGTACCCCCTAACTCTACACCCAGCTAAACCCATTTCTGGGGGTAGTTGTCCAGGGGGGTAGTCGTCCTAATACAGCGTTAAGCAGAAAGGCATTGAATTATTAAAGCAAAGGACATGTCTCCCTTTGTTATTAAGCAGAAAGGGGTCAACGTCCTTTTGCTGGCCGTGCAGAGATGTAGGCCTATACTATTAAGATGTAAAGACGTGCAAAGAAAGTCAATACTTGAAGCCTGGCGTTTCAATATCTAGGATGTATGGGCCAAAAATACAACTGACAATAATAAAAAAATAAAAACACAGGACTTTTGTTTCATACAGTATCCTGGACTGTACAAATGAAAATAGAAAAGGAAACACCCACTCATCAGGATATAATTCTATATATATATACAATGAAGGTTCTAAGATTTTTAATCAGATGCAGTCCATCACAAAATTGGTTTTCATGTATCTTCAGCCGCCCACTAACTGCACATGTTTCAACTGTCATTTTTTTTTTTATTTTACACTTCACAATATAAACTCAAATCCTGTTTGACAATTCAATTAAAAGTGAGATCATTAAAAACTCCAGGGGACTTTTGCTTGATCCGGTACACGTCTAATGAACAACTTGGGTTATTGCCAATAGTGTTCATTTTACAATTACAAGTTATCCTTTTTACAGCATTTCTGAACAATGACACTCAAGATATATAACCCCCAGCTATCAATAATACAGGTAGTATCACTTTAGCACAATTAGGCATGTGTTTAATAGCAGTATCATATTGTTCAAGTTTACTTCTAATTGACATACCTGTACATACATAAACACGCAGGTCATAAAAGTTTAGAGCTTGTTTCATAAATTGGTATTAAGTTTACAGGATTTACAGGGAAAATTGTCAGATATACAGGTACATGTACATATGTTATTGCCCCTGTCACAACTAGTTGTGCATGTTTTATGCATGTCCCTTCGACTGCCAACTAACTCCTTGCGTTTTAGCATAGCAGTAGCAAGCGTACGACCACCTTGCTACTGCGTACTAGAAGAAGGTGCACCTCTATCTGTTGATGCAAGGATTTAGGGTCTATCTGATGTAGAGAGGTTCACATCTGACATGCGGCCAGTTGTGACTGGGGCTTTAGATACATGTATCAATATAAATTTACACGTAGACCATATGTTTGTTTATAGTAGAGATGCCATGCTATTGCAGATATGTTACATGTCTGTCGAACAAGTGTGTCGTTGTATTACGTAGCTTTGACACTAACGCCTGGATTATATACCTTGGATGCCTCAGAGTAGCTCACATGTACATGTAGCTAAAGCCAGGGTAAAAAGGTTAGAAATTATTCAAAAATCACATTTATTGTAGATTTTTTATTTTATTTTTTGATATTCAGCTTACATATAAGCTTACATATAAGCTACATATAATAATACTACATGTATAAAGTCATATTAATTGTATGTCGTTTTTTCCTCCTTTTCATTTCTCTCTTTCTCTCTCTGTGTCTGCATTTTTCGCTGCTCCCAGATGAATGAGAGTGAAACCACTAGGCTGATTGAGGATTACTGCATACACAGGATACGAAGGGAGAGCATCGAACTTCAGTCTTACCAACATGTGAGCAGAGAGCCCTATGCTCCAGTCGCAGCAAGAATGAGAGAAATAGGTGGGTTTAAATTCAATTCATAAGCCCTCTCAGGTGTCCTTTACCTTCCTCCTAATAGAAGCTGATACTCTCTTGCCACCCCCCCCCTCTCCTAGAACTATCCCTTTTAAACCCCCCCCCCCCCCAAAAAAGAGCTTTATATGCTCCTGTGACAGTAAGAATGAGAGAAATAGGTGGCGTCTAAAATCAATTATAAGCCCTCTCAAGTGTCCTTAAAGGGAAGTTCACCCACGGGAATTTTTTGGTCTTAAAAAATGAAGAAAAATAATAGAAAAATATTAGTGAAAGTTTGAAGAAAATCCCAAAAAATAGCGAAGTTTTGAATATTTAAAGTTTTGATTCTGTGACGTCACGTGCGAGCAGCTCTCCCGTTGGTTGTGTATGTAAATCCATAAATTTGTCTTTTGTCATGGTTGCTTGATAAAGGAATGGGTCAATTTGATATAGTCATGTATATGAACATATGTTTGATGGTATATCGACCGCACAGGTGCCATAATTATTTTCTGCTGAAAAAAAATGACATTTTATGGAATTTACACTACATAACACATAGGAGATCTGCTCGCATGTGACGTCACAGAATCAAAACTTTGAATATTCATAACTTCATCATAGTTTGGTCGATTTTCCCCAAACATTCACTCATATTTTTCTTTTATTTTTCTGCATTTTTTAAGACGAATAAAATTCCAGGGTGAACTTCCCCTTTAACCTTCCTCCTGCTACAAGCTGTTACTCTCTTGCCACCCCCCCCCCCCGTACTATGCCTTTTGACCCCTCCCCCTGCCTTATGCTCATGTCGCATCAAGAATAAGAGAAGTAGGTGGGTCTCAAATCATTGTTATTCACTCTCATTTTCTTTCCTGTGCCTCCATCCGGCCAGCTCCTGGCACTCTCCCCCCATGCTTATGTTGCAGCTTAAATCAATGAGATACAGTATGTTTCTATACATACATGTACTACTTTTCTTTCGAGTCTAGACTGAGATCAACTTCAAAGTTGATATTAATCAAACAAGCTTATCTCGATTGTAATAGTGTACAACTGAGCTCAATCAATCGCTATCAGATGTGACATTGTTTGAAGCCACGTACGGACTTTACAGGATCTAGACATTTAGCTGGAAAACTTCTCAGCTCATGGGGGTGTCCGGACCTCGGCAAATCTCTTCAGAATTGGTTCCAAAAGAGTTGGAAAACTAGCAGCCAGATGTGTTCAGTGATAACAGTAACCAGCTAGTTTCATTCTTCCACTTCTAGTTTATTTTCTACAATAGGTAGTTTTCTAGGATGACGGATTGGCCCTCGTCACCTCAACAGACGAAATGTATTTTCTGTCTACTCTCGTATGAGAACAGAGACAACAAGATTTGGTCATTACTGGGCAGTTCTTCCATCCTGATTTGAAACACGCACATGTGTCTACCATGTATCCGCTCAGTATAGGGATATTTCATTGTGAGGTAATTGGTTTGGTCTCGAGCACTCATTGTAACAGGAATGGACTGTACAACATTAGTAATATCTGCTGTCTCTCCAGGTGATGTTGAACATGTTTCTCCAATCCTGGGGGCATTTCATCAAAGGACTTGTCGGACGTTTTATCCGACAAACTGTTATAAGCTACTGAAATGCTTGCATCTGATTGGCTGAGAGCAAATTTGTCGGACAAAATGTTCGACAAGTCCATTGATGAAATGTCTCCCTGTTGTACATGTAAGTTCATTCAGTGACTGCTCTAAAGTAGGAGTTATCATCCAGCCCTTGAACCTGTGTAAGAGTACCAAATGCAGTCGCTTTGAAGGAGTTCAACTGGATTTTCAGGACATTTCCAAACTGTTACATGTTGTCATGTTGCTTCAGTGCTTATAAAAACACATTTTCTATATCCGGACCAACAATATTTTGTTTACAAGGATAGCCTTTTCAAGGTGGACTAAAATATCCCCTCTGTTTCTTATTCTGTCTCGATTTCCATGGATCTCTCATTTTCGCACCTCTCTCTCTCTCTCTCTCTTTTTTTCAAGTTTTCAAGAACTCCTCTATCCTTTATTGATATGATTTTAATTGTTTATTCTTTTATTATTTCTTTTTAGGTGAAGAGATTGAGAGGACAAATCCAGAGTTTTTTTCGGGATGTTGTGAGGAGCTTAACATCAGTGCAACCACAGCCTATGCCAAATTCAAAGACTTAGCAGATGAGCTTTTCAAAGACCAAGATAATGGATCAAGAGGTACATATAATCTCAAACAATTAACATTATTATATAAATAACATTGAGTAGAGACATAAAGATTGTTGGTTCAAGTCAAACCAAAGCTCTGATATCCTTCAAAAAGAAATTAGCGGATCCAGCCTTCTATCACACAATTTAAATCTTTGGCCCATGCCCAAACATATTAGAGCCGCTATGGTCCCCAGAAAATTCTTTCAAATTACGAATCCTGGATCCATGCCTGAAAGACATGAATCTACACGGAGAGTTTCAATTCAAAACATGTTTATATCCGTTCCAGCCAATCTAAAATATTGATGATTAAAGTTGCTATAATATAATGAAAATGATACAAATTCTGGGTGTTTTAACACAAATCAGAACTATACACCATAATCTAAGATGGTAAGCCCTGGACATGGTCATATTACTCCCAGAAAATAAGGATGGTGTACTTTATTTTTTGAATGGATAAATAGGATGACCGTTAGAGTTATATTTAGAGACCATTTATTTTTACATGTAATTGCAAAGTCAAAAATCATATTATAGTTTATGTGGGAGTCATGTTAATATAATTACATTTAATAAGAAGTGGGTGATATTATGATAATTCTGCATTGTAAATCCGTTTGTTTACAAATGATGTGGGTGGTTGCATAAGCAAGTGTACTTTCAATTGAGGTGTTATTTTCATTGTCATATTTCAAACATATATTTCTCTCCCCCTCCCCCTCTTTCACTCTCTCTCTCTCTCTCTCTCTATCCTTTTTCTCTCGTTCTCTTTTCACCATCTTCCTCTTCAATACAGGTGTATCATGGGGAAGGATAGCAGCTTTAATTGCATTCAGCGGTCGACTTTCAGTGCATTGTGCGAGTAATAACCTAGAGGATTTAGTACCCAGTATTATAGGCTGGACATCCAGATATATGGACACTAAATTATTACCCTGGATGCAAGATCATCAAAACTGGGTAAGAATTGCAAAAACAGTTTTGTGAGAAACTAAATTTGTACTTATTTTGTAGAACGGGTTTGGGGTTATAATGATTTATTAGCAATTAAAAGAACAAAAGCAAAACAAAACAAAATCAGTCCCTAGTACTAAGGCTAGACATCAAGACATAGGATACTAAATTATTACTGTGGATGCAAGATCATCAAAACTGGGTAAGATTTGCAAAATTAGTTTTGCGAGAGACCTGTATTTTTTGAAGCACAGGGGAGGGGTTACTCAATTAAAAAGAAAAACATCAGTTCGTAGTATCATAGGCATGATATTTAGTTACAATGCATATGGATACTAAATTATTACTTTTGATTCAAGTTCATCAGAACTGACTAAAAGTTGCAAAAACATTTTGGCAAGAGACAAATTTAATTGTTTTGTAAAACTGGGTAAGTATGACAAAGATTTCTTGATGATTAAAGATAAAAGAGGGAAGTACGAGTCCCTTGTATTGTAGGCTGGATGTTAATTTGTTCGACACAATATACTACTGTATAAGTGGTTATTTTCGCGGTGACTTTATTTTCGCGAATTTCGCGAGTCGGTCATCGCGAAAATTTCCTCTTCAGTACAAGGCTATTTATAGTAATGAAGTCATCACCAAAATCGCGAAATTTTGCTCTCGCGAATTTCCCCAATTAGTCCAAAAATATTGGCTTATACAGTACCATTGATGCAAGATCATTAAAAGTTCAAAAACAATTCAGCAAGTGACAGGATAACATATTATGTGCTAGATGAAATTACACGTAGCTTATGATCTCATTCATCAATTTCACCTCTGGGTCCTCAAACTTTGATTATTTTGTTTCAACAGTTAAATATATAAAAGACAAGTGGCAAATTTATATTTAGAAGGTCACACCAAAGACATCATGTTCTTGAAACAATACAACTATTTGACAAACACCTGTTATCCAGGATGTAACATACAACCAATTAATTTGATGATGAAATATACAAGAAATCAACAAGAATATTACCATTCCACATTCCACCTGTCAATCAATTAGTGAAATTTACATTCAAGCATGATGCAATCTACATGCAATTAATGTTGGACATCATGTGAAATATACATTAAATTGGTAAATGTAGGTTAAGGGTGGTATCTCACTTCGCAGAAACTGCTTTGAAACAACTTTGAGACGGGTTTGAAACAACTTTGACACGGATTTGAAACTACTTTGAGATGGATTTCGGAGACGTCGCGGAGACGTCTTCGAGACGTTTTATGAGTCGCTGAAACTACTTTGAGACGGTTCTTTGAAACCGCTTTGAGACATTTTTTGAAATGTCTCCTAAATTTCGGAGACGTCTCTAATACTTTTTATCCGTCGCGGAGACATCTCCGCGAAGTGAGATACCACCCTAAGTTTTGACTTTTGGCAGTTTGTAATGGTTGCTTGAGGGTATATTAGATCAGAATCTTAGAATAGTTTGTTTACATGTTTGATAAATTATTATTTATTATTGTTTTTTTTTTTCTGTGCCATACATGTAATATTTACCTTTATATTAATTCATGTAATATCTATGGTGTAAAGTTGAATGCTTTTCATAATCACTTGTTCATGTATAATGTAGTTGTATTGAACCCTTATAATTACATTGTATCCCAGAATTGTAATAATGGTGTTTCTGCTTTTTCTACTTAACAATTACATGACTGTATCCTTCTTTTTAGAACAATATATTAGGAAAGAGAAGCTACATGTACATGTATATTCAAGTTGGGTTCCTCTTTAAAGAGGAGAAATGTGATATTTTTTTCAATTTTTAATCTAACTATTAGCTACATGTTAAACATAGGTTTCATAAAAAAAAAAAACAACAGATATAAAATTGTAAAATAAATTTGTTGAATGACTCTCATACATATACATGACCATACTTTTGTTTAAATTAAGATTTCACTCATTTTTTTTTCAGTGGCATTGCAATTCATGCCATCTTTATAACACCATTCAAACTCATGTAATGAACACACATCGCTTATTCTCACTTTCTCTTTTTCCTCCATGCTTTCCAAATGGCTGACATCCAACACCTTAAAATCCACAAAAATTTACAAATTCACCCCATTTTAGGATGGGTTCATGGAATTTTTTGAGGAGAATGGTAAAGTTCGGGCGAGGGAGACCGTTTCATCGATCATGACGTCGGCGTGCCGTTTCGCAGTTTTCGGCGCAGGAATCGCGGCCCTGGCTTGCCTACTGAGAAGATAGGAAACATTCCTTCGTAGTCTTCTTTGTCCAGTAGTTTTTTGCTTTATTTTTGAAAAAAAGTGAGGACAAATTCGTTGAAAGTCATATGGAACGATTAAAGTTTGCAAATTTTTGTTCTGTTTTTGTGTGTTGTGTCTGTACGCACTCACTCACTCTTTCCAGCGTGCTTCCTAAAAAATCTTTTTTTAAACACTTTACTTTGATTTCTTTTTATTCTTTGTCTATCTCTGATTATGGAAAATTAGTTTTTGCCAATTTGAAAATGCACCTTTTGAAATTAATTTGTGAATTCTAATGAGTCAAAATAATTATTACAATCTGTTTCAGTAGTTAAAACTAAGGGCAGGGCTTTGTGGTTTCAGCTTAAAGTTATATAAATTGCTTTCTTTTTTCCTAACTTAAAAATAATGTAGGCAAGTATGAAAATGATTGTGTGGTAAAGCCTAACCTCTCCTCAAATTCTCGGGCATTTCCTAAAATATCAGAATGAGCATTTGAAACATGAAATGCTGCTAATCAATTCTTTTTAAATATTCCTTCATATCTCTATTGACTTTTTCAATTTGTCCTCTCTATCCACGCTCCACCAATTTTAGAAACACCCCTTCAAAAATAAATGTTGCATGTGTGCATGAAAAATAGATATTTCCAGCTATGGAAGAATGCAGAAGCACGAGTTCGCTCTTGAGTCTACATTATACTCCCTGCACTTGTGTATTTTCATTTTGTAGGAAAGAATATCTATTACCATCATAACTAGTTTAATGAAACAGATAAGGAACAAATGCTAATACATGTATTAGATTACTTGCCTACTTGTCCTGCACATTTAGCAGACAGAAGTACTGTGTTTAGTCTGCTTTACTAAGGTGGATATCGTATTAAGCGCTATATAAATGCAACTATTATTATTATTATTATTACTAATATCAATATGCTACGCGATAATGCAAGATATCTTAAAATGTGTGAAAATTAACAAATTTTGTGAAATACACATATTCCTGAAATTGAATTGTAGATCAAGATACCCTACCAAGATCCAAATGGTACAAGCTTTTGTGTACTGTGAAAGGCCCCCCGAAAGACTTTCAGCTACCTTTAAAAAAAAAAGAAGAAGAAAAAAAAAATAATCACATTTTAATTTATTTGATACTCCAATGGTAAAACAGTATCTCATGCACCATTATAATATGTGTAGAAAGTATAAAACACTCATATCATTAAAAAAGGAAAATAGATTTTCTGTACTTTTTTTGCACCCTGATTGATATTTCAATAGATATTTAAATATTTATAATTTGATTCATGTTTTTTGTATTTAGAATGAGGGACCTTTCAGAAAGCAAATGTCAAAATGTTACCTGATTATTGCATGTTTGTGTGTAGTTCCATCTTTGTATAAACAACTATATGTACATGTACATGCATATCATTATATTTTTTATCTTTCTTATTAACATCGTTTCTTCATCTGTTGCACCTTTTTTTCCAAAATCTTTCATCACAAATGTCATTTATTTTTTCATGATATGATCACACCTTTATGCATGAAAAGAAAAATATTAGAAATAGAATGCCATGTGTTTACAATGTGTAAAATGTCTTGTCTGTACTGATTATAAAAACAGTTTATTAAGTAGATTTGAGAAGCTTGGAAAATGATATACAGTGGAATTAGGATTGTTATAAAGTGAAATAGATCCTGTTATCAATTATTCAAATTAGAAACAAATATGGTCATAACATATAGGTTTCTCTTTTAAATTACATTTTTATGGGACATCTACTTGTATTCCATCACTCAAAATCTGTCCCCCCTCATATTCATAATAAGGATTATTATTATTTTAATTTACCCTTAACATAAAAATCTATATTAACCTGTTTATGGCTAAATTCTCTCATTCCCATTGTTATAATACAGGAATCATTTGGCTCCCTTCATCAGTGGATTAAATGTCGATTCATAAAATTGCTTTCCAGTATGGTTATTATTCCTAGAACTTCTTTATTTGAGATTTGATTATTAATCTTTTTTTCTCTTTTTCTCTCTTTACGATTCAAAAGGATGGATTCATGGATTTCTTTGATCGCAACCAAGCAGCTGCACGAGCGCAGGAATCTCTGACAGGATTCGTAAGGACTGCATGCGGGTACGCCATAGTTGGCGCTGGAATCGCGGCACTGGGCATGTTCCTACGCAGGTGAAAAAGGACACCGAACATGGCTTGAAAAGCACTTGATGTTTGATCGTTCAAAGCGTGGAATGTGAACGTTTGCTGTGGAACATCCTATGATTTCCAGCCAAATTAAAGCGTTTTGTGTGCGTCGTCGTCGTCGCTATGTCAGCTGATGTTCTGTAGTCGAGTGATCTTTGGAAGCCGAACAAAGAAATCCACCACCGTCACCTCCCTTAAGAAGAAATCAATTGCACACTACGTCTTGGTACGCCACTTGAGAAAAGTAACTTCTTTAAATTCCAACAATGCATGTTGATGGTTCTACCACGTTAGTCTGCGCTCTATGTTATAAACCTGCGCCATCTAGTGTCAGCTTGTGCACTGTTGACCCTGCTTTTGTGTTCTACCAGTGTCAGGGATGTCGTCACCGCTGTCCTGTAATGTCATGCATTTACAACACTCACAGTGCTACCTTTGACCTTATAACACACATGTGCCGCATGACCTGCCATGGTCATGCCTTATCGTGGACGAATAGGTTTAAAAAGCCCTCTGTGGTGAAAAGAACGTCATCATGCTCCAAAGGGCTTGCGCATGTGAAGTGCTCGATATATCCATTCCGTTTTATATTTCATCACATTAATGTTGACATTGGCTTTTTATGTTTTTTTTTTACATTTCACTTAGTATATATTACAATTTGAAGTTGGAGGTATGTTTCAGATAAAATCTGCCTTTTTCGGAGAGAAATGCACAAATACACCATAGAAATTTTATCATGATAATATAATGTCTTTTGGGAGCATATGGTTTGTTTATAAGTATGCAAAGGTAAAACTTAACTCAAGTTAATGTGTGCTGTCAGCTGCATGCCGACTGCAGTGCGTGATCATATACCGTGATTTACGTGCACTAGTCCCCTATTCTATTCAGTCAACGGATGACAAAAGATGAGGTTGGTATATCCAGTATATTATCCCGCAAAGCGTTCAGCATTCGGCGGACTGCGGACATAACCTTTTTGTATGCTGCCTAAGGTCATTTCAGCTCTTAAAATGGTTGTTCCTTTCCATTCAGTAAAATGGCTCAAACAATACATGTTCAATCGCCCCACAACGACAACTCTAAGACAATTGGCTGTTCTATTTCAAAGTCATACCCTTCTAGAAATCCTTGTAATGTTTCAGGCTCTTGATTATACAAATAGTAATTTTGTAGCTGTACTACTAGTACTTGGTGAGAGTGGCAAATTGTGTTCTCTTTGAGGAAAAAATGTAAAAATTCATTTTTTTTTTGTTCATGAAATGTATCTAGGTATGTTGATTCCTGTAAAAAGGAAAAGACAAATACCTCTTTTGAAGTGCAATCTAAGGTAGTAACTTCTGATTTTAAAAAAAAAAGAAACTGAAAAAAAAAAAATAATAATAAAAAAGATCTGAAAAAGGAAAAAAAAAAGTTGAGAGGAAAATAAAGAGAGAGGAGGAATATGAAATAAGCCCATTAGTACCCAATTGTCAATTTCATTTGTATCGCATTTAACCTGATAAATGTTTTTGTTGATACAAACTGTTGTATTTCATTTGTAAGAAGGAGGGGAAAAAGAGAGGGGAAAATAAAATAAAGTCCATTGCCACCCAATAGTTAATTTTTGTTTTACTTTCTAACAAATGAAGGCAGCAGTTAATCACTGAGTAAAAGTGGATAATTTTGAAAGCACAACTTTATGAAAAATAGCTTTGTTGTTATAAAGAGATACATGTACAAATTTGGAAGTGGTTTCAGTATTAATATTCAGTACTTGTCTGAAGAACACGCTGCTAATAAATAGAATTGTTAGCACTTCATATCCATATTGTTGCTTGATTATTTATTTACAGAAAGAAATTGTTATTATTGAAATCTGCCCAAAGCCTCATAGTAAATTATAAAAAGCACCTTCAAATACAATATGATTTTTAGGTCAATTTAAAGATTTTTCTTATCTTTTTGTTTGTTGCTGTCATGGATTTGACAAGCAGACAAAGAAAAAAAGAAAAGATTTTTGATTTTAAATCCTCCAAATATTGCAAATTTCAATTTAATGAAAAAGGGGGAAATCTTTCCCAGTTTTAAAATGAGAGAAAAAAAAATTCAAATTCATGATATTTATTCAAAACATACATAATTAAATACATAGCGATATGTATGTTACTATTTTATTTACTATACTTTTGTAAACGTTTATTTACAATATATTTCTTGGCATGACATTGATGTTTATTATTGCCATACATTCATAGAATCAATATAGCAACAGCTACATGTACTAACTATAATTGATCTTTAAAGCAGGTATAGCACCATTTTTTTTTACTCTTAAAAATATTCCTTATGTATCCAACATACATGTAGAAATTCATTGCTTTGAGTTTATGCTATTTGACAATACTTATTTTGTGTAATCTCTGCTACAATTCAATGAAACAAACATATATCTGTATTGCCGATATATTTCAAAGTCAACAAGAAGTTGCCATGAATATTTTGCCAGTTTGAATCGTGAGTCTTTATTAGTGCTGGTTCTAAGTTGTTTTGACGAAAGTATATTTGCAGTATATTCAGCAGTATATTCAAGTCATGAAATTTGAGAAAACTGGGGTATATGCTGTGAGCGCTTTGGATACATATAATTACACTAGTAAAATGCTTTATAAGAAACTATTATTATATTTTTATTATTGACCATAACCAAGTAATCGGTGCGGATCCAACAATCGCTCTGACAAAAGGTTATGCAGGCCTAATTGACTGGGAACTATGTAGCGGCTCTATTGTCTTTGGGCATGGGCCAATACAATCTTTTGAATGAGCTGAGGCTGGATCCGCTACTGGGTCATGAGGTGATGCCGTGTCACTGCACTTGAATATGTTGACCTAGGTATTTACTCTACATTGATTCTCTCTACCCAAGTGTACATGTGGGCACATGATGGGGAAAATATATCATTTGTGGGTCAAGTAGAAAAGGAGCTTATATAGTGCTTGTTCGAATTAATTTTGACTGTATGGTGAGGATTTTTTTGTTGTTGTTGGAAATATCAGAATAACTATTTTTGTCTTATTTATTTTTGATGTGGATATTTTGGGTGTTCATTTTGAAGGAGTTACATGTATATCAGAGATTGTTTTTGATGAGGAATTGGTCTAATGAGTGTATATCTGTGTGTACATTTACCTGTTTTGCATATATATTGCTTGGTCAACATTAGGTAGGAATCCATGTTTTATTGAATGCTAATGTTGTGTACACTCTCCAAGATGTATGTGGCTATGTATTCCATTACTAAATTCAGTAAACTTTACAAACACTTGAACTATACTTTAACAATGCTAGGGAAATTAAGCACTCCTTATTGTATTACTTAAATTTGATGGACATCATTCAATTCAAAGCCAAAAATACAAATAGTTTGAAAATAATCTAATATTGTGAAACTTTCCAAACTGTTGGCGTGAGTTTAGTTGCTCACATAAGCTGTATAATGATCCTCTTATATCTGAAGTAAGAAGACAAACTTGTACTTTAATTGGATGTGCCAATTTAAAGACTAGTTATCTTTTTATGCTGGCCAATACGAATATTCCAATCACTTTAATGGAATGCATTTACGGTTTCTTTCATTGCAGCGCATGATGGAACAGAAATCTAGTCAATCGGCTGATGCAGCGCTTAACTGCTATGCGATAATGTTATGACAAAAGTTTAAAATTTTGATTTATACCAATATCCTACAATTTATTCACAAATTCTTTCTTAGCAAAGATATTACTTCAAATTGTATGATGATAGTCGCATTTTCAATTGATCCAAAAATTGAATAAAGGAAAAAGTTAATGTCTCATAGTGTTTACAATATGATGGGACACAATTATGAGCTGATTAGACTAGAATTCCATCCCATCATGCATTGCCATGTAAGAACCATAAAAGGCATGTATTGACAGAGATTATTATTAAAAATTATTTTGGCGAAAGAAAATAATGATGAAAGATATCAGTTTGAGCAGATGGCTATTTTTTCATACATGACATTTTTTGTTTTGTTTGAGAGTGAGAAGAATGGATTGATAGTGCTTGGTACTTGTAATGGTGTCCCTCCGGAATACTCCAAGAAGAGTTTTAACTGGAGGTGTGCCATAGTGTCGGAGAGCTCTTAGTAGACAATCACAAGTGTAATAAAAGCCTCAGTCTATTACAAAGATAAGTGTGTACTATCTGGATTTGAATATGCTCAATCCCACCAATGTAAATTTGTGTAAGTGAAAAAAAAAGAAAAGACAAGTGTCAAGAACAGCAGGCTGTTTATGATTATCTTGCAACTAAAATAGAGATTTTATTGAGATGTTTGTTAATTTTATGTCATGATAGATAAAATTTGTCTCATGCTTAAAATCTTGTAAATTTTAACACCTTATTTTCATAAAATTACTGAGGTAGGGGCTGAATAAAATAGTTCCCCCCCCCCTCTCAATCTTTCTGAGATTTGTAATTGTAAGCGCTGTGTACTACCTTTTGTGTATAATAACCATTGTTGTTAATATTATCTCTCAGTTTGCCATCCCCTACAATAGATTTCTTATTATCCCCCCCCCCCCATGCAACCTATATCTCTCTCTCACTCTTTGTCTGTCTGTCTGTCTGTGTATATCTCCATCTCCCTCTCATCTCTCTCTCTTTGTCAATCATTCAGTATGTTTCTACTTTTTTGTGACGTAAGAGCTTGGCTCAATTTTCCTGTTACAGCTTATGTATCTCCACTTAGATCAAAGCTTTTGTTGTTTGATGTTTGTAATTGTCTGCGTTGTCTCTTCTGCCAGTTTATTTATATTTATATTTCCCATGATTTTGGTTCATATGTCGTAATTAATGTCTCATTTTTAGCTGGTAAAGCAAGACATCTTCCAGTTTTCAATCATATATTCTTGTATATGTACTTGACATTGTACATTTCAGAAAGAATCCCCCTCATGTTCCTGTATATTGTATTTTATTATGTAAAATCAAAGCAAGAAGCTTTACGTGTTGACTGTTGTGATGAAAAAATAGATTTCAACATGTTTTTGATGTTTTTGTGAAGTATGTTGTGGCTTTGTTGAAATGCTTGATTGAAAGTTGTTATTTATTTTTATATGACTGAATTGTGAATTATTCCTTGCTCTTTGTATACATGTTTGTACTCTATTTGAAATGAGGAATAGGTTGTTGAGTGTTATTTAATTTGAGTATGATATACTTTGGTTTTATGCTAGTTAGGCAATGATACCCTTTTGAGCGTTGTTTTGACATTTTCTCATGTTTTAGATGTTATGTACATTTGGTATCTACTTGATGTAACGACAATGGCAAATTCTTGTGGTGAAATGGTGTATGAAGAGTACTCATTTCAAAGATGGTTGTAAATGGTAAAAAGATGGTGTATTTTCAAATAACATAAGCTTATTTGGAGCAGCATAATGAAAATAATGTCTTGAATAAATCTGCTGAAAATATTGTATTCTGGAAAATAGGCAAACACAAAAATGCACATATGGGACTAGCAATGAACATTAAAAAATATGTGTACTCAAAACCATGTATGTTCTAGTAAATAAAGAATCTAGTCATTACATGCCAAAAGATGTGAAAAGGGAATAATAATGTTGCTGCTAGGCTGCTGCACTGTTAAAATGCAAATACATGCACTCTCTTACTTTAAAGATAAAATCCACCTTGAAATTCAGTTGGTTTCAAGAAAAGCATATTACTTAGATAAACCAATCAATTGATAAAGAATTTTGGGGTTTTTAAAGTTTTGATTTTGTTATGTCACTTGATCTCCCATATGTTGTGTAATGTAAATTCCATCATTCGCCTGTTGTCATAGGTCTTGGTAAATTAATGGATTTCTTTTATACACACATGTATCAAAACATGTGTCTGATAACATATTGCACTTTTTTGTAAACTTTATTTTCTGAGAAAATTGTAATTCACAGATTTTACTGCACACGTCATATGGGAGACCAGCTTGCAGATGACATAACAAAATAAAAACTTTAAAGATCTCAAACTTTTTAAAGACTTTTCAGACTTTTGTAAAACATTCACTAATATGTTTCTCCCATTATAATGATTTTTTTAGAGTAGCTTTTGAGTGGTAGTAGCCAGATTTTCGTCAGATGTAATTTGAGAGCCAGACAGGTATTAACCCCTTCAATTCAGAACCAGAAGTTCTTTGTATTATGTGTATGGCAAAGAGAGATTTTAGAAGTCAATGGGTTAAATACAGTATGGCTTAATGTTATTTTCGCTCTCAGCAAATGATGGTTATTCCAATGCATCTCATGTATAAATGCTTGTCAATGATGAATAGTGAATAACTTGGTTATTCAATGCGGCAATGCTGTAATTATTGTGTATACTATTTAAGACATGCCATTATGTTGTAATTGTTTCATAGAAAGTTTAAATCATTCACAGATTGTTTATTTAAAAACTCTGGTGTTATTTTGCCAATTAACATACAATATTTTCTGGGTGAAATACATTCAGTTGTAAGATTTAGTATGGTGTTATTTGAATTTAAATATATTTTAAAGGGCATGTACCATATTGATAATTTTCACTGAGGTTTATATTTTGGGTTTACCTGTGGATAAACATGCATCGTTTAAACTATTAAACATGACTTTGGTATGGAGTTTATCTGTTAATTCTCTTCAGGTCGGTTATAGCTATAATTTTGGATTTTTGGTATGTATAATTTAGATTATTTGTTACTTAAAGTCAATGTTACTTTTTTTTAATGTCCAATCAATAGATACCTTACATTATGTTTTAAAGTCTAAGCTATTTTCTCAATTACACTATAGGCTAACTTTATAACACCTTTAATGTATTAAAAGTAGCATTTTGGTATTTAAATATTTGCATTGTTTTAATTTTCATGGCTATAATAAATACTAGCAAATACATTGATTAAATTACATTTTAAAGACTGGAGCTTGGGTAAAGAGGAGACTTATTGTTGGCACAAGAGGGAATTAATGAATGTTGCCAATTTTGAAATATATAACAGTAATGGGTGGAGGAATAAATAACTATCCTAAATCCTTTTTTTCTTCAAAAATGTAATTATTGCTCTTAATAAGTGCAGCAATTCACTTCTATTGCAGTTATTGTATTGAACATGTTAAGCTGTTAAATCAACATTTTGAAGAAAATAAAAATACATGAATGTTATTTTTTGTCACGGCTTGTGTTTTAGTCACTTGAAAATGAGTACACACAAAAAGCATGATTTTTATGCTTTTACATTGATTTTGTCAGTGTTTAAGTTTGTTTTTATCAATATTGGTCTTTCCAAATACTGCCCTGCTATCTGTGTTTGTATATGTACTATATATAAATATATAAAAATATGATGATGAAATAATATTGCCCGCAGAAAAATGAACTTGTTGTATTTATTGTGTCATTTTATTAGGTGTGAAAGTGAATTGTTGATTAATGTTGTCACCAAAGGTTATTGCTATACAGTCTGTATATAAAAAAAATGGTACAGTCAGGGGAAAAAATAAATTAAGTATGTAATCTTTCCAAATGTTATGTGTATATGGTATCAAATTAAAGCCAATATATTTTTCTCATTGATGCAATTTATTTCAAACGATTTGCTGTTGCAGAACAAAAGTTATGCTAATTTATGTGTGAAGATAAAAGAATTAATCCTCCACACACCCATCGTTCTTTCATGTTCATTTTGGCGGCTTATGTTCGAAACCTACACAAAGGCATGGCACGGCGTGCTCAAAATGATATTTTATTGATTGTAGAAAACTAATCATATCTCAAGATCTACAGCACCAAATGAGATGAAAAAAAAAATTGCAGAAGAAAGCTTATTTATCAGGTTGTGACTAATCTTCATACAATGAAAAAATGTTTCCTAACTGTACCAATTTATTTGATGTAGACCATTTGAAATATTTGCAGAACAATGAAAAAAATTTACACCGGAAACTCTTTAAAACGAGGTCATTGGGAAGAAACATTTCTAGCTTGTTTTATTAGGTATCTTGTTATATCAGAAATTGAATAAAAAATAATAGAAAACAAACATAACACTTGTTCATTTTAACAAGACAAAGTTAACTTAATTTGCTTTATCAGAACTTTTGATATCAAATGTCCACAGTATTCATATAAAAACTTTAATATCAAGGTAAAAACACCCCAAAAGAATACAAATAGCTAGGACCACCAAAATTACCTTCTTATATCAGGGCCCGTATTCCATAAACTATACTTAAGCAATTTGTCTTAAGTCTAAGTATTTTTTCTAAGATTTTGTCTAGGAAAAATTGTTTTAGCCTTTATACCAAACACGTTAAGCACTTTGTCTGAGGTTAGAAAGCATTAAGGAACAGTCTTAATTTTATTAATATTGTCATGTTTAATTTGTGGTCTCAAATGAGCTTGCCATATAATCAACAGTCAAGTTAAGCCACTGGGTAGTAGGCTTAAAGTTAGGATAAAATTCTCTTTTTTTAAGTGCAGATTTGTAGGCGCAACTCCATTTAAAAACTTTTGACTTGGCCCAAATCTAAGAATTTATGCTTAACTGTTAAAAATAGAAATTCTTAAAATAATTAACAAAAATTAATTTTAGCAAAAAGATTTTTTTGGATGCTTAAGTTTCATGCTTAAGTCCAACATTTATGGAATACGGGCCCAGGAGTCTCTTTAATCAGATCACTTTATAATAAGCTTACAAAGTTGCTCAGTCTGTCTTGCAGTGGAGATCCCTAGTTTGAAACTCCAGTTGATGTGCTAATGCACTTATTCCCAATACCAATACCCCTGGTTACTTAATTGCAAGCATTTAATTGCTTCCTCAGCAGTTGTGTAAAAAAAAAAATCAATCATACTTCATGCATTTTTACCAACCATGCGTTTTAATACATTCTACTTCCATTTATAAAGATATATGGGTGTAGATTTCTTATCTTGAAGCAATTTTAAAATATTTCATTATAACAAAGGTAGGCCCTACATGTATTAAACTTTGACCTGAGCACCTTACTTTAATGGGTGTGGACTGTAATTATTTGAGATTATAATTTGTTAGTGGGTCGAGTAAGAATATCAACCAAGATTCTGAATATAAGAAAGGGTGATTAAAATTGAAATAGGATATTGATTTCTGTTAATTACTATGAGGCAGGTTAGTTAACTGAAAGATATTGCAAATAAGAATAGAAAAAAACAAAAGAACAGGGCAAAATAGAGAGAGAGAGAGAGAGGGGGGGGGGGTAGAGAGAGGGAGGGACTGTTATATTCATTGGTTTGTATTGTTAACCCATTGTATACTAAGCCACATATATGCGGGCTGAAGAAATGTAGGACATCCCTCTTGTCGACCATTTATTTCACTCACGACTGCATGACCATATCAAGACTTTATATAATTTAAATTCTCTGACATTGATCTTTTTAAAGCTGTCCGTGTTCACCTGTAAATGAAAATAATTTTTTGCAAGCATGCTTGACAATCACGATTCATTCAGCTTTATGAAAAGTTAAGTACATAAATTACTAAAAACAATACAATGATCAATAAACAGTGACAAAATACTTAAAATTTGAGGAGGAGGGGGGGGTGGTTGAAAGAACAAATAGATAAATATGTTAATAGTCTACTATTCAGTCGTATTTGTTTAAGGACAGACCTCATTTCAATAAAAATGTAACTTTGCAACAACAAAAAATAAATAAAATAAATTTAAAAAATTCAAGTTTATTAATTTATGATATTTTGAATAAGGAAAAAAAAATGGAACTTTCACTTGATGGCAGAGCCAAATTTGAAAAAGTAGCGGCTGGGGATGGGAGCCTTCCAGCGCCCCCCCCCCCCCCCCCGCATTTTAAAATGTGTGGTTTTAAAAAAAATTAGAGGTCAATACAAATACTAACAAGCACCTAGAAGTAAAGAAAAGGAGAATTGAATACAAGGTATTAGTAAGTTCCTAGATGTAAATAAAAGGAGAAGTATTTTCTGGGGGTATTTTTATCTAACAAAAAAAATATAGACGAGCGCCCTCTCTGTTAAAAAGCAGACGCGAATTATGCAAAAATTTTCAACATATTTCTGTCACTAAAGATGGCGAATCACACGACCTCATCGAGTATCCCGGAAGGGGACGGGAAAATTGCAGAAAATGGGGTTAAAATCATCTGTTTAGGAGATTCAGCCGTTGGGAAATCAAAGTGAGTATGACACTCCTACTGCCCATTTATCTGATAATTTATTTTCTTTTGCAGAGTGTACGATATGAGGAAATGCCGGCTGATCTAAACTCGAGTGTGTGGGATTTTTTATGGAATTTACGTTGCTAGTCACGCTGTGGTCGCGGTATTGGCAGCACTGAATGAATGGCCAATTCATCTTGTTTAGCCGGGCTTGCCAAAGTAGATTAATGCAGACTAACGTCATCATTTCATTACAATATGAATTCGTAGTTCAAGGACTGTTATTTGTATTAAAGAACTTGAACTAGTTTCTGTAGACTCTATGCATTGCCTGACAATTTGTTTGACTATTAGAAGTCTATAATGCCATGGCTTGCGACGACCGACGTTCTCCCAAAAAGATGCAAAACAAAACAAAATCAAAGGCAAGCCAAAGGCAAAGCAACACTGAACTTAAAAAGAAAGTCAAGACAGAAAAACTTCGAAAGTTTGAACATGAAGAATGAAGCAGGTTATCATCAATAAAAATGACTGAATTTAGAATGTTGAACTTTGTTCTGATATTAATTAAGTGATTACCATCCCCAGGCCATGCATGAGCATGAAAATTGATGAGGCATGATCCCAATTCTAATCTAATAATATAATAAAAAATAATGTAGATCTAACAATTTAACATTGACTATTGTTATCATTTGCAGCTGCGCAGAGTTCAGACAAATTCAAGGCCCTTGAAAGTTTTATTTAAACTTCCAAGGGCCTGGAATTTAATTCTTTATTGTAAATTCAATTCTCGACCACTCATATACGATGTCAATACTTTAGTATTGACCTCGTGGACCAAACTGCCATATTTTGGTGAAAATTTTGCAACCTTGTCAATGTTGTTTTATCTGAGGTTTTTCTCCTTTTTGCAATAACTTTCAGCTCCAAAATTAAGTAGTAGCATATGTCTATGTCATTATAAGACACAGTGAATAGGTTTTGGATAAATTTCAAATCAAAGTTATGAAAAAAAAAATTGAAACATCACTTTTTTTTTTGCCCTTTCCCGCCCAAAAACGTGCCGGGAAATTTTCAGAAAGTGGACTTTAAAAAATAATTTCATCCAAGAAGAAAGAAATAAAACTCAAAACATCAGGGATAGTGAAAGGAACATCTGACCACTCAGTTATTGAAGAAAGATAAGTGAAAATTTTATTTTAAAAAGTGAAAAATTAAGTCTGTTTTCTGAAAGTTTTCTTACTGAGTCTTGTCATTAGTCCCAGATGGTTCAGTTGCTTGTGTGTGCTCGACCAAGGCCTTTAATTCTTCATTATTATTATTAATGTTGGATGCATGTATGATGGTGTATCCTATGTGTAACGTGTCGTTACATGCTATAATATTACCTGGATTGGCTAGAAATGGTGTCTACAATGTAAATTTCAATAGACCCTCTAGTCTATAGAATCTATTAAAGATTAACACCAATGACAATGTTCAGACAGGTTCTGAGGCAGCTGCTAGCTGCTTTGACCAACTTTGTTCCATATCTTCGTTAAATCTCATTCAGTCATCCTGAGAGATGAAGGTCTAGCTGCATAAATATGGAGTCTTGACATGACATTGTCGTTTTATAATTTTAAAATGAAAACTGACACTTTGGACAAAATTTGCCATAGACTCTGTTGCATGTTCTTCTTCATAGTTAAGAAATTAGGCCTTGCATAAACTGCTCTCATCTTTGGAAGTATGCATATCAAAATGTCTTTTAGATAAAAGCTTAAAAGTCAGTCATCCAAAAATCAAAACCATTTACCTAGTGACTCTCCGAGCTCTGAGCCCCATTTCAAATTTCTAGTTTTTCCTTTTTGTGGGCCCAGTCATCAAAGCAAAACTCGTCTAAATCAAGTCATTTCATGTGTTCTCACAGGATTTCTCAAATTAAATCACCAATCTGGGAAGCGGAAGAAAATTATATCTTAGATTAAAACAAAAATTGGGATAGATCAAGGAAAATAAAGAGAATGGATTTTAATAAATAACTATTGTACATGTACATTGTGTTATTGATGACAACAAAAATTATGAAATATAATTTTATGAGAAGATATTCAAGATAAATATAAGATAAAGGCAGAGAAACAGTGGACCCAGGTGGTTGACCAGTTGCTCCATTTGAGCTTTTTCTGTTTTTCCTGTTGACATTCATAACTTTTCATATATTAAGTTGCTTGTCCTATATTTTAAGAAAGTATATGTTTTGATTTTTATGCCTCCGCCACCGAAGGTGGTGCCGGAGGCATTATGTTTTCGGGTTGTCCGTCCGTCCGTCCGTCCGTCCGTCCGTCCCGTTTTCGTTCTCGCGATAACTTAAGAACCGTTTGACGGATCACTTTCAAACTTGGATCATGTATGCATATGGTAGGGACAATGATCTGATTAGACTTTGGGGTCATTAGGTCAAAGGTCAAAGGTCACAGAGGTCATTGTATGCATGAAAATGGCTCGTTCTCGCCATAACTTAAAAACCGTTTGACGGGTCAACTTCAAACTTGGGTAATGTGTGCCTATGGGAGGGGCAATGAACTGATTAGATTTTAGGGTCATGAGGTCAAAAGTCAAAGGTCGCAGATGTCATTGTATACATGAAAATGGTTCGTTCTCGCAATAACTTAAGAACTGTGTGACGGGTCAACTTCAAACTTGAGTAATGTGTGCATATGGGAGGGGCAATGAACTGATTAGATTTTGGGGTCAAAGGTCAAAGTTCACAGAGGTCATTGTATACATAAAAATAGTTTGTTCTCGTGATAACTTAAGAACTGTGTAACGGATCATCTTCAAACTTGGGTAATATGTGCATATGGGAGGAGCAATGAACTGATTAAATGTGGGGAGGTCAAAGGTCACAGAGGCCATTGTATGCATGAAAATGGCTTGTTATTTATTTATTTTTTGATCTTGCTGGAGATTAAACCAGAAGTTTGTAATTGTGATGTCAAATCTATAAGTTATCAAACAATTAAAGCCTTTTAGAAGCAGAAATGCTACTTTTCAGGAAATTTTCCGAATTTAGGAATTTTATTACTCAACATTGTTATGCCTCCGCGAAGAAGTCTCGCCGGAGGCATTATGTTTTTACGGGTTGTCCGTACGTCCGTCCGTCCGTCCTACTTTCGTTCTCACAATAACTTAAGAACCGTTTGACGGATCATCTTCATTCTTGGTACATGTATACATATTGAAGTGACAATGATCTGATTAGATTTTGGGGTCACAAGGTCAAAGGTCACAGAGGTCAATAAATAGGTGAAAATAGCTCGTTCTCACAATTACTCAAGAACCGTTTCACGGATTATCTTCATTCTTGGTACATGTGCGCATACTGGGGTGACAATGATCTGATTAGATTTTGGGGGTCATGAGGTCAAAGGTCACAGGTCAATAAATAGGTGAAAATAGCTCGATACTCACAGTAACTCAAGAACCGTGTCACTAATCATCTTCATACTTGCTAAATGTATGCATACTGGGGTGACAATGATCTGATAAGAATTTTGGGTCATGAGGTCAAATGTCAAAGGTCACAGAGGTCAATAAATATGTGAAAATAGCTTGTGTCATGATAACTCAAGAACTGTTTCATGGATCATCTTCATACTTAGTACATATGTCACAGAGCTGCCAACTAGTACGGATTTTCCGTAATTTGTACGGAAATCAACGGCAATTACGGAAGCACGGAAACCCCTTCAAAAATTACGGATTCCCCGATTTCTGGACATGCCTATGTATTAACACATGCATTATGCATGTGCGAGTGTTTTAGCGGTAATGATCGCGATACTTCCCGGCCCTCGGCCCGGTGGTTAACTTTTGAGCGCACGGAAATATCATCCGCGCCTCAGCCATGACCACTGCACACACATGTAGCTACCATCGAAAGACATGCACACCGCGCGCGCCCTGCCTATATGGCTGCATGTGCTAGCTTTCAGCATGCAATATATATCGGGGAGACGGCAAACTCGTCCCAAGTCCATTTAGCCACCTTGCAAACCAACCCGTACGGTACCATGTCCATGTGTAGTTTATAGCAGGTCTACATTTTTTTCCCCCTTAGTGATGGGTTCTCATTGTTATGATAATAAAAGTACGACTCGACTAATGATGAAGATGATGATGATGATGATGATGATGATGATGATGATGATGATGATGATGATAATTGTCATAAGGAAAATGAATGTACTTCCTTGATTAAACTTGAATTTATATTCAACAATTATTGTCATTGTGTTTTATTTCACATTATTTGTTGGATCATGTTTATTCATTTCATTTTATTCATATACCCCTTTTCATTGTTGATATGATACACGAATAAATTTTGATTGAGCTGACACACAAAGTTTTGACCGATACGAAAGCGCATGCATGGTGGATGTGCTGAAACAAGTGGTACGATATTTATCTGGGCGAAATATAATGCATTGGCCCGAGTGTTACACTACGCATGTGCAGCAGGTCGGCCGTGGTCGCGTCAAACTTTGAGTTTGACGGAGAAAAATGACTTCGACTTCATCGAAGAAGCGTTCTAAAAAACTGCAAACCTTCTCAGGTGATTACACCAATGCATTGTTCCGTCGAAAAGGAATACAAACAGTGCCTGTTGTACACTTTGTCTCATCCGATTTTGGAATTGGTCATGGCGGTTCGAACGATATCAGGTACATCTGAAGTCGGTGAAGCACCGACTGCAGCGGCGGAGGCAAGTTCCAATTCCCGCAGTCATGACATCGCCCAGTTTTTCGTCGCAAAGGACAATTCTGTCACAAACGCCGAAGTGAAGTTTACTCAATTTTTGATAGAGGGGCAATTCCGTAAATTCGGACGTACATTTCACACACTATAATAAGCCACACACAAAAAAATAATGGTTGATCTTATGATTTTTTCTAAGCAAGCAATTTGTTTCTGTGAGTAGAAAATAATCACACATCATTTGGGTGAAACAATCACACAGTGACCTTGAAATAAGGGGAAACACTGTCCGGTTGGACGTACGCCGTGTGACAATTTTTCTGATGCCTCATAATATATTTGAAAAACTCTGTGAATTCTCTGACATTTTTTTCAAATTCAGTTATGATTGAATGAAGTAGATGTCAAATGATACTTAATTACCAAAATAATGTTCCTTTTATATTTTCATGCTTAATTATTCTTTGTTTTATTGTCGTGACGGACGTACACGGTTGGACGTACAGTTTGTCCGTGATGGACGTACATGTATTAAACATATGGGAGTTCAAATTTTTAAAAATTTTCTTTACATCTTATTCATAATTATTCTTTTAATATTGCATTGAGCAAAAGAAAATGATATAAACTGCCTATCCCTACTTTACTCTTTTATTCTATTGTTTTTCAAATTTCTTATGTATTTTTGTTGTTTTTATTGATATTTAATTGAGATTGAAATGCATGCAAGGAGGCCTACAAAATGTACATGAAAAAGTATTTTAAATGATTGAAGGAATGATCTTTCATTTTTTGTTGTTTTTATACAGGAAAAATTACAGTTGTAGTATTCATGAAGCATCAGTAGGCCTATAATATGTATGTGTAATACATGTAAAACCTCACATGAAAATGGAGAAATCCTACAAAAAAAAAAAAAAAAAGTAAAAAGCTTGAGACCTACATATTTATTTTAAGCTAATGAACCAAACATTCTGTATTGGAGGTGGGCTATAAAAAAGTAATGTTTCGAAGAGCTTAGAGATCTAACTAGTATATAATCATATGAAGGGTGCAGTCCTGAGATTTTGGTACTTTTTTAAAAACAAAATGGGCCCAAAATTTATTTTTTGCCACTAACCACAATAATATTGCCTGGGGCTCTAAAATAAACAATTTTTCATCATTGATTTGTGTGCAATTTTCTATGTGTATGTAATATACATTAGTATGGTCAAGGAACTTTTGGAATTTATCAAATTAATTACATACATTTGTACATGTCTATTGAAGAAAAAAAAATGACAAGGGGAAGAATCGGCGCCCACATGACATTTCCGCTATATATTGAGGACAATTGTTTGCATGCCAAGTATAATAACTTCATAGCACCCATATTCACGAAAGGCACCTTTAAGTTAATCTAGCCTAACTAAATTGTGGTCTAACTAAGCCCATTCTAAATTTTAAATGCAACCTTAGAATTTGGTTTGCCATTCACGAAAGGTGGCCCAGTTGAATCGTGGCCTAAATCTGTCTAACGCGTTGTAAGTCGTAAGTTAGGGGGAGGGGGCGTAAGCAGAGCTTATGAAGTTAGATAGCTTTCATGAATATGGACCATACAGTCTTATGCATTCTTTGATGCCATATAAATATTCATTTTGGATCCTCACGTAACCTGTAACTCCAAAACCCACTGAGCCATATGCAGCTCAAAGTCAAATTTCCCATTGACTATGTATTGTATCAATGGCAGCGAATTAAGTGTTAATCAATAATTAATTAATCAGAGATAGTCAGTTTCCATCTTATATTTACGAAGTCAACAAATAGATGGAATATCAAGTGCAAGTGAACATTGGAAAGGAGAAAAATTACTCCAAAAATTACCCCAAAAATGATATCGTGATGGACGTACAAATTATGTGCGGTTAATTGGACGTACAAAAAAAGTGTACGTCCAACCGTCTAATTAATTAATTAAGTAAAGTAACCAGGATAACATTTTATGTTGACTATGTAGAGCCCCTTAGGCTTGCTTTGCATTGGCATTGGGCAATTGCTGTGTACTTTATCTTTCTATAATACTGAAAAATAGTGTTTTTTTTGTGATGGACGTACATTTACTATACTTGTTATGTGATAAAATGGCAATTAATTAATCAACAGACCAATCACATTTGAAATTATCATGTGTGCACAAAGAATTGGGTATCATACAGTCATCCACTATGAATAAGGAATGAAATACACTTGTTTAGTTTTTAAAATACCAGAAAAATTCTAATACCCTGATGTAAGAAAAAAATAGAACTTCATTGATGCTTTGGATAACTAGGGCGTGGTGACCTTGACCTTGATGATATTGATTTGAAAGTTATAAATTTAGAAAGTTCAATGTATTGGCTTTAAAATGATATGCAATTTAGCTTAGTCACAAGAGTTTTAATTTTCACCCCGGGTTGACACTTTTATGGAACTGCCCAGAGGCACAACATCGCGTTTTCAGCAGCAGACCACCCTTTCACAACTTGTCAAAAATGCCTTCCTTGACAGTAAAATTGCAAGTAAATACGCGTGCCGTCGCTCCAAGGCTACAGCAATTGCAAGAACTTTGGGACAGGAAACAAAGGTAGATCTCTAAATAAATATTGAAAATTGATGCTATTACCATGGTACTAGTAGTTTGTGTTGTGGTGTTGTGTGCAGCTGTACAATTACGTGCAAATGCAGTCTTTCTGATTTGAAAGGCGCCGCGCTTGAAATTACTGATTTCCATCCAAATTACTGATTTTTAGCTTTCAGATTACTGATTGGTTTCAGAGGTTGGCAGCTCTGATATGTGCATACTTGAGTGCACTTATCTGATTAGATTGAGACTTTCTACAAGGTCAAAGTCAAGGTCAAAGACATATTTGTATACGTGAACATGAAATAGAAAAGATGAATGTTCCATATATTTTCTGATCAGGCAATGGCGGAGGCATAAATTTCGACCGTTGCGCGTCGAGGATGTCATCTACCGGTAGTTTAGTTGTATCTTATCTAATCTTAATTGAGGTATCGTTTTGCATCTATTTAACAATCATTATCAGACATAATACTTTTTCATAGAATTTCATGTACGGTGTATAATGTAGAAAATACTAAGTTCAATATCAAAATGATTTGGGGTGAATTTCTAGACAGCCAGGAAAATAAACTGTTTAGTGCTTGATAAGATCAATCATGCCGTTCCTTGAAGAAATGGTTGTCGAACAGTGACTCATAAATGAAGGTGGTTTGAACACCTTGCTAGATGGAAATGTATGGAAAATGACAGAAAGGTGCAAGGCAAGAGAAAGAGAGGGAGACAGAGGACAAGATGTATGGATGGTGTCCAAAGAAAAGACAATGAGTCAACATGTGTACAAAACTAGTGTAAATTGCCCATAAAGCAAAATATGTGAGATGTTTTATATTTGATGGTATAATAGTTATAAGAAGACTTCATGGTACGTGTCACCTACAATTTTAAATCACACATGTGATGAGTGCACTGAGTGGGGAAATTTTCAATATCACTTTGAAACAAAGTAGGGGAGAGTGGGGTTAGTTGGAACACGGGGTTAGTTGAAAACTTGTAATTTTCTTTAACGGCTATAAATATATTTATGCAAATCTACCCTCTAGTTGTTGCTATTAAGTCAGCAACTGCCATCCACCACATTTTAGACAGCACATGTGCTTCAAGCCTCTTGAAGTTAGAAAGCAATGTTTTTTTGAACATCTTCTGAGTAATTTTTGTCACTTTTTCAATGTTTTATTATCTCAGAGAAGTTCAAAAAATGAGTTGGTCATTTTTTTAGTATAACAGAAAGTTATACCAAGCTACAAAACAAGGTTAAATATTTGCCATGTTGTTGTCCTCTTTTGTGCCGTAAGCTTACAAAATAAATGTCCAAAGGGCCTCTGGGGTTAGTTGGAACATCATGAACGGGGTTAGTTGGAACATGTACTGAAAAGTGCG